>CM056052.1:359141543-360341543 GCA_029574335.1 Rana kukunoris
CTCAATACCACCATGTTTCTTCATTTCCCCCAAAATTGTGGCAAAAAAAATGAGATCGTCTTTGGTTGTCTGATTTTTAAAAAGGGGTAATTTTGAGGGGTGTTCATTCTGTCCTGGTATTTGTATTTTACCAAAAAAGTAAGGGGGGCTGGTTTTTTTTTCGGGGGGGGGGGGTTATTTTTTGTTTGACATAATAAAAAAATAAAACACAGTGGGTATTAAATAATAATAATAATACGTAAGTAATATTAAATACCATAAAAAAGAAAGCTCTATCTAGTATAAAATGTTTTTGGGTGCACTGTACCCAATTTGTTTTGGGTACAGCATAACCAAGTAATGGTCAGTTAAGTTATAACAGTGCTGAAAAATGAAAAGAGGCCTGGTAATAAAGAGGTATATACAGGCTATAAATGTAAATGTAAACCACGCAAGTGTGTAAATAAAATGTCATATGTATACAAGGTACATTATAGTACAACGATTCCTAGAGAGGTCCCCGTAATTACAAATAGCAACTGATATTATAGAGCAGGGATCCTCAGACTATGGCCCTACACATCCCATGAGGCATTGTAACACACTGACATTCACAGACATGACTGGGCATGATGGGAATTGTAGTTCCTGAACAACAGGAGAGCCGTAGTTTGAAGACCCATGTAATAGAGAATACAATTTGATTGAGTATTACATTTTTTTTAAAATCTCAACATTTATTATAGTACTATGTATTTTTTATGATTTCAATGATAGGCTGTAGACAATAACTAAGCATTTTTGCATATTATTGTTGATTTTCTTGTAATTTAGTACTAACTACACAAGCAAGTCAACAATAATATGCAAAAATGCTCAGTTGTATGGGACATATTTATAAAGGCCACAGACTAGAGCACATCCCTGTTTGTTGTATTTTGGTTGCATTTTTTTATGTTATCACCTATGCTTTTTTAAGTATTTATAAACTAATGTTAGCATAACTGAGACCTATCCATAATTTAAATAGCAAACTGCGTCATTTCAGAAAAGTTTGTAAAATGATGGAGAGGTGGTGTGTCACACAAAGCTCTCTCTACTCAATGGTGGGCCCCTGATTAGCCACATAATAACATCCAGGGAGGTCCCCACTTCTTTAGAGTCCAAACATATAAAACTAGCGCTAGCATAACTAATACAGAATTACACAGACCTACACAGAATTAAAAAAACAAAGTGTTTGCAACATTTCAAAAAAGTTTGTAAAATGATGGAGAGGCGCTGTGAGACACGAAGCTCTCTCTACTCAATGGCGTGCATCCCTGGTTACCCACATAATGATAACAGCCAGGGCGGTCCACACTTTTTTAGAATCCAAAACTATAAACAGTAACAAATGTCACCCAATCACAGAGGGATTTTAATTTTGGAACAAAAGTAGCTATGCTACTGTGGCCTTTTCTTAAAACAGTTTTGACTGGTGCAGATTTCTCATAGGAAATAACACATCATACAAAACAACACATATTGCCACATGTGAAGTCCCAAACTAAGAAAAAAAAACAAAAAAAACGCTGCAAAGACTTTGTCATTTTAGATATAGGAGTCTTTATGACATTTAACTATTGTTACATTTGATTTTATTTATTGCTGAACAGTGCAAAGCCTTTTATAAAAATGCGTTGTTTTGTTGGAAAAAAAACACAAGGATGACAAAATGTTATTTTCATGAAATACCCCGTGGTATAGCTAAATTCCAGTGTGGACCTGCAGTGACTAAGCTGTGTTTTCGGTAATAATTGGCTGTGTGTAACTACGGCTACAAATTGTCTGGGTCAGTAATGCTTCCTTGCCTACATCAAGTGGTCTCATTTAAAATAAAGGGATAGTTAAAAAATGGTATAGATGCAGCTACAGGTGGGATGATTTACTAAAACTGGAGCGTGCAAAATCTGGTGCAGTTGTGCATGGTAGCCAATCAACTTCTAACTTCAGCTTGTTTAAAGTGGTCACAAACCCTAATGCCGCGTACACACGATCACTTTTTGTTAAAAAAAAACCGACGTTTTCAAAAACGTCATTTAAAATGATCGTGTGTGGGCAAAACGTCGTTTTATGTCTTCAAAAAAAACGACCAAAAAAAAATTCGAACATGCTTGAATTTTTTGTGTCGTTTTTCAAAATGTCATTTTTTGTGTCATAAAAAGTGATTGTGTGTGGGCAAAACGACGTTTAAAACAACGTTTTTAAACCCGCGCATGCTCAGAAGCAAGTTATGAGACGGAGCTTCAATGGAACAGAGTGGTGTACGTCACCGCGCTTTGCTAGAGCATTTTGGAAAAACGATGGTGTGTATGCAACGTAGTTTTGGAAAATGAAGTTTGAAAAACATCGTTTTGTTTCGTCACATAAAACTTCGTTTTTTTTTCATCACAAAAAGTGATCGTGTGTACGCGGCATTACAGTCCACTTTTGACTACAGGTAAGCCTATAAATAAGGCTTACCTGTAGCTACCTGTTTAAAACGGTTTAGGAGATATCCCCTGTATCTACATGTTCCGATGTCATCGGCACATGCACACTGAAGCAATGGCTCATTTGTGCCGTTGCTTCAGCTAGTGTGCATGCACCGGCGCCTCCCAGAGCCCGCAATACCCAGAGCGATGTTGCCAGCCGGAGCAGTATGTGGGACTGCAGCGGGGCTTCAATCTAAGGTAAGTATTTCATAATGAGCTAGTATACTATGCATACTAGTTAATTATGCCTTTGTCTTGCAGGGTTTTTTTTTTTTGTTGGTGGGTTTACAACCACTTTAAAGAGATTGTAAACCTCCAAAATAAAACAAAAAAAAAAAAAAACCTGCAAGACAAAAGGCATATTGAGCTACTAGCTCATTATGAAATACTTACCTTAGAACGATGCCCTGCAGTGCTGTCCGCACTCTGCTCCCACAGCCAACATCTTTCACCACAGTTACTTCCGGGTTTGCGGGCTCCGGCAATGTGATTGGCCAAAACCACGATAACCTTAATGCGCGTGGGTACTGCCAGTCACTGCACGGGTACTGAGGAAACGGCACACACGGACAATTTCTTCAGTGCGCATGCGCCAACGACATCAGCAGCAGCACATATAGTGAATATCAAGTTTAGGAAATATATACAGTACCTAGAGTTAAGCCTTATTATAGGCTTACCTGTAGGTACAAGTGGTATAATAGAGTTTACAACCACTTTAAATAGGCTTTGACAAAAACTGGAAGCTGATTGGTTTCTCTGCAGAGCTGCACTATATTTTGCACTCTCCAGTTCTAGTAGATCAAGCCCAGTGTGTCAAGTGCCTGTCGGGTGATCTCACAACTAGTAATAGTTACTGTAGTTTAATAATAATTAAAAATCCCATTAAACATATCAGACAGCTTGGATATATTGTTACAGACAGTTAAAACTATGATGCAAGATGATCGTTTACCCATAGCTGGCATGCCAGGTGAATCGAGTGATGATCTGATGTGTATGCCACTTCTCCCAGGGGCAATAATACGTTGAGCAGGTTAACAAACATATGCCAATCAATACTGTTCCCCCAGTAATAAAGAGCAGTGCCAACAGCATCTGACAGCACCACTCCTACCCATTTCTCGTGCCCAGCACAGCTATCAGAGGGTTGTCAGATTGTGCCTGTATGGACGACCACCCTCCTGTCTATAGAAAAGGCTGACAAGCTTTCTGATTGCCAATCACTAGCTGACTGTTGGAAACGATATGATCCACGCACAGACGCACATTCCTGGCTGAGGTACACATACTTTTTTTTTTTTCACATATACTCAGTTTTTTTCATTGAATGCCAAGAAGCTTTTCAAGGAAACTCCCACATAATCTGCAAGTTGTTTTTTTTCAAGGCAGCTTAGTGATAGAGCATGAATCAGAATGTCTCAAGCTCATCTGGGATGTATGCTGATATTATTCATGTGTGATAAGAATCCCCGGAAGGAGAAGTCAGTTAAGTAGGTACTCCTTCTTAGGAGGTACTCGTAAGTACTTGATAAAAGATTGGTTTGGGTGTGTGTGTGTGTGTGTAAATCATCAAAAACCTAATTAGTCCCAATGCATGAGAGTGTGCCCTCTTGTTTTTCACTAAGTGGTGCACTCAAGCTGAGGAGCACACAGAGCACTGTGTGCCTCCAACTGCTCTGCACATGAACAAATATATGGGAACAGAGCTGGCACATCTTAGTTTAAGGAAAACGTCACCATATGTATTGAAAAGGCTGATTTCTTAGTTATCTTTTCATTAATAAATGGACACCACAGACCTCTATTGCCGCGTACACACGATCGGTCTGATGGACCGTTTTCATCAGACGAACCGATCGTGTGTGGGCCCCATCGTTTTTTTTTATCCATCGGTGAAAAAACTAGGAACTTGTTTTAGGCGGCGTACACACGGCCGAGGATCTCGCCAGAAACCAGCGAGAACCTCGCTGGGAGCTGCATTCCAGCGAGAACCTCGGCCGTGTGTACGCTCTCTGCGAGCCCCGCCCGTCGGGAAACACGTCGAGCAAATAGAGAACAGGTTCTCTATTTGCTCGACGACCCGTCGGGATGAATGGCTGGTTGCCATTCCCGACGGGCGGGTCGCAGATTCTGACGGCCGGCAGAGAACCTCGACGGGCGGAACGATGTGTTCTGCCCGTCGAGGTTCTCTGCCGTGTGTACGGGGGCTCAAAATGATCTGATGGTTAAAAAACCGATAGAAAAAAAACATTTGTCTGTGGGCACGTCCATCGGTTAAAAATCCACGCATGCTCAGAATCAAGTCGACGCATGCTCGGAAGCATTAATTTTTCTCAGCACGTCATTGTGTTTTACGTCACCGTGTTCTGGCATGATCGTTTTTTTAACTGATGGTGTGTAGGCACGACTGATGAAAGTCAGCTTCATCGGATATCTGATGAAAAAATCCATCAGACCGTTTTCATCGGATGAACCGATCGTGTGTACAGGGCATTAGTATTGGCTCTGCCTCTAGAAGGGTGACCACCAAGCAACGATGCTTCTCGTCAATACTACCTATATTACCTAACAGGGATAGTACACACTTCAACAACCTTTCTGTTTTCATTTAATATTCTCCATGTTAAAATAAAAAAAAAATCTTTATTGTAGGGATTGACCGATTATCGTTGTGCCTGATATTCACGTTTTTAGAAGTATCGGTCAAAAAACTGACCAGTATTACCGATATTGCTTCAAAGGGGTTTTACCAGGGTGATGCCTGCAACAACAGGCATCACCCTGGTACCATTCTTTAGAGTGGACAGTAGGCATTATTGTAATAACAACCGATGTGGTTCAGATGCCACTCGGCTGTCATTACAAGCACCGCCGCTTGCCCGGGCTCTCCCGTCCCGCTGGGAGGCCAGAGCAACCAGCCGACACGTCCGCCGGCTGACCGAAGACCTAAACAAATCTGATGCTCAGTTCGGGTCTCAGATATAGACATTGGTCAATTCCTACTTTATTGCAACAATTCATCCATTTTTTCTCACAACTGATGTAAAATATACGGATCCATGTGAGTTATCAAAACAGGTATTCCCTCATCCTAAGGTTTAGCCTACAGCAACATTCCATAAAGACAGCTCTAGGTGCTATCCTATGGAATATGATAGGAATTTATTATGTGGGGTTTGTTTTCTTGTGATTTTCATAATTTTTTTGTGAGGCATTGAAGAAGGAATTTCTAGTAATAGTCAAGTCAGTCCTAAACTGATGTATAGGTTGACTAACCCAGTTACTTCTTTTATCTTCATGGTTTTCAACAGCAACCATTACAGAGCCTCACACACAAGTGAGTGGTTGAACCTTCTGGCATAAGTCCAAACCTTTGATATCTGGCTTTAAAGGACTAACGCTCAAAGTTTTATATACCTTCCACTGGAAATGAGCTAACTGAAGAAAATATGTTCTTTGCTCATACTAGGCATAGGAGGAACCATAAGCAGACTGTACTAACCTTCCATTTGTTACCCCCCCACCACAGTACACCTTCACAGATTTCTAAGTTTCGAGTTGGTGTGAATTTCCTTTGCTGAACTCCTCTTGCTTCTGTTATTGTCAGTATATACTCCTTTTGAAGTCAGTGTGACTGATAAAATGAAAGGTGCATGCAGCAGATTACCAAGATAAAGAGACTGGATGAGAGTGGCAGATGAAAGTATATTTTTGCATGTATTGTTACCTAATCGCCTTTCATCCAAGACAGAAACATTTTAGATTTCTCTAGAATTTTCATTTAAAACTACTTTAAGCTCCATTTCTTTGGTATTTGACTAATTTCTTAAGGCTGATGTCAGATATGTGTTTCTGATGACAGAGACAAATCACCATCATCAGGATCTCTATCTGCCCCTATGGAGTTGCTCCCTCTGTAGGCAGATGCAGCGTAAAATTACTCTCTTGTTGGCCCAAATGATCCGGACTCTTCAGTGCTAGCAATGGGAGCGCCATCTTGTTGCCTTATCTATGGCAAAATCACTAGCAAAAGAGTCGTTCATCTGACATCAGCCTGATGCCCCGTACACACAAACGGTTTTCCCATTGGAAAACGTCCAATGAGAGCTTTTGGTTGGGAATCTCGACCGTGTGTATGCTCCATCAGACTTTTTCCAACAGAAAAACTGCTGGAAAAAGATAAAAAAGCAGGTTTTCTTTTTTCCCTTCAGGAAAAAATCAGATCGGAATTTTCTATCATGTGTACAAATTCTGACGTGCAAAATTCCGACGCATGCTCGGAAACAAATCGACGCATGCTCAGAAACATAGAACTTAATTTTCTCAGCTCATCGTCTTTTAATTCACTGCGTTCTTGGCAGTCAAAAGTTCACCAAACTTTTGTGTGACTGTGTGCATGCAAGGCAGGCTTGAACGGAATTCCGTCGGAAAAGCCATCCGTGTTTTGGCAAAGCATGCACATGAGCGGATTCATTTTTGGGGCATGTGAAACTGGAGCAACAGTAAACCGATTTTTAAGCCATGTTGGGAACTGTTTGTTGTTTCTCTGTGGGACTTGTGTACCCTCACGTTGCCAGCATCTCCAGTGACTGGCTGTCTGCTGCAGATTTAGCTGTGAGGGTGATCACCATCTTTTAGGTCAGTCCATGATAACTGGAGGATATAAAAAAAAAGCCTGCTAAAAGCTTGTTTAAAGCTACAGCCAATGTTCCATCAATAACTGTATACAGCACTCCTAGACTGGAGTTGAGTAGTTTTTTTAAGGGATTCAAGAAAGCTGCTGAAAGCTTGTTAAACAGTTTGTAAATGTTGCTAAATCCGATTATCTTTAGAGTAGCATTACAAGATTAAAGTGAAACGAAACTCTCCATGGAAACTTTTCCCCCTATCAAGGTACAGCATACATACATGCCAACCATTGTAGAAAAGTTCTCCAAAGCATTTTTTTTGTCAGGTTTCTAGAAGGTAGCGTATACCTGCGCTTGTCCAGTTTGTCCTTTGTTCTCAGTATCCTTGCCGAGATGACATCAGTCTCTAGCTCCGGCATAAGTGCTTGTGATACTTCTTCTTCCAGCAAACCCAATGTTCTTCTGCTTATGCATTGGATTTGTTGCTGGTGTCAATGATGGGTAGAAGAAGGAGCAGAGTAAGTAGGTGCAAGGACACATCCAAGGTGGCACCAGCTTAAAGCAAATGTATAGTTAAAAAAAATTTTTTTGTGTCACCTGTTAAGGAAAAAGCATAATGCGCTAGTATGCACCACATACTAGCTTATTATGAAATACTTACCTTAGAACGAGGCGTCGATACCTCTGCCGATCCACTCAGAGGGAGATGACATTTCCCCTTGGTGTGTCTTCCGGGTATTGCGGCTCCAGCGCTGTGAGTGGCTGGAGCCACGATGTCGTCACTCCCGCGCATGCATGCGGGAGACTTATTTCCAGCAAGGTCCAGCGGCTGCCGGGCCTTAAGCCGAGAATCCCCTGTGTGCATGCCCCGCTCATTGCTCATTGGGGAATATGAGCAATGCAAGGGGAATATCTCCTAAACCGTAAAGCTTTAGGAGATATTTTTTTATCTACAGGTAAGCCTTAATATAGGCTTACCTGTAGGTAAAAGTAAAACAAAAAGAGACTATAGAACCACTTTGAGGGAGTGAAGAGAGTGCGGACGACATTACTGTACAGTTTGCTGAGATACACATTCCTGTATTCACCATTTCTAAACCACCTGGAGAACCTTTTGGAATGTGTTTTTTTTTAGTTTATTTGGTAGTGGATGACCGAGTTTGTCAGTGTAAAAGAGGACTACATTGTTCCTAACTTCAACAGGATAATATTTTGTGACAATTGTACATTGTATAGGACAGTGTTTCTCAACTCCAGTCCTCAAGGCACACCAACAGGTCATGTTTTTAAGATTTCCCTCAGATGAAATGGCTGTGGTGATTACTAAGGCAGTGAAACTGATCAAATCACCTGTGCAAAATAATGGAAAACCTGAAAACATGACCTGTTGGTGTGCCTTGAGGACTGGAGTTGGGAAACACTGGTATAGGAAACCAGCTTTGGAATGGTTTGACTTGTAATGTATAGTCTTTTAAGCCATGCCCCTCATTTTAAAGTACAGCTGACATTAGACAAGTGTGGCATTTACCATTGTTGACCTCCTTCTCAAAATGTTGTTTGCCTGGCTGTTATATGTATCAGTCCCAAACTGGAACAAGCATGCAGCAAACAAGTCAGGAAAGCTTCAGAATTTGTAATCGAAATTTTTGACCACTGACTTAAAAAACGACTGAAGCCATCGCATCATCATGGCAGACAATTAACATTTTCATAAAAGGGTCAGCTCTTCTGACGGGTTTACTTTACTACTAGATTACCTTTAGCATTTGTAGATACATCTTGTTGACAGGCTTCTCGATCTTTGATAATTTAAAACAGCCTTTAAACTAATGTGTGGGAAAATACAACACTAAATGTGTGATAACTGCTACCGGTATAAATGCCCAACATTCGTCAGTGTTGATTTATTTTGTGACCTTTAGGGATTTGAGTACATATGTATCTCTTTATCACGCCTTTGATTTTTTTTTCCTTATGAAAAAATAACAGTGGCTGGCAGCGCTATAGAGCAGGCCAATAAATATATGCAACAATGTATGAAATTTGCTTTATGTTGCAGTTGTTTGACAATTTTACTGGGTAAAAAAAAAAAAAAAGAAGACCAAAGGTTCCACTTCTTAAAAATAATTGAGTACAGAAAAAAGGAACAAAACTTGAATGGTTGCCAGTCTTTACCACTATGATTTAACCTTTTATTCTCTGAGAAATGGTGCAAGACATCTGATAGGTCACTGTGGGCAACAGCTATGTTTGTTCCCCTTTGCTTTCCCTGTAAACATTTCGTTTTTGTTTTCCGAGCAGTCATATGACTGCAGTTTTCTACTCTGAAGGTAAGGGCTGCATGGGAGCGCCACTTCTGCCAGATTGTTGTAAAGGTTTGTTTTTTATTTTCTAAATAGGTTTCTTTAAGCTAGTGCATTGTTGGTTCACTTACCTTTTCTTTCGATTTCCCTTCTAAATGTTTTTTTTCTTTGTTTTCTAAATTTCACACTTCCTGTTCCTCCTCGGTAAGCTGTTCTGGCTGACTAACCCTCACCCAGAACGGCTCGGATAATGGGGGCAAGCTTGCTGAGGAGAAACAGGAAGTGAAAAATTCAGACAAAGAAAAAAAACATTTAGAAGGGAAATGAAAGGAAAAGGTTAGTGAACCAACAATGCACTAGCTTAAAGGAACCTATTTAGAAAATAAAAAACAAACCTTTACAACTCCTTTAATAACGCAATCGTTTTCCTCGACAGAATCCATCAAGAAACTTGGGGGAAGAGGTTTTTTGCAGAGGAAAACGGTCACATGTATGTTTTTCGTCGAGAAAACTGTAGTGGAACTCGACGAGAAAAAAAGAGAACAGGTTCTCTTTTTCCTCGTCGGCAGTCTCAATTTACTTGTCGTGTTTCTCGTCAGGCTGGTTTACGACGAGAAACACGTTTGTGTGTATGCTTAGAAACCCGCGCATGCTCAGAATAAAGTATAAGATGGGAGCGTGCCTTTGATAAAAGTAGGGTTTGTAATGGAGATAGCACATTCGTCACGCTGTAACAGACTGAAAAGCGCGAATCGTCTCTTACCAAACTTTTACTTAACACGCAGTAACATGAGATTAGCAAAAGCAGCCCCAAGGGTGGCGCCAGTGGAATCAAACGTACTCTTTATAGTGCCGTCGTTCGTGTTGTACGTCACCGCGTTTGAGAACGACGAGATTTTGTCTTGACAGTGTGTACGCAAAGAAAGCTTGTCAAGATTCTCGACAAGCCTAACAAGGAACTCGTCGAGGAAAACGATGTTTCATTTACAAGTTCCTCGGTCGTGTGTACGAGGCCTCCCTGTAAAGAAACCTTTCGGTATTTGGAGATCCAATTTGTTTTCCTCTAGACGTAAAGAGTGCCCCCTTGTCCTCTGTGATGACCTTAAAGTGAATAACTCAACACTAAGTTCACTATATGGACCACTTATTTATTTGTAAAAGTTGATCATACCCCCCCCCCCCCCCCTTAATCTCCTCTTCTCAAGAGAGAATACATTTAGTTCCTCTAATCTTTCCTCATAGCTGAGCTCCTCCATGCCTCTTATTAGTTTGGTTGCCCTTCTCTGCACTTTCTCCAGTTCCCCGATATCCTTTTTCAGAACTGGTGCCCAAAACTGAACTGCATATTTCCGATGAGGTCTTACTAATGGCTTGTACAGGGGCAAAATGATATCTTGCTCTCTGGAGTCCATACCTCTCTTAATACAAGAAAGGACTTTGCTCACTTTGGAAACCACAGCTTGGCATTGCATGCCATTATTAAGCTTATGTTCTTCCAGAACACCCAGATCCTTCTCCACCATTGATTCCCCCAGTTGTAGTCCCCCTAGAATGTATGATGCATGCATATTCTTAGTCCCCAAGTGCATACCTTTACATTTATCAACATTAAACCTAGTTTGCCACACAGTTGCTACATTAAACAGCTTGTAAATATGTGATGGGAATATCACAGGAGGCTGTGGGAGAAGAGAAATGTAAATCATTCTTGCATAGGTGAAAATAGTGGTGAGTGGCCAGGACTGGACAAAAAAAAAAAAAAATGAACAAAGTCACAAAAAAATCTGTGTTTTTTTTTTAACTGCAGAGAGAAGGAGGGAAACAGGGACCATTCAAGGGAGCAATGGTTTGCTTTAGGGAAATGCCATTGACTGCATACAAAATGGTAGGATGACCATTTACCTAGGTATACAGTATGTAAAATAAATGATATTCAAAGCAGGTTTAAAAGCACAAAACCATATACTCACTTTTCGGGTGTACATTAATCTAAAATGTGCATGAAAGTTCAAAACCTAGCATTTAGCAATAATTTTAGAGCTCCTGTGAGGTTTTCGAGAGGGGGTTATTTCAGCTTGGCATGTGAGGTCCGGGTGAAAAAATTTCAAATGCAGTTACTGTATACATTGTTATCAGGCCTTCCAAAATAGAATGAAATAAAAAATATATAGATCCGGCGTGCTATATTGCCATACTCACGCACACCGGAAATGTGTCCAATGCACGTGATGAAAGGCGCACATTGTTAGTAGCTAAAGCGCTTGGACAATCCTTGGTGTTACTTGGTTTGCGTTACTTTTTAGCAAAGATGTTGTGCTCTAATTCGTTACCATTGTATGTTGAATATATAGTTTGAATTTCTGCATAATAAGTTATGTGCAATAGCACTAGCCTTGATAACAGGGCTTGTACCTGTCATTTAGCTGCGTTCACCTCTGTGATTCATCATGTAAATCATGAGAAAACCTTCTAAATGATCTTTTGTAATGCCATGTGATGAATCACTATAATGTCAGACAATTCTGCCATTTAGTTTAAATGACACTTGTTCAGGTGTATTTTATCGCCTCTGTGCTAACACATAATATTTATGGAATTCCATACTGTTGATCTGCTGCAACAGGTAAGGGATTTCCTGACATACTTGAATAACTTCCCAGTGTACAGAATATGGCTGCTTGGTCAGGTTTTAATTGATGGCCTTGATGCACATGGTGAAAGTAATTGAGTAATTAACAAGTGAAGCAATGTGCCGATGCATAGAACACCATGTTTATTTATTTTAGCTGTTTATATAGGGCCACCAATTTACGCAACACTTTACGTACTATACTTTTACATCAGCCCCTGCCCTCAAGATGCTTAAAATATAAGGTCCCTATCTCACGTACATATACTTAAGGGCCAATTTAGACAGCATACAGTTAACCCAACAACATGTCTTTGAAGTGCAGGACAAAACTCATACAAGCACAGGGAGAACATGAAATCTCCATGCAGGAAGTGTCTTGACCGCAATACAAACTGAGCACCCTAGTCAAAGGCAGAAGGTCTAAACACTTGTACACACGGCCGGGAATCCCGTCAGGAAAATAAATTTGCTTTTCCTGACGGGATTCCTGGCAAGCTTTTCTTCCAAAGCCGTGCATACAGACAGCCATTCAAAAGAACCACGTTCTTTTGAATGGCAAGAATGCGGCGACGTCATCCACTACGACGAGCCGGCGCTCCTCGCATTCGATGCCGTCGCCACCATCTTGCTACACCCCACACTAAACTTGTATGCTACTGCGCATGTGTCAAGCCCTTTTCGTGCATGCGTGGGTTTACCTGGGACAGGTAAGCATACAGACGACCGGTTTTCTCGGCAGGAAACACTCTGCCGGGAAACCCAACAAGAAAATAGAGAGGAGGGTTCTCTATTTTCCCGTCGGGATTCTCAGCTGTGTTCCTGACGGAATAACTGCTAGGGAGCATACACACGGCCGGGATTCCCGGCCAAAAGCTCTCCTGACAGTTTTACTGGCAGGAAAACCGGTCGTGTGTATGAGGCTTTAGGGCTCATGTACACTGCAGCTAAAAAAAAGATGCTTTTTGGACTCTTTTGCGCGCTTTTATTAAGCTTCTTTGAGCTTCTCTGAGATTTTTTGAGCTGTTTTGAGCATAAGTATTTTTTTTCACAAACCCTCCCCATGGTCCACCCCCCCCCCCCAAAAAAATTGTGCGTATCTTTGATCTTTTCCATGCTTTTTAATGCCCATTCAAGCTTTTTCGTGCATTTCTCGGCACATAGGCATCTTTTTTGCTCGAAAGCTCCTCTCAAAAACATGAGTTTGGTAGAGTTTATTTTTTCTGTCTGTAAGTGCATATGACTGTAAACTCCTGAAAAAGCCATAGTGTGCATGGACACGTTGGCTAACATGGAGGGGAGTTTCCAGGCAGAAAAAATGACAGCTCAAAAAAGCTCAAAGCCTGTAGGAGCCACTTTTTTGAGCTGCAGTGTACATAAACCCTTAGGGTCTATGCACTCTGGCTTAAAAAAATGGCAGTGTTCTTGGCAGAAATGAATGCTAGTTTTGAGTGTTTTTTTTTTTGTACTAGCATTTAGGAGCAATTAGCATTTTTTTCTGCCAGAAAACTGCTCTCAAAACGCATGCTCAGGAGTGACGTCATCGCGGCTCTGCACAATCACAACACCGGAGCCGCGATACCCAGAAGTAACCCCCAGGAATTTCTCACTTCCTGTTCCTCCTCAGTAAGCTTGCCCCCATCATCTGAGTCGTTATGGCTGGGGGTTACTGAGGAGGAACAGGAAGTGAGAAATTCAGACAAAGAAAACAAAGAAAAAAAACATTTAGAAGTGAAATGGAAGGAAAAGGTTAGTGAACCAACAATGCACTAGCTTAAAGATACCTATTTAGAAAATATAAAACAAACAACCCCTTAATGGTAGCCAAGATGCTAGCGATAACAAATAGACCCATAGAACAAAGTAGAGATAGTGGCCGGTTCTTAAAATAAAATGGTAATGTTCATGAGGTTCCAGGTTATTGTACATTCAAAATAGAACAGGTGGTCCTCCCTAGAGCAAACTTAACCACTTAACCCCTGAACCATATTGCTGCCCAATGACCAGAGCAGTTTTTGTGATTCGGCACTGTGTCGCTTTAACTGACAATTGCGTGCGGTGTGGCTCCCAAACAAAATTGGCGTCCTTTTTTCCCACAAACAGAGCTTTCTTTTGGTGGTATTTGATCATCTCTGCGGTTTTTATTTTTTGCGCTATAAACAAAAATAGAGCGACTATTTTGAAAAAAAATGCAATATTTTTTACTTTTTGCTATAATAAATATCCCAAACATATATAAAAAAAACATTTTTTTTCTCAGTTTAGGCCGATACATATTTTTCGTAAAAAAAAATCGCAATTAGCGTTTATTGATTGGTTTGCGCAAAAGTTATAGCGTTTACAAAATAGGGGGTCGTTTTATGGCATTTTTATTAATATTTTTTTTTTTTACTAGTAATGGCGGCGATCAGTCCTTTTTTCAGTACTGCGACATTATGGCGGACACTTCGGACACTTTTGACATATTTTTGGGACCATTGCCATTTTTATTACTATAAAAATGCCATTGGCAGTGAAGGGCTTAACACTAGGGGGCAGGGAAGGGGTTAAGTGTGTTCCTTGGTGTGTTCTAACTGTATGGAGGGGTGGACTCACTAGAGGAAATCACTGATCTTCTGTCCATACAGTACATTGTATGAACAGAAGATCAGCATTTCTCCCCTGGCAGGACCGGGAGCTGTGTGTTTACACACATAGCTCCCCGTCCTCGCTCTGTACCGAGCAATCACGGTTGCTCGGCAGCGATCAAGCCCGCCGAATGCAGCCAGACTCAGTGGAGGGAGATTTCTGCAGCATATTTGGCAAGTACAGAATCGCAGTATATATAAAATAATTACAAATTTTGTGAGCAGACTGCATTTCCTCTTTAGGCTGCTAAGCTCCTATTACCAAATACAAGAAAATGTTCCTCCCTGGGACTTTACTGCAGCAACATACAGTCTGGGGTGGACTCATGGGGCCCCCGTGCAATAGGAGATTATGGGGCCCCCGTGCAATAGGAGATTATGGCCCCCCAGGCAATAGATTATGGGGCCACACAATATACACACACACACATACAGTATACATACACAGTATACATACAGAATACACATACACCCACTGAAAAGGTACTGGAGACTACGGTATTTTTACATACTGTCCCCTTTTTTTTACTGAGGCTCGCAACCATGATGGGGCTCCCTAGAGGCATGGGGCCCTTGGGCAGTGCCGAGTGTCCGAATGGTCAGTCCGCACCTGCATACAGTAGGGTGACCAGACATCCCCAGTTTCAGGGGACAGTCCCCTGATTGAGGACACTGTCCCTGGACTTAGTCTGTCCCTGGTTTTGTCCCCAGATTGGATTTAATAGGGGGCAGGGGCAATTTCAAAGACAGTCAGTACATAATTAAAAAAAAATAAAAAATAGAATTACATCCTCCTGCTCCGCCGTGCCTACTAGCATAGGGGGGTTGTATTTTTTCCATTATGTGTGCCCCTTTCTGATGATCATGTGCTGGTCGGAGTGGAGGGAATTTTTCTTCAGTTTTGGGCACATTCCCTTTCAGCTCTTCTCGCATGTTCTTCTGCCTTGGCTCAAATCCTGGCCAGCCACCTGCCTATCTCCTTGCCTTCCCTGGCGGAGTGATCTTCCTCCGCTCCCCATCCAGTAGTAGCCGGGGCCCAGAGAGTAAGACTTGAGAGGCTGTGAGGCGGCGATGGGCAGAGAGTCGCTAATTGCCGCCATTACTAGTAAAGAAAAAATATGTCCCCGGATTTCATTTAAAAAATCTGGTCACCTTAGCATACAGTATATGTGTATATGAGTATTGATGTATATATAGTTATCTTTTAATGTATTGTACAATAAAGGATAATGTTTTTTATGCCAAATATTGTATGTTGCTGCAGTAAAGTCCCAGGGGAGAAAATGTTCATGTATATTGGTTATTGTACATTAACCCATCGCATTTTAGTAAGGCAAAATGGCTGATGTACAGAGGTACAGGGACATCCCTATGCACTGGTTTCAGTATGTGGTAATGTCATTTTATAACTAGTGACCATTGCAGTTACTCATAATAAAGTTGCGTATAACATTCTTGAAAAAGTTTCTACGACCAAGAACCTATATGAAAATATGACTTCAGGTCTGAAAATGACAAGTGAAAATGAAAAGAATTTAAATTTTTCTTCTTTTTTTCTTGTTGGCTCTGAAAGACTTTGCATACCAGCTGTAGCGTTGTGTAGTGGAATGTCCATGTGTGACGCACATTCAGTATCTCCCCGACTCCCCTGACCTGTTGAGCAGCCCTCAAGGCATTTGCTCAAGTCAAAGCCGGAATATGTAAAACAAATGTTTCAAGGAAAAAAGAAAAGAACAACAGATATGTATTTGCTGCCGGGGGAAAAAAAACAAGTACTGTCTGAAAAAATACCTGTTTGCCCCATTTTGTTGTGCCTTATATAAACAGAAACTTCTATAAACCAAAAATTCCTAGTCAGTCTTCCATGAACTCACGCACACTTTGAACAGAAAAACAGAAAACCACCTTAAGACTGGGTTCACACTTGAGAACGCAGCGGCCCACAGCAGGAGCCCTGTTTCAGGTCTGATTTCAGCTCAAATTTTGGGCTGAATTCAGACCTGAAACGGACCAAAAGACGCACAGGACTCCTGTGCAATTCTCTCCGGAGATGTGTGAACCGGCTCCATAAAGAGCCGGTCACAACCTCCTGCTATGCGAATTGGAATGTGGGGAAAACCCACATCCAATTCGCAATAGTGTGAACCCAGCCTCATGCCGCATACACATGATCGGACATTCCGGCAACAAAACCTTGGATTTTTTTTTTTCGACTTATTGTTGGCTCGAAGTTGTCGTGCATGCAGTGCTGTATGTGGATTGGACCAGTTTATTACAGTGCATGGTGGTATAAAGCAGGAAGACTGGTAGATGTTATCTGTCAGTTGTCTGGTCTTACTGGATGTACTGGATGATGAAGACATATTTAGTTATAAAGTGGTTGTAAACCTTTGACATAATATATGAACATAACATATCCCTCTATCGTGTGTGCATGTCTCAATTCAAAACACTAAGTGTAATTTCTTTCTGATGCTTCGTTCCTCTGCTATCAGCATGCATCATTACTGACACATTTTCTTAACACCAAGAGAGAAAAATGTGACAGGGGAGGGAAATCCAACACTTGTGATCACCCATACCGACGCCTGTGATCAACAGCCTTAGCTCTGTTCCTGTGTGCTGTGTGAATAAGGGGGTGTGTCCCTTCCTTCCAATCAGCTGTTACAGAGCTCCAAGGCCCCTGCTTTCTGAAATCTCAGACAAGTTGTATAAATTCTGGACTTTGAGTTTGAAGGGATGTAGAAAAGAGAAAGCTACAGAGAAACATGTACAACTTATGTATCCAGTCACTTAATTGGGTAAATGGAAGAATTTACAAGCACTTTGCAAAACCTGCGTGCATATCTTTTGAGAAGATTGTAGTTACATAATTGATTACCTGAAGAAATGGTTATGTTTGAGGGTTTGCTTGTATAACCCGTAGTCATAAGACTTATATCATAGCTCTGCTGTAAGCCGATATTAGCTGACAATAAAGATAAACAGTTTCCGATGTCCAAATTCCTATTCTGATTGTGCAAGCTTTTGTTTTTATAAGAACATATATTCGATGACTAATAATGAGAAGTCTGGAAAGAGCGATGTTGTTAATTGTTGTAATTGTGTCAAAAACCTTGTGGGTAAGAAATTTTAAGTACAAAATACTTTTAGAACAAAAAAAAACTGCTAATAAGACTGCTTTAAACATCCATCTAATATCCATGGATACCAAAGACTATGAGCATTTTATGTCTTGACTGTACCAACATTTGACCTATTGTTAACCATGGCCTGGTTGCTGAGGGCACCATGATGACTTCTTTAATATTCTACATACAAGGACATGTTTTAGACATCATTTTTCTAACAGATGTTTGCTGCTTTTTTCTACATCTTTTATATGCGAACCAGTCAGACAAACATGTTTACAGGCCCGGATTTACTCCCTTTCCCGCCAACAAAGCTGTGATATCAGCAGGCTTGCCGCTGCTTTTAAACATGTGACATGTAAACAGTCAGACGGAATTCTAAGTACTGTATTTCACTATAGAACCTCAGTTTACTGTAATAAATAAGTGTAAAATGTAAAACTCTGGGGGGTGTACAAAGATTTCCGCTTGTTCCCTTTTCACTGTATCCTTAGGGTGGAGGAGTGCGGAGTGTAGCAAGATGGCGGTGATTTGTCACATTCTGCTACCCATCACGGTTTTAGGGTATTGTTTTGTCGTAAAAGTGTTGGAACGCATATGGCGGCGGCGTGTATGTGCAGTGCGAAATTTTTCTGCGGAACATCCCTTTCGGAGCAAATTGTGATGGGTAGCCATATGTGACAAGACAAGGGGCGGATGCTTTTCTCAATACAGACCAGATTTTTTTTACCCTCCTGTTGCCGCGGTGCCACCCCTGCACCCACTGCCCCCTCGAGGCCTGGCCTTGGTGGCCTTGTCAGGAATCTGGCCCTGCATGTTGATGGATTAAATGCTGGAAAAGATGCAACATTGTCGACTTGTGTGGTGACCTGTGTTTTTATACATAAGAAGAACTCAGTTCACCACAATGCAGTGGTGATGGGCAATATCAGTGTGGTGACTGGCATTTTTCTACACCTGATCCACGCCAGTTTATGCAAGGGTACATGAAAAAACATTGTTTTCTATGTGCCCTTTACCCACTGGAAAAACTATTGAACCATTCATCTTCTTTTCCTCACTTGTCGGTGTTCGTGCCTGGTGGGTCGTTTAGACGTACTGCATCCTGCAATGATGTCGCCTGCTTTCCCATACCATAAAGCCCCTTATATTTTGTCAGGTGGTGAGCTTTAAAGAGACTTTGCCGCTTTGTACATAATTGTTTTTCTAGAAAATTGATGTTTAGATATTCTCTACCTGAAACGGATTGCTTTGGTAGTTTACTATGCCGTTAACTGGCCACATCTATTTTCACCCCATAGCTGCTGAAAACTGCCCAAATTAATTTTACAAATACCGTATTTATCGGCGTATAACACGCATAGGTGTATAACACGCACCCTAACTTTAAGAGGGAAGTTTCAGGAAAAAAAAATTCACAGCCCCCTGCGTATAACACGCAGGCACAATTTACCCTCTATTTTCAGGGTAAAAAAGTGAGTGTTATACGCCAATAAATATAGTATTTACTTTTCGTTAGCATACACAGTATTGGCCAATCCTGTGACCATTATTTTATTTTACTACCTTGCTTGGATGATCCACATGGAAAACTGCAAGTGATATCAAATCCCAAGACCTGTGATTAATACATTTTACAACATACGGTAATTCAATGCTGTATCCTGGCCTAGGCCAACAAGGCCCAGGCCTAGGGCAGCACTTTGCAGAGGGGCAGCCCGGAAAGGGTGCCCGCTGGCTTGCGCTACACTGTTGGTGTAACGCAAGCTTCTTCTAATTTTGACTGTCCTATCATCGTGGACCACAACCCTTCCTCACTGTGCTATATGTTTTCTGCTGCACCATTAGCATGGTTATATCTTCTTAGTCCTCTCCATAAAATTATCAGAAAATTGTGCTTAGAACTATAGGCAACACGAGTTTAGTCAGGCCTAGGGCAGCACAAAACTTAACCACTTCCTTACTGGGCATGTAAACCCCCTTCCTGACCAGGTGAAATTTCAGCTTGCGGCACTGCGTCGCTTTAACTGACAATTGCGCGGTCGTGCGATATGGCTCCCAAACAAAATTGGCGTCCTTTTTTCCCCACAAGTAGAGCTTTCTTTTGGTGGTATTTGGTCACCTCTGCGATTTTTATTTTTTGCGCTATAAACAAAAAAGTACGACAATTTTGAAAAAAAATACAATATTTTTTACTTGTTGCTATAAAAAATAGCCCAATTTAAAAAAAAAATCAGTTTAGGGTGATACGTATTCTTCTACATATTTTTGGTTAAAAAAAAAAAAAAAATCGCAATAACCGACTGGTTTGCGCAAAAGTTATAGCGCCTACAAAATAAGGGACAGAATTGTTATTTTTTATTATTTTTTTTTTTTACTAGTAATGGCGGTGATCTGCGATTTTTATTGCGACTGCGACGTTATGGCGGACACATCGGACACTTTTGACACATTTTTGGCACCATTCACATTTATACTGCAATCAGTGCTATAAATATGCACTAATTACTGTATAAATGTGACTATCAGGGAAGGGGTTAACACTAGGCGGTGAGGAAGGGGTTAATGTGTTTCCTGCATTGTGTTCTAACTGTGGGGGGAGGGGGGGTGACCGATCTGTGTCCCTATGTACTAGGAACACAGATCGGTATGCTCTCTCTATGACAGGACGCTGTCATTGTGAGAGCCGGCAATGAGAGATGATCTCATATGTTTACATATGAGATCATCTCTCATTGGCCCATCAGATCGCATCGCAAACGGCCACTCTGATTGGCCGTTCGCGGCGATCTGTGATTGGCTGTGTCCAAGGGACACGACCAGTACACAAGTTCCCCGCTGCGCGCTCTGGAGCGCGCGCTGGGAACGAGGAAAGGGGCTGCCGTGAAAACACGGCAGCCCGGAGATTTAGAACCACCCTGCGGCCGTATATACTCGTACGGCCGTAGGGAAGTGGTTAAATACATCACTGATACATCAAAAATACAGATATAATAGTGTTGGGGGGCTACTGTCCAACTTTAGGCCCCTTTCATCAGTTCAGTCACATTTCATAAAAAAAAAAAAAAAAAGATGAACTGTATATCAGTTTACATCAGTTTCTCATCAGTTTTTACATCCACCACCATTGCAAAAATTGTCCGTTTGCATCCATTTTCCGTACGTTGCTTTTTTTTAATGGAGGAAAAATAAGGCTTTGATCCATTTAAAAAAACAGATGTTGACGAATGTGGATGTAAACTGATGTAAATGGATGATCATTCGTTTACATCTGTTTTTTCATAGAGATGGAGACACACATCTTCACACAGCACACATCAAGGGATGGATGAAAAATGGACAAACAGTCCGCATGTGTGAAAGGGGCCTTAAATAATAGTGTGTACCAGGCTTTACTCTACAAGGCAGTGCTGAGTCAGTCAGTAGTGTAACACAGGAAGTTCTTAGCACTGTGTAAGCTACTACTCCAGTGACTCATATGGGTTCATTTACAAAATCTGGTGCAGCTATGCATGGTAACCAGTCAGCTTCTGCTTGCTCAATTAAGCTTTGCCAAACAAACCTGGAAGCTGATTTTTAGTTTTGATGAAGAGCTGCACTAGATTTTGCACTCTCCAGTTTTAGTAAATAATTCCTATAGTTTTCCCTGAACTAAAGGTTTAATGCCCCGTACACACAAGCGTTTTTTCCCACGGGAAAACTGCTATCAGAGCTTTTCGTCGGCAATCCCGGCCGTGTGTATGCTCTATCGAACAAGAAAAAAGAGAGCAGGATATCTTTTTTCCCGTCAGGAAAAAAATCCTAAAGAGAAAACCGTTCGTCTGTATGGTTTTAAGATGGGCAGAAAACCGTGCATGCTCAGATTTAAGTATGAGACTCTTTCTGGTAAAACTAGCGTTCTAAATGGAGATAGCACATTAGTCACGCTGCAAATTATTGCATTGTTTAATGTAGCGCATGAAAAGCATGAATCGTCTCTTAACCTCCCTGGCGGTGTTCCCGAGCGTGACTCGGGGTGTTTTTTTCCTGCCAAGATCGGTATCCCCGAGTCACGCTCGGGGTAGACATGCAGAGCCTGCAGCGCGCGCTGTCTTACCTTCTTCCTGGATCCAGCGATGCATCCACGCTGTGTGAGCGAGCGGGTGCTCGCTCGATTCACACAGCGTCCCCGTGTGCCGCCGAGCTCCGTTCCCTGCGACGTTACGACGCACGGGAGCGGAGAACGGCGCCAAATTCAAAAAAGTAAACAAACACTTTACATACAGTATACTGTAATCTTATAGATTACAGTACTGTATGTAAAAAATACACACCCCCCATGTCCCTAGTGGGTCTGTCCAGTGCCCTGCATGTTCTTTTATATAATAAAAAGTGTTCTTTCTGCCTGCAAACTGTAGATTGCCCATAGCAACCAAAAGTGTCCCTTTATGTCAAAAATGGTTTTAGATCAGCTAGAAAACAGCGATAATAAATTATAATCACTTGCAGAATTTAGCGATAGCGATTTGTGGGGAAATTCGTCATAAAAAAAAAAAATAATGACAGCAAAAATTCTGCAACTGAGCAAATTTCAATGATTTTGATTTGATTACATTATTGAATAATTTTTACTATAATTATATTATTATTTGTTATAATTTTTTATAATTATTTATTATATTATAATTTTTAATTAAAAATAAAAAATAAAATCATACCCGGGATGCCTATTAGACTCTTGTTTGGATAGATTTAAGTGAGTTATTCCTAAGAATTACAAGCCTACAGTATAAAACGCCAAATTCCCTTGCAAATAATGGTACCGCTTTCAGCACCTAAAATCTAAAGAATCATACCGCCAGGGAGGTTAACAAACTTTTACTAATACGAGGATCAGCAAAAGCAGACCAAAGGGTAGCACAGTTGGAATGAAAATTCCCCTGTATAGTGCCGTCGTACGTGTTGTACGTCACTTCGCTTTAGATGGGCGGACTTTTGCCTGAGTGTGTATATGCAAGGCAGGCTAAGAGGAATTCTGTCGGGAAAACCGTTGGTTTATTATACGACGGAAAAAAAGATTGTGTGTACGAGACATCACTTCATGTGACTGAATGAGGAGGATCACGGGGATTGAAAGTGTATGTTTATGTTAGGGACTAAGTGAAACTAATCCAGCCCTCGCCAACATATACTTCCATTTCCTTCACACTCCTACTGCTATGCTCGGTGTTGGGAGCTGAGGAACGCACTTGGTACTTCTGAGTATGGAGGAGCGTGTGACTCGCTCTATGAAGCAAACACTGGGCCAATCTGTACTATCACTGTAGCAGCTCTGGTGAACGGAGTGAACCACAACTGCGGTTAACAAGGATTTCAATGTGCTTCTTTATGTGAGAACTCAGTATTGGACCCTAGGGGTCACTCCACACAAACAGGAGTTTGGGGGTTCTCTACATCATCTCTCTCTCACATAAAGAAGGGAGTTGAGCTACTAAGGATGGACGCATGCGACCAGAGCTTAGCGTTTAAAATGATAATATACACTTTAAAGATTCCAATACACCTCTATATGCAATTGATTATCAATACGGGACCCCAGGCGTCACTCCACGCAAACAGGAGTTTGTGGGTTCTCTACATCATATCACTTAACATATAGGGATGTATTAGGCCACTAAGGGAGTCGGTATGAAATACCAGCAACCCTTAGCATAGAAAAGTTAGCGTGAACATGTTCAACAAGTTAGGACAAGGCCTATAAGCAATTTAGCACTTATGTCAAGCACGTAGTAAATAGGAGTTGTAGAGACAATAATAGTTGCGTATGAAAGGCAATATAGCTCAGGTAATAATAGTTGCATGTAAGAGGCAAATATTGCTCAGGTAATAATAGTTGCATGTAAGAGGCAAATATTGCTCAGGTAATAATAGTTGCATATGAGAGGCAAATATAGTTCAGGTACTTTGAAGATAAATGTCCCTTTAAGATATTCCTTAGCAAACAGTCATTAGCACAACAGTATATCCCAAGTAGTATGTTAATAGCCATAAGCCATAATGAGTAACAGCAATTGTTTTAGATGGAAGTATGCAGCAGATGTTGAGATGTAGAAACAAGGGATTCCATAGTGTAGAATGTCAGCAAAGAAGGTCTCAAGGTTGTCCCCGGCAACGACAGTCTGTTGCAGCAAATGTAGCAGCACTGATGCAGGAGTTGCAGGCTGGCCAGAAGTACAGCATGGGGAACGATGGCACCATTATGCCGCGTGCACACGATCAGTTCGTCTGATGAAAACAGTCCGATGGACCGTTTTCATCGGACGAATCGATCGTGTGTGGGCCCCATCGTTTTTTTTTCCCATCGGTGAAAAAACGTAGAACCTGTTTTAAAATGATCTGATGGTTAAAAAAAACAATAGAAAAAAATGATCATCTGTGGGGAAATCCATCGGTCAAAAATCTACGCATGCTCGGAATCAAGTCGACGCATGCTCGGAAGCATTGAACTTGATTTTTCTCAGCACGTCGTCATGTTTTACGTCACCGCGTTCTGACACAAACGTTTTTTTTAACTGATGGTGTGTAGGCAAGCCTGAAGAAAGTCAGCTTCATCTGATATCTGATGTAAAAATCCATCGGTCCGTTTTCATCGGATGAACTGATCGTGTGTACAGAGCATAAGTAGTAGCGTGGCCGAGCTATGGCTGACAATAATAGAACGATGTGCACACCGCTCTGTTTAAAGGATAGGGGCCAGGTGCAGTGCATTAGCACTGATTTGAAAAGAAGCACCATAAGTTGCCGGGCACTTCCGCGTTCCACGGGGGAATGCACGCGGCGCCGCGCGATAACGTCATTGCGCAGTCGCCGTAATGCGTTCCAGCGTGGAACGCATTACAAGACAGAACAGGCGCGAGGAGCGCATGTTACAATCACACAGTGAGTTCATAGCACTATGTAAGCTACTGCTCCAGGGACTCATAGCTTACAAAAGACTTTTCTTTTTACTCCATGTGACTGAATGGAGCACCGGGGAGGAACGAAAGGAAAGAGATGCTGGGAGGGCTCAGTTAAAGTGATCCTGTTGCTTCACCCTGCATTGTCAAAGCACAGGTTCCAATGAGGTATGCAAATGGTCAGCAGCTTGCAGTGTCTAGCGTGGCGCCAAGTTGACCAAGGCTGCTTTAATCTGTATGTACTTGACATGTTAACTTTATAGGTGTAGTCCTATATGTTTTTATGTAATGTGTGCTTTCTAAATGTTTTGCATGTCTCTTCTTGGTGTGGCAGTGAACAAATACTTGCTAAAACTTTTATTTATTTTTGCTTTCTGTGTTACTATGCTGACGTCAGTTTAGCATTAGCCCAAGGCCAAGCCAATTTACACTTCCAAGTAAAGTTAGTTGCACATGAGGCTGATACATGCCTGCTGCTCTAGCACACCTTGGATGCTTTCACACACCTTGCTTCCAAGTTCTGCCTGCTGACATCAGTGCGTGAAGCTCAGCTTGACAGGAGAGGGGAAGAAGTGAGAAGGCCTGCTAACAAAGCTCACAGATTTCTACCAACTTAGCAAGTTTTAGAGGAGCTGCAATTTTTTACACGCTCTTGTTTAGCACATTGTGTTACTGTGGAAGATTTCTTCGCTTCAGCATTTTGGAAGTCAGGGAAAAAAAACAAAACACGTGTACTGTGAGCTAATTACCAGTTTTTGCCTGGCAGGAGAGAGAGGATGTTGCATTGATTGGAAATAATTAGCATAGAAAACAGTAAGGGTGCGCTTGCTCAAATTAAAATGTGCTTAATGTCATAAAAATTAAATTTGTTTCTTTAAAGGTGTGCCTGTGCAGGAATAACAGATCAACTTCTTTTGAATCAGGATGGTTACACACTGATCAGAATCCTGATTGATCCCTGCTGAAGTGGACGAATATTGACCTTTGTAGCTTTTTAGGAAACAATTAAAGAGATTCTAAAGGATAGGTTTTTTCAATTTAAAATAAAAAAAGATGTTATACTTACTGTATTTTTCGCTCCATTAGACGCACCTAGGTTTTAGAGGAGGAAAACAAGAAAAAAATATTCTGAACCAAATGGTGTATTAAAATATTTACCAGTGCCAATGTAGCCTGACCAGTGCCAATTAAATGCAGCCTTACCAGTACCAATTAAATGCAGCCTTGCCAGTCCCATGAAATGCAGCCTAACCTGTGCCAATGAAATGCAGCCTTACCAGTGCTCATGACATGCTGCCTTACCAGTCCCATGAAATGCAGCCTTACCAGTGCAATGAAATGCAGCTTTACTTGTGCCAATGAAATACAGCCTTACCAGTGCCCATGAAATGCTGCCTTACCAGTCCAATGAAATGCAGCCTTACCAGTCCCATGAAATGCAGCCTGACCTGTGCCAATGACTCCTGGTCCCTGGTTCTGTTGTGGCTTGCTGGTCTGACACCTCTCCTGGTCTAACACATAATGACATCGCGTGGGCGTGCCTCTGCGCACTGAGCCTGCTCACCTGTTACAAAGCTTCCTGGGCTTCTTCTACCCAGACCGGGCCTCCTTATCTGGATATATGATCATCATGCATGCTGCTAGGGGCCCAAAAAAGATGACCCCAGTGAGTTCCAGCAGACAGTGTCGGGGGGGTGGGGGGGGCGGTATTCGCTCCATAAGACACAGAGACATTTTTTACCACATTTTTTTGGTTGATGGTATCTCATCTTGGGCATGTCAAAGTTTAATCTGTCTGACATGTTCATTACAAAGGCACTGTGTAAAGTGGAAGAATCTTTTGGTATTGGCAAGAGAAGCAGTTTCTTTCACGGCTTCTGTTTGCTTGTTTGTATGCATTATTTTCTTTTGACTTTCCTTCAACCTTCAAACCCATATTCATATTTTTAGAAATTCATTTTTCAGTTGTTCTTAATGTGAGTATAAAGAAATAACTGTCAAAAAAATAGACCATCATTCCTAGTTCTACTTCAGAACTGTGTAGGATGCCCAGTGGCCCATGGGTATATTAGAGCTGCGCATTGCTGTGTTTGTAAAGACAGTCTTATACTAAGAATAGACAGCGGGGTATTTTGTAGAAGTAATAAATCTTAAAATATGCTTCAAATTATACAGCAAGCGATCTTATTTGTATACTGCGGTTTTGTAATAATAAAATCTTATTTTAGAATGTTTTTAAACTAGTCTAAGCATTTGATACTTAAGTGTTTTGGGTGCCAAAGGTTAACCAGAATGTCTCCATTAGGTCCAACTAGGGATTTGTTCAAAAAATGAAGCTGTGAATAATGCAGAAAAAAACGACTGATTATTCACGGTCCATTTTCTGTAGAAGTGGTTTGCATATAAGATACTGTACTACATTTTGGTTCATTTGGTTCATTTCATTGTATTACTTTCAGATGGGAATCAATTATCATCATGCACACATTAGATGAATAATTCATTATGGATAGATCAATACCCAGGACTTCCAAGGGGCACTGTGACCATCACTGCTCCCCAAAGAGGAGTGCCATCTGTTGCCTACAAAAATATTTTGGAAATGTATTCATCCAGTAAACTCTTACCAAACCTACGACTCTTGGGCTTTCATAGCTATGTGCAAGTTGGAATTCATAACTGGAATTTAGACTGTCTGTGAACCTGCATGCACAGTTAAAGACATTGGAAACGACCACCTTGTAAAACAATTAATTTAGTTTAAAATAGAAATGAAAGGCAAAACATTTTTGTATAGATATAAAAAAAACACATTATGAATACCTTTTTTCCCTTTTTATTTTATATGTGATTACATTCAATCTGTTCTCTGCTACATACGAGCTGGGGGAGGAAAAGCAGCAGGACACTGAGCTTCCCAGTGAAAGGCTAGGCGGGGGGGCTTTTTTAGGACAAGTCTAATCTTTGAAGGAGTGCACACTGAGTTCCCATCATAGTTAGAGAACTGATCACAGTGTGTTTTCCTGCTTAGGCCTTGTACACACGACCGTTTTCCTTGATATAAACCATCAAGAAAATTAGCGCTTGTAATGGAGAAAGCACATTTGTCACGCTGTAACAGACTGAAAAGCACGAATTGTCTCTTACCAAACTTTTACTTAACACGCAGTAACACAAGATTAGCAAAAGCAGCCCCAAGGGTGGCGCCAATGGAATCAAACTTCCCCTTTATAGTGCCGTCGTACGTGTTGTACGTCACCGCGTTTGAGAATGACAAGATTTTGTCTTGATAGTGTGTATGCAAAGAAAGCTTGATAAGATTCTCAACAAGCCTGACAAGAAACTCGTCGAGGAAAACAACGTTTCATTTACGACGAGATTCTCGGTCATGTGTACGAGGCCTCAGTGTGTTCAGTTTGTAATAGGAAAGCAGAGGGACTGGCAGGAACACCAGGGATTTCACATAAAGGAAGCAATACAAAGAGAACAGGATACTTTCTCATACAAGTACATGATACAGTAGGCACATATCAGGAATATGAAGTGTTGGAGTAACAAACGCTTTAACTAAAGGGGAATTAAAGTGTATGTAAAGCCAAAACTTTTTCAATTTTAGCTTTTATTGCTGTATTTGTCTCTGCTGGGGAAATTTTCCTTCACCATAGGTCCTTCTGACCATTGTCTCCAGTACTGAATGTGATAATAAATAAATCCAAAATGTTTAGTTGTCACAACAAAAATAAGGGGGCATTCTTCGATGGGGAAGCCCGTTTCTGGCACAACTTTCTAAAGCCCCATACACATGGTCGGACTTCAAACAAACATTTCCGTGGATTTTTGTTTGAAGAACATTGGCCGTGAACTTGGTATGCATATACGTGGCAGGACTTTTTCACCCAACTTTCACCAAATCACGTGTTTTTTCTGCTCTTTACCGCCACCCTTTGGTCAACTTCTGCTATTGTTGGTTGATTTTTACATTGGTTCTGAGCATTCGTTTTTGTACTTTGGACTAAAGTCTGATAGACTTCTGTGCACACGATAGGAGTTTGCACCGTAGGACTTTTGTTGCTGAAAAGTTTGTCAGTTTGCAGAGAAAACATTTGTCCGATGAAAACCGAAAAAGGTTGTACGATGGAGCGTACACACGGTCAGATTTTTTTTTTAAACCTGGGAATTTAGAAGTTTGTTGTCAAAAAGTCATACCGTGTGTATGGGGCTTAAGAAGGGATAGCCTTTACTTTGGAGGGCTCTTCAGAGACATGCTGTGTTTCTGGACCAGAAATGAAAGGAAAACATTACGGACAGAACACCAAAACCAAAAATGTAAAGGAAGACTAAGGAATGATCTGCATGTCCAATTATCTAAAGTTGGTTTCTTTTTGGATTGGTAGTGATGGTATGTAAATACCTCCTGTTGGGAATGCAAATAGTAATTGTATCCTATTTCCCTATTGACCTGATACACCTTAAAGCATATCTAAACCCGAAAACAAAAATGTTTTATATTGTACATAAACACTTATTAGATGTGGTAGCTGCATTTTTTTTTAGGCTTATTTCCTTATTTTTACCTGTTGCTCTAACCAATAAGTCTATTATTTGTTAACTTTTGTTACCAAAGGATCAAGCTGCCCCGCTAAAGTGTCAGTTGTAGGATTGAAACAAACCATCTAACACTGACTGGGGTGCTTACAATTGTTACCTTTTATTGGTTTATGTAAAATCTTTGTCCACAAAATAAGAAAAAAAAAAATGTAACAAGTCTTAGCCGGAGTTCATCTTTGACCCTGCCAGTCTAAAGCCTCATACGCACAATCAGATTTTCTGCGGACAAAGCTTATGACTTTTGTCTTAAGGGCATTGGCCATGAACTTGTCTTGCATACAAACGGCAAAGAATTGGCAGCCAAAAAACACAAAACTACGTGTTTTTTCAGCTCTTTAGCGCCACCCTTTGGGCAACTTCTGCTAATGTTGTGTTATGGTTAGCATTGCTTCTGAGCATGGGTGTTTGTACTTATTTTTTCAAAAGGACTTCTATACATGCGATTCGATAATCCGACAACACACATTTGTTGTCATAACATTTTAAAGCATGCTATCCAAAATTTGTTGTTGACAATTGTCCGATGCAGCATACAAACGGTTGGATTTTCCCGACAACAGCCTGCCATCACACAATTCCCGTCGGAAAATCTGACTGTGTGTATGGGCCTTTACACTACCCTCTCCCCAATTTGGTTCTTCAGAGATGTCTCAATTGCTCCACCATCCAGAGTGGAGACATTGCAAGACAGGAAGCTTGTTACTGGCTGGATCACCAGGTGAAAATAAAGGAAGATAAGCCTAAAAATAAAAAACAAATGCACCAACCATACAGCATTTAAAATTGTTTAATATTTGTTAGATCACCAACCACAGGATGGACTGTGGGTGTCTAAAATAGTGCAGTGCCGCGTCCTGAAAATATTTTGAAGCAGCAAATGTTAAAGACACAAAGGAATGGACTTTATAGGCACCAATAGAAAAAGTATAAATACATTTATGAACGTATACCCTGTAAGGGTTAGTTAAAGAAATAAACTACACAGTACATAAAATCAAATACATTTAAAACTACAGTAACAGCTGCAGTAACCAAAGATGATCCAATAGAAGTCCAAGAATGGTCAGCACATTTTACAAAGATATATGTGACTGTATTATATAGTAGAATACATTTTTAGCTCGACATGTTTCGCGGAGGTCGCTTCTTCGGGAGCTAGTAGTGTTTCATATGAAGTCACAAGATATGCTTGGAAGTAACTTGTTTATGGACAAATTAATGGTTGATAATGAGTTGATATGTGCCCAGGGGAGGACTGACGATTGGGACTTTCGGGCACTGCCCGAGGGCCCCATGCCAGCAGGGGGCCCCATCAGGGTTGCCAGGCTCAATGAAACCAGGGACAGTATGTAAAAATCTATGTTTTTTTTTTACATCTGTCCCTACTATGTCTTAAACCGACATGCTTTTGATGTGAAAATCCTGAGATTTTAGCTGCCCCGCCTCTGTACTGCCTCCTGGCCTGGTGGCCATCTGTAAGCCCAGGGGCCCCATAATCTTCTATTGCCCGGGGGCCCCATGGGTTGTCAGTCCACCCCTGTATGTGCCTAGAGTGGGCCACATTGGTCGTAGAGCAGGGCAGTTCTATCTAAATTGCAAGATGGCGGTGGGTAACAGCCAGGCAGCATAGATTGAAATACTCATAAACCCATAGGCAATTGGGAGCATGTGTTGTAACACAGATAGGATAGACCTAAAATAGAACTAAAACCAAACAGGTTTCCAAGGGATTATGGCAATAGTAAAGTACCAGTATGCGGTAGATGGTGAGCACATCCAGGTATGGAAGTCCCCAAATACAGTAGCTGTCTACAGCATTTAATGATCGGTAAACTGAAATATAATATTTGTATGGTTTTGGTATAGATATGCTTTAAATAATGCACATGTTTTTTTTTACTGGTATGACACTATGAATTTTCTTTTTCATACTGTAAGTTTGGCATGACAGATTTCATTCACATAATATAGTATCATCTGTAGTAAATTTGAGTGCAGATTCAGTGTGGTGCTAAGGTATCCTAGAAGGAGATCTATCACTGAACACTATGTAAAGTGCGCACAATGTTCTATGTAGGAGTTGGGAGTAAGTCATACTGTTGGCGCTATATAAATCCTATATAATAATAATAATAATAAAAGGATAAGTTCAGTTTTCCAGAATACTGAAGGGCTGCAATAGAGCCAGCGCATTTTGCAAATAACTAAATGCAACCCTGTTATCTACATGTAGAAGAAGGCCTTCTTCAAACTGTCTAGTTTGTATAGGGCTAACACATCAATTATATAATGTATGGCAGTCATACCTCCAAAGGGGGAGCAAGCTATGCCGGTACAAAGAAAGATGGTAACAAATACAAAAAAATCCGCGCTAAAGTGGTAAGCAGCTACAAAAACCAATAGACAAAGTGGTAAAAACCCCCAAAAAAGCGGTAGTGCTAAACATATGAAAATACACCAAGTGATATGAACACCGTGCTCCACAGTATAATTGGAATAATCAGTAGACAATGTCTATATGAAGAAACATAAAAAAAGTCTCTAATATGCAAAAATAATAATATTGCAAAAAGTTCAATGTAAAACAAGGTGCTGGTGCTCCAAAAATCTCGAGTGAAACAAATGAAGTGAAGATGGCCACCACCAACCTAGGAGAGGTTTACCAGAATCAGTGAACCCTAAAGATTCAAAGGGTCAACTAGACATGATATAAACCAGTAGAAGCTGGATACTCTGCTGCAGTTCCCACACAACGTCTCACACACCGAACCACTGTAAAGAGGGTATGTTGATAGTGGGTGCTCAGGTCAGATTTGTGAAATGCCATTGGAGGAAAAGAGAACATGTTCTCTGTGTAAACCCTGATGGAATTCATCGGAATTTCTAATGGAAAAACTCTGATGGGCATACACATGGTCGGAATTTCCGATGGAAAAAGTCAGTCAGACTTTTTTCATCGGAAATTCCGATCGTGTGTACAAGGCATAATAGTTGTTCTGTGGCAAATGCATCAGTAAACAAGGTTTGTAATTGGCACAACCTGTTTATAATGTTGTAGAATCATTATTCTGTTATTTGGAGCCTAGTAGCATTAGTTCCCAAATTATGTGTTTAGACTTCCTGGGGATTCAAGAAAACATCATATGCAAACTGTGCTTACAAACACATTAAAATAAGTCATGCAAGCCCTGACCAGGAATAGACCATCACCATTGAGAAAGTTCCTGCCATCCAACCCAGAGGCGTGCGTTAACTCAAATACATCATTGGTGTTTATTTAAACCACCTCTCCATAACTAAGCAAATAAAGTGGAAACAAGCAGCCAGTAAGTAAAATCCGGAAGGCAATCATAAAGTGGTTTAAGATCTGTAAAGTACCTGTTTTTAAAAGTGTACAGTATGTCTGTGCAAAATAAAATGAAAATAAAATGAATAAAACATATTTACTATGTCTCTGCAATGTACACAACAAAATGTTGCAAGTTAGCCGTAGATCCTGCTTAAAATTCAATGAGCTCCTAACTTATTGAGCTGAAATGTAATTCCCGAACAATGTTGTAAGCCATGCATGTGCTCTTCTCTGCAGGATTACAGAAGAGCTCTCCCTCTTCTTATTTCCATGACATATGGGGAGATGTTCTCTAGTGCAGCAGCCAGGAACTCGGGTAGGGCTGACAATACCACTTGGTATTTCAGTGCAGCAGAGGAAGTGTTGTCAGCTCACTACAGGAAGTGATATCTTACTGGCTTTGGTGCAGGATTAAAAGGTCAATATGGTACTTGCAGTCTTTTAACCGCTTGCCGACCAGCCACTGCCATTATATTGTGGCAGGTTGGTACTCAAATTGCAGTAGGTGGACATTGGCCTCTTTCAGAGCTCTAGGGGGCACCCACGGTGCGATGCCAGAGCCCTAGAGCTCCTTAGAGAGCCAGAACATGATCTATCAATGTAATGATCAGAACAGCGGTCTGTTCCTACCCCCAGTCAGTACACTCCCTCCACAGTTAGAAACACCTCCCTAGGACACACGTAACCCCTTGATCGCCCCCTAGTGTTAACCCCTTCAATGCAAGTGACATTTATACAGTAACCAGTGGCTATTTTTACCTCTCAACACTGTATAACTGTCAACGGTCCCAAAAAAGTGTCAAACGTGTCAGATCTGTCTGTCACAATCCCGCTAAAAATCGCTGATCACTAGTGAAAAAATATTCTAATAAAAAAGGCCATAAAAGGCCCTATTTTGTAAATGCTATAACTTTTGTGCATACATGCTTATTGCAATCTTGTTACCAAAAATATGTAGAAGAATACATATTGGCCTAAACTAATGAAGAAATGTGTTTTTTTTTTTGTTTTTTTGGGGATTTTCATTATAGCAAAAAGTAAAAAATATTGGGTGTTTTTCAAAATTGTCACTCTTTTTGTTTATAGTGCAAAAAATTAAAACCGTGGAGGTGATCCAATACCACCAAAAGAAAGCTCTATTTGTGGGAAAAAATGATGAATACATTTTATTTGTGTATGTCGCATGACCACGCAAATGTCATTTAAAGCTTTGCAGTGCCGTATCGCAAAAAATGGCCTGGTCATTAAGGTAGCAAATCCTTCCAGTCCTTAAGTGGTTAAAGAGACAAAACGTTGAAAACACATATGTGTTGCAAAGATGTACTTATTTATTCCTAACTTTTCCCAGACATACTTTCATTACTAGTGAATCCCGGGTGTTGTAAGCCAGTGTACCTAATTAAGGGTAAATATAGAAAAATCCAAACTTAAGTCTCATACACAATCGAACGTACTGACGTAATAGACGTACTACATGGTTTTTCTGCTCTTTACCGCCACCCTTTGGGCAACTTCTGCTATTGTTGTCTGATCTTAAGCATTGCTTCTGAGCATGCGTGTTTGTATTTTGGACTTTAGTCCGATGGACTTGTGTACACACGATTGGATTTGCTCCATTGGACATTTGTTGCCGGAAAGTTTGTCTGTTCTCACAGCGAACATTTGTCCGATGAAAAAGTGGAAAGGTTTGTCGGATGGAGCGTACACACGGTCCTATTGTGTGCAAAAACAGGTCCGTCGGAGGTTTGTTGTCAAAAAGTCAGATCGTGTGTACGGGCCTTTACATTCCTAAAAAATCCTATGCAAATAACCTATGGTGAGTACTAAGGTCACTACAACCCTGCCTATGACACAGTGCTCAGGATTGATGATTAACTCCTCAAGAGTTGAGTACTATATTCTGGAAGTTCAGTGAGAATCAGTGTTGCCAACCATCAGTATTTTTACTGGCAGGCAGTAAAACAATTGCCACCTTTCTCCTGCCAGTAAGTGCCAGTGACAGGAAAAGGTTGCCATTAAAAAATATGGCTTTGACGCTTGGCTCCGAACTGCAGATGTTTCGGTCCGGAGCCGGCCAAGACCATGCGAGTGCATGCTACAGTGTGTTTGGGTGGTGCCCCTGGTGAGGTAGGGGTCTGGCGGAGGTGGTGTCTGAGCTTGTCATGTGATGTCATGGTGCAAGGGAGTAGAACAGAGTCTCGCGTGCAGTTCTGCGGGACGGGAGCAAGGCAAGCCAGGAGCGGGACTGTCAGTGGTGTTTGGACTGGAGTGGACGGAAGGGACCACCTGGCATGGAGAGAGCCTGTCACTGTGACTCAGGAGGGAATGTATCATGTCAGTCAGGTGTTATCATCATCTGTTCTGCTGCACACTGTACTTAATACTGTATTTGTGTAACTTTTGCAAATGCCAGTAAAATGTGGTTGTTCCAGTAAATTTTGGGTGTCGTGTCAGTAAATTTCAATCTGGTAGGTTGGCAACACTGGTGAGAACATGCACATGTACCCATATATGAAAATACCATGGCTGCAGCATAGAGTAGATTCTGGAAAGGAGTGTAGGCAGGTAAGTGTAGGCGATAAAATGATGGTAAGTGTGGGCAATACATGGTGTTTGGGGGTAACTTGAGATTTTATTTCTAGTTTTGCTTTTAGAGGTTTTTTTATGGCTCATTAAACAGCATAGATCTAATATTTTTATATAAAAAGGTCAGTCAGTTCTCCTGAATGTGCTCATCCATTAGCTCTTTATACCATCTGGACACTTCCGTGGTGAGATTTCGCTGCTGAAGCTGCCACAAGGAAAGTCAAGGTTCTTCTATTGCAATCTCCATAATTTAATAGGGAAAAATTGAGCCCAGAGAGTGACCATTTTTTCATAGTCACAGCTGGAACTCTCAAACAGAGTGCACAGGAGAGATATGAAGATGGAGAATGATTAGATCAAATATCAGTTCACTGGATGGATCCTTTTATATGTGGTGCCATATAACTCATCTTTCCGGGATACATTTAACTTACGTTATTCGTTTTTATCATTGTAATTGTGTCATAATAGCTTTAATAAAGTTATGTCATAGTGATCTCATACTCAGGAGTAACCTGGATTTATTGATTGCAGAGCTAGAGATAAAACGATTGGGCTTTGATAAATGTTTTGCATTTACAGTAAAACCTTGGATTGCGAGCATAATCCTTTTCAGAAACATGCTTGTAATCCAAAGCACTTGTATATCAAAGCAAATTTCTACATAAGAAATAATAGAAACTCAAATGTTTTCATTTCACAACCATTTATTCATTAATCCTTCAGTTTATAGGCCATATAAAAAGATTATAGCAAAGTTGTGTAACCATAAAATGTCCATCCACAAATGCAAGCCTCCCCAAGGGGATTAGAAGCAACAACTAGCAGGAGCTACGAAGTATAAAAGAGAAGAGAGGCGCCTCTAAGTTGTACCTGCATTAAATGTAAATTGTGACATGACACTACTTGTATAACAAGACATCGCTTGTATATCAAGTCAAATGTATTTAAAAATGTTGCTTGTCTTATACTGTTAAAAAAATGTTGCTTGTCTTGCAAAACGCTCCCAAGGTTTTACTGTATCTATATTTATTTAGCTATGTGTCATGTTACTCTGTGGTGAATAAGGTGAAAACATTTCCTGCTAATTGGAACCTTATTTTTGTTGCTACAGAAGAAAAAATTAAAAATATAAACAAAAAAGGTGTGGATTTTCACCAACTGCTAGCAATCACATTTCTTTTTTTTTAATCCAAAACAGTTTTTATTAGCATTAAAATGCCTATAAATTAACACTATCAATTCTGACAAAGACATGCACTTATGTTGTACTTAGTTAGTCAAAGAAATAGATAAGCCCTGGTTCACACCATGCAACTTGAGAATTCAAAGTCACATTACAAGTCGCACCCCTTTAGGGGCAATGAAAACGCTCAAATCGCAGCAAATTTGAAAAAAGGTTCTTGCACTGTTTTTGTGACTTGCATTGCATGGTGGAAGCCGTGTCAGAAGACCATCTTCCTGCTTTACTGTGAGTCTTCCGCTTTACACCATCTGCGGCTATCGGAGATGACATCTGGGCTCCCACTGAATGGATTGTAGATCCAAATAAGCGTTGATTGACCCCGCTGAGTAAGGGTGGTCACTGGTTAATTGGTAAGCCTCCAATTTTATTTTTGTGTTGGGTGTCACAGGTGACTGTTTGATTTACAATTTCAGCATGAATTTTTTCCATGTGACCTTTCTTTATGGACTTCAGTTTGAAATTGTGTCCCCTTTTCACACCGAAGGCGATTTTCAGGTGTTTTACAGGGGCTATTTTTAGATCTAAAATGCCTGAAAAGCGCCTTTATGCCGCATACACACGGTCGTTTTTTGCGATGAAAAAAAAACTACGTTTTTTAAAACGTCATTTAAATTGATCGTGTGTGGGCAAAACGTTGTTTTTTGTCTTCAAAAAAACGACCAAAATAAAATTCCAACATGTTTGAATTTTTTGTGTCGTTTTTCAAAACGTCGTTTTTTGTTTCACAAAAAGTCACCGTGTGTAGCAAAAACGTCGTTCAAAACGACGTTTTTCGACCCGCGCATGCCCAGAAGCTAGTTATGAAGCGAGCTTCAATGGAAAAGAGTGGTGAACGTAACCTCGCTTTTTGTGAAAAAAACGATGGTGTGTAGGCAAAATTGTCTTTGAAAAGTGACGTTTCAAAAACGTCGTTTTTTACTTCACAGAAAACGTCGTTTTTTTTCATCGCAAAAAACGACCGTGTGTACGCGGCATTAGTGTGAAAGCCTGAAAAGCCCCTCTCAAGCCCCTCCACTAGGGCTGTGCGTTTGCAGGACCAAAAAAAAAAGTACAGCAAAGTAGTGCCTTTGAGGGTGTGGGAGAGTGGTGTAAACCTAAACAGCCCATGCCATTGAAACCCCTTGTTAAAGCGTGGTTCCACCCACAATTATTATTATTTTTTTTAAAGTCAGCAGCTACAAACACTGTAGCTGCTGACTTTTAATAAGGACACTTACCTGTCCTGGGCGCCCACAATGTTTAATCTGACATATTGGTATATGCATTTTATTTAGATTACACAATATTACACTTTATGTTTTGCATCATATTTGTTTAACACCGCACTATGTTTACATAGTGTTGTAATGTAGGCATCCCAGCTAGAAATCAATACAGTAATATTTTCAGCAAAGTCAATTTTTTTTTCTAATGCCAACAGTCTTTCTGTCTTTCTCCAATGCTATGCCCCTTTGTACACCTAGTGCTCTCTGTGGTTTTTAGGCACCCCCTGTTTTTAACACCGATGAACCTCTGCTTAAAGTGGAACTCTCTCAATCAACATTGACTATTTTTAATCCTTACTGCTAGCATTAGTAAATAAATATCAAAGTATTAGATTTACTTGTTTTCAATTTTTTTTTTACATTTCTTCAGTTACTTCCTGGTTTGCAGGCTTGGGCAAATGATGTCATACATCCCAGGAATCTTCAGGAGGAGTTTTCTTAGCTGAGCACACCCTGCTGCCTGCATGCCTGAGCTAAGGGCAGATGGATTCCAGGAAGTAAATGCTACATGAATCATCTGCCCTTACTTAAAGGGTCACTAAAGGAAAACATTTTTTTTGCTGAAATTACTGTTTACAGGATATAGAGACATAAAAGTTAACTGATTCATTTTAAAAATGATTAAAAATAGATAAAAATCAATCATATAATGTGCCTGCAGTTAAGTTTCACTTTTAAATTGGTTTCATGTTTCTGTGAAGTAGAGAGACAAACAGAACAAAAACAAACAAATTTAGGGCAGTGTTTTGTTTTTAACCACTTCCATACCAGGCACTTACGCACCTTCCCGCCCAAGCCAATTTTCAGCTTTCAGCACTGTCGCAATTTGAATGACAATTGCGCGGTCATGCTACACTGTACCCAAACAAAATTGGCGTCCTTTTTCCCCCACAAATAGAGCTTTCTTTTGGTGGTATTTGATCACCTCTGCGGTTTTTATTTGTTGCGCAACATCTAATAAAAGACTGAAAATTTAGAAAAAAAATACATTTTTTTTTTCTGTTAACTTTTTTGTACATAAGTATGTTTTCTCTTTCAATTACGGGCACTTATATGGCGGCACTGATGGGCACTGATGAGGTAGTACTGATGGGCACCGATGAGGTGGCACTGATCGGCACTGATAGGCGGCGCTGGTATGCGGCACTGATGGGCACTCATAGGTGGCACTGATGGGCACTCATAGGCGGCACTGATGGGCACTCATAGGCGGCACTGATGGGCACTTATGGGCCGCACTGGGAACTCAAAGGCGGCACAGAATGGCACTCATGGGTGGCACTTATGGGTGGCACTGATGGGTACTTATGGGTGGCACAGATGGGCACTGATAGGTGGGCACTGGGCATGGATTGGCACGGAGGGGTGGTAATGAAGGACACTGTGGGGTGGCACTGATGTACTTTGAGGGGTGGCACTGATGTATATGTTGCCAGTCAGTGCCCATGTGTGGGCACTGACTGGCATCTTTCTTTTTTTTTTTACCTGTATTTTTTTTTATCCTGTTTTTTTTTTTAACGTTTTTTTGCCCTGCCAGTGTGGGCATCCCTGGTGGTCTAGTGTGGGCATACGAGGGGGGGCTGCGCTGATAAACAATCAGCGTGAACCCCCCCTGTCAGGAGAGCCGCTGATCGGCTCTCCTGTACTCGCGTCTGTCAGACGCGAGTGAGGAAGAGCCGTCTGCGGCTCTTCCTGTTTACATCGTGATCAGCCGTGATTGGACACAGCTGATCACATGGTAGCGAGCCTCCGCCGGAGACTCGTTACCGAGATCGGTGATGCAGGGTGTCAGACTGACACCGCGCATCAGTGATCGCCGCGCTGCGCGCTCCCACGGGCGCGCGCGGCATGAAATCGTGCTGGACGTTTGAGAACGTCTAGTCACGATTTCATAACCACTTCCCGGCCGTAAATCTGCTATTGGCTGGGCGGGAAGTGGTTAAAATTAATCTGATTGGTTCTGAGGAGTTTTTGACACACAGTAATGACAGCTTGGACCACAGTAAAAGGTTCCATGAGATTTTTCATAAGGAGCCAGACAAGCAGGAAGTGTGGAGATCAGAGCACGATTACAGCAACTTCAAAGCAAAAACGAACAATGAGGACATGAAACCAGTACTGCAGTGAGGTAAAGGAAGCAATTTAGCTAAAAAAAATTCCTTTAGTGATCCTTTAAGATGGCCATCACTAGAAATTCTAGAGGGTGTTTTAAAAAAAGGATTTCTCAGCTAAATAAAGCATGTAGACATAGATGGATGGGGGAGTTTGCTTTGAATAATAAAAATGAATTAAATACAGTTTTTGGTTTGTGGTGCTCAGATGCAGTGTAGTTCCTCTTTAAAGCGGTAGTAAACCACTGATATATATATTTTTTTAACCTGCAAGGCAACGTCATATTGTGCTAGTATGCATCTCATACTAGCATATGTGAAACTTACCTTAGAACAAAGCCCTCTAGCGACACGCTATCTTCACCCGGTCTTCCTTACGGGTTCGCAAACTCTGGCTGTGTGAGTGGCTGGAGCCGTGATGATGTCACTCCTGTGCATGCGAGTGGGAGCTGCCGCATATGGCACAGGACTCTAAGGCCACAGACACACGATCAGAACGGTCTGAGGAAACTGGTCCGACGGACCGTTTTCATCGGACCAGGCTGAAGTGGTCTGATGGTCTGATGTGTGTACACACCAAATCTGATCAGACCAGAACGCGGTGACGTAGAACACAACGACGTGCTGAAAAAACGAAGTTCAATGCTTCCAAGCATGCGTCGACTTGATTCTGAGCATGCGCGGGTTTTTGGTCCCATACTTTTGTGTACTAACCATCGAACCTGTCCGACGGACAGGTTCCATCAGACAGATTTTAAAGCCGGTTTTAAAACTTTGGTCCGACAGACAACGGTCCGATGGGCCGTACACACCATCGAACTGGTCCGCTGAAACTGGTCTGCAGACCAGTTTCATCGGACCGGTCTGATCGTGTGTACAGGGCCTAAGGAATGGCACGGGTATGCCGTTCCTTCAGAGCTCATGCGCTAGGGACGTCACCGGCTGCATCTCCTGTAAATATCTCCTAAATATTTACACATTTAAGAAATATTTACAGTACCTATAGGTGAGCTTTAGGGCCCTTTCACACTGGTGCGTTTTTGCCGTGTTTTTGCCACGTTTTCACGCTAAAAATAGCGCTATTAAAACGCCCCCCATGCCCCTCTCCATTGAAATAAATTAAAAAACGCAGTAAAACGTGGTAAAATCGCAGTGTTTTGCCGCGATTTCAAGCGCGACAAAATCTCAGTGTTTTTCCGCGATTTTACCGCGTTTTACTGCGTTTTTACCGCGTTTTTAATTCATTTCAATGGAGGGGAGCATGGAGGGCATTTTAATAGCGCTATTTTTAGCGCGAAAACGCGGCAAAAACGTGGGAAAAACGCACCAGTGTGAAATGGCCCTTATTATATGCTTATCTACAGGTAAAAATCATGCATGGTAGTTTACTCCCACTTTAAAGAGTAAGTTAACCTCCCACCCTGTGGGTGATAAGCTGTAGCCAGTACAGTGACCTGGGGATTTAAAATCTCTGCCCTTCTCCCTCTTCATTCTGCATCACTTCCAGGACAGATCAGAGCGATGCCCTGTGCTGGTGCTGACCAATCACATTTGCTCTGACCTGTCCTGGAAGCACAGCAGAAAGGAAAGGGAGAAGAGTAGGAATCTCAAATCCCAGTGTGGAAAGCTCAGCACCCATGGAGGTAAGTACAGCAGAGACCGGGGGCTGGGGAGGATTATCAGTGTTAGTTCACCTTTTCATTTTTTTTTTCTAAAAATGTAAACAAATCCTTCTGACAGCATTTGCTCTGTTCTTTCATTCATTCATGTGAAATTGTGGCTGCCAATGGGCAGGGTTAATGTGTTTGCTGCTTGTGTCCCTGGATCTCTGTTGAATTGCTCCCATTTAAATTGTTATGTAGGTAGATGTGTGGTACAATTACAAGCCTACGCTGCTTTTGGAAAGAACAGGATATGAAAAATTATGTAAAAGGAAATCAATGGCACCGGAAAAATATATACAGTGCTGATGGAAGTGTTGTGTTGTACATATGCTCTCATGTATGGGTTATTGTACTTTGCTTTCTTTTTTCCACCAAACAGAGAATGCTGTCATCACTCCTTTCTATGTATGGTTTGTGAGCCACTTTTTCCACCGCACCCATAGACAGTTAACATGAAATGATGTTATGCTTGGATCAAATTCATAAAAATTGTAAGAAGGGTTATGTTCTAAAGTAAGGTTTTTTTGGCCCTGTTATTAAATGTCTTAATAGGCATGTGTGTGAAAAAGATTGTTTAAATTATTCAGCTTCAGGTTGTGAGATGATTAAAAGATTCAGTGTAATATTCTTTAGCAAAAATGTAGGATCTTAACTGGATGCAGTCATTTAGTAATTATTTCGTTTTTAAAGATTTGTATTCAAAATGTATTAGTCCAGCTACCTTTGACATAAGAGTGTACCTGGCTATACACATATAGGCTGAACGGAAAAAAAAACTGATTCCTCCCTCGACTTTAACAGCATGGATGGATAAATCTCCCGCTGCAGGATTTTGTATTCTGACAGCTGGTGGTGTCGGTGTTCTGCCAAAAGACCCAACTTGTCAAAATCTCCAAGTATGACACTTCCGGTGACTCTCCAGCAGCAGTATTTGCAGATTTTCCATGATTTGGCAGTTTTAACAGAACACTGGCAGCGTAAAGGCATACCCCACTTTTAAGTACACAATGGGGTTTATTTACTATAGCTGGAGAGTGCAAAATCAGGCTCACTTCTGCATAGAAACCAATGAGCTTCCAGGTTCTATTGTCAGGCCTAATTGAACAAGCTGGGGTTAGAAGCCCATTGGTTTCTATGCAGAAGTGAGCCTGATTTTGCACTCTCCAGTGATATTAAATAAACCCCATTGTGTACTTAAAAGACGGGTATGCCTGTATACACTATGGCACATGACCAGTTGGCTGTTTTGACACCGGCTGAGGAGTAAAAAAGTTGTCGCCGATATATTCTGTAACAATGACAGTGACATTTCATCTGCTACACAAGATATCAATAAAGATGCCTTTAAAGGTGTGCGGCCATCCAGGATTTTTTATTCCTTTCTAGTTCGTTGCAGAGCCAGCACCTGTAAGTTCCTAAAAAGGCGTGTGCTTTAGAGGACTGGGGCTTAGAGCGGCAATCCTTCTTTATTACTAGCAGGCGGACTTTCAATGTCCACTCATTATATCATGTACCGCAGTGCAGTGGTTCTCAACCCTGTCCTCAAGTACCCCCAACAGACCATGTTTTGGGAATTTCTCTTAGATAAAATAGCTGTCCAAAATACCAAACCATTGAAAGCAACTGTGCAAGATAAAGGAAAACCCATAAACATGGCATGTTGTGGGAATTTGAGAACAGGGCTGAGAACCACTGCCGGTGTTCTGTGAAAACACCCAATTCTTCTAAGTCTTCTGTTTTTACAGATAATGGGCTGTCAGAGTACCCAAACCGTGTCTGCATCTAATTTGATGCAGGGGGTGTTTGGCCAACAATTTTCCACCTGACTTCATCAACTAAGGTGAATTGAAAAAATTACATTTGTTGATGCGGGTGGTGTTGACGGGAGTCACCAAACAGAACAAATTTCTGCCAATCCAGAAAGAATCAGCCAAAATTGGATGTGAGCATGGCCAGTTTTATATCCCGAATGAATCAGCCAAAATACGATGTGTGTGGCCAGCTTTATAAATGACAAAGTAAGCCGTAAACAAGCATCAAATTCAGGTGCCCAAAAAAACAGACATAGTCCCTTAAAAGTATGTTGGAGCCCTAGGGACAAAACACAGACATGCTAAGTTGCATTATTCACTGAATTTGCATAGGTTGGCCAGCTTAAATTTTTGCTGTTAGTCTGCAAAAGAGAGAGAAAATCCATTAATTCTCTGGAAGAGATGGAAGTATCTCCATTTTGTTCTTTATGCTTTAGCATGTTTTAGCGTGTGGGTATGTTACAATGTTACTTCCTTTACATTAATAAATTGTTTTTATGGAATAACTATACTGATGACATTTACTACCTGAGACCATACACCATTGTTTTGTTTTCAAGATCTCTGAAAAGTATGACACATGTCATGGCTAGGATTTTACTAGTTGGACTTTGCTATGTTGGTACACCTCATTATGGTAAAGTGAATGAGAAGCATGAACATTAGTCTGTAGCTTCTTTGTATATTGCTGCACTGGTGCCTATGCTATAACATAATTAGACGTACGAATACTGCAGCAGTACAATTTTACTTTGCTATTTAAGTAGAATTGCCAAGTATACTTCAACCACAAGGTAATTTTTTATCCTTATATGGCACAACTATGTTGGGCAAACTCCTTTTGTTGAAGAAAAAACATGTTTTTGGCAGAACAAGCGAAAAGGAAAATGCAGAACTGGCATCAGCCAAAATGCACTGCACCTTTCACAGTTAATTTTTTTGTGTGGAATGTATTCTTTTGGGATAACACTGCCAAAGAGTGTGCTTGGGCCCAGAGTCTAAGCATGACGCACGTCTGAGGCTGAGGTACATTTGCTTCTTTAAGCGAAATTTGAACGTCTTTTGCAATATTAATTTATGTTGTGTAAGATATTTTATTGACACGTTAAACAGGATAATCTGCTGTCAAAGATATTTGAGGGTTTTTGGTTGGTAAGTTTAACTATAGGATTATAGGAGATCTTTAGATCTAGATATAAATTCAGAAGTACAATAGGCATTTAACAACAATGTGTGAATGAATAAGTCATGGTCACTTTGACATTTCCTTTGTGTTCTCTTTTGATTACCTTCCTCCTTAATCAAAAGTCATCGTTCAGTGACAGCTCTCCTTATATTTTTTTTTATAAACATATTTGAATAGCTTTTAGATTTTGTCTGTCCACTCCCTTCATATTGGATTCTTCTTCTATAGTTTCTTGGGTGCAGGTTGTCCCTGACAACTGTTTTCTATAGAGCAGTAGACTCCTACTTTGACGTAACCCACGCAACGTTTTTAGAATTTGGTGGTCTCCCAGTGCTTGCATGAGGCATGGATTTCAATGCTGAACCCAAAAGGGACTGGTATACCAGGCTTTTGAATTACTTATTACATTTTGGGGTAAATATTTGTTAACTGATACAAATTTCTTATGTGTTTTGGAGACTTCATGGACCAGATGTGGCATGTAAATTGCTAACGTGCTTTATCCTTTATGAGGGAGAGGCATAGATTCTCTATCAAAGAGAAAGTAGTATGGGTCATGAGATTCCATGGTGAGATTGGAGTCATGAACTCCACAAAGCACCAGTGGGAGAATTACTGGAGTAACACCCACTATAACAGAGATATCCATTTTGAATGGATCCATTCAGAAAAGGCAGCATGTCAGATCCCAGTAAAAAAAAAAATCTACGAAGGTGACATTCAGGCAAGCAGTTTTAACGAACGTTGTGTCACATAAGTGTGCTCTGGGAATGACAGGTTTTACTTCAAAGACTTTCTATAACTTCTATGTTAGGATAATAGTATGAATGAGTAGACTGAAGCTGTTCAAGACTAATATTTTTTTAAGTACTATCTATCCTAATGCTTACCTATTAGTAAGTCTTACTTCAATAAACTTAATCCTGTGCTTATGTCCCAGAGCTATGATCTGTAGTAGTTATGTGCTCTAATTATAACTAATCAACATATGTTTTATATTACATGTGTTTCATCAAATGAACATTTACACTGTGTACACGAGGTTGGTTTACTAAGGGAAAATTGACTGTTCACTTTTCAAGGTAAGTCTCCCTTAGCTTTATGAATGAAGCAAAGCTTTCTTGTATTATTTTACTCAGTCATGTGCAAGGAATGCCTCGTACACACGGTCAGACTTTTAACCGTGCAAAAGTCTGCCGTGAGCCTGTCGGAAGTCCGACGGACAAAAAGAGAACAGAATCTCTATCTAAGGTCCGTCGGATTTATGACTAAAAAAATCCGATGGAGGCTACACACGGTCAGACTTTCCGAGAAAAGAAGCCTGTCTGATTTTTTTTCTCGGAAAGTCCGGCCGTGTGTATGAGGCATAAGAAAACTTTTTTTTTCATTGCATGTGATTGGGTATTTTTTGCAAAGTGAACTTTTACCACATTCAGCAGGCTAAGGGAAAATCCCCCTACAAAGTGAACAGACTATTTTTACCTCTTTTAAATCAATTATTCCAATGTGTCTATATTATCGTTTTTGCAGTTCTTTATTCTTGTAAAAAAAAAAAAAAAAAGAGTGAACATGTAATCTTCTTTTTTCTTTTTGTGGAGTTCTGTTAGATTTTATGGTTGAATTTAGAAATATTGGTTTCACCTTTTGTTCATTCCAGCACTGCTAATCTCTTTCAGCTTTTTTGGCCATTTCCTGTCTACAATCACTCATTATAGTGTCAGCTGCACATCAATGCTCTGGAATGGTTACCTGATAGTGACAACAATGGAAATCACTATAACATATTAAAGCCTACTGTATATAAGATTTTAGTGATTGGGTTTAGATTTACTTTAAAGTTGAACTCTGGACAAAAACGTATTTCCCTGACTTTGCTGGTGTATAAGAATATGTAGTCCATCTTGTTGCTCAGTCTGAGAGAAAATGATTGTGCATTTTTTAAATTACGTGTTTATTACCTTATGCTTTTCATTTTGTAAGACCTGTGGCCGCTATTACCTTGGCCACAAGTCTTCTCACATCCCTGCTGTAGTTCTTCTTACAGGGAGCGGTAATGAAATTCTGTCCACGTTTGATGAAGGGGGCGGATACAGGGGTCTCAGACTACTGGTCTGAACAGTCCACTGCTGAGGCAACTTCTGATGGACAGGCTTGCTCAGCCTCAGTGCTGCCCACACATCTGATTGCCACTCCATGTAGTGCAGATTCCCTGCATAGATGTGACTTCCGGACAAATAGTCCCCCACCCGGGTCCAGAAGTAGCTTATTGTTCTAAGGGACATGATAACATCACTGGGGCAGAACATCCGCTATTACTAATAAAGTTAGCCATATTCATGTAATAGTGCAGAAAACTTCAGTGCCTCAGTCAACGGGACACTCTGGTTGATTTACTTTTCTGGGGAATAGATAATAAAAAAAAAAAAGTCGCTAAATCAAAACATATATGTGATTAGTAAGCCACAAACTAATAAATTCATATAATAGTGGAAAGTCCATTAATACAAATATAGCCTCTGAATCGTGAAAAAAAATCAATTGTGAAAAAAAGGAACGTTCAATCTTCAGAGACCTTTTTATAAAAGCCCCAGAAATGTAAAAGAAAATCATATACACAACTTATTATATTGCTATAATCTTTTTATATGGACTATAGACTGAAGGACTTATGAATAAATGGTTGTGGAACAAATCATTTGAGTTTCCATTATTTTTTATGGGAAAATTTGCTTTGACATACAAGTGCTTTGGATTACAAGCATCCTTCCGGAACAAATTATTACAAGCATGCTTCTACAGTCCATATAATTCACAAGTGTCCCCACATTCCAACCTCCTGTGCATTCTCCACTAAGTGACACCACATTAGGGAGCCTCCTACCAGATGATGTGGACCATTGGAATAAATGGTCAGGAGCGCTTTTTTAATCCCCTTTAAAAGGGATCCTTCAGACACCAAACACATCTCCCTCAGGATTACTCCACCAATATTGCAAATATGTCAGGAGATGAAAGATATATGCCCATAGTGTATTCCGTAAAAATACTATTTATTAAAAAACGTAATTAATTTTAAAAAAGTGCCTGCGCACTCGCATTGATAAAACACACAACAGCAATTTATACGTGGGCAAGGATAACAAAACCACATATAGCGGGCGTAAAAATACTTGTCCAAAGTAGTAAGCTGTAATGGCCACACTGGTCGGCAGGCGTGTGTGATGACAATTACATTTTCAGGGAAATTGCTCTAAAATTTTGTGAATGTAGTAAAGGTTCACTTTGTAATACCCAATCACTTGCAAGGAAACAAATTGAACAAAAACATAATTTTTGCTTGCACATGATTGGATGACGGGAATCAGCAGAGGTTCACCTCATTCACTAAGCCCTGGGAAAAATTGCCTTTGCAAACTAAGTGGTCTGTTTGTCATTGGTACATCAATCTCTCAGTCTCCCATGCACACCGTGTTAAGGAAAATGAAACAAAATATAAATATTTACTATTAGTTTGCCATTGTTGTCCGCGAACAAATCCTTCTATTGTTTTCTGTTGGCTGACAAATACAGGACATGTGATTTCCAACACGTTATAAGAGCCTTTTACTTATTTTACTGGCAACTACTTTTTTTATTATTCTTCACACTTTGGCTGGTCCACAATTGGTAGTTCGCAGCACGGTTTTGTTTTAGTACCCACATCTTCCAATACATTGTACTGACTGATACTACTGCTTACTAAAAAATCTCCTATTATATAATTTTCCTCTGTGAGTAATAGACGCCGGGGGAGAGGGGGCAAGTATTATTTATTTTCCACAAAAAATAATTTCAGTAATTTTATTAGGTTTTTGTTGTTTGTTCACGTTTAGTTGGTCCTGCAAGCCGAGTTCAAAATGTAAATAAATGCTTGGGCTTAGAGTCTTTCCATTAAAACGATCTGCTCCTAGGTCATTTCTAAAACCTAAGAAAGAGAAAGCTGATAATGCAAACCCTGTAAAAATCTAAAGTATATCTAAAGACAAAACTTTTTTTGTTGTTTTAGATAGCGTGAAGAGGGATTAGAACACCTGTCAGTTTTTATTGCTGACTGTGCCCCGGTTTAGAAGATTCCTCCTCTCTATTTGACCTGTTTCTCATTATCATTGAAAGTGAAAGTAAAAGAAAATCCCACATTTTGGGTTGTCCCCAGAAATGTAATAGAGGGAAAATCTTACAATGGGGACACCAGTTTTGGTGACCTGGGCGTCCCCAAGGAATTTCCATAAATTTTCAGGTATTTACTCTCACTTCCTATTTCGGGTCTGGGACAGGAAGTGAAGGCAAATCTCCCAAATAAGACACAGATGATGAAAGAAAAAACTAACAGGGGTTGGAACTCTAAATTGCTCTATCCAAAATGAAAAAAAATGCCTATAGTTCTACTTTAAGATACGTAAGGGATAGGACTAGGGATGGGCCAAACACCCCTCTGTTTAGTTAAAGCTTTGACACTGAGGCCGGTTTCACACTGGTATGACATACGCTCTGACAGTGAGAGCACATGTCACATTATGTGTGTAAATCAATGATTCCCTATGAGAGCCACCTTTACTGGTCAGACACAAGTCGGTCCTACTTTAAAAGGGCTACTGCACTTTTTTGGTCCGAGTATGGTCCTACTTCAGCCCATTGAATATCATTGGAGACAGATCAAAGTCGGATCCTTGTCCTAATCATCCGACTTGTGTCATTCAAAATGGTGATTACAGCAGCAGTAAAAGGAATTTATGTCACACTGGGATTGTATTGATTGGTCAAAGGACAAGTCAGACTATCTCAAAGTTGTAGCAATAGCTTATGCTGTTCATTCAAGTCGGATGGAAGTAGGACCAAAATATTACTGATGTTGTAGGGAAACGTAGGATAACAGTCGTACAACAGTCATATTGTACCAGGCCGCATGCCCTCAACTTGGGGGGATTGGTGTAACATGGGAACAAGCACCTCTTCCCAACTCAACAACCCTGGGCTGTGGTTGGTGTGGTCTGCTGGTGGGGAGCTTATTGGAATCTGGAAGCCCCCTTTAACAAGGGAGCCCCCAGGGTGAATAGGTGTCGGGTACATTGTACCCCTACCCATTCACCAAAAAAGTGTCAAAAAGTAAAGACCACAAGAAACTGTTTTTTGACAAGTCCTTATTAAAAAAATAAAAAATAATGTCCCTTGATGTAAATCCATTTTTAGTTGGTAAGGACTCTGCGGCTGGCTTTCCAGCTCCTAAACAATCAGCTTATAATGCGCCCTGATTGGGAAAAGCTTTACCCAATTTGGGCGCAGAATGCACTGTGCAGCACTCTGTCCATTGCATGGTGTCCGTCGGGGTGAACACCTTGCAAATTCAGGTGTTTGCGAATGGCCAAGCAGGCAAATGTTTGGCCCAAACTCATGCTCAGGCTAAACGCTTCGCCCATCCCTAGATAGGACAAGCAAAAAGCTACATATTTTCCAGTGTCTTCATAAGCAAAGATATCCAGTGCCAGATACCATGTTGGAGGGATGAAGACAAACTCCCCAGTTAATGTTACTTGCCTAACGTTGGGCGATGTCCTGTTACACCTAAACAAAATTAGGATTTCTAATGAACCTGGACCAGACGTGTGTTCAGTAATTCACAGGTCAATACATCTTGTTTTCCCAGGAACTTATTCAAGCTGACCATTCTACTTGCATAAAATCTGTGGGTCCCAGATAAGCAGGTTGTGTTTGCAAGGATAATTTTAATGAAAGTAAGTTAAAATCTAACCATTGAACATGCTGTTGACCTGATATACAGTGATACTTCGGTTTGTGAGTAACGCAGTATACGAGTGTTTCGCAAGACAAGCTATATCTTAAAAAATGTACTTGATTTGCAAGCACTGCCGTGCAAGACGATTCGGACTCTAGCTGCTTGTATATATATTACCGGATGTGGCCAGAGGTCCAGGGGCGCATCTGTTCTATTCATAAAGCATATAATCTAATTTTATGTAATGTTTGCCATATTTTTTTTATAGTAAAAGGTGCCTAGTGTGCTGTGTGCCCTATTTATATTGTTGTGTATGTGCCATGTAGCAGTCACGTAGCTGAGAGGGCTGAAGGGGTGTGGTTTGTTGGTTTTGGGAAGAGCTGTTGGATCAAGAATTTCTGTTTCTTGCAGTCATCACATTATGTATTATAAGAAAAGTAGCTATACATACAGGCCTAGCCCAAGAATTGTGATTTCATGTGAATGGGGGTATGACTGAAGTCATAGCATGCGTTTATATCCACAATTTTGTCCATATTTTTGTAGGAATAGCTCATCCAAGAGAGTACCAGACACAGTGATTGGATTTATTTTCACTGTCTTCTCCAAAACCGTGTAAAATGTCCATGCTTTTGTACACATCAGAATTGTTTCTCCCCCTATTGAAGTCAATAGGAGAAGTAGATGAACGCAGTCTGATGTAGCTTGAAAGGAGGTCACACTCAGATTAAAAGAAGGTCAACTGCAGTTAAAATGCACCTGTCAAAAAACTCTGAATAATCTCAAAACTCATATCAAATGCAAGTAGAACAAAATTGAAAGCAAGCTGTATTTCATTTAAAAAAGTCTACAGGCCTTCGACACAGACCTGGATTATTGCATTATTCCTGATCAGGTTGATACAGGGTTGTGTAACTTAAAGTGTTACTAAACCCACAATAGTAAAATGAGCCTGCATATGCAGTAAAGCATGCTAACTTCAGTTTGTCCGATTAAAGTGGTTGTAAAGCTTCACCTTTTTTTTAAAATAACAAACATATCATACTTACCTCCACTGTGAAGCTTGTTTTGTACAGAGTGGTCCCGATCCTCGTCTTCTGGTGTCCCACAGCAGCTGTCGTGGCTTCTCCCCGCATCAGCTAACCCTCTCTGGAAAGTGCTCTCCCAAGGGGGTTAGCTTGCGGGCACGCTCCCTAGTCCTGTATCCTGCGTCCATAAGCCGTCGACTACAGGACTCGGTCCCACCCCCCGGCCCTCACGTCATTGGAGTTGATTGACAGCAGCACAAGCCAATTGCTGCACTGCTATAAATCTACCCAATGAAGAGCCGAGAACAGCCGAGAAGACCGGGCCGACATCAAGCGCCTTCTTGAAGCAGGACTTTTGAGGGCTCAGGTAAGTAAATTGGAGGTAAGTAAATTGGGGGGGTGGGGGGCCTGAAATCGCCAAATGTTTTTTCACCTAAATGCATTAAGGTGAAAAAACATGAACCTTTACAACCCCTATAAGCTTTGACATGAGGCGGGGTTCACACTGGTACGACATACGCTCTGACAGTGGGAGCACATGTCACATTATGTGTGTAAATCAATGATTCCCTATGAGGCCGGCCTTAACTTGTCCGACACAAGTCGGTCCTACTTTGAAAAGGGCTACTGCACTACTTTGGTCTGACTATGGTCCTACTTCAGCCCATTGAATATCATTGAAGTCAGATCAAAGTCGGATCCTTGTCCTAATCATCTGACTTGTATCATTCAACATGGTGATTACAGCAGCAGTAAAAGGAATTTATGTCACACTGGGATTGTATTGATTGGTCAAAGGACAAGTCAGACTTTCTCAAAGTCGTAGAAAAATCTTATGCTGTTCATTCAAGTGGGATGGAAGTAGGACCAAAATAGGACTGATGTTGTAGGGCAATGTAGAATGACAGTCTTACAACAGTCGAGTTGTACCAGTGTGAATCCGGCCTAAACCCTGGAAGCTGGTTTCTTTGCAGAGATGCACCAGATTTTACACTATCCAGTTTTAGTAAATTAACCCAAATATGTACAATTTACAAGACTTGTGGTTATTATATTTTGACCCTGGCTCCTAATTTTTTAGGAAAGAGTATCTCTAATGTGATTTTTCATGTGAGGAGCTATTATTTACTGTAGCAGGATACTTTTACAGAAACCGCAAAGGTCTCAGATAGTGACTTGGGTAGACAAATACAAAGCAATGCATTGTGTAAGCTTTTTCTGGCAGTACACTACCACTGACTGTCATGTACTGAAATAAACGCTTAGTCACTGGTGACTTCTGTTTATACTGGCAGGTTTACAATGTGAAACTGGAGAAGCATTAAGATACCTTCAGTCAGGTGACTGCTGTCTTTTTAACCTCTCAGCTTTCTAGAGAGACCTGAAGAGCTCTTTTTGGTCATCAAATCCCAAACTGGTTGTATAGCCACAGATAACTAATGTGTTTTTCCTGTTCACATTCAGATTATTTTACACCATACTTTTTGTCCACATAGATGTGTTTCTTCAGTACACTTTTGCGGTGATGTTTTTTTTTAACTTTACACAGCTAATATGTTGAAATCTGATGGTTTCGATATCGAGTTCACTGTGATCTTGCACTTTATTTTGTGTCCTCACTAATTTTTTACTGTATAGTAACCTTAATTGGAGAGTATTATTTTTAATCATATTTTGTTTTTTTGGGGTTCTCAACCTGTCCATAATTACTTTATCATTAATTACCTAAAAAAGTCCTTAAAACAGTGAAAAGAGACCTGGGTCTGTTTAAAGAGAGATGTCTTTACTCCCCTACTGAGGGAGGCCATCTACATTTTATACATTTGTACAGATCATGCATTATTTTATTTTGTATATTTTTTTAGGTATTTTAATATATTTAATATGATAATAAACATTGTATTTTTTTTATTTGCAGTGGTTGCTCACTGATTATCAGTTGTGTTTTTTTATTTTTGTAGATTTAGGCTTTATGTTCTAGTCCTGTTTTGAGCATGCCCTGTGCTATTGAGGACTTTGACAGTGCTGGTTGTGTTTGTCATCTCATTGAAGGAACATCCTTTACTTTTTGTAGGTTGTGTAACAACTTTTACATTACACTGGTTCAAACAGGGTAATTCTGTTTAATGAATTACAGAGGTTTGCATTCTTTGATGTAGTAAGATAAAAATAAATGGGACAAATCTAACTCAAACCTCATAAGGATTACAGAGCAGTCTTGATAAACAAAGGTCATGATATTCTCAATGTAGATTTCTATAACCTCCAAAGATACGTTATCTTTAGAGTCAATGAGACATAGATACCTTCTAACGAAACCTTTTCACCATAAACACACTATACAATCAGCAAAGATGGTTATAGGACAGGAGGTCTAGCTGCATGCTGATTGAAATATTAACTCTAAAGATATGATACAAGATGGTATGTAACCAGATTTATTTAGTACTTTTGGGAAGGAACAGAGGGTGGGAGGTGTGGTCTCCCTCCCCGACACAGTTTGATCCCAGTTGGGGTGTCGAGGAGCACCAGACTATACTCCTAACCTGGTTCCTAATATGATACGCTCTGTTTAAAAGGTCCGCTCATATATTACTACATCCTATTGTACCAGTTGTATCTAACCATGTGCTCGCTATCTATGGTATCTCAATGTCTGTTGATGTATACAACGTGTCTTATGTTGTATGATCTCCGTTATCTGTAAACCTTTTAATAAACATTATTGGAAGAAAGAAAAAATAAATGGTACAGATATATTAATAGGTGCTAAATGTAATAGTTCTTATATTACAATTTTTAGGAATATTTAGAAAATTCAGAAATTAGCTGATCTTCCATGTGAACTACTGAACAAAAAAGCAAACAGCCTATTATCGGAAACTTTTCAGCCAAGCAGCTCGATTTACCTATTTGACGCCTCCATCTTATTCTTCTTGTCTTGGATATGCTTATACAATTAAGCCATTAAGAACCACTTGCCTCTTGGTTTCTCTAGTTTTAAGGCCATGTGGTCAGGGTCTCACCAATTAGGAATGTGCTTAGTGGAGAAAATGTTGTGCTGCCCCTCTCTTGAGGGAAGCAATGCATGGTGCTACCCCTACTCTCGATTTCAGAGAGCATTGTGTATCTCAATGGTTGTTGCTTTTGAGAGTGTTGTAATCCCTTCCAACTACTAGCCATGATCCCCTAAATGTTAGTACTTAGTTATATACCTTTGCTACACTGCCAAAGCACTTTATCGTTAAAATGAGAAACTGACATGACCATAATCATTTTGCTTATTTTTTTAAGAATGCTTATCAAGCACCTGTGCCTTTGTATGGCTACAGGTATGATCATAATAGAGCCAGCGTTCTCCAGGTTCAGCTTTTCCAAGCTATGCTTCCATGAAGAGTTACACTTGAAAGTCACAGTGTATCCCATGCTGGATCCTTAAATGCCTAAATACTGGTTCTGCCTAAAGGGAACATTTTCACCAAACTGTGCCCTTAATTATAAAGTGACTGATGCATTGTGGAAGTCAATGTGACTAAATGACAGCATGGTTATTGTGGTTTCTCCATTATCAAGCCCATTCCTATATAAGTGAAAGTGGCTGTGACATAAGGTTGGGAGTCTCCAAGGTTACAGCTGTCCCCATATGGTTGCTTAAAAGCTCTTTGCCAACAATCCGTTTAAAAAAAATAATGCAGTAAAGAACTGATTGAAAGAAACATCATTGCAAGGTCATCAGTTTTACAAAAAAATCGTATCTCCCAGTTAATTCTTGCTGATTTAAAGTAGAAGTCCAGTCAAATACTATGGTAACTAGGCTTAAATCTGCTCCCACTCTATTCTAAGCTCTATACCAACTACCCTGTAAAGGAAAGATGTCTGTACTTACCATTTTAAGGGCACTCTGGTCCAGTAACATGATCGGAACCCAGCGCCGGCTTCAGTCTAGAGGAGGGACAGCTATCAGCTGATGACCCATAGTCCAAGCAGCCATTGTCATCGATCTCTCCTCTTTACTGAAGCCTGCCACTGGAGGGATCACCTGACCAGACTGGAGAGCCTTCGAAATAGGTAAGTATAGGCATTTTTTCATTACAGGGTAGTTAGTATAAGGCTTAAGGTGGGTCTAAGGTTTAAGTTTAGGTAGTATTTGACTGGATTTCTACTTTAAAGATACCCTGAATAGCTCAGTCTACATGCGTGCATTGTTTTCGTAGGATCTTAGGAATGTATATCCTGTTATTTAAAGTATAATAAACTTTTTTTCCTATGTTTTGCCTATAGTTCCACTTTTTTATGTTTATTTTTATACTAAAAGCAGGGGTTCATGGAAACTGGTTTATCACATGGGGTTTGAGTCTTTTTTTTTTCTTTTGAGTTAGGTAGGTATGAGTTTCTGTTTTCTTTTGAATTAGGTAGGTATCTCTGGCATATTATTGTATTCATTGTCTCATTCGATTCTCTTCTTTTTCTACTGATATCAGTGAGTAGGATTTTGCTGTTTTATAACACTCTTTGTCATATGTGTTTTTTCTCCAAAAATGTTTTTCATAATAATCAATAGATAAACAAGAATGTCATTAAATGTGCACAAAAGTGTGCTTGATGACCACATGAAAAGTCACCCATGGGCCTTTGGTCAGATAAAATTTCTTCATTTTTGTTTTAACGCAATAACAAATCAGCAAGGGTAATGATGCTGTAGTTATCACCTCTTCTGTATTAGAGCCCAGCAGTCTTAAGTTGTACCCCTGGAAATGAGAATCTAAGGCCCTGTACACACGATCAGACATGTCTGATGAGACTTGTCTGACGGACCGTTTTCATCAGACAACTCTGAACTTATCTGATGGTCTGATGTGCGTACACACCATCGGACCAAAATCCGATCAGACCAGAACGCGGTGACGTAGAACACAACGACGTGATGAAAAAATTAAGTTTAATGCTTCCAAGCATGCGTCGACTTGATTCTAAGCATGTGCAGGTTTTTTGTCCGATGCTTTTGTGTACTAACCATCGAACCTGTCCGACGGACATGTTCCATCAGACAGGTTTTAAAGCATGTTTTAATACTTTGGTCCGATGGAAAATGGTCCGATAGGCCATACACACCATGGAACTGGTCCGATGAAACCGGTCTGCAGACCAGTTTCATCGGACATGTCCGATCGTGTGTACGCGGCCTTAGATCCTGTGCTTTATTACCTCATTGATTTTAAAGGTAATCAGGAGCATATTTTTCCCTCTTTCTTTGGTCTCATAATTGCCTTCCTTCACAGATAAAACTTACAGAAACATCTAACAAATATATTTATGGGGCAACATTTATGGACAGAAGAGCCTGGGATACTGAAAATTGACTGTTTCACATTACCTACACTGTTTATTTGCATGGCACAATCCAGAGGTGTATTTAGGTTTTGTGCTGCCCTGGGCCTGACTAAACTCCTGCACCCCCTAATTTAAATATGACCCACCCCTTTCTGTCACGGCCACACCCTGTGTTGTTTAAGACCCGCCCTGAAATTTTCGAGTGAGGACACCAATTCTGAGGGCCTGGGGGGGGTCAATGGATTCCCTTAATTTCCTCTTGCTTCCTGGTTGCCCATAGAGCAAGAAGTGAAGGGAAATCTTCGGAATAGGACAGGGATGGTAAAAGTGTTGCCTATAGTTTTACTTTAAGTAGATGGTGCAGCAGAAACATGTAGCACAGTGAGGAAGGTTTGTGGTCCAGGATGACAAAACAGTCAAAATTGGAAGCGCCCCCCCCCCCCCCCCCCCCAGTTGCGGAATGCCAGCCACCCGCATACTAGAAGAAGCGCGGCCACTTTATGGGGGCGCTAGACTAATTTTTCTAACAGTGTAGCGCAAGCCGGCGGGGACTCTTTTCGTGCTGCCCCCCTGCAAAGTGCTGCCCTAGGCCTGGGCCTTGTTGGCCTAGGCCAGGATACAGCTCTGGCACAATCTATACTTGCTTGTTTAGACTTTTCTCAAATATTTTAACTGTGACCAGTGTTAAATGGCTTTTTTTAAATGGGGTTAGAGTGTGGTTTACTCATAGCACCTACTAATTTTGCCGGGATCATCATCGGGCTACTTGCTATCAGCTCAGGGACTTTTGATGCAGAATGAGGCGAGTGTGCAGTAGAATAGGGACTTGGACATTAGGACTTTGTTTAGGGGTAAGCTTTAGATTATATGTTTGGAATAGAGTTGAGGGTTATGTTTTAACAGCTTACTTTAAAGGTTAAATGTGGGGGGCGCTTAATGTTAAGGGCATATTACAGGGGTTTGGTTAAGGGTTAAGGTTTGGAGGGGTTAAGTTTGCTGTAAGGGTTTATGTTAGGGGTGAGGCGTTAATGGCTAATATTAGAGGTCAGGTTAGGGGTGGGTTTTTGGGGTTAATTATTAAGGGCTCTTGTTAGGTGTTAAGAATTAATGGTGAAGTTATGTGCCATAGGTTTATTTTAGTTTAGTAGTTTGTTCAGGCAGGGAACTGTTAAATATACTTTAGTGTGGGAAGTAAAATGATGGCCCACGCACTATTTACACTGGTTTTCAGTGGTAGGACCCTCTGGTCGAAAACTGCCCACACCCATCTCCCAGTCCTGATAACAGATGCATTGTAGTATACTAGTTTCCTTCACACTGCTGCAATCCAAGGACATAGACTTGTATATTTTAGGGGCATTTGCCAGACCAGTGATTTCACTTTTCTCTTCTACATCTGCTAATATTGATTTTGCTATTTTATAGTTAAATACATTTTGCATGATTTCTTTGGAACAATGTCAAAACTAAGTATTTGACTTCCCGTGTTTATTAAATAGTTTTAGGCTCATAGTCAAATGTTCTCAGACTAAGACAAGAAAAAAAGGTCACAGTTTCTTTTTTTTTTTCTTCAAACATTGGGATAAATGTTATAATTAAAATATTTCTAATTACAATCTTCTAATTTTACATAATTTAATCTGTTGGTATTAATGGACAATGGGCAATGCACGGTAGATACATTTATATCAGTAAATGATGATTATGTATCTTAATATTTTATTTATATTCAACGGCTGATTTCAAATATTGCTTCCATCTTCAATTAGATTTTGGTTTGCTTTTTTTTATCTTAAGCATTGTTGTCACTCTTCTGTGGATTTAGTAGCTAGTTTTACCAGCTCTACGTTTGGCAGATGGTTAATTTTCAGCCATTTGTTGTTGAATTAACCCTCTTTAGAGTTTATGCATTCATGGCTTCTAAAAGCTATGAATAGAGGTAGCAAGGTGTTGTATAGTACTACTCGATGAGTAATAAAAGGAAAACTGTGTGCTCCACATAGAATAGTAGAGGTACGCTTTGCATGAAGTGGAGGACATTTTCCAAACAAAGGGGTTCTGAGATACCTTTAAACATCAGCAGCAAGTTTTATCTATTGTAGTTAAATTGCATTGAAGACTGGTGTCCTTTGGTATTTCTATATTAGCAATTGCAAGAACACATGCAAATTCACGTACCAGATCTTGTCTGTTGCACCAAGAGCATGGCAGAATGATGCAAGGAAGCTTCCAAAAATCTGAGGCCCATATGTTATGTTGGGTGCAACATTTTTGGAAGAGCTAAATCAGAAACTAAAAAACTTTCTGTCTGCTAAAACTCACATACTTTCCCAGCAGTGACCATATTATTTGGCATCTATTCTCATTGTTCTTAAAAACATGATATGAATTGTAAAGGTTTATTTATACTAAGAACCATAAGGGTCAAGAATACTTTCTGCAGTTTTCCACAAAGTGCCTTCAGGACTTCCAGGAGATCCTATCCAATGATCTGCTTCCTGGAAGCATGCATTTGCATAGGTTTAGGTACACCCTCAGCCGCCATGGAACGTGGCAATAGATTGGTTAGTCAATGGGGATTACATTGTGGTATGGAGGAGCGTTTCTACTGTCCCTATACCCCGGAAGTTGTTTTTTGTTATGTAGTCTCAGCTCTTTTACTAGTTGTAGTAATGCCGCAGAAGTAGTATTAACTTCAATCTTTTTTTTCTTACAGGTTTGCTTTAAATATACTTTTTAAGTTCTGTAGTTGTCTAGTTTGTTGTTGCATTCCATTTCTCCCAGCAAATTCCTTCTGTACATCTTGTACTTGTACTGCAGTGACTGTAATAGCTATGTTTGTAATGTGGGATTGAACGTACTCCCTCTCTTTCTCTTGATGTTTGCTCACCTAATAATAATAATATTGAATTACAAAGGGAAGCCTCAATTAAAGAAAAAAAATCAAAAAAACAAAGAAAAGGGTACCATCATCCATTTAATCGAGAATGGGGGGCGGAGATGGTTCCCTAAATCAGTCTCCAAATTTAGAGGAAATGGACCATTTTGGTACCAAGCAAATAATAAAGAAATTGGATAAAATTGTATTTTTATTTTGAAATATAAAAAACTTATATGGATTAGGTATAGATAAACCACACCATTTCCAGTGTTCACAAACAGGACAGTTAGAATTGTATACGCTAGCGGCTAAAAAGCGCTGCAAAAAAGACGTTAAGGAAAGTGTCTCTTTACCACCGATGCCCCCAACGCTTAGGTGTAAAAGTAGCCTGTAATATTTGATATTTTTGTTCTAGATATCCCCCTGATGAAAAGGTAATACGCCACAAAACATGTAGAGCACCATTTGTTCCATGAGGACTTATTGTTATCTTCACTCTGGAGCATACTAAGCATACTAAGTATCAGGCCTTTTGTATTAAGATACTCCTGTATACAATTTTAACTGTCCTGTTTGTGGACACTGGAAAAATAAAAATCCCAAAAATCTAATTTAAAGGGGTTGTAAAGGTAAAAAATGTTTTTCCTAAATAGCTTCCTTTACCTTAGTGCAGTCATTCTTCACTTACCTCATCCCTCGATTTTGCTTTTAAATGTCCTTATTTCTTCTGAGAAATCCTCACTTCCTGTTCTTCTGTCTGTAACTCCACACAGTAATGCAAGGCTTTCTCCCTGGTGTGAAGAAAGCCTCCAGGAGTGTCAGGACGCCCATTAACACACACCTCCTTTCTCTATCTGCAAAGTAGATAGCGCCCTGGTCCTCCTGCTCCCCCCCCCTCAAGAGGCTTTCTCTACACCAGGGAGAAAGCCTCACATTACTGTGTGGAGTTACAGACAGAAGAACAGGAAGTGAGGATTTCTAAGAAGAAATAAGGACACTTAAAAGCAAAATCGAAGGATGAGGTAAGTAAAGGAGGACTGCACTATGGTAAAGGAAGCTATTTAGGGAAAAAATGTTTTACATTTACAACCCCTTTAAATAAAAAAAAAAAAAAAAAAATGATTTAAATTTAAAAAAAAAAACAATTTAAAAAAAATTAAAATCATCGATTTATATCCACCCTGCCCTTAGGAGTTTTTGTGGATAAACCTTTGCTAAAGCAGAGTCTACTGCAGGTTATTGGGAAACTCAAGTGCTTGTCACAAGTTTGGAAAACAATTTAAACATATTATATTAAACATAATTTTCTGTATGTGCAGGTCCACACTTAGGCCTCAGGGCTCATGGCCTCTACAGTGGCCTCTGAAGGGCTCTTCAGAGGATGTTAGCAGGTGGCAAGGAGGCATTGTTATTGATTCACTGCATGTTTTAACCACTAAAAACCAGCCCCCATTGCACTGTAGGCACCTGCATTGCACGTGCTTGCGGGACATTTACAGCAGCTGCTCTATTCAGTTAAATGGCTTGCATTCATTGGGCATGGATGGGATAGGGGGCTAATTTTTGCTGTGCGGCAGCATGTGTACGCCCCCACCCAATTTATTTGCAGTTTAAGGGAGGGGGGTGCTAAAACACAGCTAAACCACACTTATTTACCTTCCCTAAACCACAGGTGCAAATAAGGCCTAAGACCTTTTGCACGTGGGTGAAAAACGTCTGTGTGTAGCTGAACATAGTTGTTTTGTTGTATGTGGGCAATGCACACGGCTGTGTAATGATCCGTCATGCAGCGATGCATTCAGACCTGTAGAATAATAAAATAGAAAACTTTACATATGAGTACAGCAGCTTATGCACATATGCATGTATATGTGGGTACATACAAGCGTATACGCATACCTTTGTACACTGGCAGCTGGAATAGGATGAGTAAGAATTTTACAAGCATTATATACCCATGCTGGATTTGCACTCCTGTACACGCATGAGGTGTTTACGGAATATAATTTGTGTTTCTTTCTGCATTAAATCCTGTGTATAAACATCAGTAAAGTAATACATCCATGTGCTAGAGGCCTAATTGAAGGAAAAACACAATGTGCAAGGAAGATAGTAATCTAAATAATAACGGCAAATGATTATATGAGGCGCAAACCTTGTTGCTGTATTTTGCTGGCACATTCAGTGTTTTGCAAAATGTCAGAGGAATGAGGTAAAGCATGTCTTCCCTCAAACCGGGCCTTTCCGTTTCCCCCTCTTTGAATGACACGTTGTCTATAATATGTGCAGGTGGCACTCCCGTGTCAGTCCACAGTCTAAATCCAAATGTCCTGCGAAAGGAAATGTGAAACAGGTTGCCAGGCTGTTGAAGAGGTTGCTTATACTAAATGCCAAAATGTCCTTTTTATGAGAGAAGTGCGGTTATTCTGAGTGGAATGTGCTTTGCTTGAAAACAATGGTGTCATTATCTGCAGTATCTTTATTGCTTCATCCAAGGGGCAATGACTGGAAAATCCCTAATCCATTACATAACCTTAAGTCAACACAAGGGAACATGAGGTCGATGGTAAATGTTAGCTGTCGGGGCACTCCCCTCGCTTCCGTTGGCTTCCACTCTTACTTTTGGACAGATCTTGTTACCTTTATGTTTGAAAGCAATCTAACCACTTGCACCGGATGTATTAAACTGGGTTTTGCTACACAAAGCAACATTTGCAATGCAGTGAAACACAGAAGACAAATGAGTCAATGTCTGTCTTTTCTCATTTCAAACGTATTACTATATACTGTAGTTATGCAGCAGTTTTTTGTTTTTTTTTATTGTTCTTATGTTTATATGACAAATTATTCAAGAGACATTTTATTATGTTCACAAGACATGTCATCATTTTTTGATTATTATCTAAACCCAAAAACTAAAATTTAAGGAGTTCCAAGCATGGCCTATTTTTACAGCTGCACCAATGTACCTATGCAAAGTTACATTTCAATGTCCCTGGAAGCTGGAAATTACTGCAGTAGACCTCATTACCTCAACAGGCTTCTGGGTCCCATTTTAACGAGTGAAATAAGTATTTGACCCCTTGGCAAAACATGACTTAGTACTTGGTGGCAAAACCCTTGTTGGCAATCACAGAGGTTAGTTCTTGTAGTTGGCCACCAGGTTTGCACACATCTCAGGAGGGATTTTTTTCCACTCCTCTTTGCAGCTTCTCTCCAAGCCATTAAGGTTTCGAGGCTGACGTTTGGTAACTCGAACCTTCAGCTCCCTTCACATATTTTCTATGGGATTAAGGTCTGGAGACTGGCTAGGCAACTCCAGGACCCTAGTGTGCTTTTTTATTGAGCCACTCATTTATTGCCTTGGCCATGTGTTTTAGGTCATTGTCATGCTGGAATACCCAACAATGACCCATTTTCAATGCCCTGGCTGAAGAAAGGAGGTTCTCACGCAAGATTTGACGGTGCATGGCTCAGTCCATCATCCCTTTGATGCAGTGAAGTTGTCCTGTCCCCATGGCAGAAACCCCCCCCCCCCAAAGCATTATATTTGATGGTGGGGATGATGTCCTTGGGGTCATAGACAGCATTCCTCCTCCTTCGAACACGGCAAGTTGAGTTGATGACAAAGAGCTTGATTTTGGTCTCATCTGACCACAACACTTTCACCCAGTTCTCCTCTGAATTATTCAGATGTTCATTAGCAAACTTCAGATGGGCCTGTACATGTGCTTTCTTGACCAGGGGGACCTTGCGGCGCTGCAGTATTTCAGTTTTTCACAGCATAGTGTGTTACCAATTTTTATTCTTGGTGACTATGGTCACAGCTGCATTGACAAAATTCTCCTGTGTAGTTCTGAGCTGATTACTTACCTTCTCATGATCATTGAAACTCCATGAGGTGAGATCTTGCATGGAGCCCTAAACTGAGGGAGATTGACAGTTATTTTGTGTTTCTTTCATTTGCAAATAATCGCATTAACTGTTGTCACCCTCTCACCAAGCTGCTTGGTGATGGTCTTGTAGCCCATTCCAGCCTTGTGTAGGTCTACAATCATTTCCCTGACATCCTTGGACAGCTCTTGGGTCTTGGTCATGATGGAGAGATTAGAATCTGACTGATTGTTGCTTCTGTGGACAGGTGTCTTTTATACAGGCAACAAGCTAAGAAACAAACTCCCTTTAAGATAGTGCTCCTAATCTCAGTTTATTTCCTGTGTAAAAGACACATTGGAGCCAGAAATCTTGCTGATTTTTAGGGGATCAAATACTCATTTCACTCATTAACCACTTGATACCCGACCGCCGTCATTTGATACCCTATGTTCCTGACGGGACGTCATATGGAGTCCTGTCACTTTAAGCAGGTAGGAGCGCACCCGTCGCGTCACTTAGAACACCATGTGTGTGCCCGGCGGCCGCGATGGCCGCCGGGCACACGCGATTGCCTACAATTGAGCTGGGACGTGGAGCTCTGTGTGTAAACACAGAGATTCACGTCCCTGTCAGGGAGAAAGGAGACCGATTGTGTCCCTTGTACATAGGGACACAATCGGTCACCTCCCCCAGTCACCCCCCTCCCCCTACAGTTATAACACACCTAGGATACACATTTAACCCCTTCCCCGCCCCCTAGTGGTTAACCCCTTCCCTGCCAGTTACATTTATACAGTAATCAATGCATATTTATAGCATTGTTCACTGTATAAATGTAAATGGTCCCAAAAATGTGTCAAAAGTGTCCGATGTGTCCGCTATAATTTCTCAGTCCCGAAAAAAAAAAATTTTCTGGTAAAAAATAAATAAAAAAAATAAATCATAATTATGTCCCCTATTTTGTAGGCAATATAACTTTTGCGCAAACCAGTCATTATACGGTTATTGCGATTTTTTTTTTTTTTTACCAAAAATATGTAGAAGAATACGTATCGGCCTTAACTGAGATAAAAAATGTTTTTTTTTTTTTTTATAAATGTGATAGCAAAAAACAAAAAATATTGTGTCTTTTTTCAAAATTGTCGCTCTTTTTTTGTTTATAGAGCAAAAAATAAAAACCGCACGGGCGATCAAATACCACCAAAAGAAAGCTCTATTTGTGGGGGAAAAAAGGACATCAATTTTGTTTGGGAGCCACATCGCACGACCGCGCAATTGTCAGTTAAAGCGACTCAGTGCCCTAAGCTAAAATTTTGTCTGGGCAGGAAGGGGGTGTAGGTGCACAGTAGGCAAGTGGTTAAAATGCAAATCGATTCATAACTTTTTTTAAATGCGTTTTTCTGGGTATTTTTATTTTTATTTCGACTCTCAGGCCGAGGAACTCGTCGTTTCAAACACATCGTTTTCCTCGTCGAGTTCCTTGTTAGGCTTGTCGAGGAACTTGACAAACTGTCTTTGCGTATACACTGTCAAGACCAAATCTCCTCGTTCTCAAACGCGATGACTTCAACACGTACGACAGCAGGGGATGTTCAATACCACTGGCACAACCCTTGGGGCTGCTTTTGCTAATCTCATGTTATTGCGTGTTCGTATAAAGTTTGGTAAGAGACATTTTCACTTTTTAGTCTGTGTACAAGGCCTGACTGATAAAATAAACCTACCATTAAAATTATAGACTGATCTTTTTTTTTGTCAGTGGGCAAACATACAAAATCAGCAGGGGATCAAATACTTTTTTGCTTAACTGTAAAACAACTGTAATACAACTGCAAAACAATTGTAAAATGGATGAAAAATTTCTGTAATACGACTGCAGTACATCTGTAAAATGACTGTAATACAACTGTAAAACGACTGTAAAATGCCTGAAAAGTGTCTGAGAAAAATCACCAGGAGTACACTCTACTCAGGTGTGCATACAGGTTTAGTTACTCATTTTAGTAGAACAAAAACATACAAGGGCTATGTTTGCATGCTTGTGTTGTGCACTTAAAAAGTTATCAACATATGTTTCCCTTCTAGATGCCCGTGCGATTCATGGAAATATAAGCAAGGCTGCCCCAGACGTCACCTCTGCATGCTGCTGTGACATGACCCGCAAGATTAGTTGCCTGCTTGGGAACTCTGAGACTACAGAAGACGGCAACTAAACCTGTAAGTACCTTTTAACAAAATCTGATTTAATCTGGGTTATATTTAGCACTGCTAAAGCGGTGTTCTGAAAATAGAAAAGGATCGTAGGTATTTGTATTTTCACAAGGATGAGCAATCATTGACACTCCAGACTTTGCTGAAATGAATGAATGATCTTCATAGGAGCTGTAGTGGCAACAGCTGGAGGACTAGATTAAAATAAGATCTAACAACATTGCTGCAAAAAGTATACACTTTTTTATATATTTTATATATTTATATCTATCTATAGCTATATATATATATATATATATATATATATATATATATATATATATATATATATATATATATATATATATATATATATATGTATATACAGGGCTTTCTTAGAGAATAGGTGGTGCAGGAACTACCCCTTTCTGAGTCACCTATTTTCTCCGCCCCTACCCACCTTTCCTTGGTTTCACCTCTTACACACCTCCCAGTCTTGGAATTTGTTGTATGCAATTTGGTAATGATAACAAGAAAAGCACTAAAATAGATCCCCTGCAGCCAGTAACAATAGAGCCTCCCCCCAGCAACAATAGACCCCCCCCCCCGGCAACAATGGACCAACCACAACAAAATTCCCACCAAGCAACAATACACTTCTCTCACAGCCAGCATCAATAGACTTTATGGCAGCCAGCAAAAATAGACCCTCTCCCTCATCAGTAGATCACTCTCAACAACTGACCCCAGTGGTATAAGACCCATCCTCAGCAACAATAGACCTCCTCAACAACAATAGACCTCTAGTGCTGGAGGTGCCGAAACTGCGTTCCCCCACGTTCCCGCTGAAAAAAAGCCCTGTGTGTGTATATATATATATATATATATATATATATATATATTATGCTTTTTATGCAGAAGTGTGAAGAATCATCTGCATACGATATGTATGTGGACCACATACAGACAAGAGTTTCTTTGGGAGTGACAATTACTAAAACTGGTGCACACAGAATCTGGTGCAGCTTGTTCAACTAGGCTTTGACAATAAAACCTAGAAGCTGATTGGTTATTATGCACAGTGGCACTTTCTGTGAGCACCAAACATAGAAGCTGATTGGTTATTATGCACAGTGGCACTTTCTGTGAGCACCAGTTTCAGTGAATCTCCCTCAATATGTGTTGCGTTAGAGCAGCCCGTTCAAATGCATTAAAATGTTGCCAAAGAAGTGCTTTTTTTGTCAAAACACACTGCACCAGAATGCATTGGTACTTTGTTACCATGCATTCTGAGTTGCTAAAACACAATGGCCCAGATTCAGAGAGAATTGGATTCTCGTAGCGTATCAGAAATACACTACGCCACCGTTTTTTACCAGGCTCTACGTGGAATCCAGGTAGATTTTGTCCAGTAAACGACGGCGGCGTAGTGTATTTCTCCCGTCGCAATCCATCTAGACGAGTAGGGGGCGTGAAGGATTTAAAATAGGCGCGTTCCCGCGGCGAGCGAACTGCGCATGCTCCGTTCGCAAATTTCCCGCCGTGCATTGCGCGAAATCACGTCATTACGTCATTCGTTGTTTGAGTAGCGTCGTTTACGGACATTTCTATTCCCGAACGAGTTACGCAAAAAAAAAATAAATAAATTAAATTCGACGCGGGAACGACGCCCATACTTAACATGGGCTACGCACCGTTAGACCAGCAAAAAGCTGGTCTAACAGTACGTAAAAAAAAACAGACGTAAGCGATTGCGAAGACCGCTCGTATCTTCGTGGATCGCCGTAAAAACACATTTGCATATCCCGACGCATGAAAACGACGCGAACTCCTCCCAGCGGCCGCAAAAATATCGCAGCGTAGATCCAAAGGTTTTCGAAGACGTAAGCCTCTCGGATCGAAGCCCGAAGCCGCCGTATCATGGTTTGAGGATTCAAACTAGTGATACGGCGCGCGAAATTTGAAATTACTCCTGTCTAACACCAGTGAGACAGGCGTAATTGCTTTATGAATCTGGGCCAATGTGCGTAAAGTGCTGTTGAGAATCCATGGCACCACAGTGCTACTACAATAAAGGGATTCAGCAGCTGTAGTATTAAGAAGAGTAAGCTAAATACATGAGCACTAACAGTATGCAAATCATTATCACAACGTTTCACAGTATAAATGAACTTTATTGCTGTCTGTCCCCATTAGTACTCTCCATTTTCCAAAATTGATAGTAAAAAGAAATTCCACATTTTGAGTGATACCAGATCAGAAATAGTAAGGAAGTCTTCCAACTGGTTCTGGTGACCTGTGATTTCACTTACTAGAAGGGATTTCCTCTGGCTTCCTGTTGCGGCTATGCGACAGTGAAGAGAATTCTACCCAATGGGACACAGATGGCAAAACAATACTGACAAGAGATTTAACCCCTCTTCCTTGCCTTTAGATCTACTTTAAGTCCCATCTTTTTCTATGTTAACCCTTAAAAATGTGTGATTGTGCTATTTTTGTTGTTCCATTTCCCTGGTTAACTGGAGGCTGGCTAAAGCAGGTATCAACCTAAAAAGGCAATTCTACTTATGTCCTCCTCCCAATCTCCAACAACACTTTTGGATGTTTTTATTTTTTGGGGGTGTATGTGGTTACCTAGTTTTTGTAGATACCCGCTCCCTACTTCCATTCTGATCGCCTAGGTGATTCCACCAGAAGTTCGACCACCCCCCCTCCACCCTGCCTGCAGCCTTCTGGGACACGTTCCCGGTACCACCAGTCTGCGGGACCATGCACAGTAGAAAGCCAGCTGTGAAGCCACAAGGAGTCACAGCCGGCTTCCCACACTAAACATTCTGGCTCCAGTGACCCGAAGACCAACCAAGAACTGGCCTGGGTAAGGATGGTGCTGGATCCATGAAGAGTTAAGTTTTTTTTTTATTAAACGTTGGTAGCTACCGTATTTGTAGCTTCTGATTTTTTATTTATTTTTTCAAAAAGGCTAAAGAACCTCTTTTATATTTGACTTTGATATAAAGGATATACAGGATTGCTGTACTTTTTAACAGCATGGCTTATAAACTAATTGCTCATGGATGATAATTTTTTTCATGTAGAAATAGGGGTTTACTCCAATCTAAGGTGTTTGTCATCTGTCAAAGCAGCTTCAGAAAGTGGCAATGCAGCTTCAGCCTTTATAATTGAATGTGCTAACAAATCTATTATTAGATTCAACTTCTAGTAAATAATCCTTGAAGCCGCATTGGTCTTAAGAAATCTGTACTGCTTGTAAGAGCTTCTAAGGCAGTCGAGTTAATGTTCTCTGTAGGCCGACCTCAACATGTAACCCCTACACCTTTGAGACAATCTGGGATGCTTTTATGGAGGAGGGGGATATCATATCTCACAATCAGACATTGACACACTACATCAAAGGATCTAGTAACAGGAGCTACATCTGCCCGTCTTTCTGTTCTTTTTTTTATACACTTGATCAACTAGTAAAGTCCCAGCTGCTCTTTGTAGTAGATCCAATTTTATTTTATGGGTGCACAGGCTATCTATTATTGCTTTAACTGTAAATACATTTGAGCTATATAATACACTTCGAAGCTTGTATATGGTGTAATAAATTTTTCTATGTAGAATTGGTAAAATTTGATTCAATAGTAATTGAGGCTCCAGTGTGTTTTGTGCGTTTTTCCCATATATTTATATATCTGGTGTATACTCGTCAACTAGGCTCCTCATTAGGGGTGCAACGAATCAAAAAAACTCACGGATCGGATCGATCCTCGGATCAGGAGTCACGGATCGGATCATTTTCGGTTCAGCAAAAAAAAAAATATTTATGAAAAAAAGTCGGATTCAAGTCTGGGCTCTAGCTGGGCCAATGGCTCTATATGGTAATGTCCACCATTGTCCCCCACTCTTCACTGTAATGTCCACCATTGTCCCCCACTCGTCATCCTCACCATCACTGTTCCAGTCCAACATTGCCCCCGGCCCCCCACACTAGTAAACACTGTAATAATAGCCAGTTTAACATTGCCCCCACTAATAATCACTGTAATATAGTAGCCAGTCCAACATCCAACTCACTGTACTTGCACTGTAATGTCCACCATTATCCCCCACTCGCCATCACCATCACTGTTCCAGTCCAACATTGCCCCCACACTAGTAAACAGTAGCACTGTAATAATACCCATTTTACCCACTAATAATAGCCAACATGAATCAACTCACTGTACTCAGTCTCACAGTACTCGGTTGCATGCAGACACTATATACGCTCTTGCAGAATAGAAGATCCACGAGCAGAGGGAGGGGTGATGACGTCAGCGCGCACTGCCAGCGGGTGTACCAAGATGGCAGACCGCTCCGCAGCTAGGCCGAAGCCGCGGATCGCATTCTGTGCCGATCCGAACAGGTTGACCCATTCGGATCGGGCAAGATCCGTTGCACCCCTACTTCTCATGGTGGGGGACTCCAGCATTTGTATCTGCTATAAAGGAAACATAATTTATGTTTTCTGGTCCTGGGCCCTAGAGGCTTGGTAGAGCTTTGGATGTGATGAAGCCTTCATTCCTAGGCCCATATCTTACCTCGAAGCCAGACCTCAGTATTTAGCTGTCCACAGGCATTTTTTTATCAGGGCCGACTTATCATAGGGACTCTCTCTTCAGCTCTGTGTGGTATTCAAGGTACATGTGCTGTTTGTTTTGGAGAACCCATTATGGGACACCCTGCTAAGAACTGACTCAGACAAGCAGGTGCTTCGTCTGTTTTATACTATGGGCTTACCGTACAAAGCCTTCTTGCAATGATGTTGTGTTTAATTGCTGTTGACTAAAAGTGCAGGACAAACCTGCTTGCACCATTCCTGTTTGTGTTCCTGTTTCAGATGTCACTGTTTAATGCATGGTTTCCTGCTGCCAATGCCAACTAAGCTTGTCTCTATTGTAATATGTAGACATGTTTTGAAATTGCTTATACTGTATGTATGTGAATATATACAATATCTCACAAAAATAAGTACACCCCTCACATTTTTGCAAATATTTTATTACATCTTTTCATGTGACAACACTGAAGAAATTACACTTTGCTACAATGTAAAGTAGTGAGTGTACAGCTTGTATAACAGTGTTCATTTGCTGTCCCCTCAAAATAACTCAACAAACAGCCATTAATGTCTAAACCACTGACAACAAAAGTGAGTACACCCCTCACATTTTTGTACATTTTTTACTATATCTTTTCATGTGACAACACTGAAGAAATTACACTTTGCTTCAATGTGAAGTAGTGAGTATACAGGTTGTATAACAGTGTAAATCTGCTGTTCCCTCAAAATAACTCAACACATTAATGTCTAAACTGCTGGCAACAAAAGTGAGTATACTCCTAAGTGAAAATGTCCAAATATATACATATATATGCTTGATTTCACACATTGCATATATAATACAGCATGTGCATACAGTGCGAGCATCAAGATTTATTTGATAATATATAATGGAGATCATTGGCTATTTTATTTAAAAGCAGACAAAACAGTATATATTTACAATGGAGACTGGCTTGAAGTGTCCAAGGCAGTACCAGATGTAATTTAAAGCATATTTGAACCATCACCTTGTAACACAACCCATTCAGTTTAAAATAAAAAATGTAAGGCAAAACATTTGTGTTAACATATAAAAAATACCCCTTTTCTTTTTTATAAGTGATCACATGACCTTTGGGCACATGTTAGAACAAGTCTGACTATTGGAAGGCAGGCAGCCAAAAAACTGACTACACAGGGATGGGTGAACTCTCGTATATATATGTGGTCAGTTTGCAATAGGAAAAAAAAGGGGACTGGCAGGATCACCAAATATTTCACACAAAGAATTAAATACAAAGAAAACAGGATACCTTTTAACATAAGTACATGATACAACAGACATATATCAGGAATAAGAAATGTTGGGATAATAACACTTTAAAGCTGAAGTCTAGATATGGCAAATTTTACATAGTTACATTAATCCAGCTTGGACTAATGTACAATATGTATGTACAGTATGTGACATACCTGTAGGGTCCCCATGAAAATTGAAAATATGTGTAGGAGATACCGCTACTACAGTAAATGCCTTTAGCTTCCAGATCCTGAGCTGAGTAGCTGCTTACTGAACACAGGTGAGATTGCTTAGCATACGCACCAATCAAAAAGCACTTTGCATTTTCTCAATGAATGTAAAGCGTTCTCTGCCCCAGGGTATGCAGATTGTGGGTTAGAGTTTATGCGTTGCTCCGCAACCTCTTTAATACAAACTTAAGGAGGGACCCTTTTGAGGCCCTCTTGTGGAAACCGATCACGGAGCTTCTCCGCCCTGAACGCCAGCTGAAGGCGCATGCTTTTACTGCAACTAAATTGACCATAGCAAGGGCCTGGAAGACCCCGGTCCTCAGCTTTGAAGCAGTTAAAAACTGCATTAATGATAATATGGTTAATGAGAAACCTACTGCCGTGTTAGCGGATACCCACGATAAATTCCTCCGGGTATGGCAACCGTGGGTGGCCTACAACCACCCTTCGTGATTTGACCCAACACTACTTTCTCTTTGATGAGCCTCTGTTCCCCCTGCCCCGTGGACCTTTTCTCTCCTTCTTTCCTTCTTCTATTCTATTTTCTTCTTTTTTTTCTTTTTTTTTTTCAATGCTACTTGTTCATGCTACCTTTCTAGTTGGTTCTCTTTCTCCTCCTCCTCCTTTTCTTCGTTCTTTGTGGCTTGGACCCACAGGCTTGGTCCTGTTGGTCTTGGACACATGACGCATTGTTTATTTTACATTTTGGATAATGCTATCCTCTGCTATGTGCCTGTTTGAATTTTTTATTTTTGTAATGTTATGTATCGAATGGCTATTTCGCTTTTAAGTCATACATTTACTCCGGTGTGTTAACAGGTATGTTACCTACACCAGCATTAGTTCGATTTAACAGGCTACTTGAGATTGGGACATTCTATTGCTGGTCTTCTGGATTCACCTCTGGATTCCTAAGTGCTGGATCGATCTCAGGTCTATGGACTAACTTTTCTGACGCCTCCAGTCCTTTATATGATAGCTCATGGTGTGTCCACCACTGCCTTTTCTTTTGTATTCCTTTTTTTTTCTGTTGATGTTTTTTTCAATAAAACTCTTTGTACAAGAATGTAAAGTGTTCTCTGATCAGAAGAGGTGGAGATTGTTATGTCAGCACCCTGCCTCTCCACCTCTTCCAATCAGAAGATGCTTTGAATTATTAAAAAAATACAAAGTGTTCTCTGAATGGTGCACATTCCAAGCAAGCGACCTCCTATTTCCAGCTTCCACGGGGATCCCACAGGTATGGTACATGCATACTTACATTCATTCAAGCTGGACCAAGCTAACTAAAAAATACCATACCTAAATTTTAGATTATTAAAAGTAGCCAAGCACTGCTCCTAATAGAAACAATTGGGTCTTCAAAAGTACTTTGATTTTCAGAGGTGTCTTTGATCATCAGAGTTGGTTGAAACTAGACAACCTGGCAACCCTGCCTGTAAGACTCCGAGGTCAGATGTACTTATACAAGGTGCTGCGTTCTGTGCAACAAAGGTTTTATGTGACAGGCTCCTGCACATTTTTTGACCACATTGAATGGATTTTTTCTTACATTGTTAATAATAATCATTCATTAGCAGGGATGAGCTTTATAGGAGTAATCTGTGTTGTTTGATTCTGATAGTGTTATTTTTTTCTCCTATGGAATATGCAGGCTGGGCAATATGCTTTTGCTTGAGCTATATTAGGGAACACGATTTTGCTTCTGATACCACTTCAGGCTTTGTAACTCCAATTTGCATGAAAATATATGATTTCGATTTTTTTAACATAGTGATTCATCTTCCAGATGTTCATTGCTGCTCTGGATATATTTAGTGAGAGTTTAAAGCAGTCTTCATGGTGGCTATATACATCACAATAATAGCCAAGCAATAATTGATATGGATATTATATATGAAGTGCTGTCACATGAGAGTCATGAGCAAATATGATATAAAAAAAAAAAAAACGATTGGCAGCAGAGTAAAGGCCCGTACACATGACCGTTTGTACGCTCCATTGGACAATTGTTGTCGGAATTTTCGACAACAAATGTGGGATAGCATGCTTTAAAACTGTCCGGCAACAAATGTATCTTGTCGGATTATCCGATCGTGTCTACACAAGTCCGTCTGAATAAAATTAAAAGTACAAACACGCATGCTCCAAACCAATGCTAACCATAGTACAACATTAGCAGAAGTCTGATGGAAATCCGATTGTGTGTACGAGGATTTAGGTTGGCCATACATGGGTCGAATTTTGAAAGAATTTTCTTTTGAAAATCAAACATTTTGTGCGTTTTGTGATCCAATGGTGCCACCATTGATTTAGAAATTCGACCAACCAAGCCTTTAATTTAACCTCCTGTTGCTACAGAAAATAAAGCATGCCGTTGTGGTGCATTCCCATAGACCTTCATTAGGGCTTGTTTAGACTTGCATTCACCAATTTTTTTTTGCCACAACTGTGAAGCACAAAACTTTAGCCGTGGCATTTAGACAGTCATGAGCAGCTGCATGTCACTATTCAAGCAATCGGTCAGGTTGGGGGGGTATGTGGTCAAACTGTGGCTCAACCTCCTGGTTTAACTGCCCCCTTGGACGCACATGTGAATGAACTCGATACACACGATAATCACCCCCACCTCCTTTATCAGTCGTGCCATGTTCCCAACCCCTACTTCTGGGTATTTATTCTCTTGGTTGGATGGTGGGAGACTCCCAGTTAGCAGTGCCCACATCCTGCCTTGTTGGTTTTCACCCCTGTAATGCTGGGAGTGAGTGTTTAGCATTTTTCAAGTCCTAGCAACAAGGCAGACATTACATCCCCTCATCCTGCCTTTTTGCAAAGACATGAAAACCATTGGATGCTCACTTTTTCATCCACGTTTCACAGGAGGACCCAAATGGCCTACATGTATAACAAAATACAATGAATGAACATTTTACAAAGCTGCACCGTTTTCCAATACCTACTGGGGCCCATTGACTGCATAGGCTATGGGGAACCGTTATAAGGTGGACTTCATCTTTAACACTAATAGGGGTGCTTACACATCTATAGCCCAATTTTGGGCAGGGCAAGAACACCTTACCTCATATATTCACTACCTAATTCCTAAAATAAATAGAAAGAAACCTAAAATCCAAAGGTCCTATTTATTCACCTGAAGTTGCGGTCACATGATGTTTGGGTCTTGAGACTCCTCTACTCTGTTTACATCTGGCTGGTATTTCTATTAAGTGTCCATGAAGCAGACAATTCCTGTTGATGGATGTTCAAGTTTTAATGTCAGGGTTCCTATGGCAGAGACTTCAGAGGAAGAAGAACTACAGGGAGTGGTAATGGGACCTGTCCTCAAGAAGACAACCAATGGACATAACAATCTGGTCCATAGGTTAGGACATACAATTTCCAGAGAAAAGAAGAGGTGAGTATTGAAGACTTGATCTTGATATATGATACGACAAGGTGTTTATTGAACCCTTCAGGGAGCTAATGCTGGAGTTGGGCTGTAATGATTAATTTACAGTAAAGATGCTGTATCTATATACTAAACAAACTCAACAAACTCAAGGCTATATATGGTAATTATAAAACTTTGGCATGCTAATTTTAGCTACCTTTCTTTTTAGTAATTTTCTTTAGTTTTTATTTCCATATTGCAACATAGTAACAGGTATAGAAAGCTTTGGTACCATTCCTGCAGAAAAGTTACAGGTGCAATCAACCCTACAATGACGCAGATTGTGAACAGACAGACATTTCAAAGTACAACATAGACCAAATGACCTTTTCAGGTAAAAATCCACCATCTTCTCACCTGCACTTGTTATGTTCTTGTTGATTTAGTTCATGGAATGGGCACTTGTAGTCTGGCTAAATACACAGCAGTGAATAGTTACTGATGACATCCTTTCAGATGAGTTCTTATGTAGAAAATACTGTTTTTGATTGTAGTTTCTATATAATAATCCCATTACTTTTCTGTGAAAGACATGTTTTGGTACCCAAGCTTTCTTTGTGTAAGCATTTCTGCTAGAAAGTTAGCCGTTATGATTAGGGCCCGTCATGTCTGAAACGTGTGAGCTGTTACCATCTTTTCACTGCTTTTCTGGATTATTTAGTAAAATGAAATCTAAATCTCATTTGTTACCATTCAGGAGTGCTATATACTTTACTATTTTGTACCCCTTTCTCCTCCTAGTCTTAGGTAATATATGTATTCACTACACATATACATGTGGGTTATATATGTATTACAGCACTGTCTTGTGCACATTTCTTCCTTTGTAAGAATAATATTGTTTCCTGTGGCAAGGGGATGTGACCAAATCCAGTGATTGTCGTGGTCCCTTAAATGGCCTTAATATGCACCTGTACCCAGATTTAACAGGCAGTATAGAGCTTTAAAAGCCATCAAGGTCTGCCCGGTCCCCCCTATCCTGGTCATTCTTTCCCCTCCCTCCCCTTTCCTCTATTGTTTCTTTTCTCCCTTTCTCCCTATGTCTATATTTTTTCCCCCCACATTCAGATGTTGTACTCTCCACTTTTATTGGTTCTTGTTCTACACGTATAGGCCATCATCGTCTGCTCCTAGAGGGCAGCTGTGTGTTAGTGCTTCCGCTAGAAATGCTTCCTACAGTGTACTGAAAGTGTGACTTACATTGTATTGCCTTATGTTATGGACATCTGAATGTTACTTATGTTATCTTACTCGGTTAAATGCAATAAATATATATTTGACTCATAACAAAGACTCTAAAGTCCAGTTTCCGTCAGTTTCTAAATAGCTGCAATGTGTTTACATTTGAGGGTTAGCAGGCTGCAAAGATTATGTTGTAATAGAAAGAAATAGGTAAAGAACTTTTTCCACAATGCCTATAGCTACAGAGGTGAATGAGGGCTTGTTTTTAAAGTTCTTTCACTGTTAGTTCAGAATATGTGAATGCTTTAGCATGGTTCACTTTAAAGAATAAATAAAATAACAAAGTGTAGAATATGTCAGCACAAATTCCCTTCTATGCTGAGCTCCATTCAGCTTAGGAACTCCTTCCTAATCTGTTGATGGGATGCTTCCCATTCTTTTGTGTCAGCATGTGTCCTGAACTGCAGAAAGTACCACAAATAGATAAACTGTAGTCCAATTCCTAAGAGAGTAACTATCTAGACTTCCCTAGGGGTGAACAGTTAGCTATGCAAGGATCTAATCAGGAAACAGAACTTGGAATCTAAATATACAGAAACAGGTTGAAACAATTGAGAAGTGAAGCTTGAGAGCCGGTTCACACTCCAGCGGCACGACTCTGGGGGCGGCTCTGCAAGTCGTCCGGAGGACGACTTCAGAGGCGACCTGCAAAATGACTTCTGTATAGAAGTCAATGCAGGTCGCCCGAGCCGCCCCCGAAGTCGTACAGGAACCTCTTTCTAAGTCGGAGCGACTTGCGTCGTTCCTATTAGAACGGTTCCATAGCATTGAATGGGACGCGACACCGCCTGACGATTTGCCCCAGTGTGAACTGGCTCTGAAGTATGTAATTTTTGTTTTTTAGTTACACTTTAAAAGATAGTGAGCAAATCAACAGTAGGCAAATTTAAACATGCTTGGGACAAACATAGATCTATACTCAAATAAAAAAAGTAAAAAAAAATAAAGAATGGCGTAGACATGAAGGACTATTTGGCATTCCTTCTGTCCCTCGTCTATCTTCTGTCTGTCTTCTTGAAACACCATGCATCAATACATATGTGCCCCCCAGGTACTGTCATTAATATTCATAATTGTTGTTCTTGAAACCATATGGTAACCTTGTTCTTTAAAAAAATAGATATTACAAATAGGCTTTTTTTTTTTTTTCTTCTTAAGGTAAACTATGATGATGTTGTTATCACCCTTCATATTTTAAAATGGGTGAATAAATAAATAAAATGATTTGGAAAAACAGGGCTGAATGTAGATAATCATGAAGCATTTTAAAAAGGAAAGCGTGGACACAATGTGCAGCTAAGTAGGGGTTTTCACACTGGTTTTCTTGCTGGCGTACAACACTAGAGATTTAGCTCCATGGAAACAAAAAGGATGTTTGCATTGAAAAATATAAATGAATGGATGGGAAATGGTAGTTTGCTGTGCCCTTTTCTGTATAATGGCCACAAGAAAATTATTTATAACAGCACATTTTTCCACTCTATATTGTGCCTGCGTTTGAGCACATTTTTGCAGTTTAATGTGCTGTTTCCATTAAAGGAAACCTGTCACATGAAGGCTACAATGGCTGACCTCATTTAGAAAATGATATTTGCCTATCTGGCGCTGGCTCTGATGCTTACAGTATCACAGACCTTAAAACAAGTTGGAATTCTGACTTTATTTGCTGCATACTAGTTCTGGGTCAGTAAGTACAATAAGCCAGACAAATGCTGGCCATACACTATACGAAAAATCGGCCAAACAAATTTTTTAAAAAACAACATTTGGCTGCGGGGCATCATGTAATGAGTGATAAATCATTCAGTGGACATAAATAAATGAATTTTTGTATCTTTATTTACATAAACCTAGTGCAGACAGTTCGGACAGGAAACACATTAACCTTTCAATTTATCGTTCGTTCGGCAGAAAATTTCCAACTTTGTCTTTCGTTTTTTCGGCTCAAAAACGTCCCAATGATTATCGATTTTGGGCCCATTAACTGGCCCAAATACAAACGAACTGTCTAAACGACTGAAATTCAGCCGTTTGTTCGCATAGTGAATGGCTAGCATAAGTCAGGCAACTAGAATTTTCACAAGATGGTCAGGAAGCAAAGCACCTACAGTTTGTAAGAAATAAAAGGTAATAATTCGTTTTTCTATAGTATCTCAGTGATTTTAAAGCAGTGAATCAAAATAAATAAATAAAAAAACATGATGTTAAGTGTATTTCAGTTGAAGATTTAAAACTAAACGCTTAAGTATGATCTTAATTGCATACTTACATTAGTCTAGCTTGGCACAATGTACCGATATGTATGCATATTTTATACCACATGTGCTACCGGGGTACCTGACAATCATTGTAGTAGTCAGCACTACTACAGGTACAGCCTGCCAAGATTTTCTGGGTCCTGTTGGGGTGTGTGCAAGCAGCTTCCCCTTTATTTATTTATTTATTTATAAAAATGCTTTTTGGGAGCGCAGTCATTACCCAAAGGCCTCGATGCGCTCATAGAACCACAGATACATGTAAAAACACATCATACAATATAATAATCACTTAAAAATCACATGATTACATCAACTGCTAAAACTGATAAAACTGCTAATATCTAACCCTAATTAAGACCATACGCCTGAGAAAATAAAAACGTTTTTAAAAACTTCCTGAACTTTAACAAATCCTTCTCCCGTCTTAAATGTAAAGGTAGAGAGTTCCAGAATAATGATCCTCGTACATCCAGAGTCCTCCCTCCACATTTAGTTTTCCTAAATTTAGGGACCGTCAAATTACCCTGATCAGCAGATCTTAACGATCTGCTGGGCACGTAACAGGTAAAACATTTTTGCAGATACCCTGGGCCTATCTTATGGATGGCTTTGTGGACCATACAGCCCACTTTGAACGAGACCCGTTCAGCAACAGGTAACCAATGCAAGGCTTTTAGAGATGGTGTGATATGGTCCCGACGGCCCACTCCCGTTGCTAACCTAGCTGCCGCATTTTGGATCAACTGAAGCTTATGCAGAAGGGCTTTTGAGCACCCCATATATAACGCATTACAGTAGTCCAACCGACTGCCAATGAAAGCATTAATTTCTTATTCACGTAAAGAAGGTGTTTGCTTTGTACCACTGCCATAGAACTCATTGTCATTTTTTTCAATGAATACAAGGTGCTCTTTGATTGGAGGAGGTGGAGAGGAGGGATGGTGCTGACACAATCTCCACCATTGTCTAATCAGAGAATGCCTTACATTCATTTAAAAAATGCAAAGCCTTCTATGAATGACAACAGTGTCGAGCAAGTGACCTCCTCTAGTCAGTGTGTGGAGGGGCTATCACTGTTGTAGCACCAACTACTGTTGTAATTTTCACTCTCCCCAGCAATCCATCAGGTATAAGATATGCATGTTTACATAGTATGCAATATATTGTGAAAATCCTGCGAGCTACTAAATTAAAATAATAACCATAGCAGCTGACTATGCTTCTGGTACTGTTCACACTCTCATAAATGTGCCAAGTATATTTCAAATTTAAATTAAAATTTAAAGTAGCTTGGCACTATTTAAATTAGTATGCAATACAGCAAATTCTTGCAGTTCAGTATTAAAAGGATGAAGGGTGATTTTAACCACTTGAAGACCAGGCCTTGCTCTGATGTTCATGTTAATACCTCACACGTGTGGTGCGATTGCCATTTATCTATGCATGCATGACCAATGCATGCATTCACCTTTGCACTTGAGCATGGGGGGGGTGGGGTGCTTTAAATTTGTATTATTTATTATTATTATAATTTTTATTTTAATACTGTTTCTTTATTTTTTTTTCTTTTCACTTTTATTGCTGTCATAAGGAATGTAAACATCTTTATTACCATGAAGAGGCAGTGAAAGGTACTCTTTAAGGAGAGATATGCTGTTTATTATTAGACCCCAGATTTCTCCTCTGCCCCAAGATCGGTGTGTTCACATGCTTTCCATGTTTTAAAACGGCACAGTTTACATCTGGGGGAAACCGGACATGACAAAAATGCTTGTCGCTTCCCGGTTTCCTATACCATAGGGCTCATTGGAGACCTTCTGGTCCTCGACTAGCTCTATGGAATTACCGGCTGAACACTCAGGTCTCCCGGTGGGATGAGAAAGCCACGGAAAGCTGCAGGAAGGGGGGGATGCTGCTTATAATTGCAATCTAGCGGACAATTAGCTGCTAGGATTGCTTTTACATTTTTTTTTAAAGTCGAATGAAAAAAACAATACTGTAATGATGCCTGTAGCTGCAGCCACCACCCCGGTGTAACTACTTGAAGTCAAATTATGTACATATATGTGATTTGATGGCAAGTGTGTATGCAGTCCTCCTGATAGCTAAGTAGCACTTTTATGTAGCAATAATGGGCTTAGTGGTATACATTATGCATAAAGCTTGTAGATTTGTCGCATAGATATGATGTTCTATGTCTTCTCTGGTAGTATATGCATGGTCGGCCCATAAGTGGGTGCTCTGGTTACCACATCATATTTTCTCTTTACACTGTCTACAGCTTATGAGGGCTTCAGAGCCATGCCTTTTATTAACCTGACAGCTATGGCATGCTTAGCAGAAGGAACAAACTTACATAGCGGCTGTTTCTTTATATTTTCCTCATACTATATACAAGATTAATACCAAAACTGTGTTGTTTTTACTGAAAGGATGATTGTTCTGATTTTGTATTAGGGTTATCTCATGTAATTGATTTCACCAGAAATAGCTCTCCAATTAGTTTTTCTTCAAGGAACAGAACCTAATAATTTTTCCAATTTACACCTGATCGTGTCCAGTAATGGAATAATTGTCTTCTGCATGAATGCATATTGGACTGCAAGATGTGTATGTTAATCATGTTTTTCTGGTGACATATAGTATTTAGGGTGGACTGAAGATTGTATTGCTTGAAACTTTTCTCATGTAATTACATGATTACAGTGTTCAGTTTTCTTTTAGCATGCTAATAACAATAGTAAGTGTCGGAGGTAATTTACCCAGTTTACAAGAGAGACATAGAAGCAGGGTTGCATTGGTAAAACTGAGCCATCTAAATCTTGGTGACTTACTTTTAAAGTAAAAAACATCCTCTTAATGCCTGCTGCCACCAAATGTGAACATTTATTTTATTGATTAAGTAAGGCATATCCTCTCTATAATAACACTTTCTCAAATCTCACAACATAGTACTATTAGTCTTGTAATGGCTTCTTTCCTATACTGAAATTGCTTACTCTGATTTAACTGCACACTTTGAGCTTCTCACAAGTTGCAACAAGCAAGCTAAAGGCTACCTCGTTTCCTGGCCGGAGAATGTCCAACATCACCTAGAGTTTTTCTCCCCAGCCCTACTACTGTTCAGTTCCTTCAATCATGGCGATTCAGAATTACGTGTGAGTGTTACCTAGGGCAGTCTCCATGCAAAAGCACCCAATCTTTTGGACTGACATCTGGTCTTCAAGGCATTTTGATATTTGCTTAACTCCTTCAAAGAGCCATTACGCTGTTTGCATCAGGTCTAATGGCTCTTGGAAAGGACTACAGAGGCAGGGCAAGGTGATGTTTTCAGGAAGCTATGTACAGCACCCCGCTGGCCCCTTCCACCAGCCATGATTTTCCTGCATTGCATAGATCCACAGAACTCAGACTGGTGGCAAGTTCTGCCACAAGCATGAACTAGACTTTAAATTAAAATGTTGTCCTGTTCATTGAATTAGTAGTTTAAAATGGTTGTTTTAATTTACTTTTGATTAGAAGTAAGCAAAAATACTATAGCTACCGTGTTTTAATAAAAGGACACTTACCTATCCAAGGATTCAGCACTGTCCTCACCCTAGCCTGCTCTCCATTGGATGTGGAAAGCTGGCTGTGACTCCCTGTGGCTTCACAGTTGGCTTCCCACTGCACATGTATAAGTTGCGCTGAGCTTTGTGAATTGACCCATAGCCTTCTGGGGCCTGTTGTCCCTGGAGGTTGGTGGGGGAGGGGGGCAGGTTAAATGGGTACCAGGTCCCCCCCCAAAAAAAAATAGGGGGTGGGAAGGATTACAAAAGCAGAACTTCCCTTTTAGGGTGAGGTTCCGCTTTAAGGTATAACATGATGTTCTTTCTCTTTTCACAGTTATGTCTTGTTTTTGCATTTAACCATGATGAACCTGTCTTTTCTGCCTTGTTAAATATTATTGATAGGAGCAGATATTATTAGGAATTCTGTTATGGTAGATGATCTAGTGTTGTCCTGGGTTGACACACTTTGTATTAATCAGGGATGGTGCAGAAACTGTTATTGTAGAGAAGGGGTTATAACCCCTGTCGGGTATTAAATGCTTTTCTATAGGTGTGCGCACAGGGTATGCTGGATGTGCCTGGGCACACCCTTATCTATCACCCTGTGTGACGCAGTGTTCCCCTGCTGAACCCCTCTACCCCTGTGGCAGCTGAAGCTATAGAGAAAGAGACTGGAGAATCTCTGCCCTCAGTTCCTTTCTCTGCTATATCCCCAAAGCCCATTGATGGGGATCCTATCAAATTGTAAAAACAATAATATTAAAATACATTATATTATAAAACATTTAAAAAAAATAATAATAGCAAAATAAAATAATAAAACAAAGAACTACTGACCTCATCCACTGCTCTACTGCATATGTGTGTTTGAGCTTTGGGGTATACACACCTATGATGCCGTCTGTATCCCATATAACCTTTCTCTTCCCCTTCTATGTAGTCACCAAGATAGGAAGCAAGGGGAAATCTCTTTAAAAAAGAATACATATAGAAATAAAATCACTTTTAATAGAGAGAAGATAGAGTAGAACTATTTTAAGGCTGTTTATGCTGTCAGCCTGCTGTGGAGATTCCCCTTACTCACTCTATCCAAAAAATTGTTGGTTCCGCTTTAACTATGCTCATTCGTCTGGCAATGATTATTGCGTTGAGTTAGCATCCCATTTTCAAAAGTGTAAAGTAAAATTTCAGCTGAAATCTAAACATATATTTTGTGGTGGCAGTATAGAAGCAGATGTTTTTCAGTAAGTTATCTATTCCTGACCGCACATTTGTGGACTTAAAAGAACATAAGAAATTAAGGTCATGGGCAGCGAATGAGCTGAAGGCCCAGACATAAAATCAAGCAAAGTCTTCTGTACTAGACTCTAACAGCTTTATCACCCTGCCACAACTCTTCAGCTGCTCCAACTAAAGATGAACAGAAGAGCCTGTGTAATGGAGAACAAGGTAAGCAGTGTTCTGTAAAAGGGGATGCTCTCCCACCGTATGTCACCTGGATTACTTACAAAATCCTCATATGGCTACCAGCATAACAGACCGAATAGAAACAAGATGTTCATGCAAAGGAACATTTCTACTTTATTTTTTTTCTCTAATAGATGAGACACCTTGTTCATGGTAAGGCTATAAAATATGGATTTACTAGTGTGAGATGTGAACAAGGTGATTACTAAATCTGGAGAACACAAGATGATGGTAAATAGGCCACCATGGTGGCAATTTAGATGAACTAAATGACTACAAGCAAAAAAATATTGTATTCTGGTAACAGAATCAGCTTAATGGCTTGCGATAAGCTTCAGTATATGATTTTTTTTATATTCTTTTATTTCACATGCTTTTATTTATATTAGTCCTCACAATAACATGCAGATTAAGTTGTCCAGCAACTTTTTGCTAGCTTTTTTTTCTTTAGTTAAAATACTCGGTGCACCCTAAATATTGTTTCTATTATGTATTCAATCAAGACTTCAATTATGTTTCTAGAGGTAACTATCCACTTTGAATAGACTAAATATTGCTACCTCACAATTGGTATTGTTGGGTGCCATTTTAATATTCCCACCTTTTTAATGTGGTAACTGAGGCTAAGGGAACTGAGAGCTGATCTTATCCTCTAGGATTTTCCCACAATTCAGCCTAGAAGAAGCACTAGTACTGCTGCTCTTGCTTCTAAAACACCCCTTAGATAATCTGGTTTGCAAAGAATGCCCAATTGTGTGAAAGGTAGATTAAAAAAAAAAAACATTTTTGCTTATATTGGATTATGAAAGTCAGCAGAGTTTCACCTAATTCACTAAGCCTTGAGGTAAATTTCCTATACAAATTGAACCAGTATATTTGCCTTTAGTAATTTTTTTCTCTGTGTAGTGTAGGGTTTTTCAATCAGGTTTCCATGGAACCCTAAGGTTGCTTCAGAAGTTGCTAGGGGTTCTTTGAGCAATAAGCAGTCTCTGCCTCTAAGGCCTCATACACACGACCGGATTTCTTAGCAAAAAAACAGAAAGAAAACTGCTTCTTGCCGATATTACCGTTCGTGTGTACAAGGCTTTCAGGTTTCTCATTAGAAAATCCATCCAGAATCTTGACGAGAAAAAAGAGAACCTGCGCTCTTTTTTCTCGTTGAGATTCTTGTCGGCCTGTTTCCCGACGAGAAACCCGAGAGTGTGTATACTTACCTGTCGCCGTGGAAACCCGCGGATGCTCGAAATGACTTTGACGCATGCATGGTAGCTTCCACGTCATAGGTAGGGTGAAGCAAGATGGCGGCGACCGGCATCGAATGTGATGAGCACATGATATCACTGCGTTCTTTCCTTTCAAGAGAACCATGGTTCTTTTGAAACGTGAGTCTGTACACTCAGGTGGCAAGAGATTCTTGCCAAGAATCTCATCAGGGAAAACAATGTTTTTTTTCTTGACGAGATAAGTTCTCAGTGACACCATTGATATTTTTAGCTATCTCTAAGAAGGTAATTCCTTCCCAATGACCAGAATTTGCCACGGACCATCACACCAATGTATCGTGAATTAAAGACATTTTTTCCAGCGGTTTTCCCAATATCCGAAGGTTATTTTAAGGGTTCTTCTGTGTTGAAAAGATTGAAAAAATCCTGGCGAGTACATCAAGTTTGGAAAAGGAGACTCTTGCTTCTGCTGCACGTGTTCAGTCCAAACCAGCATATTAAGTTTAAAGTGGAGTCCCACCCAAATTTTTTACTTCTGCTTTAAGTGATGGTTACGCCCTGACATGCGCGGGGGGGGGGGGTGTATACCCTTTTTTTAGAGGCATCCACTACCTCCCAGGGCTCCGTGTCCCTGGAAGGAAGTTCACCTCTTCCTCCTCCCTCCCTGTAATCTTCTGGGACATTTAGCAGGTCCCAGAAGATTGCTGACCATTTACAGCATGGCTCGCACATTTTCAGTTCATGCCTGGTAGTGAAACCACAGCCAGATTTCCACAGTAGTGATTCCGACGCTGCAGAAAGTAGGGGGAGTGGGCTTAGTTTCCCCGCATCGCTGGACCATGGGACAGGTGAGTGTCCGATTATTAAAAGTCAGCAGCAACACCTTTTGTAGCTGTTGACTTTTAAAAGGGTGGAACTCCGCTTTAAGTCACTTTTCTGATTAATACTATAGCCTATTGTACATTCACTTTGTGTTATATGACCCAGTCCACTACTGTTCTTGTTTCTTTGTGTCCATCAGCTCCTTTAGGTTGGCAGTGGTGAGAGAGTGCACAGCGGTTGTCAAAGGGCTGCAATTAGGTATGAGCTTCGCGTTAGAATCGAACGCATGTTCGACTCGAACATCGTATGTTCGACCGTTCGTCGATATTCGAACGATATGGGCCGTTCGCGCCAAATTTGAGTGGGGCGTCGCGGCCTATAATTCACTGCGGCATTGCGCGCTGATGATTGGCCAAGCATGCACTATGACCTGCATGCTTGGCTAATCACAGCGCGCAAAAAAACGGAGAGCCATAATTGGCCAAAGCCAGGGTGGCTTTGGCCAATTATGGCTCAGGGGGTTTAGTACATGCCCCATACTATAAAAGGCCGCCTGTAGGGTGGCCTTGTGTAGTGTGTTGCGGCAGTTACCAGAGAACAGAGAGAGACAGAGAGAGTGTCATTTTTTGCAGGTAGATAGAGCAGGCAGGCAGGAAGGCAGGCTAGTCAGTTAATGTTACAGTGTGTCGAGGATATATATACATCCCAGGTGTTGTACATATATTTATACACTGTATAGCTTAGCTAGATCAGTTCTTCCTAATTTACTGGCAGGCAGGTGATTGTGCTATTTAAAGACGTTATCACAGGTATAGACACCCAGCAGGTACAATATTTAAAGGAATTTTCCATTTTTTTTTATTTAAGCATCATTAAAATCACTGCTCTTGATGCAGGAGCAGTGATTTTAATGATGCTTAAATTGAAAACAAAAAAAAAATGAAAAATTCCTTTAAATATTGTACCTGCTGGGTGTCTATAGTTTGCCTGTGAAAATGTCTTTGAGAACCCGGGTCTTGGCCGAGGGAACATGTATCAATGGAAAAAAAGTTTTAAAAACGGTCGTTTTTTAAACTTTTTTCCATTGATACATGTTCCCTGGGGCAAGACCCGGGTTCTCAAAGACGTTTTATGACAATAACTTGCATATGGGGCTTTAAAATGAGCGATTTTGAAATTGAACGTTCGAGTCCCATAGACGTCAAAGGGGTTCTAAATGTTTGCGCGAACGTTCGTTCCGTTCGAAGGTTCTGGTGCGAACCGAAAGGGGGGGTGTTCGGCTCATCCCTAGCTGCAATTTAACAGTAGGCAGCTAAAAAATAAATATTTTTCTGTTAAGCAAAACACCAGTACAATAGACAGCATAGACTCTTCAAATTGTTAAAGTCTTGTCCCTGCATGAGATGACTGTATAATTACATTTATGCTGGTACCGCAGATGACTATACTGATAACATTGCAGTCACCTGCCAATTTTTTTTTTTTAAGTTACCTATGTTTATTCTCATGTATCATTGCCAAAACATACTCATTACCTTGCATAGGTGGATGTTCAACACATTTGGAAGAAACTTGATATAACAGAGCTCCAGGGATGGTAAAATAACGCAGCAAGTCTAAGTGATAATTTTGTTATGCAGTGGGATCCAGCCAGTGCATTTGTAGTTAAAGTGAAGAAAAGTTATTTTCTGAAACATTAACAAAATGTAATGGTAAAGCTTGAAACTTTTAAATATTTTACATTCCGTTCTCAAAAATAATTACCCTTTAATAAGTATATGAATAGTTTTATAGTTTTTTTAATGTCCTTTCACAGATTTGTTACAAATGTAATATTATTGTAACCCTTTTGTAAATTGTTTGAAGTGGAACTCCAAGAACAAGAAGTTAAATCCAGGTTGGAATTTGAATATAAAATCTATTTTACCAGCCCAAGAATTTATATTTTGTTCAGCTGGTCCTGTCATTCACACAACCTTTTCCACTACATAGTTAGGAAAATCAATCTGCTACTTCTTTGTTTAGCTGTACTGCTGTCCGAAGCTGGCCATAGATGGGAAGAATTGTGAATGAAAATTCTTTGTAAAAGAATGTTGTGAGAAAGTTTGTTCATCTTTCTAATCATTAGCGGGTAAAACGACATTCGCTTTAGACTGCAGTGACGAGAAGATTCAGAGCAGGAAGGAATTTTTTTCTCAAACTATGGGATTGATTTTCTAAAACTGGAGAATGCAAAATCTGGTGCAGGTCTGCATAGTAACCAACCAGCTTCCAGTTTTTTTTGTTAAAACGTAACCACTCGCCGCAAACCGCCGTAGTTGTAATTTTTTTTCTTTATAAACTTTTTCTTTTTATTGCATTCAGGTGTAAATGTGCGATCTGACATCATTTTGACCCCTAAATTTCACAATAAAGAGGTCCTGTCACATTCCTTGTAATAGGAATAAAAGTGACCCCCTTTTTTTAACCACTTAAGGACCGCCGCATGTACATTTACGTCGGCAGAATGGCACGGACAGGCACATCAACGCTGCCTTGACGTGGGTCGGGGGTCCGATTGGGACCCCCCCCCGGTACATGCGACGGTCCCGGTGTCTGTGCGAGCGATCTGTGCTGAGGGGGCGGCGGTTCATTTTTGTCCACCCCCTCCGGATCGCTTCCAGCCAATGCGCGCGCTCCCTGCAGTGTCACTTCCTCCTCCCGTGTAAACACAGGAAGAGGGAAGTGATGTGATCTCTGCTCTCGGTGTTTTTTTCTTGTTTTTTTCTTTTTTTTTTCAATCGCCGCTGAGGAGAGATCACATCACATAGTAAGTCTGCACAACACTACACTGACACCAGTACACGCAGGCACATTAACCCCTTGCGATCACCCCCCTCCCCCCTGTCACAGTGTCACTGAATGCAGTGATTATGTATGTACTGATCACTGCATTTAGTGTCAGTGTGACAGGCAGTTAGTGTTAGGTCCAGGGTAGCCCCCCTACCCCCCCATATAAAGTTTTAACCCCTTGATCACCGCCCTAGTTAACCCTTTCACTCCCTATTGCCAGTGTCACTAAGCGATCATTTTTCTGATCGCTGTATTAGTGTCGCTGTTCCCGCTAGGTAGCTATTTTTTTTTTATTGCGATTTTACTAAAGACATTTAGTTTATTTGATTTTTCTTATAACAAAAAGTAAAAAATATTGTTTTTTTTTTCAAAAATGTCGCTCTTTTTTTGTATATAGCGCAAAAAATAAAAATCGCAGAGGCAATCAAATACCACCAAAAGAAAGCTCAATTTGTGGGAAGAAAAGGACGCAAATTTTGTTTGGGAGCCATGTCACACGGCGCAGTGCCGAATTGTAAAAACCCCTTGGGTCATTGAGCAGCATATTGGTCCGGTCCTTAAGTGGTTAAAAGGACAGTGTAAAGATAAAAAATAAAATGTAAAATAAGTAAGAAAAATAATAAAAAAAATTAAACCGCCCCGTCCCACGGAGTTCGGGCGTATATGTAATTGAAAACGGTGTTCAAACCACACATGTGATGTCGTTAGAGTGAGAGCAATAATTCTAGCACTAGACCTCCTCTGTAACTCAAAACTGGTAACCTCTAGAAGTTTAAATGTCGCCAATGGAGATTTTTAAGTGCCAAACTTTGTCGTCATTCCATGAGCGGGCGCACCTTTGAATCATGACATTTTGGGTATCAATTTACTCAGCATAAAACATTATCTTTCACAATATAGGAAAACATTGGGCTTACTTTACTGTCTTATTTTTTCATTTAAAAAAGTGTATTTTTTTCCAAAAAATTGCGCTTGTAAGACCGCTGCACAAATACGGTGTGACATAAAGTATTGCAACAGCCGCCATTTTTTCTCTAGGGTGTCTGAAAAATATATATAACGTTTGGGGGTGTTAAGATATTTTCTAGCAAAAAATCTTGATGTCAAAAAGAAGCTCGGTCCTTAAGTGGTTAATTGAACAAGCTGAAGTTAGAAGCCGATTGGCTACCATGGACAGCTGCACCAGAATCTCCAATTTTTGTAAATCGTCCCCACTGTGTATGGTTTTCGTTCAATAAAATCCATTCATTCCAAAATCAAATATTAAAAGCAAATGCTCTTTCTATTGACATTCGAAAGAATTTTCCTAAAACTTTTCCTAAGAATATACATTCAAAATTCTATCCATATTCTTTGGCCAGCTTGAGTTAACTCCCTGCTTATTGGACAAAGATGAGAATGTTGATTCCTTATCCAATGTGCAGGTTAAGGTTGGAGATCAGACATAGGAAGCTTTAAAGCAATAGCAGTAAATAGTTGTCAACTGGGCTTTCAGATAGCATTGTGTAATTCATAGGAATGGCTTAACATAATTAGAAACTTAAACAGGCGAGGTCTAGAGTTTGCCATAGCTAACCTCCCCTTCTGAAAATAGTATTTTATTGGCCCCTATGCTAATCTCATGGCTTTACTTTCTAAATCACCAACTTAGAACAATTATGCAAGTTAGGAGCTTTGGCCCAGATTCACAGAGCGATTACGCCTGCGCAACTGCTGTTGCGCGTGCGTAAGTCTAAATGTGCGCGTGCGTATAGTTGGACGCGATTCACAAAACAATATACGCCAGAAATCTACGTTTTTTGGTCCGGCGTAATTGAGTTAGACCTTCGCTTCCCTTCGCGCAAAACTGCGCTAGACACACCATTGATTTGCTAGTCAAATATGCTAATGAGGGAGTTACGGGGATTCACAAAAAAACGCAGTTGCTGCGCAGGCTACGCGATGTGCGCAACTGCAAAATGTTCTGTCTAAAGTTAGAGCACCTAAAAGCTGGTCTAAATTTTGAAAAAAAGTCTAATTGTCAGATAAAGCAACACTGTTAGTGAGGAGTTCAGCAGTCACACGTGTTGCCCAACAATCTGTATGCCAACATGCCAGGGGCATCGTCGCGCATAGCTATACTACTGACTTTAGATGAACAAAGAAGGATGAGGGCACGGAGGATGGCACTAAGGAGGGCACGGGAGATGTTTTATTTTTTTATTTTTTGGCTTATATAAAATTTACAATTTAATCTAATCTAATACAATATTCTTATCTGATACAAGCCCCTCACTCTTCACTTGATATATCACACACGCATAGACATCTTTGGCATGAGAGATTCTGAGGTGTCTCGCATCTTCAGATTCACCCCTCATGCCATCGTGGAATTACCACAACCTTGCAGGAGGACATCAGCAGCCCAACACATGGCACCACCCATGACACCCATGACAGCTACATATACAATCAGAGCCCCATCCCCACAGATTTCAAACAGAACATGTATGGGGACAGCTGGCTGGTTGGTGAGTGACATGGGAGTCAGGCATGACTATCCCCTCCCGTGATGCACACCTCACAAGTGGCACATGCATGACTAACATCCTCCTGTCTTTTCCCTTCAAGGTGACTCTGCATATGCACTGGTACCCCATCTCATGACCCCATCTCATGCCAGCTCACATTATGCATCTTTGCACGTTAAACACACACATTAATCATGGCACAATGAGAATGCATGCATGCACACCACAATGGTCCCTAGCACACACACCCCACATCCTCATCAAATTGGATTGGCACCAGTCCACCATGCAAGACTGGTGAGCAGTAACGCCACGTCAAGGCTCCAATTATGTCACTGTACATTCATACACCATTCACACGGACCTGGGAATCACTTCTCCCTGGTCCTGGGGAACCCTTCTCCACCCAAATTGAGGATGACACCCCTTTTCCAGCAGGAATGTCACCCCCACATTCAAACATCATTCACAACCCAAAAAATGCCAAAAATGTCAGCAAAAAAAAAAAAAATGCATAGAAAAAAAAAAAATGCATAGAAAAAAAAAAAGCAGAGAACAAAAATAAACATGCTTTCAAACCAAAAAAAGGGGGAAAAAAATGTATTGCCCTCTGCCTGAGCCACGCCTGGGGCGCCCCCGGCCACGGCCCCGGACCCTCAGGGGAGACGCATGGGGGAGGGGAAAAGCCGGGGAAGGAGGAGCAGCCCCTGAGATCTGCCCACCTGGCGGCCTGCCCTCCAAGGCCACGGCTATTCTGTCCAGGGCAGCACCAAGTGTTGCCGTGTTGCCCTGGATAGCCTGGGTAAGGGCCCTCACATCCTGCCCAATGCCTGCTGCTGTAGTTTGCAGGTCATTTAGGCAGGTTGTGGAGGCCCGGGAGTGGGAGTCCAAGTTACCCAGCCTATCGTTGATGGAGGACAGGCTCTGATCCACCCGCCCCATAGTCTGGCAGAGCTGTCTCAGAAGGCGGGTCTGGGTGGCCAGGTTCCTTCTCAGACTGGCGGGCAGGAGATTGGGCGCCCCCCTGGTGCTCTGGGATGACCTCCTGGCTCTTGCTGATGGTTGTGGCCGGGGAGAAGGGGAGGCCCTTGTGAGGGGAGCCATGTTGGGGGAGGAGGGGGGGGGGGCTCACCCTTAGGGAGGGCAGGCTTCTTGCAGCCAGAGGGGAAGAGTCCGCAGAAACCAAACGGCCAGTGCCTGCCATGGACTCCTCCTCCTCATGATTCTCCTCCTCCTCATGATCGTCCTCCGCATGATCCTCCTCCTCCTCTTGTTCCTCCTCCGCGGACTCTGGCCTTGTTGGGGGGGCCTCATTAGGCTGCTGTCCTGGCGTTGGAGCGGTCAGGCCAGATGGCCCTGCACCCTCCTGCACATCTGTGGATGACACAAACCATTCACAGGTTGGAGGATCCACACACTTGCCACATATTCCCTTTCACCCCCTCCCCCACACATGCTACACACCTGAGAGAAATAAAAACCTTACCTGGCACCGCGGGGACCGGACTTGTGTCAAAGCCTGGCATGCCCTCCACTTCATGCCGGTGAAAGGTCAGGGCCACCACACGCTCCGTCGCTGTAAATCTAACCCGGCATGGTGGGCCCCCTCCTGTGCCCCTGGCATGGGCATTTATTGCGGCCAGTTTTTTTTTCACCTCACGCCGGAGGTCATTTATTTTCTTTTCAATCCCAGACCGGGTCCGTGTCTCCCCCTCCCCCGATGAATTGACCTGCTCCGTGATCATATCCAATATCTCCCTCCTCCTGGCCGGGGTGGTGGTGGCACTCTGCGGGCCGTGGAGAAAACGCCCATAGTCGGTAATGGCCCGGGCAAGAATTCTTTTTTCCCCCACTGTAAAATTAAGCTTTCTTTTTCTCTCAGTCATACTTCCAAACAAACTCACTAGCAGTCACCAAAAATCTGTCACAAATACAAGCACAACCAATCAGACAAGAACACACACAAAGAGAAAAAGAACACCCAAAAATCACACTAGCACTCAGCAAGAAACAGACACAAAAAAATCAGATGAAAAAATAAAGCAAGAAAACAAACGCTCAGAAATCTATCAATCAAACAAACAGTCAAAAAACACTTATCAAAACTCACTTTCACAAAACTACCAACAAGCACTAGATCACACAGAACACTAATCTGACAACTACAAAACACACTCTAACGAACAACAGAGCAAAAGCACTTGATTCAATGGGAAGGGACACAAAGGGATGTACTTTTGCAATGGAAGTGCGTTTGTGTGTGTCTATTTATGCTGTCTGCGTAGTTCACAACGTTGCCCTAGTCCATGTCCAATTTCACTGATTGCGCCGCTCCCGAGTTGTGAGCATGCGCACAACGGAGCTGACATGGTTTCCTTCACGCGCGCATGCGCGAGTCGGCCGGCCCTTCATTTGCATGGGGACACGGCTCATTTCAATGTAACACGCCCACGTCCCTCCCAATTTGTATTACTCCTCCTTACGCCTCCGGAAAAAACCTTACGCTTGCGCAATCTCTTGCGCAAAAGCTTCGTGAATCGCGGGATTACGCAGCTAGATTACGCAAGTCTAACGGAAAAGTGGTGCGCTACGCCGGTCCAATAATGCGCCGATGTACGTGAATCTGGGCCTTTGACTTTACTTTGGCATCCCTGTGTGTTTCTACTTCAGCCAGTGTCTCAGAACAACTTGAAGCCAGATAAGTAGCATTTAAAGGGGGAAATCACTAATGGTGACCCCTGTATCATTTTTTAGTATATGTTTACATGGACTTTTGCTTTAAGTCTGAGATTTTTCCATTGTTATTATTTCATTATGGGATCAATACATACAACTGTATTACATATCACAAAGCACCTCAGTGAATAAGTTACAAAACAATTATACATTTGGTCTAAATCGGAAAAGTATGCCAATGTAACTTTAGGCAAGGTAATATTCTTACCAAATATATGCAATACCAAATGCCAGTTGGTAAAGCCAGTTTATAAAACATCTTATTATTGTTTATAGAGACCTATTAAGGTCCCATTGCAGCTCAAGTAAAAAAAATTAGAGCAACATTGGCTAGTTGCTATTGATAATATATTCAATTCTAGTTTCCTCCAGTTTCCTCCAGTTTTTTTTTAACTGCCCTACAGTAACGTATTTCACATACCCACGCAGAACTTTTATTAAGAACTCAGATTATTCCATTTTGACAGTGTAGTGAATTTACTAAAGGCAACTCTGCAAGGGCATCTGCATAAGGGGGAGCTATGCTGACCTCCATCATCCAGTCATGTGCAAAAATGCTGTTTTTATTTTTATACTATTTTATTTGCATATGATTGGGTATTCTTTGCAAAGTGAAGCTTCCTCTTATTTACTAAGCTCTAGAGCAGGGGTCTCAAACTGACAGCCTTTCAGCTGTTGCAAAACTACAAGTCCCATCATGCCTCTGCCCGCAGGAGTCTTGCTTGTAACTGTCAGCCTTGCAATGCCTTGTAGTTTTGCAAAAGCTGGAGGGCCGCTAGTTTGAGACTTCTGCTCTAAAGCAACTGCATTTGCAAAGTGCACTGTCTATTTGCATTTAGTAAATCAACCCCAGTGTGTGTTGAGCATGCCATCTTATTCTTGATTAAAGCTGAACTGACTTGCCATTCCCAGGAGTACTTACCATAAGGCTTACTTCAACTATAGTAATCTCTGTCAATGATGGAAGGTCCATGCTCCTTAGTGCCACATCTGCCACGTGCTATGCCTTGTCTTCTAATTTATTATAATCCCATGGACAGGATATTATATTGGTGTCAGATTGAGATGATAAACTTCTCATGTTCTTTCTAGCCCTGATAAAGGGGGCACGTAGACCCCCAAAATGCATTGGATATTTCTTGATCTGTACCCCTGACCTTTAATGGAATACAGTTGTATCTGGACCTCTTAGCAGTGGCACGGCACTTAACTTTCAACCCTTTTTACATTACACTACCATCCAAAGTGACTATGGAGATCCTCTGGGGCGTAGAAGGAACCAGATAATGTACATCAACATTAATACCTTAAGATAACAATAACAGTAAAATAAACCTACGGGTCCAGTTTTATCTTTCCACTTTCCTCTACTCTTCTATATTGGCATATATTTCTGTCTTTAACCAGGCATTGGGTGGTTACTGATGAGGTACATCTCGTACATGTGCACTGAAGTTACATAGATCCTTCATCAGGCTCCTACAGTGTGCACTGGCTGTGGTGAAAAACAGCTAGTAGCCAGGTTTATGAGTTTTTTTTAGCAGAAGAGATATACATAGTGTCAGGTCTGCCAACAAACTTGGTGTCCAGTAATCAGCTCTGTTGTAATAATCAGAGATTACATAAGTCATCTGGAAAATTTCCAGTCTATCTGATTCATGTCCCGATGGTCAGTGCATGTTGGTTGCAAACATTTCCATTTATACACACTCAGACTCGATGTATTGGTATCTTTTAAAGTATATGCTATATTTATTGATTATCTGTATGCATTGTTTCAAATGTGATAAATAATGCACTTGTATCCAGATCAAAGCAGGCTGCTTTGCACTTTAACTGACACCTAGTGATGGCATACACTTTACAGAAGAATGCAAAAGACATCTACAGTGTCTAAGATAGTATGTATAATCAATTATTAACTAGTAAAGACTGTGAAAAGCTACCTTTTTTTATATTATGCAATAGAACAGATCCAGGTATGTAAGCAAGTAATTTTAGGAATTTGATTAGTATTAGATGTTAGTGTTGTGGACTCTACAGGGACGTCTATATTTGTATCATTGTGATTAAAATGGATAGTCCAGTAGTAGTTTAGAAAACACAAATGTTCTATACAGTGGTATAAATAATGATAATCCCAGTTCATATCAGAATTAAGGAAAATAAATGGCAACACATTTTAAACAAGCACAGTTTTCTGAAACCCATCTCCGTTTCTACCAATTTTTTGGCTGCTTTTATTAAACTTTTTTATTGCTTCAAAATAAAGCAAAACAATTTTTTTCTGGAGTTCAAAAGTATAAAAGATATGTGAAGGTTTTACTCATTTTCAAAAATCACAGTAGTAATGCTGTTATCATGAATTTGAGGCACAGTTAATGAAAAAAATGTGTTTGTATGAGGGCACGGTTTCCACAGCCACAGAAACCACATTGACTTGCTCTTGTGATCAAAGCTGTCAAGTGATAGCCTAATCACGGGGTTATAAAGAGAAATGGAGCCCCTAGGGTTGTAAAAATTGAAACTTCTAAATAATATTATTTTTTGTGGGATTAGAAAAAGTGGTGTGGATAAGAGACTAGACATGGGTTGTGGCTGAGTTTCTGATGCAAAGGCAGTGGAAGTCCTTATCATTCTCTAGAACTTTAGTAATATTTTCCTTAGAGTAAATATTATAGGAACTGTACTGCATAGAACACTGATATCTAATAACGGTGTACTACTAACACTAATGGTGACCTAATACCAAGCATGGTTGGACTGAACAGTGCCTGAGTTTGATTGTCCACCATCCTCTCCCTCCTGCTGGTCTGCCTTCACACAGGGCTATAAGCAAGTGTTTCTGGTCACACGTACATCACCACCTCTGCCAACTGGTGTCAATTTTGGCACCAAATTTCCATTTAGTTTTAGTCTTAGGGCCCTTTCACACGGGCGGATCCCGTGATGACCCGTTCCTTATATATCCGCTTGCTCAGCGGGTATAGCTCCGCTGAGCCGGCAGATGACAGGGCGGTCCCTGCATAGGGACACACAGGGACCGCCCTGTCAGATATGCACTCTCCTCTATGGGGGGATCAGATGAACACGGATTGTCTGTCCGTGTTCATCCGATCCGCTCTGCAGACGGATGGAAAAATAGGATTTTCCTCCGTCTGCAGAAACGGAGCATGGCGGCGACCAATGAGATTGGGTGTCAGCGGATGTTCATCCGCTGATACCCACTATCCCATAGGGATACATGTATGTCCCTTTTTCATCCGTAAACGGATGGATGAAAAACGGACATACAGTCTGCTGGTGTGAAAGCGCCCTAATTCTTAGGACTAAAATGGCATTTTAGTTTTAGTCCCATTTTAGTCTTCTGCACTTGTTTTAGTCGTATTTAGTCGACAAAATCTCCAGTACATTTTAGTCGACTAAAATGTCCTACGTGGACATTTTAGTCGACTAAAATCTCCAATAAATTTTAGTCGACTAAAACGTATTTTAGTCGTCTAAAATCGAATGGGTTTAATCAAAATTTTAATGCATTAGTTAACATTTCTCTACAATTTACAAACTCATTATATACTGCTGGAGTGAAAAATCTCATATGTTATTATTTATGGTATTGAGGTATGAACATACACTACAGACCCGTGTTCATTTTGACATTAAATTTCAATTTAGTTTTAGACTTAGTATGTTGACTAAAATGAAATTTAATTTTAAACCAATTTTAGTCTTTTGTTTAAAATGCTATTTTAGTCATAATTTAGTCATCTCAACTGTTTTAGTTTTAGGCCGCGTACACACGAGGAGACATGTCCGCTGAAACTGGTCCGCAGACCAGTTTCAGCGGACATGTTCGATCGTGTGTACGGCCTAGCGGACAGGTTTCCAGCGGACAAAAGTTTCTAAACATGCTTAGAAACTTGTCCAATGGAAACCTGTCCGTCGGACATGTCCGATGGTTAGTACGCCTAACCATCGGACCGAAATCGCGCGCATGCGTCGAATTGATTCGTTGCATGCGTGAAACCATTGAACTTCCTTGTTTGAGCACGTTGGTGTGTTATACGTCACCACGTTCTCTGTCCGCGGGGATTTTGGTCTGATGGTGTGTACACACATCAGACCAAAAAATCCCTTCAGACATGTCCGATGAAAACGGTCCGTCGGACCTGTCTCATCGGACATGTCTCCTCGTGTGTACGCGGCCTTAGTTGTATTTTAGTAGACTAAAATAGTATTAATTTAGTTGACTAAAATGTTTTAGTCGTTTTAGTCGACAAAATTAACACTGCTGCCAACCAGTGATGCGTGCTTCTGTGCTCAGTCATCTATGGAGATTTCTGTGCTCAGTCACAGTTCTTTTTTTTCACATTGAGGTGAACTGTACCAGACTACAAGTGAACCGTGTCCAGAACACCTCTTTCAAGTGGTCCTATGTATGGTTCAGAGCACTTGCACTACACCCACTAACCAAACCAAGGGGGTGCAGCATGCCAGAGCCAGTGTGAGTGTACCCTAAGGTGCATATTTATGAAGTAGTGACTCTGGCATCCACCAAACAAAATTGAATCTTCCAGGTGCATGTGTTTTAACTGACAGTGAGGGATTCACCACCAATGAATGTTTAGTAATAGTCAAATTTACTGCTTTATACATGAGTATTGTGCTTTGCTCAAGATGTGTCAGTTGAATTGCTATAAAAAGGAATCGAATATTTTTATTTTACACAATATGTTCTCATTTATTTTAAAGTGTGCATTCATTATTTGTATATGTTTCCTGTATAGGAATGTCCTGAGGCATGAGACTATTGGCCCATGCCCAATGAATTGCATTAGATACCCATCCTGTTTTAAAAAATACTGTTATTTTCGTTTTTCAAATAGGCTGAATAGGTTTTGTAGTCTTTTCTAAAGTAATCATATGTTTTTAATAAAAAAAAAAAAGATGTAGCGCTTTAGAGTGTGAGAAATGTGTGGGAATTATGTATATCTGCATCATTCATTCTGGGTTTGGAAACTTCTTGGATATTGTTTTCCAAGAAATTAAGCTGCATGCAGAGCATTATAAAACCAATACAGCAATGTTCATAATATAGAGGCAGTCCACCTCATAAACACAGGTCATAACTAAGCCAGTTGACATCCACAACTTAGCAAGATACTGATATGGCTAGGGGTGCCTGAGGACAGCTTTGACAAGTGCCGCAGCAGACTGACAGAACATGTGCAGAACACAGAAATGTGAACCTATTTCTCGGTTCTGGAGCTAAAAATAATTAGTGCTTGTATTTTTAGCGAGACAAGAAAAGCAAAATCTGTGTTTGTCTGTGGCCTCATGGGCATAGTCTCCTTCCTGCTTTGCTAACTAGATGGATTTATGAACGTGTTTGTTTTATCTAGTTTTATCTTTAAGCCTTTTACAATCATTATATAGTGGACAGAGTGTTTTGTTACTGACGTTTGGTTTACTGGGGCACCCTGCAATGCTGCCATCTCTGTAAATATTTCATTGCTGTTTTGTATAGTTCTAATTTATGAGAAAAATGACTGAAGATAGGTTTAGCTGAAAACCAGTGTCTAACCTAAATAACTCTAGTGATCGTGTGCATATTAAAATACCTTAAAGTGGATGGCCCCTTAAAAAAAAATTAAAAGCCAGCAGCTACAAATACTGCAGCTGCTGACTTTTAATATTAGGACACTTACCTGTCCTGGAGTTCAGCGGCGTCCGCAGCAGAGGATGAGTGTTCGCTCGTCTCTCTGCTGCTCCCCGCTCCATCCACGGTGAGGGAACCAGGAAGTGAAGCGCTCCGGCTTCACTGCCCGGTTCCCTACGGCGCATTCGCGAGTCGCGATGCGCCCGCTGATTGGCTCCCGCTGTGTGCTGGGAGCCGAGAGTTCCCAGCACACAACGGGAAAAAACTGTTTTTTGCCCGAGACTGCGGGCCGGAAGTGGGTGCAAATACCTGTCTTTAGACAGGTATCTGCACCCCCCTCCCCCCTGAAAGGTGTCAAATGTGACACCGGAGGGGGGAGGGTTCCGATCAGCTGAACTTCACTTTAGGGTGGAGATCCGCTTTAATATGGCCATACATGGCTTGACTTTCTGCCAATTCCTCTAAATGAACTGAAATTTGAGCTGTTGGCGGCCCTGTCTGTACCACCCGGCTCGATAAAAGTCAATTTAACAATCGACTTAGCTGGGTGAAAAATTCTTGGCCGAACAGTGACCAATCAGTTGTAGCCCATTTGAGTATTTAGACAGCTTCAGGTGCTGTGGCTGTCTAAATACAACAGTCAGCAGGAGAGATTCTGTTTAGTGTGGATGGAGGAATCCCGTCTGAACATTTTTCAGAAACTGATTTGTGAGAAATTAATGTGTGAATGGCTAGCCTTAAGCCTAGTGCACATGGGCCTGAATGTTGGGCAGCATCGAGATTTGGTCTGTGTTTACGGCAGCCGATATACGGAAGCCGGCTTCTGCAGAAGGGCCAAGACGGAATAGCACAGCAGGGTAAATCTTTGTACTAACATTGGATTGTTAATACAGCGGCTCCAACCTGAGCTGTTAGGTCAGTAGTGTGTATGAGGCTTTAGTCTAACTGAAATCTGATTGGTTGTCATTTGCATGCCATGTTAACAGTTGTCATAGAAAACTATGTACCAGGAAAGCCAGGATATAATTTTGGTAAAAAGTAGAGATGGATGGAAATGAAAATGTGAAAAAAACATTGTTATATGCTCATATAATCACGTACTGTGAAGGGTGATTAGCCTTGTACTGTGCATGATAATGCAGAGGGACTGTCCACAGCCAAGAACCCCAGAGGGAGAGGAGCAGAGCACTACAGTTGGTCATAGTCGGGTTAAGATAAATAATACAGTTTCTTCAGCTTCCCCTAGATCTAAGGAGCATTTAACCCCTGCAGTGTGGATTTATTTTGTCTAATTACTATAGTCAGGCTTTAAGGCTGCATTTACACCTTCTGGGAACGAGGTGAGAAATGTATGTTTCTGCCTGTGTTTCCAGAAACGCGAGAACATCCAAAACGTGCATCGAGCTTGCGGTGCTATTATTTTCTAAGGACGACTTTAATGCAGGTAGCAGTCCTACGACAAAACACTCAATGCAAAATGTGCTTGGTTCAGTTTAAGCCCAGCCGCGCCACCGGCGCGTGCACGACCCGGTCCGAAGCTCCGTGACCATGGCCGCTGGAGTCCTGCGATCGGTCCCCGGAGCTGAAGAACGGGGAGAGCTGTAAACACAGCTTCCCCGTTCTTCACTGTGGTGCCGTCATTGATCATGTGTTCCCTTTTATATCAATGACGTCACACCTACAGCCACACCCCCCTACAGTTAGAAACACAGATGAGGTCACACCTAACCCCTTCAGCGACCCCTTTTTAATGCTGCTCATTGAGCCACCTGGCTGCCAGTTAAGCTCAGCCATCTGTGCCGCAGGGAGGAGCTAGATAAGATGACTTTGGCCTATTTGCGGCCGTATCAGCCGTTGGAGGCAGGGGGGCGTGACTGTAAAGGGGGAGGAGCCAGAGCAGACACCTTATTCTGTTGTGAAGTGCCGGAGGACTACAGAAAACGTGAGTGTAGTCCCCTGTAACCTGGATAGGAAGAGCGGCTGCATGATATAGTACAATTATTCTCTCCTGCATTGTCTGAATGCCTGCGAGAGGTAGAGGAGACTGCAGGAGGCAGGAGGAAGATGGAGAGAATGATTGTCCTATATGCAGCCACCCCCACTGCTCCTGCTTCTTTCTGCTGCCCCCCCCTCGGCTCTCCACCTCACCTCACCCATGCTCTTTGCCTCCTTGTGCTCTCTGCCACCCACAGTGCTCCTCACCTCCCCCCATGCTCTCCACCTCCCCCAGTGCTCTCTGCCACCCCCAGTAATCTTCACCTCCCCCCAGTGCTCTCCACCTCCCCCCATGCTCTCTGCCGCCCCCCAGTGCTCTCCACCTCCCCCCAGTGCTCTCTGCCACCCCAAGTGCTCTCCACCTCCCCCATGCTCACTGCCGCCCCCAGTAATCTTCACCTCCCCCAGTGCTCTCCACCTCCCCACATGCTCTCTGCCGCCCCAAGTGCTCTTCACCTTCCCCCAGTACTCTCCACCTCCCCCATGCTTCTGCCACCCCCAGTGCTCTCCACCTCCCCCCCTTTAGCCACCAGCCCCTAGTAAAACCAGCATAAAAAGTAACCCATGTGTGGCAACAGTAGTGCGTCCTGGCTTGTACATATATGTAGATTCTCTAATGTGAAACAATGAAAAAAATGAATAATGGATGATGTATCTTGTCACTTGATATGCGCAGAAAGGTATGACATTGTTATATTGTTTTGAACACTGTTTTTGTTACCTAGGTAAGGTGCTGCCTTGCACAAATCCCTTGAGCCTAAAGTAATGTGCAGAGTTTGCAGTAAGGAAACTAGAATAGCTTGTCATTCTTGTATCTCCTGAGCTTTAGAGGAGTAGCGCTACTCTGTTTTTTTTTTCCTTTAACAGATTATTGTATTTGATTTTGAATTTAATTTTTAAACTACCTGTTTTGGCATGTGTTCATGTCATACTAGGTAACGTGTATTGCTTGCCATTGTAAGCACGATAAAGTATATGGAACAACAGTGTCACAGCACTTGATACAGTGACATCATTGATAATTTCCATATGGTATCCTTGAACACAGCAATATGGTGCATTACATGTTCAGCTGCTGGTTTCGGAACTGTTAAATCAAGTATACTGGTCGAATTCCTGCAGCCGCGATAACAGAGACAGAAGCGTTTTGTTTCCCTTTGACAAAAAAAAAAAAAACACCATATTTTATTTCTCCTTGAAATTTTGATTTGTGTTTACAGGACTTGGTGTATATGGTGAGATATCTGTGCTAAAACACTATATTGAAACATATATAGTATGTATACAAACACTATCTATATGTAAATTGTTAGGTGCTGCAACAACAAAAAAAAACTAAATATTCAGTTTGTGTAAATGTATAAACAGAAATAGTTGAGCTACCAAACAAAAATTAATGAACATGTTACTGTCCATAGACAAGTGTGCAATATAAAAACAATTGCAAATAAATAGCAAATTTTGATCATTATTCATTTTTTGTTTGCTTCAATATTTTTTTGGCAATTGTTGTTATATTGCACACTTGTCTATGAACAGTAACAGACAGGTTCATCATTTTTTTGGTAGCGCAACTACAGTCATGGCCAAAATTGTTGGCACCCCAGATTTTCCCCCCAGAAAATCAAGTATTTCTCACAGAAAAGAATTGCAGTAACACATGTTTAGCTATACACATGTTTATTCCCTTTGTGTGTATTGGAACAAAACAAAATAAGGGAGGAAAAAAAGCAAATTGGATGAAATGGGCTGATCAAAATTCTTGGCACCCTTAACTTAATATTTGGTTGCACACCCTTTGGAAAAAATAACTGTAATCAGTCACTTCCTATAACTATCAATAAGCTTCTTATACCTCTCACCCGGAATTTAGGACCACTCTTCCTTTGCAAACTGTTCCAGGTCTCTCTTATTGGAAGGGTGCCTTTTCCCAACAGTAATTTTAAGATCTCTCCACAGGTGCTCAATGGGATTTAGATCTGGACTCATTGCTGGCCACTTTAGAACTCTCCAGCGCTTTGTTGCCATCCATTTCTGGGTGCTTTTTGACATATGTGTGGGGTCATTGTCCTGCTGGAAGACCCAAGATCTCAGACGCAAGCCCAGCTTTCTGACGCTGGGCTCTACAGTGCAACCCAAAATCCTTTGGTAATCCTCAGATTTCATGATGCCTTCACACATTCGAGGCACCCAGTGCCAGAGGCAGCAAAACAACCCCAAAACATCATTGAACCTCCACCATATTTCACTGTAGGTACTGTGTTCTTTTCTTTGTAGGCCTCATTCCGTTTTCCGTAAACACATTTGTCTTTGCACTCCTCACCTGGTTTCCGCCACACATGCTTGATACATCTGAATCTAATACATTTATCTTTGTCGTATCAGACCACAGGACATGGTTTCAGAAATCCATCTTTAGGCTTCCTAATGGGACGACAGCCATGCAGACCAATTTGATGCAGTGTGCGGTGTATGGTCTGAGCACTGACAGGGTGATCTCCCACCCCTTCAACCTTTGCAGCAATGCTGGCAACACTCATGTGTCTATTTCCCAAAGACAACCTCTGGATAAGATGCTGAGCACGTGCACTCAACTTCTTTGGTCGACCATGGCGGGGCCTATTATGGGTGGAACCTCACCTGTTAAACCACTGTGCTGCAGCTCAGTTTTTTTTTTATTTCCGGTTGTATCTATATTGCAAAACATTAGCTTTTTCTGCCTATTGGCCCACATATGAAAAAAACTGGCATTCGCTTAACCATTCCCTACTCTTTCCAAAACAAAAACATAAAACATTGTCTTAAATTGTTCAATAATAGTCATGCAAATTAGAAAGTCAGAACTTCTGTTCTGCATATTTCTTCCAGGCTTGTGCTTCAGAACGCAATAAAACCAAAGATAGACTCAATTTTGCTCACTATAAGTTTTCATGAAGCTTAGGTTTGCATTGCTGCAAGTTCGGCTGTCTGACTTCAGGGGCGAATTGACAGACATTTGTGCGGGTTCATGCAGAGATGTCTACAAATCGCCTCCCAAAGTTGCCAAAAGTAGTACAGAAACTACTTTTGGGAATCGGTGCAGAACCGCAAAGTCGACACTGCACTGATTCGATTGGTGCCATTGCCGGCAACTTAACGTGTCAAATTGCATGCTGAATTGTACCAGTGTGAACCAAGGCTAAAAGTAGCATGTTTTCCTCTAGGAGGTAGATGTGCTGAAAATGTATTTGATCAATCTCTGCTAAAATTGCAGTGTTTACAGGACATAATGCTGCCAGCGAGAGTGCCGGTATCATGTGAAGACAGTTTGCATCCAGGGACTGCGTTTCAGTGGCCACAGCTATTGTTTGTATGTGGCCATAGGTGGTGGTGTTTAGCAACATTTATTTTAATGACTGGATGGGGGATATATTAATGGAATACTAATGCTAGGTTTACATCTATGCGATTGGTGCGGGTCGCATTTGTGTGGGCACAACAGCCCCTTGGCTGCTGTACTTGCAGGAAATGCGAGAAAAAAAAACTGTATCTTTTTAACCCCTTGTCGCTGACGCCTCCTGGCCCTTTAAGGGGTTAAGGATGCTTGGAGGCAAGGTTTATGACCATGTGACCGCTGTGATTTGCTGTCCAGGCAGTCACATGATTAGAAAGATTTCTATTAACTGCCGGTAACTGTGCCGCAGGGCGCAAACTCTTGGCACAGCTGCAATAATGCACACAAATATGCTGCCGCTTGGTGCCAAGGCTCACTTGCTAAATGGTCATATATTTACATGTAGCGGGCGCTAAAATGTTAAAAAATTGCAGCCACAGGGAAATTGCATAATGCTTTAGGAGTGAACGGGAATTCTATATAGCAGGACTAGGCAACCTAGTCACGGCTGTTGTTGTGGAACTACAAGTCTCATGAGGCATTGCAAGGCTTTGACAGCCACAGGCATGACTCCCCAATGCTGGTGCTTGATGGAGTTTGTAGTTACCCCACAGCTGGAATGCCGAGCTTGCCTACCCCTACATCACTGGAATTGACAGCTCTGAGTCTGGACTCCCATGGCTTTTAGATATCCATACAAGTGAGGCTTTTATGTTAATATGTTAAATGCCCAAAAAATTATATGGGGCGACTGTTGCTTAAATGAATGGTCTGGCAACAGAGTCTCTAATATCTTTCTTGAGCAATAAAATGATATTGATGTTTGATCATAATAATTTTCCCTTGTAATTGTAATTCTTTATAATAAATCATATGATTTGAGCTTGATGATAACATGATTCTGGTATTATTAATAAAAAGAAAAGCTTTGATCTTTTCTGCCTGTCATATTCAGAAACAATACAGAGACGATCGTGATTGCCAATACTACAATGCTGTGTGTGCTGCAGAGTTCAAACATTGCACTGCCACCGCACAGCTGCAGGTCTCTAGTAAGCATATCTAAATGTGTCTGTTGAAGATTCCCTATGGGGGCCCTGTAGCTATTTTTAAGCCTGGATATGCGTCATCAGTGGGTATTTTCTCTAGTGACTCGCTGACATCAGTAGGTCTCCTCCTGCACCCTGTATCAGTGAGTGACTTATGATTGATGGGAGTCTCGGCTGCAGTTTAGATTTTTTTTTTTGTCTCTTGGGAATGAATAACAAGAATTTCAAGTTCTTCATTGAATGGCTGGGGACACTCGATTGCAGCGTAAGAAGATGCAGGCAATACAGATTAATTTCATTCTGAAAGCGATATGTAATGGTCATTCTAAGGAGAGGGTACAATGACGAAGTGTGGGGGGGTCAAAATTTCGAATCGGATGCTACAGTCTGTAATTCCTGCCGCTTTGCTTTGTGATGGAAGAAAATCCAGCCTAGTGTTTTAATTCTTTTTTCAGAAGTGACTGGCTTGGAGTCTGCCTTTTTAATACGACCTTGGGTAGGTTTATCTACATGCATCTCCAGTATTAACAGTTTCATTGAATGCTGTCTTGATTCATCTTGCTTGTGTGACAAGGGGAACACTCTTTAATCATTGGCTTCATTAATCACTGTCATTATAGACGATTTAGGAGTGTAATTCTGGCTACAATACAGTACAGTTGTGTCTATGCATCTATAAATGTGCAAGTTCCAAAATTCTGGATTAAGATTTTTGCCAAGTCATTGAAAAATTCACAGGGGTTAGAAGTCTTAAAATAGCATGCAAGCTCCGAACCCGAAGCGTCGGCTGATTGGGACAGAAAGATAGTAAGTAGCACAGTATGGCTCTAGACTTAGCAGTACTACACAGACCTGTACCTCTCTGTAATTCATTACACATGGCACAGTGCCTGGAAAGCCTGTTTTGATTTTTGATATGATTCACAAGGCTAACGAGAGATGTTAACGTGGAATGGCCTACCTGGAGTTAATCACTGAAGGGTGTTTAAAGGCCAGAGGTGGCATTAACAAATTGATCTATTAAAACCTGACAAGATTAAGTATATTGGTGCTAAGTTCTAATGAAAACGTAATGCCAAAATATTCCAGGTCCGTCCAAACAAGGCTGCATGGCCACACCACAGGACCCCCCCCCCCTTTTTATGTGCAAAAATCACAATAAAGTATGATGGGTTCAATTCATTAAACTATAATACTTACTTTAATGGCATTCTTTATTTTACCTTATGTAGTTCGCTTACCAAAATAGTTCATATTGAAACACATGGAGCAACACACATGTATTACTGCATGCACTTAATGTACAGTTCGCATAAATTGGGAGGATGGAGGTGAGGGGGTTATTGTGCAGGATAAGGGAGGGAAAGGCATTATCCCAGATAGAAAGAAATGTTGCTTCAAGTTTAAAATGACTTGCTAAGCTATTGCTAGAGTTGCCACAATTGCAGCAAGTCCGCATTGCATGACTCCAGATCAACTTTCTTTGCAAACATTCTGCAAGTCTGCTGCAAGTTCTGGTTAAGTTATGTTGTGCATTAGTCATCCCACCACAGGGGTCACTGTGGCAGAATTTTCATGTTTTAGGCTTTCAGAGCTCTTTCTGTAGACTCATCACTGCAACTTTGATTTTGCCAAGCAAATTTGCTACAAATTGGAAAAGTGTCAACTAAAACTTGTGCTTCAAATGCTCTGCAAGTATACAACTTTCCAGGGAAAATGTGCAGAAAGAAAACAGACTTATTATTCAACACTGCAACAAATTAGTGGGAAGTTATCCTTGCTGTCTGGGTTATATCTCAGTAAAGCGGGTACACCAAGCACCAACACCCAAACAAGGAAAGAAAAAGAGAGGGCCAGGGGCATCCCATTGGGACTCTGGTATTCCAACCTTGGCAAGTTATCCTTGATATCTGGGATATTATAAGTCAGAGACGTGTTGGAGGTAAGGTGTACAGTTTACACTCAGAGAAGAGGGGTGTGCGAAAGTGTTAAATAATAAACCCCACCCATTCAATCCTTCTTTCATAGATTCCTCTTCTGTTGTGAAAGGAAGGGGAGGGCTCTCAAATGTAAACAGATCTCAATCAATGTTTACATGTGTGATCTCTGTGATTTCCTGTTAAAGTGATTACAAGACACAGTGCATTTTGCCTGTCTAATGACATCACTATCACAGGCGCACACAGAATGTAAACAAGGCACTCTTTTAAAATGGGTGCTCAATCCACCACTCTTTAAAATGTAAGGCAGTAGTGAGACCCTGTTGCCAGACCATTAATATAAACAATTATTTTGTATTAGTTTATAAGTAAATTTAATGTATTTAATGCATGTTATTTTTGTCTAAAAGCCTCTCTTGTGTAGACATTTAAAATCCCTAAAAATACTGCTTCTGCCATCTTGGATGTGATACCAACAGCCCCAGCAGACTTATAGCTTTCACCCAAGTGACAATTGTAGTACTCTCCTGCCCTGGCAGCTACATAAAGGTTATGGAGGCCTGGAGGGATGAAGCTGTTCTAGGGAATTGACTAGTCGTTTTTTTTTGCAGCAAACCCAGAGGTATTGAAAAGTGAAAAATGCAATAATGGAAAAGAAAGCACTGCAAATTAACATTTTAAATACTTAAGCGCAGCATGGTGCAACATGATCCACCAACTTGCACTATGCTGCCAGCAGTAGAACTGACTGAAATGTCACTTGTGACAAAAAATGGGGGGAAAAAGTAAACAATGAGATGTGCTGGGATAGGTGCACTGGCACTGATTCCTCCTAGCAAACACCACCCAATCAGCATGACTGCTGGTAAGAATGAGTCCTAGATGGGAAAAGATCTAGGTCTGTGCTGTATAGCCAGAAAAGCTTCTTCAGTGGGCCTCATTTATTTAGTTAGCTTTCTTCATCACAGCTTGACTTTCCTGACTTTGCTCAACTGTCGGCATCCTGTCCAATAAGGCCTCGTACACACGAGGTAATTTATCCGCTGAAAATGGTCCGACGGACCATTTCAGCCGAAAAATCCGCTCGTCTGTAGGGGCAAACGGACAGTTTTGGACGGATTCCTCCGGCGGAAAAGTTTCAAAGCATGCTTTGAAATTTTTCCGCCGGAGAGCTGCCCGTCGGATATGTCCGCTGGTTAGTACGCCTAACCTGCGGACATATCTGCCCGCACATGCGTCGTATCCTGTGAATGGATCCGACGCATGTGTGCGGAAGGGTTTTACTTCCTGGTGCGGTGACGTGGCGGTGACGTGGCGGTGACGTGGCGGCGTCAACGTCACCGCCGCATCACCGCGCTGTCCGCCGGTGGGGAATTTGATCCGATGGTGTGTACAGCCACCGGATCAAACAGCCGGCGGACATATCCGATGGAAACGGTCCGTCAGTGTGCACATGTCTACTTGTTAGTACTTGCTCTCAAAGCGGACTTTTTGTGCTTGTTCACACTGTGACTTAGAGGGGTAACATAGTAAGTAGTTCTGAGCTTTCCAAGTGCCCCCCCCCCCCAATTATACATCTTAATGTACTGAAAAGCTCCATGCACACATTGGTGGTCACTGCCTATTTTGTGCTTGGTGTGTATCCAATATTGTTCTGAAAATAGCCCTGGTTTAAACTTTTAGGTTGACTAATTGGTTAATTTTAATAAACCATTCATAGATAGATAGATAATTAGATAAATAATTATGTCAAACTTAAAACAAAAAAATAATTGGCATTTAGTTCATGCTGTGATTTGTAACCATTCAATTGCCTAAAGGTTAGAAATTGTTTGAATATGAGTTATCAGGATTGTGTTTGTGTATCATTTACAGGAGAGCTAAGATGTGGTTATTAGTAAGTTCACTTGCAGCAGCAATATAAAGGCTACAATCGCAGATTGTCCATGTGACTTGTAAGTAAATAGGTAGCAGGTCATTTCCACTGTCATTATGATGAATTGCACACTGCTGCAAAGCCAGTTTAAAACAAAGACATTATTTAAGGTGTCCTATTTTGGAATTGCCTGTGTTTTTAGCTCAAGGCAATGCATGTTTTGCAATGAAATTTCAATGTTTCTTTGTCTTTGAAATATTTTTATTGGTTGGCCATTCAGAAGAAAACATTATAAGTTATAGTTTTTGGCTCACTGGTGTAACTTTACATGTGGATCTGATTTATAGGTTTCTATATTAGTTTACATTCATTATAGATGGTTAGTATTTTACTTAGCTATTGTACTGCACCCTCATTAAAGGAAATATGAATTCTTTTTTTATGCATAATATGCAAATATAAAGCATAATTGTGAGCAGTGCAAAGAGCGGTTTCTTGTGCAAAGTACAATAGTAGGTCTCAAATAAAGGTTGCAAGTAGCAGGTCTACATTTTGTATGCAAATTACTTGTAACAAATACTTCCCTTCTGGTAATTAGCTGAGAGTGACGCGTGCGTTTCAACAACCAGGAAGCAGGAAGGATGTGAGTTCATCTACGGCAATAGACGCCATCCTCCTGCTATACGGTGACACATACGCACATTACATTCATTGCCTGCTACTTGTATTTATGTGGTACGCACATTTTAATAAGGGAGTAACATTGGTGGTTTAATAAATCTTTTAAACGTTACTACTCTATGTGGCAATTCATTTGTTTTCTCACATGTGATCTGCGGACCGCATAATAAATGAGGTGAAGTGGTGGACAGTGCAATCTGCGAAGGAGCTTGGTATTGTTACATGCTGATTGGATTCTTACCTTTGGTAAGTTCATCCCCAAAGGGGATTTTCCACGTGGTGATCAACCTTGGGCGCTGATCACTGAGCACTGATCATAAGACATATCACATCCACCCCTTCTTGCACCGCTTTCTATTCCTATATGTAAAAAACACCTATAGAAGACTATCATACGGCTGTTTGGTTTTATGCGCTGTTCCAGCACTATTTTGGACTTGTTTAGGTTTTAAATGATACTGCTTTATTTCATACTGTATTTTGTTTAACAGCTGCGATCTTGGACATTTTATCTGACTGTTTTTATATTCTGTGTGGTTTGTTCCTGAGCGCTGAGTAAGTGTTTTTAGGCAGGGCTGTTTTAAACACTTTTTTTCCACAGCTCCAATTTTGTCTGAAATTCAAGCTGTCAGTTACCCTGTTGGCACCATCTTGAAAAAGGACAGCTGGGTGGCAAATTTTTGGCCGAACAGTGAATACAGCCAATCAAATGCAGCCACTGTTTGGTTATTCTGACAGTCATAGGTGCTGTGGCTACCTAAATACAGTAGTCGACAGGGGAGTTTCCTCCGTCCACGCTGTTTAACGTGTATGGGGGAGTCGAGTGGTTTGTTTAGCCCACTACGGTTAATGAGAGAATTCTATGGCCGCGTGCACACGACCGAGAAACTCGTTTTCCCCATCGAGTTCCTTGTTCGGCTGCCAAAAAACTCGTCGAGCCAAATTTTCCCATTGCCCGTCGAGGAAATAGAGAACATGCTCTCTTTTTGGCTCGACGAGTTCCTCGACAGTTTTCTCTGCGAAGTTTCTTGCTGAATTCTGCCGAGAAAACCAGTCGTGTTGTTCGCGGCCTAATGCCTAGTACACACAATCGTCTTTCCCGTCGGGAAAACTGACATGTATTCCTTTGGCCGGGAAAACCGGCCATGTGTATGCTCCTTAGCAGTTTTCCTGACAGGAAAACTGCAGTTTAAAAAAGGAGAACATGTTCTCTTTTTTCTCACCGCGAATCGCAGCGTTTTTTTTCCCCACAGTTATTTGGGAAACACTGCGAAGGAGCATAAACACGGACGGTTTTCCCGACCAAAGTTCTCCTAGCAGTTTTCCTGTCAGGAAAGGCGTCAGTGTGTACAGGGGAAAAGGGACCATTCTCTGTTTTCTCCTCAGTTTTCCCCGCGGGTCTTTTGACCGTCGGGAAAACCGATCCTGGGTACTAGGCATAATTGTGTGTGATTATAGAAAGAGATCACTCAAAGAGTGAAGATCCTCTAATTGGGACTTTAAAGTTGGGTGGCTGATAAATCTCATAGACACTAGTATTCAAAAAATATATAGTTTAATGTTTTTCAAAGATAAAAATACCACTATATGACAATCAACGCAAATTATTGTGTAGGCAAAAAATACAGAAGACAATGCACAAGAAGATTGAAAGCAATCCACCAGTACTTTTTACAGGCAAGAAAGTCATTGTAGAAATTGAGACCCTTGGCTAATAACTGTTGTTTTTCTGAGATAGGCCAACATCTGGTAAAAAATTACACACTTTAGCACAGCCATTTTCGACCAGGATTCTGGGGAACCGTAGAGTTCCACCAGAGCTTGCTAGGGGTTCCTTGAGCTATGATCAATTCCTGCCTCTCTGATAAGTAACCACTGGCATTAATGATCTTTTTTAACTATCTGTAAGGGTGGGATTCTCCAAAGTGACCATCACACTAATATACCACATTCTTTAGATATAGCAATTATTAGCAGGGGTTCCCTGAGGCTAGAAAGTTATTTCAAGTGTTTCTCCATGTTAAAAAGTTTGAAAAAAGCTGCTTTAGCATGATAGGATTGCGATACAATGAAAGACAATTTTGTGATCAAGACAGTTAGCTAAGGAGTAAAACACAAATAATGTAATCATACAGATTTCCTTACTGTTAGTGTAGCTAAACATTATCATAGTTTTACCATAATAGCTTTAAGCTTCCCATAAATACCTACACGTAGCTAATCACCTAACAACCCACTTAGAGTGCTGTTCAAAGGGGGCTAAACCACACAGACTTTCATGGATTTCAATTTCATACTACTGAATGAGGTAAACGGTTATTAGTAGTTATTTTATCTGCATCACATTAACTTGAATATGTGGAAAATGATGTGATTGCTAATACGAGATATGTGCTTTGCTTGAGAAAATTTCAATCCATCACCAACTGCACTGCACAGTTAAAAAGAAAATCAACATACCTGATTGCTAATTTACCGATGATTATTCATATGGGATGTAGAGATCCACAGGCTCAGACATGGACACTGACAACTTATCCAGTGGAATTTGTATGGTTTATATAACAATAAAATATGTCTATTATTATTGTTAACTAATTATATAAAACCCCTGGATCGAACATGGCCTTCCTTCAAGCTGGGACAGCTCGCTATTAAAACTTTAAGGGTACTTGACCCTCACTACGAGAGACCGCTTCTCACCTTGCCCATCCCCCTACCTGCTCACACCTGCCCTTTAATTCCCCCCAACCCGTCTGTGGCACCCCATTCCCTCCCTGCCCACCTGCCCTGTGGCTGCGTGGGTCACCTGCACTCAGTTGTTTGGCACCAGATGGTCATAAAATCAAGAGTAGTGAACTACTAGCTACAGAACCACTTAGGATAGTCTGGTTCACTCATCCATCCCCAAGACTGTGCCAAGCCACATAGCCACAACTCAGCATTGAGGTTCGTTTGCACATCCTTTCCCAATTATCTCAAACTAGGCATCTATATAGCCATGTGAACACTCTTCACTCTTCACTTCTCCTTTGTTGTTTACACAGTAAATATACTGGGCCGGATTCACAAAAGACTTACGCCGACGTATCTCCAGATACGCCGACGTAAGTCCAAATGTGCGCCGTCGTATCTTTACGCCGATTCCCGACGCTAGATACGTCGAAAAATAGGCTTCCTCCTCCCGACGTAACTTGCCTACGTCGGGGTATCGTGGGCGCATATTTACGCTGGCCGCTAGGGGCGCTTCCATTCATTTACGCATCGAATATGTAAATGACCGAGATACGCCGATTCACGAACGTACTTGCGCCTGTCGCTGTAATATACGCCGTTTACGTAAGGCGTACGTCCGGCGTAAAGTTATTCCACCTAAAGGTGGCACAACCCATGCAAAGGTATGGACGTCGGAACAGCCGTTGTATGTTACGTCGTTTACATAGTACTACGTGAATAAGGCTGGGCGTAGGTTACGTTCACGTCGTAGGCAGTGTTCGATGTATCTTAGGCAGCTATTTCGACGTAACTGTAAACATGCGCACTGGGATGCGTCCAAGAGACGACGCATGCGCAGTTCGTTTTTTGAAGCTCAGCCCATCATTTGCATGGGGTCACGCTTCATTATAATATATCATGCCCACTTCCACCTACTTTGACTTACGTCGGCTTACGCCAACAACTATACACTACGCCGGCGCAACGTTGAGCGCATATTCTTTGTGAATAGCATGCTTGCCTCTCAACGTTGCGCCGGCGTAGCGTAAAGTAGATACGCTACGCCTGCACAAAGAAGAGCCTCTCTACGTGAATCCGGCCCACTGTCTATGTCTTATATTTTTTTTTCATTGTTGTTAAACTACGTTCTCCTCACTTGAGGCAAATGTTTAGGATTGTATGTTTTATTACGGAACAGACTCAATGGTAGATGCATGCTAAATTTCTCAGTACTCAGGCAACACTGTGTACGGGATTTGTAACCTTCATTTTCTTACTGTACTTATTGTATTTCAAAACTTAATAAAAATGTGTACAAAACAAAGGAAAAAAACTAATGTAAATAACTTTGTTAAAGTATAACTAAAAGCAAACTTTTGGGAGTTTTGAAAAGAGTGGAGAGGGGTTAGAACCCCTGTCAGGTTATTATTACTGTCTGTGTCCCTGTTCAGCAGATTTGCTCTCACATTGTCCTGATCACCAATGTGAAAGTGAGGGAAATCCTAAATTTTGAGTTGTTGCTAAAACAGAATGTAGGGGAACTCTTATTTCATGAGTGCTGTCTAAAAGGCCAATAGGTATAGGTAATAGGGGACAGCAGGGCAGAGGACAAAGGGTCAGCAGACAGTGTACAGAGGGTCAGCAGGGCAGTGTAGGGGGGGGGGGGGTATAATGCAAAATAAATGTTAATGTCTGACAAGTATACATCTGCGTTGTAAGCTGAAGCCTTATATAACACTGCTAGCTCAGCACTGAGGACTGCTGCCTTTTCACCCATACCCAGCCTTCAATTACCTGTACTATAGCAGCACAAGTCCCACCAGTTTCTGCTGTGGCTGCATTACACAGACAAAGCTTGTGGTTGTACAATGCTGGCTGGGCGGGGACTCCCATAGCTCAGTAAGGCCCCTTTCACATTGAGGCGTTTTTCTTTCAAACTGAAGCGGTGCGCTAGCAGGACCGCTCCAAAAGTCCTGCTAGCCGTATCTTTACTGCGGTATGGGAGCGGTGTGTTTACCGCTCCTATACCGCTCCTTCCCATTGAAATCAATGGGAAACCGCGGTAATACCGCTCGTAATGCGCCTCTACAGAGGCGCATTGCGGGCAGTATAAACACTTTTTCGGCCGCTAGCGGGGGTTAAAACCACACCGCTAGCGGCCGAATACCGCGGTAAATACGATGGTATAGCAGCGCTAAAAAACGCGCTGCTATACCATCACCGTGGCTCACGCTTGAATTTGAAAGCAACCTAATTGACACCGTCTCTCTCATTCCTGTCCAGCCCTACACCTCATTTAGCATGTCCCTCAGCTCCATGTTACATATTATAGATTGACACTGTGGTCTGAGAGGTGGCAGGCACGGTTCAGAGCTGGTCGGGGTTACGATCTAGCAGTTGATCACGGCCCCCTGACAGACAGATAGATGGGTTACCAATCCCCATCTTAAAGGGTTAGTTCACATTCCCCCAAAAAACTATCTATGCAGGTAAGGGGCACATATAGATTAATAAAAAAAACTGTGCAGCTCTGATTAAAGTGGGATAATCCCCTTATTATAGATATAGGCCTAATTACTTACCTCCTGAAGCCTGGCAGAAAATCTCCCAGAGATGGCATCATCCTGTTCTGCCTTGTTGTTAATATGTTGGCAGGACACACCCAGCAATTACAGCTCACCCCCACCATCACAGGAGAAAATTCTCAAACCCATGCATATGTGTGGCCCACAATCTCTTCTGTCACAGCATTGCTGAGCTCAGAGCTAGTGCAAGAGGAGAGAGAGTGCATGCAAAATGCTTTGAATTGTCTTAGCAATGTCCTAGTAACAAGGCAGGAGAAGATGATGCCATCTGTGGGTGTTTTTTTCCACCCAGCCTTCGGGAGGTAGGTAAATGGCCTATCACAATATTCCCAAGGCATACGTTCCACAAAGATGGTTTAGTGTTGGTGGGTGCTGCAGTGACCCCAGGCCGGGAACCGTAGACACTCAATGCAAAGAAATCCTTGGTGGGCTGGTAACATTTCATCATATGTAAATGGCCTACACCTCTAACCACTTGCTTACTGGGCACTTAAACCCCCTTCCTGCCAAGACCAATTTTCAGCTTTCAGTGCTCTCACTTCGAATGACAATTGTGCGGTCATGCAACACTGTACCCAAATTAATTTTTTATATTTAATTTTACACAAATAGAGCTTTATATTGATGGTATTTAATCACTGCTAGGTTTTTTATTTTTTGAAAAAAATATGTAAAAGACCAAACATTTTGAAACAAAAAACTGTTTCATAGTTTGTTATATCATTTGGAAACAGGTAATTTTTCTCCTTTATTGATGTTTGCCGATGAGGAATCACTGATGGGCACTGATAGGCTGCACTGATGGTTGGCAGTAATGGGCAGGATTGAAAGGCACAGATAGGTGGCACTGAAGGGCACTGATAGGCGGCACTGATAGGTGGTAATAATGAGCACTGATGATCACTGATGGATGGCACTGATGGGCACTGGTAGGTGATACTGATAGGCAGCACTGATGATGAGGCACTGATGGGCAATGATTGGCAGCACTGGTGGGCATTGATAGGTGGCACTGTTGGGCAAAGTTAAGTGGCACTGTGGGCACTGGTAGGTGGCACTGGTGGGTACTGATAGGTGGCACTGGTGGGCACAGATGAGGCAGACATGGCTCTCTGTGTGAGGGACCGATGTCCCTCTGACAGAAGCCGGTAATTGTCTTTTTTTTCCCTCATACTATCAACGTGAGGAAAAAATACAAAAAAAGTACCGATCTTCTGTTTACATCACGTGATCAGCTGTCATTGGTTGATAGCTGATCATGTGGCAAGGGTCTGGGATTGGCCCCTTAAAGCAGGGATCCTCAAACTACGGCCCTCCAGCTGTTACAGACATGACTAGGCATGATGGGAATTGTAGTTCCTGAACACCTGGAGGGCTATAGTTTGAAGACCCCTGCCTTAAAGGATCACTAAAGTAAAAAAAAACATTAAGTAACAAACATGTTATACTTACCTCCACTCTGCAGCTCGTTTTGCACAGAGTGGTCCTGAACCTGGTCTTCTGGGGTCCCTTGGCGGCTGTCTCGGCTCCCACAAGGACTCAACACCTTAATGCAAGCTAGGTTGCATAGTGTTGAGTTCTTGCGGGCACGCTCCCATGATATAGCCGGTGCCCATAGCCACCGACTGTATCCCTCAGCCCCGCCGCGTAATCTGATGTGATTGACAGAAGCGCGAGCCAATGCGCGCCCCGCAGCTCATGAACGGGAGGATGTCATATTACAGCCTTCTGAAAATTAAGGTCCGCATGTAGACGTCATTTGGCTATAGCATGGGTGGGAAAAGGCTAATAAGGGCATTATCCAGCTTTGGTCAAAGCGTCACATGTTTTTTTACTACAGATTGCCCTGACCCTGCAGTTTTTTGATAAAGGTGAACTAACCCTTTAAAGTCTAAATTCTTTCATCTGTTAATGTAAATCTATTGTTAAGAGTTGGCACTCTGCTGTGGCCTTGTAGTTAAAAACACAAATTCAGGCATTCTTCATTGCACAACCTTGTAACAGCTTACTGCAAGATTTTACAGCATTTGCTTTGCAGTTCCAGTAAAAAGATGCTTGGATTGCTTGGACATGAACATGAGTAAATCAGAAACATTTGTAAGCAAAGGGAAAAAAAATGCTACGCATGATTAATGGGTCTCTTTTAATATACACTGTTTTCAAAGGACAGTTTGTTTGTAGAACTTGTAGTACATATAGCTTTGCCGCAGACAGCAATCCCAAAGGATGTGAGCAGTTTTTTCCTACTACTTAATGCATCAGCTGTTTAAATTACACCAAGCACCCCATTGACAAAGGCAACATTTTTTTTAGGAATGTCCTTCTTTCGTATAAAACTGATAAAAGGATGTGGGCACAGCAGGAGTGGAAAATCCGAGGTGTATTACTTCCAAGTCTTCTGCATTCCTTTAAAAATGCTTTGACCCACGCAGCAAATCTTCCACATCTGCTGGAAGGCTGGGGAATGAGGCTGCACTTGGACTTGAATATGTTCGGCATTTCCACTAATAACTCCTTAATGAATACGTATTATTTTTCTGTGTTCGTTTCATGTACAGGACTTTTCCTTTACGCTCATGTAATCACTGATGTTATTTTTTATAAACCCTAAAGCAAGCTGCCTTTAAGGAACAGTCAAACCAAGAGTAAGATTTATTGCCTGGCTGCCTCTATAATTTACACTAATGTTATAGATCTATCTCTAGAGAGTCTGTAGTAGTTTGTCTGCAGAAATTAGATTCATGATATATTAGCATTACATTTTAACAGAGGAAGGGAGGTTTGTTTTACAAGGAGATAGAGTATTGCGCCAGAAGTGGTCAGTTGTGCCAAACATTAGCCGGGATTCCTAGAAATGTTGTATATTAAACGTAAAAGTCCGAAAATAGGCACTTTGGTTTGTTTAGATAAATTTATGCCAGGTTTTGTATAAAATGGTGTTAGTGGTGCTACGACATTGCTCTTTTCGGATATGGCTGACCCGTAGTGAACTGTTTGAAACTTTTGGCGTCAAAGTAATTTTAATCGTAAATAGGCACCTATACATAAAGAACTACGTTTGTTCATTGGCAAACATGCATAAATGGATTTGCCTCTTTTATTTGAATTTTGTGTTTTTAGATCACTTGTATTCATTTTGTTTGAACTTGTCACATGAAACACTGCAAACGGGATCTGTGTGAGGAACATTCCTTTAGGTACATGAACTCAGTCTTGTCTGTGTTATAACAGTGATTCATTCCAAGCTGCAAACTGTTCCCAGAGACTTAAAGCTAAACTTTGGAAAAATAAAAAAATACTCTTGCAAGGAGTGTCTTAGGACTGCTATGCATAACATCTCCCACTCTTATCCGCAACAGGGAGAGGTGTTTTTCAGTTCATGGAGATAGCCAGGAACAGTGCTAATGGTGTCAATATATTTATCGAACTTTACCTGGTTCAGCAGGGACCGGCTGAATTTTGATCCAAATTTGAACACTGAAGTTGTATAGAAGCTGATCTACCTGTCTGTTAAACCACCCTGTCAGATTTTTCACACTCGACCAGTGCCACCAGTGTATTCTGATGGCAGTGAAGTCAGTAGCTTAGTGGGGAGGATTCCCACATCCACATTGAGTGTGTGGATGATGAAATCAAGTCAGTTTTTTTTTGTTCATCCCACTAGTTGGGACACGGGGGCCACACGATGAGACTGGAAGAGAAGCGGTTTAAGCTGTGTAGGGGATTTTTGTTGTTAGGGCGGTAAGGATGTGGAACTCTCTTCCACAATCGGTGGTGTCTGCAGGAAGTGTGGATAGTTTTAAAAACTTTTAGTCGGGCATCTTATCGAAAACAATATAATGGGATATGGGATATGATTTTTCACACGTACACATACCTACACTGGTAGAACGGAATGGACTGTTGTTTTTATTCAACCTTACCAACTATGTAACCATGTAGTTAAACAAAATAATCTGACTAATCCTCCTCCCTAGCTCCTCTTTATGAAATTGAGCTTTTGGGGAGGAGGGGGGGGGAGCAGCTGATTTTGACAGCTACCTGCTCCTACTTCTGTTCTGGTCGCCTTAGGCAATTGGAAGCTCTCCCTCCCAAAGTCTTCTGGGACACATGAAAGGTCCTAAAAATCTTTGAGACCAGTCATAGAGCATAGCACAGCTTGCGCATTACACAGTGGGCACCCAGCTGTGAAGCCACAAGTTGTCACAGCTGGGTGCTCATAATAGAGAACCTGGCGCCGCCAAGGGAGGACACGGGAGAACAAAGCGCGGGTTAGTGCCCCTCTGGATCATGAGACAGGTGAGTGGCTGTTTATCAAAAGTCAGCAGCTACACTTTTTGTAGCTGCTAACTTTTACTAAACAAAAATATGACTGGAACTCCGCTTTAACTCATAACAGTCCCAAGGCAGAGAGTACGGGAAGTTATAATTTCATACAATTTCTGGCTGGATGTACAGCTACTTTTTCCACTTGTTAAACAGATATATTAAAACAACCTCAATGATATATTTAAGAGTAAAAGGGAGTAAATAAGAGAAATGTATTGTTAGAGTTTACACACACTGAAATGAATCATCTCAATAATATGGGTATAATTGCATTGCATCCTCTGTGTGGGCAATTGAAGCCCAGTATATTTTTTTTACTCTGCCCGGCGTGTGCATGCTGGGTAAGCTTTACATCTCGCATGTGCTCGTAGCGGCGATTGTTTGTGCCATTGTCATAACAACGGGCGGCGGCGGAAGGAACATCCCGCCCCGTTGTTATGACAACAAAGATAACAGAATCCCCACACTGCTCTCTCTCTCGTCCTGCAGATGAATGAAAAGTAAGGGCTTTGTGCCCTTATTAAACATGGCGCTGTAAACAGCGCCTGTACTGTCCTTAGGAGCACATAGACTCCTGGGAAATTATGACACTACATTCCCAGCGGTCTGTGCGGTGTAGGACAGAAAGCACAAGGACCGCGGTGCAGGAAGAAGGAAGATTATCTATTCTGCCTAGCAACAACCGTTTAAAGGCATGTAAAAATTATTATTTTTTTGTTAATGGGTTAATGATTTTTTTTTAAACATACTAATGTAGAGTTATATGTGTGGGTGGAGCTCCGCTTTAAAGCTTTTACCTTTTCTCATTGGCTGTACAGGAAGTTGCATAGTACTCTATCACAGTTTTTTTTCAATCATTTATATATAAATTATTTATGCTACTTTTTTTTTTACGTGACCCATAGTATTTAAAGGGTTTGTTACCCCAACAATTCATATTCCTGATATATGCCTGCTGTACCATGATCCTGTATGACAAAGTATCCTTTTCTCTTTCTGTTGCTTCTTTTATGTGAAATCCCTGAGGTTCCAGGCAGTCCCTCTGCTTTCCTATTAAAAACTTACCACACAAAGCAGGAGAGCACACAGTGGTCAGTTCTCTAAGGCCTCGTACACACGATCAAATCTGTCTGCTGGAAACAGTCGGCCCGACCGTCCCAGCAAACAGATTCGACCGTGTGTACGGGCAAGCCGACGGATTTGGCCACCCGACAGATTTCAAAGCATGCTTTGAAATCTGTCGGCTGGGAACCCGTCCGCCCGACATGTCTGCTGGTTAGTATGCTAACCAGCAGACATGTCTTCTCGCACACGCGCCGAATGATTTTGACGCATGCGCGGAAGTGTTTTACTTCTTGGTGCGGTGACGTGGCGGCGTCAACGTCACCGCCACGTCACCGACACGTCAGCGCGCTGTCTGCTGGCGGGGATTTTGGTTTGCTCGTGTGTACACGCGAGCAAACCAAAATGCCAGCAGACAGATCTGTTCAAATCGGTTGGTCCGACCGATTTGAACAGATAGATTGCCTCGTGTGTACGAGGCCTAAGGGCTCATGTATACACAGACTAGTAAGGGCAAAATGTTCCTATCCTGTACACGATTCATCCGCGTTCAGGAGAGGGAGGTTGAACCTTCCCTAACCACAGCCACTTCTAGACTTTTCTAAAAGCCTTTGGGATTGAGTTTAAGAGCTTTGGCAACAAAAACGCCAAAAGCTCCTAAACTCAAGTTTAGAAGCTGCAGTGTACATGAGCCCTAACTGTGCTGGGAACTCAGTGTACTCCCCTTTCAATGATCAGACACGCCTCCACTGCACAGCCATTCACTGAGAAGCTCAGTGTGCTGCTGCTTCTCCTCTCCCCTGTTCGTATGCAGCTAATAATAGAGGGAATGCGATCACATACTAAAAAAAAAAAAAATATGAAAATAAGTTTTATCTGATGGAGAACGCTACAGAATTTGGAATAATATCCTAAGAGGAGTGAGAACTCCAAAAACTCCAAGGCCTTTAGGGAGATGTCACCATTGGAACCCCCAAGAGATGTAATAATACCCACGAGATGTAATAAAGCCCATCATACTTTACTCCTAAATGAAATATCCCTTTTAGTTGGACTGACCATTTGAAAAGGCCAAAAGAGGACATGTACAATGCAACCTAGGATGTTATTCACATTACAGAGAAGATACAGTGCCAGATAAGGCCTTTCGGCTGCATTCACACCTGAGCATTTTGTAGTCTGAAGCATGAAGCTCCAAAACTCTAGGGGGAAAAAAATAAATTATTCTCAATGGAAATGGTTCACATCTCCACTCCAAAACGCCTGAAGCTCAAACAAGTTTGGGACCCTTTTTCTTCGTACGAATTGGGCTGATTTGGGCGTTTTTGAACGTTTGTATTCCCATAGAAACGAATGGAAACGCTCGATTCAAGCGTCTAGCGCGACAACGAGCATTTCTACGGGTGTTTTGTTGCTTTAGTCTGTTCTGTGAAATAAAATATTCACCCAGGAAGAAGATAAAAAAAATCTACAAACATAGCAACAAATGATGAAAGAGATGATCATTTTTCCTATTGGCTAAAATAAAAAACGACAAAGTTCAAACACGTCGGACAACACTGTATGCAAAAGCGCGAATACGTGTAAATACGCGCGACAAAACATGTGACAAAACACCGGAAAAAACAACCGAAAACTATACGCTCAGGTGTGAATGCGGCCTAAGAGCGTTTATCCAAAGATCCCAGATTTTGCTGTATTTACAGCTGAACTCCACCCAGTAAGAAAACAGTGTTATTACCAATGTGCTTTTTTTACTTTGTAAAAATATTCTATATTCCATAAATTAAGTCAGTATTTACACTTGTTCTTCCATACCCAAACATGCCCTCCTTGTCTTCATTTTTTTTGTTTTTTCTTGGTTTGTACTACCTTATGGAAAAATGCCTCTCGGTTACATTCCCTCCTCAGTGTAGTTTACAGAAGAAGAGTGGTGACCTGCTTCTGTGGGTGGGTATGAGCTTCCCAGCACCCAGTCACAACCCACTCAAAGCTGCTCTTGTTTTCACAGCACTGTCCCTCAAGGCCCACCTGAACTCTACGTGGTATCTCCATGAGTGCATTTCCACAATAACTATAGTTCAGATTATTCCCTAGGAAACATGTCTGATGGGATGAACACAACCCACCTGGATTATTCATCCAGCACCTTGGCACAGTTCACGTTATAAAAGACAATGACAATGTCACAAGAAAGAAAATAAGGAATAAATTGGAATGTAAAGCATTCAGTGGAAAAATGTAAAAAGTGTTTTTCTTGTTCAATATGTTTATCAATAATAAAAGGAAGGAGGTCACTTGGCATCAACATAGATTGAAAACCGGGCTAGAAGTATTTCATTGGTGAATGCAAACTTACAGACAATAGACAGAACAGTTGGGGTTACCTATTGTGGTGTAATAGTTTTGCTAGCCAATAAAACCAGTAATGTTTGTGTATAACTGGACAACTTGAGGTCAGATGGAGCTGGACAGTCAGTGCTATCATGTACAAATGAAGCTATCTGCTAGCAGAAAGTCTTAATAGCAAATACCTTTTCATGTTTTTATCTGATAAAACATGAATTCTGGGAAGGCATAATTATGCATGCATTCAGGCTAGCAGATGTATTCTCAGTAGAGACGTGAGGTGTTAATTAAGAAAAATAAGAATAATAAAGTGTTCTTTCGTCATTTGTTTTGTGAGTATTGATGCCCAGAAAAAGTCTGGAACACATGACCAGGTAAGCAAACAAACGCTCTCCAAGCAGTTCTAAAAATATACTCCATTGTCTTGCATTTAGCAGCTTGACGATCATGCCTCACGCATAGGTTGCAGCCTGACAATCATTTGACACATTGGTGCCCCGTGTGCAGTCAGAGTTCTAGTAATACTTTGATATTTCTTCTCCCCCCCGCAGTCATGTACAAAGAGCAGGTCTGTTAAGATCTTGAAATTGTGGTAGATGATTAATCTTTTGGGCAGGATCCCAAGTTACTTACTCACTAAAACACAAATGATTCCCCAGATCTATCTGAGATAAGTTTTCTGCCGTCCTTTATGGATTCTGCAGTGTTGCACTATATTGTGTATATCAAATCAAGCAGCAGATGGAAGGGTGAAGGGTGTATTTGATAGGCTCTCATACATGTGCAAGTCTGATCTCGTTCTTCGTTTCAAGCCATTTCCTGGGGTTTTCTCAGGTAATGGCAGAGATTCAAAATACTGTACTTTAGCATTTTTCCTTGATGTGAAAGAGGAAGAGCCAGTGAGCAACATTCATTTATTCATTTTGCCAAACCCTTTAAATTTCCATAAGTTCTGTTTATGCCCTATGATTGTTGGGTTTTGTTGTTTATAATGAGACTGACATATATTTTTTTAAAGGGGTGTTCCAGCCCAAAATTGTGTTTATTAAAAGTCAGCAGCTACAAAAAATTTAGCTGCTGGCTTTTAATAAACACTCACTTACCTGGTCCTGCTCCTCTCCCCCCCTCCCCAGCCGGCGTCTCCATTCCTACTGTGGGCACCCACTGCGCATGCACGCGCGGAGCGGCTCGCCGCTGATTGGAGAGGCGATCACATGGGACCTGTCATGTGTCCCATGTGATCGCCTACAGGGAGGGGCTGGTGTAGGCGATTAAGGCTTAATCGCCTAACCAGCCCCTTGGCGGAAGCAGGAAGTGGGACAGGAAGTCCCACTCCTACTGAAGCCCCCACTCCCCCCCAAATGTGGCATGTAAGGGGGAGGGGAGTGGATTAAAAAAAAGTTATTTTTTAGGTGGAACTCCTCTTTAAGAAGGACCATAATAAATCAGCATCTATGGTCTGTTTAAAGTGCAGGGGTTTCTGTGTGTAGTGGGAGTTCTATTATGGAAGTTCACACTTAGTAAGGGACACCAAGATTTGGAGGCCTCCAATTTTGGTCTGTAACTCCTTCAATTAGACACAATAAAAAAGCAGTAAAAAAAAAAAAACACTAGTGCCAGCACCCTTTTGTGGTGATGAGTTACATGTTCAGTGTATCAGTTTGAATGGTGTATCATTTGTGGTGTAAATTTCCAAAAATTGTTTAAAATACAATATTTATTGCAGGATATTATGCATATGTTGCTATCATGCATTTAGAATTGCCGAAATATCTCATGGTTTTTGTAGTATGCATTTCTGTGTTTAAAATTGCGTATGAGTATGCAGCTGAAGAGTAGATAAAAATTTATTTGACACAAATATATAAATAATCCTACACAGAACGATACATCTCTTGTTATATGGCCTTATTGTTGAATTAACTTATACCAGTAAAACATATTTGTCCTCATTCAATAAAGGGTTCTATTTCTTTAGTGCAGAAGCCTATAGAAACCAAAAGAATCCATAAATTACTAGGCTGATTATGGAGGAAGAAATTATTACATCAGTAAAGCCCCGTACACATGATCGGAATTTTGGGTGGAAAAAGTCAGACAGACTTTTCCAGCGGAAATTCCAACCGTGTGTATGCCCCATCTGACTTTTTTCCGAGGAATTCCATTAGAGTTTAGGTAGAGAACATGTCCTCTTTTACTTCAATGGAATGCCGTCACCTGATGATGTCCTTGGGACGAAACGCATCAGGAGGACCCCACTGTTGCTACTACTTTGCACAAAGCGTTTGTACATCCATCTAAATGTTATGCCCTGTACACACAATTGGTCAAACCGCTGAGAACGGTCTGATGGATTTTTCCATCGGTTAACCGAAGAAAGCTGACTGATGGTCAGTCGTGCCTACACACCATTGGTTAAAAAACTGATCATGTCAGAACGCGGTGATGTAAAACAAAACGACGTGCTGAAAAAAAATGAAGTTCAATGCTTTCAAGCATGCGTCGACTTGATTCTGAGCATGCGTGGATTTTTTTGCTATCGGTTAGGTATCGATCGGTTAAATTTAAAACAAGTTTTTTTTTTTTTTTAAACGATGGCACCCACACACGATCGGTTTGGTCTGATGAAAATGGTCCATCAGACCGGTCTCATCGATTTGACCGATCGTGTGTGCGCGTCTTTAGTGTTCTTGCTACATTACATTTTCAACATTCAACACAGAGTTATGCTATGTGGATGTTTTTTTCTTCCTAATCTATGGTACACACCCTTCCATACATATTCAGGATTTTTTTGGGGCCATCATGTCCTGTGAGATCATCTGGTAACCAGCTATCTTCGTCTGTGGTATACTCCATTCCTCTGCCGTTTGGTTACTCTTGCTACAGCCATTGGAGACACATACATGATTGCCCAGGTTCCATTGTGGTTTTACCACACAAAGCTCTGTTTGACCCATCTGAACGTAGGTTCTCCTGGGTTCAAACTCCCTTACCTATTGGTGGTGGGTTCTCTTTACGTTAATTCATTTCAACGCTCCTTCAACTCTAGCACCTTTTTGAAGTCATCACCAGGCTTTGGAATTCACCAACTACAGAACATCTCCCCATTTGAATGAATGAATGAATGACTTGTATAGCGCAACGCATGCAAACTGAATCGCCTCTGGGCGCTTTTTCCAGCCAGTGTCTGCTTGGCTGGTGCGGTCATTTTTACCCCGTAGGATCTTGACACACTAGGGACACACAGTCATACACACATATATACATATATACTGGGCCAATTTGGACGAGATTCAATTTACCTACCAGCATGTCTTTGGAGTGTGGGAGGAAACCGGAGTACCCGGAGGAAACCCACGCAGACACAGGGAGAACATGCAAACTCCAGGCAGATGGTGTCGTGGTTGTGATTCGAACCAGCGACCCTTTTGCTGCTAGGCGAAAGTGCTACTCACTGCACCACTGTGCTGCCCTATTTCTCCATTTCTTATGGAGATGAAATAAGTGGGAGTTGTCGTCGTTGTTTTTTTTTTGTTTATTTCTTTTGTTGTGGTGTAAAAATGCTTCTCCTCTATGGATACAGTATGGCGAGTGAGTGTTGTCGCCCTTGTGCAGGATGCGTATTTTTGGAAGGATCACCAAGAAAAGTGTAGGTTTTATCAATGTGAGTGGTTTTAAGATTTTTTTTTTTTTAACTGTGGACTGTTGACCATCATGCAGTCTCTTTTTCTGTCTATTCTGAGTAACATTTGAATCAATTAGAAGTGGTTATTTGAGAAGGTATACCTTGAGGTGCTGGAAGCTGTGGCTTGATGCAGAACTGTGTATGATCTCCAGTAGCTTAGGAGGTCCATCTGAATAGGTGACAGTACACTCTTTGTGCACTGGTGGCGTGGTCACAAGGAAGAGGATCCATTAAATAATGCATTGGGAGTTGTGTTGCACATTTAATATTATTTACTGTATGTGTACATTTTTGGACTGTCCCTAACAGAGTACCTGGTTTGGTTAAATATTGGCACTTTGAACATTATCCAGGAAAAGTTTTTTTGTATTATGTGCATGTTTTATACATGAGATATCTTGCACCGTTTATGTTATATAACTGGGATTATTTTATATGATTACATTTATTCAATGTGGAGAGCCGCTCTATTTAATGTTTAGGTGTATTATTTTGTTAGTGTGTGAATCACATTTGTGCCCGCAGGCTTTGAGTTCAGGGGAAAGAATTTACACATCAGCACAAGCATTTTTACATCAGAGACATAAAAGTGACACTAAACTAAATTCTTATTCTCCAAACATAATCCATACAGTTCCACTACTTAAAGGGGTTGTAAAGACAAAAATATTTTCCTCTTAAATTAAAGTCTGACAGTAGCTGATAAAGCAAAAAGTAATGTTTTGCATTATAACTAGTTTGATACCTGTTGAAATCGAGCTGTTTTATTCACCTCCGTCACTCCTGAATCATTATTCTCACTGACTTCCTGGTTTGCAGTGCACATTCATTCTTGCTACATCACGGCCTAATGAGAACCACAGTTCCCATTAGGCTTAGCCTCCATGCCTGTGAGGGATAAGAGAGCCTCTTCATGCAGGGCTGTAGTCATAGGGAAGGGGTGAGCACATTCTGCTTTCCACCATGCAGATGCTGGTGGAAAGCAAGAAGAAACAGGAAATGGCATTTTCAAACCTGGATTACTGTATTTTGGAAGTCAAAAGGAAAAACGAGGTACGTGATATTTAAATGCTCTAGCTTACAGCAATCAATTGATCTAATAAAAAAATGAACCTTTAGTGTTCCTTTAATGGCCTGTAATCCATGTTTTATTTAATTTGTAGTTCCTACTGTTACTTATGTATGTTTGGAATGAGCAGTGCATGTTAGTTGCAGTCATGTGGACTGCACTATACACATTAAACATCCCATAGTCCATAGTCCTTAGTACATCTCAGGAAAGAGCAAGAGAGGGTGGCTACGTTCCTACATACAGTGGGATTGTAGAAAAAAAATTTAGCCACCCTCTAACAGGAAGTCAGATCACCGTACCAAAAAATTAAAAAAGGTATTTGGAGATCTGGAGTCAGCTAGGAGCAATAGATGGTGCTCTTTTGAGTTTTTAAACCAGAGTTTAGGGTGACTTTAAACCTTGTAAAAAAGACTTGACATCAGACAACAGCACAACAAGGCACAGATAGACCACTGCTCAGTTGTTATGCCATGACATGCTTTTACCCATGAAGGACAGGCTCAAATCAGGACCGTGGTCATCAGAGATTGCCAAACATGGCACAGGCTAATGTTGCAACCCCAGTTCAGTAGAGCGAAATTACACAGTCCAGTTCAGAGGAGGTGAGAGCAGCGAGAAGGAAGGTTGATTAAAGGCCTCATCTCCTGTGGCTGTTTAAACTAATTTGATTATTAATGAAACAAATGAATTACATTTTATATTGGAAGAACTAAGGATGTGGACCATTACAGGATATATCACTGTACGTTTGCATACTTCATAGACAGTGCGCAAGTAAGCTTTTATATATGCTGGAATCTATTTTGATTTGTTCATGCTTACAAATACAGTATTACGTGGTGGCTTCATTGCATTGTATGACAATACTATGTTTTGTGTTTATTGAGTAATTGCTTCTCTTTTATCATGGTTAGGTGACTTTTCACACTGGCTTGACTGAAGGTTGTCAAGCAAAATGACATTTGATAGTTTTCTTTCAGGATATTGCTGAATTGATACGCATTTTAGAACATTGGTGCTCAACCTGTGGCCCTCCAGATGTTGCCAAACTACAATTCCCATCATACCTTTGCCTTTGGGAGTCATGCTTGTAATTATCAGCTTTGCAATGCCTAATGCCTAGTAGTTCCCCAACAGCTGGAGGGCCACAGGTTTAACACATATGCTTTATATTAGAAGATACTGCTTTTGCAGTAACTACCACATATTATATTTTTATTATCCTTTATATTATCCTTACAAATTAAAATTGTTGTTTTAACAAACCAACTTGAAATGCAGTTTTTGTAATGGCCCTTTAGCAGCCATTGGAGGACACAACGTCATGCATGCTTGCTAAGCAGTGTGAAAATGTAACATTTTCACACCATGTTTTTTTCAGGCATCATCCAGGGTCAAAATAGAATTCCTGGACTAAGATTATGCCCCAAAATTGACAGGACTATGTCAGTCCCAAGGCCCATGCAAGTTGCCTTTATGATCTGAGCGGTGCACACAAGTCATACACAGCTCACCACCCTGCCTTTCACTTGCAGCTTGTGTGGGTGATGAGTGGAGAGAGGAGACACAGATAACGCATATCAGCATAAGGCTAGACATACAGTACATGTCAAGATTTCTCTCATTCAGCCCTGTGGGCTGAACAAGAGAAATCAATCGACTCCTCCGTCCACGCTAAACAAAATGGTTAGAGGAACCCCCCTGCCCGCTGTTGTATTTTAAACACTTGTAGCCGCCACAGCTGTCTGAATACCCAAACACTGACTGCATCTGATAGGTCAAAATTTTTTCATCTGGCAATTGAGTTGGGTGGTGCTAACAGGGCCACCTATGGACCTATGGCTTGAATTTCAGCCGATTCAGCAGAAGCATAATACTGCAAAAATTACCCTTTCAAAGTCTGAATTTCTGTTGTTTTTAAACTAGCGTGAATACCTTCTACTTGTATCCCAGTAATTATCTTAATATATATAGAATATATAGCATATATATGGAAAGATATTGGTTATTGTTATACCCTAAGGCAGTGTTTTTCAACTCCAGTCCTCAAGGCACACCAACAGGTCAAGTTTTCATGATTTCCCTCAGATGAAATGGCTGTGGTGATTACTAAGGCAGTGAAACTGATCAAATCACCTGTGCAAAATAATGGAAAGCCTGAAAACATGACCTGTTGGTGTGCCTTGAGGACTGGAGTTGGAAAACACTGCCCTAACGTGCCATATCCCTAATAGAAGCAAGAAATCCCCTGGGACTTTGTAGGCACTCAATGGTATTACAATAAAGTATTTAAAAAAATCTATTTATTCAATGAAAAATAATTAAAATTGAAAACATGGAATAAACATGAACAAACTAACTGGAGATACATCATGACAGTAATACATGACAGTACAGATTGATAGCCTTCAACCACTGCATTTCAGAGTTTTTTTCATCAGAGATAATGAAGTATTAATTGTCTATAAATTAAAAAACAAACAATCAGTCACAGTTCATTTATATAATGGTACATTGATGTGGCGAATGGAAGATCTCCAACTCACATTTGTTCCAGTCATATACATGTATCTATTCCATGTTGTATTAAAAACAAAGCGAAAACCCTGTCTCAAAGAGTCTCCTATAGTTTCACCCACTAATGCAGCTGTTACAGATTGTAGGTATACACAAGAAGCCAGTTGTTGGAAAGGGCCTAGACCAATTGGCCCAGTTGGGATTTGTTCATGTTTATTCCATGTTTTTTCAATTTTAATTATTTATTCAATACATTAAAAAAAAAATACTGCATTGAGCTCACCAGTGAGTAAAGTCCTCCCATGTTATGCCATTTAGGGCTCTTATTAACCACTTAAGCCCCGGACCAATATGCTGCTAAATGCCCAAAGGCGTTTTTACAATTCGGCACTGCGTCGATTTAACAGACAATTGCGCGGTCGTGCGACGTGGCTCCCAAACAAAATTGGCGTCCTTTTTTCCCAACAAATAGAGCTTTCTTTTGGTGGTATTTGATAACCTCTGCAGTTTTTTTTTTTTGCGCTATAAACAAAAATAGAGCATCAATTTTGAAAAAAATTCAATATTTTTTACTTTTTGCTATAATAAATATCCCCCCAAAATATATATAAAAAAATGTTTTCCTCAGTTTAGGCCGATACGTATTCTTTTACCTATTTTTGGTAAAAAAAATCGCAATAAGCAACATTTATAGCATTTACAAAATAGGGGATAGTTTTATAGCATTTTTATTATTATTATTTTTTTACTACTAATGGCTCCGATCAGCGATTTTTTTCGTGACTGCGACATTATGGCGGACACTTCGGACAATTTTGACACATTTTTGTCATTTTCACAGCAAAAAATGCATTTAGATTGCATTGTTTATTGTGAAAATGACAGTTGCAGTCTGGGAGTTAATCACAGCAGGCGCTGTAGGATTTGTGTGTTCCCTGTGTGTGTTTACCACTGTAGGGGGGTGTGGCTGTAGGTCTGACGTCATCGATCGAGTCTCCCTATAAAAGGGATCACTCGATCGATGCAGCCGCCACAGTGAAGCACGGGGAAGCCGTGTTTACATACGGCTCCCCCCCGTTTTTCAGCTCCGGGGAGCGATCGCGAGGGGGCGGCTAGAAACGAATAGCCGCGCCCTCGTCCCGGATTGCTCCCCGCGGGTTTCCGACTGCCACATGTAGCGGGGGGGGGGGTCCTGATCGGACCCCTGACCCGCGTAAAGGCAGGGATGTAAATATACGTCCATCTGCCTGTACGTGCCATTCTGTGGACGTATATGTACATGCGGCGGTCGGGAAGTGGTTAAAGAGAAACAAAAAATGTCCAACAACACAGACCGTTACCCACGGGGGGTGTGGGGGGGGGGTTTCCAGTAGCAACACAATATAACACATCAAGTCAGATTCAGCCTCCTGACCTTGGTCCCTGTCTTCCTGTAGGAATGCTGTACCCCGGTCAGCTGTTTCCTCACAGCTTCCCTGCTGCTCCGGCCCTCCGGCTGGGCCCTCTGTCTGTCCTATCACAGACTGCACCATGAAGACATGCACACACTTGTGGCTGCTCCCTTGCGCCCACATAGACTCCATGGGAGGGTGGAGCCCAGATCCCAGGTACTGACTCTCTAAAAAGTCCCACACACACTTGCATAATTAGCGTGCTGCCAGTTTCCAAACCCTGGTCCCATGATTGGAGATTTACATAGTTACTTACTGTACATAGTTACATAGTTAGTCTGGTTGAGTAAAGACACAAGTCTATCTAGTTCAACCTTTAAAAGGGGGGAAAAAAAATCCTCCCGCTCAAAAGATTGGGGTCATTCTGTAAATACTGTAAATGTTTCGGCATACAAAGACATTTTAGACAATTGTGTTCTTCCAAACTTGTAGTGATGGTTTGGGCAAGGTCCTTCATGAAGACATTGTTTGATAACTTTGATATGAAGGAGCTCAAGTGGCCCGCAGAGTGATTATACTTAAATTCTATAGAATGTCACTGGAATGTCGATTATGAGCCAGGTTGAATTGTCCAACATTAGAACCTGACCTCACAAATGCTCTTTTGGTTGATTGGGCACAAATCATCACAGGCGCCCCAATCTTCTAGAAAGTCTTCCGAGAAGAATGAAGCCTTTCTAACAAGATCATATAGGTGTGGTGTTCAAGTATCCACAAACTTTTGGCCTATATTTAAATTATCATACATGTTATTCAAAATACACAAAGAAATGGTTTTAAAAGTGCCAGGGTTTTCTGTGACATTACTGAGATTTAATAACATGATTGAGAGTGATCATTACAAATCATTTGATACTGTAATGGATGATTAATTATTTAAAGACCATCCCTAAACAAATTTCTCTAAATGTGATTTAGAATTGCAGCACATGTTTTTATTGACTCTCTACACTTGAGTTGAGATGCATAAGGATCTACCGTGCCTCCTTTGAAAATTGACATCTGGGTAATAATAAAAGTTTAATGTTTGCTTGGCAACTCAGCCTATCATGGATTTATGTAAAATAGTCAGTAATCCTTAGTAACACTTTCCGTTATATGAAGTGTAAAGTTTAAAAAAGCTCAAACTCGTTTTCTGTTAAAAATTATTACATGAAATATTAACTTTTACGCCTATTTCTTGCTTACTGCTTTATTACCATTTGAAAATGGAAAATCCATTTTCATGGCTGCAGTCCAGTTGGCCTAATGTCTTTACAAAATGCCACTTTTAAGAAATAATAAAAACAAGGTAGAGGGGAGAAAAGTTATCCACATTTTAATAATGAAATAGTACAGCTGACTGAAGCATGTTTATAACTTACTGCTTTCTGATTGGTTACAGAGACAGGTGAGTTAAAAATGTGCTGTTTTGACTGTTTGGTTTACTTCTGAGGTGAAAAATAGTCATTCATATTGTGCCTAGTGAATATATAAATTCCTGGATTTTTTTATCCAACCCTGATGCCTGAGACACAACTGTTTATTCCATTGTGAATATTTGTTTGTGTGTGTATGAGGCTATTTAATGTACATAATGATGATGTCTCATATTGTTTAAGTACACCATCAACACACACCATTTGTGGCTGTCAGGTTGCCAAGCCAATTCATTTTAGCCACCCAATCTACTAGAGGCTTTTTAGCTTTCAGATGTAAAACCTATTAGCGTTCAGTTTAATAGGAAGGTAAAGCCTTAATTGGACATAAATAGATTTAACAGTCCTGGTGTTTATCATCTTTCACTGGTTATACAATCTATTTTTTTTTTGTACCAGAAAGGTTTTGCTTAATATATATATATATATATATATATATATATATATATATATATATATATATAAAATTCCTGGGAAACGTTAAACGGTAAATAGAAGTAATGCACCGCCACAGTAATGTACAAAGTGATTAAGAATATTACTTGATATTTAATTAATATATTGGTGGTATTATTATTACTTCTATTTTTATCATTATTATTCAATATTCAATCATTATCAGATACGTTTTTGAATACCAAGCCTCTTGAACGAGAAAATGCAATTTTGTGTAAGGGCCCACTTGCAAAAAAATTCCCAAAAATACCAGAAATGTCTACTTATACAATTGATTACAGTGAATACATTTATGTGATCTTTGAAATACATTAGTTGTATTACATTTTCAAAGAGTCAGTCTCCCCAAAAGTGATATTTCTGTTTTGGGTAGTTGCAAGAGATTTAACATGCCTGACAGCAGGGGCAGACTGACAACTCATGGGGCCCCCAGGGCAATAGGAGATTATGGGGCCCCTGGGCAATACTAGATTATGGAGCCCCCAGGCAATAGATTATGGGGCCACGCAGTACTGTATATACACACACACACACACTGAGAAGGTACTGGAGAGACGGGCAGCTATAATCTTGGGATTTTTAGACCAAAAGGATGTCGGCAAGGCCGCGTACACACAATCAAATTTATCTGCTGAAACCGGTCCGATGGACCGTTTCAGCAGACACATTTGATCGTGTGTACGGGCGAGCAGACAGGTTTTTCCAGCAGACAAATTTTAAAGCATGCTTTAAAATCTGTCTGCTGGAAACCCGTCCGTCCAACATGTCCGCTGGTTAGTACACTAACCAGCAGTGCCCGAGTGCCCAAAGGATCCACCCCTGCCTGACACTACCTTATAATTCTCTGTAACTCATTTGGTGTTCTCCCTATGCTTAAGTTCCATATTCTGTAAACTCTGCATTATGAATGGCTCCCATTACCCCTTTTTATATTATGAAGAGTCTAATAAGTAGTGCTGGAAGATGCAAGGTTAGATGAAAACACCTAATAATCCCAGTGCATACAAGCGGAATCTGGAATTATGGAATTGAGATTTCTTTGAGGTTTAAATACATTAGAAACCATTGTTCAGGGAGATGCAACTAAGCATTGTTTTAAATCTGACCTCTCCCAGACGGTGGCTCTAAGCAGAGTTCTGGGTTGACTTGTGATGCAAGCAGTACATAGAACATCGGATAAAACTTTTTTAACTGTATATACATCAATAAAATTGTTATTATGGCTGTCAACTACCTCCAAATATGACTAATTGTTATACTAATTATTAATGTTTTTAGTATATTGTTTTAATATTCTTTTTTTCCCTTTTGTCTTTTAGACCTTTTTAATGAAGCTCACTTGACTCTGTTATATACAGACAGGCCTAAAGGTAAGGTAATTAAGGGAAGAAGCTAATAGTAGTGTATTTATTTATGATCTATATTGCTCTTCATTTTCTGATGCACAACCCATAAAAAATGAGGACAAGTCTCTGGTGCATTGTATATTCAAGGTCACATATATAGGAGTGGAAGAGGACTCCAGTGGCAACCTGTGAAGCTCTGGTGAACTTCATTCCAAATAGAGTAAAGGCAGTGCTGGAAAATAATGGTGGCCACACAAAATATTAACACTTTGGGCCCAATTTGGACATTTTTATTTAGGGGTGTACTCAGTTTTGTTGCCAGCGGTTTAGACATTATTGACTGTGTGTTGAGTTATTTTGAGGGGACAGCAAATTGACACTGTTACATGAAAAGATATAATAAAATATAAAAAAAATGTGAGGGGTGTACTCATGTATGTGTATATATATATATATATATATATATATATATATATATATATATATTTTTATTAAGGATTTTGATTTGTTGCAGACCCGGAGCAAGTATTTTTTACAGGTCTGGTTAACCTTATGATATTCTTAAAGCATACCTCCCAACTTTTTGAGTTGGGAATGAGGGACACCTATTAGCAAAAGTATGTAGGCATAGGACACACCCCCTTTAGGAAGAATAATAAAAAAAAATATTAATTAAACCTACAAGTGCTTTTTTTACCACTACTATTCCTTTATACTGCCTTTTGGAGCAGGTACTCAGTTTTACAGGCACCTAGCTCCCACTTCCTCCCCTGGCTACAAAAGCGGAAACACACTTAAAATTATAAAGTAGACAAAGGTGACTTGTGCATATACAGATGTGTTTAGACTTCCCTGGCAGTTTTGTACCCTAGTTTTGTGTGTGCCATATTCACATCAGTATTAGGCCTCGTACACACAAGCAGACAGATTTGTTCAAATCTGTCCGTCCGACAGATTTGAACAAATCTGTCTGCTGGGATTTTGGTTTGCTCGCATGTACACACGAGCAAACCAAAATCCCCGCCAGCAGACAGCGCGCTGACGTGTCGGTGATGTGGTGGTGACGTTGACGCCGCCACGTCACCGCACCAGGAAGTAAAACACTTCCGCGCATGCGTCGAAACCATTCTGCGCGTGTGCGAGAAGACATGTCTGCTGGTTAGCATACTAACCAGCAGACATGTCGGGCGGATGGGTTCCCAGCCGACAGATTTCAAAGCATGCTTTGAAATCTGTCGGGTGGCCAAATCCGTCTGTTAGCCCGTACACACGATCAAATCTGTCTGCTGAAACGGTCTAGCAGACCGTTTCCAGCAGACAGATTTGATCGTGTGTACGAGGCCTTACACACATACAAATACAGTATATTCATATTTGTGTGTACACTATAGCACCAAGATTTTAGATAATGCAGCTGTAGCATTCACATTTGACCTTCTTGTAGTCTGTTAAATTATGCAACACGCTATCCTGATTTTTGGCTTTTAGCCACAACAGTTACATTAAGTCAAAAGAACACAAGTTGTAAGTATAGATATTTCTCATAAGGTTACTGGTTCATTCGTAAATCAGATTTTTTTGATTACTGTAGGTAGCACAAAATAGATAAACCAAGTTTCTCTGTATATGACAGTGATTCTAATTTATAAAGAAGTGTATCAGTAATGAATTCCAGCCTTTTTTTGGAGCAGACACTTAGATATATTAGTTTGAAATACATGGCCCACATAATGGCCTAATACAGAATGACAACCTGTATTGCTGACATTTACAGATAGCACGAAGAACAGAATATTATGCGTTTGTGTGTGTGTGTGTGTGTATATATATATACCTATATCTATAGAGAGAGAGAGAGCAAGAGATATATATCTTTATAGATGCATATATAGAGAGAGAGAAAAAGAGAGAGCAAGTATATAAATATAACATTCTGTAGTTTGCAGATATAACTATCATGTTGAATCAGCTTCTTCCTTGTACATATATGTTAAAATTAAAGTTTGCCATCTTTTACTTTGAAAATAAAATATTTATTTTTTTCCTTTTGATTGCCAAGTATAAGTCACAGTGCAGGTGACGGGAAGTATCTGAAGGAAATGTTTGCTCTCTTATTGTAGTCCATGGCCCAGTGCCACCTTTCATATGGAATTGTGCACCCAAAGTCTGCTGCTTAGCTGACCTTGCATTAATCATATGGTCTGCTTTTGCGTAGCACTGTTCCCTGAAAAACTTCCCAAAACAAAAGTCGCATACAACGCAACCTCTGCATACAACTTCAACCATCTTTTATTTTGTTTGCTTTGCTGCACATACATAAGTATGCATTTTTACATTAAAGTATCACCAACTGCAAAACGTTTTTTTTTTGTGGACAGAGTGGAGAGGGATTAGAATGCTTGTCAGGTTGATGTTTTTTTGCTGTCTGCATTCCCATTAAGGAGATTCACCCTCTCTATTTGTCCTGTTTACCATTATCATTGAAAGTAAAAGTACAAGAAAATACCAACTTTTGCGATGTCCCCAGAAAAGTAATAAAAGGGAAATCTTCCAATACAGACATTAGTTCTGGTGACCTGGGTGTTCCCAAGGAATTCCCTTAATTTGCAGGGATTTCCTCCCACTTCCTGATTGGCTATGGGACAGGAAGTGGAGGGAAATCTCTGCAATGGAACACTGATGGCAAGAAAAAATCCATAAGGGGTTATAATCCTCCCTTACTCTATCCGATTCCAAGGAAAGTTTTCACTATAACAAATGGTTATAAATGACACTGAATCAGTGTCAACGACTTACTCTCCTGAGAACACCTAATATTCAAAGCCGGTTCACACAGGGACGACTCATCAGGCGACTCAGCCGCCTGACAAGTCGTGTCCCGTTCTGTTTAATGGAACTGTTCTAATAGGAGCGACGCAAGCAACTTAGAAAAAGGTTCTTGTACGACTTTGGGGGCAACTCGGGGCGACTTGCATTGACTTCAATACAGAAGTCATTTTGCAAGTCGCCTCTGAAGTTGTCTTGAGATCGCCTTGCCGAGTCGCCCCCAAAGTCGTGCCGCCCCAGTGTGAACCGGGTCCTATGCTCATCACTAACCTTTCTGATATATTTTATTTACACCCTTGCTCCTCTTTCACTGTAGAAAAAGGTATATTCCATAGAATGAGTGCCAAGAGGCAGCAGTAATATATTTGTTGTACAGTAGTTGTACAATTTCAGTGTTTTTTGAGATTCTTTGGTGGTTCATCAGATGATTTTATTTCATTTGTAGAGTTGTTGGTATGACAACGTTTATGGGCATTCTGGTTTGTGGTCAGAAACATGCAACACAAGTCTTTGGTATTTTCCTGGAACAGGAACCGTTTTTAGATTGCTGGTTTTGCGCAGACTTTTTTAACCTAAGATCAGAATCATTATGAGATCTTCAGAGCTTCCAAATTGAATGGCTTTAGTCTTTTGCTTTAGTTCATTCTGAAACCTTTTTGTGAAAATATTTGACACTGAAATAATAATAAAGATTCTGAAAAACAATGGGCAGGCTTGCATGAGTGTTTGACACACAGTAAACACAGAAATGTCACCAGTGAGCAATAGATCACTAGTGCAGTGATCTGTTGCTGCCGAGGGAGTAGGCAGAGCTGGATCAAGAACTCTTGATGATTTTCTTTTTTTTTTCCACAAAAGATTTTTATTGAAGATATCAAAAATTGTGTGTACAATGCAATTAACAAAACAACCAAAATCACATCCATGACAACTTTGTACAGTGAAATGACAGAGATTATTAGTACAGCATGAGTCATGGTACATAGAACAGCGAGGTTCTTATTTAGACAAATATCTCCTAAAGGTGATGAACATTAAGGCCTCGTACACACGATCAAATCTGTCTGCTGGAAACGGTCTGCTAGACCGTTTCAGCAGACAGATTTGATCGTGTGTACGGGCCAACAGACGGATTTGGCCACCCGACAGATTTCAAAGCATGCTTTGAAATCTGTCGGCTGGAAACCCATCCGCCCGACATGTCTGCTGGTTAGTATGCTAACCAGCAGACATGTCTTCTTGCACACGCGCCAAATGATTTTGACGCATGCGTGGAAGTGTTTTACTTCCTGGTGCGATGACGTGGCGGCGTCAACGTCACCGCCACCTGACCGACACAGCAGCGCGCTGTCGGCTGGCGGGGATTTTGGTTTGCTCGTGTGTACACGCTAGCAAACCAAAATGCCAGCAGACAGATCTGTTCAAATCGGTCGGTCCGACCGATTTGAACAGATAGATTGACTCGTGTGTACGAGGCCTAAATGAACAGCCAACACATTTGGAGTGCAAAATCGTATGACAAGTCATTCTCCATTATTTTCAAAGACTACCATTCATACTGGCATGACTTTAAGTTGTGCCTACTTCAAAGTAGTCCTTGCACTACTTTGGTCCGATTTTGATGCCACTTACACAGGCATTCATTGAAATTGCGGTAAAATCGTGCGACTTTGAAGTCGTACAAGTGTGAAAGGTGTCTTAAGGTAATGGCACCTAAAATGAGTCAAGTAACATTGTAACTGATACTGCAATATTGTTGAGACCAATATCAACAGGTCTAAGCTTGGTAATAGAAACGCCATTAAACTTGACTTCTAAGTTGCAGGGAAAGTTCCAGGTACTTGTGATGGGGTGCCTAGATTAATTTTGGTTGGCTATATCGCTATGGGATAGAAAAAGAGTATAGAAAGAAAAGAGGAAGGGAGAAGAAGACAAGGTATGAGGGGATAAGGCTGGAGAAGGGAAGGAGAGGGGGAAGGGGGGACAAGTGGTGGGGGCCGCTCTTCAGTCCAAGCCTCCGGCTCAACACGAAGTATGAGGAATAACCACCAAATAACCTAGGTAGTTGTGTTCAGTGAAGGAAAGTAGGAAGTATAGCTTTCCATAGTCTTGAAATTAGTCCAACAGCCCCAGATCTCTGTGAACTTCTGTAAGCGTTCTTGGGAAGTGTAAATCAATTCTTCCATCTCCTCTATCTTAGCAACCCTAGTCATCTTGATGATTTTCATAAAATGTTCTTAGTAACCACAACATAGTCTTTGAAGTCCCAGCACTAAATCCATCAGGACATTCACGCATCTGGGGAAACCAGTGAATTATTGTTTTGCAATGCCAATTTGAGATGGCATCTGGCAAGTGAGTGGTTAAGGAGTTAAGTGATTACATTAAAATGCACAACTATCCCCATCTAGTTGCAAATCTCAAAATGTAATAGAATAAGAAAAATAACAAAAATCAGATATAGGGTGCGAACATTTGAAAGTTTCATTAAATTGCTTTAAGGTACACTCTAAAAATAATCGGGTTCACGAATTAGATGCGATTTGAACCGCATCCAGTTCTCATGACATGTGAATGTGACCGGCTCTCAATGGAGCCGTTTTACATATGTCTGGGACATCCACGGTTTCAAAAAGGGTCCTGTGTGTTTTTGGTTTTGGTTCAGGTGCAATTTCAGGCAACAATTTGCACTTGAATCACACCTGAACCAGTGAACGAAAACGCACTAGACCCTGGACTGGAAACCGCAGCCCCACATATGTGTACCCAGCCTCAATGTGTATACATGTCCTTAATATCAAAATGATATGAACTGAGCTATGAGCGGTAGCAAGTTAGGTTTTGTATTATACAGCTTTAAACCTACCAAGGATTATTCACTGCTGGCTGGAGAGGGAATTCCTTAAAGCGGAAGTAAACCCATCATTGTAAAATTTTTAAAAACACAGTTAACATTCCCGGCATGCTGGGAATGCTAACTGCACATTGGTTGTGCTTTCAACCAAACTGTCAAACCATCCAATGGCTGAGGTCATAACTGATCACATGTGCAGCTTCATGGCAGTTGAAGATTAAACCAAGGCCAAGACGGCAGCTTCCTTGGCTGAAAACAGTAGGAGGGCTTACTTCCACTTTAACTAGAGAAACTGTGTATTGACTCCAGGACTTCTCTGCTGGAAAAGTGCTGGTCTGATGTTGGACAGTATTTTGGCACAAACTTTTTGAGTCATTTCAAATGCAATGTTTTTATCTTCATCCAGTTTGAAGCACATTTACTGCATCCCCTTTGTAGCATGAAATGTTTTTCTCTCTATAGGAACAAACTCAAATTTGTATTTTACAATGTGGACTGATGACTTTTTAAATCAAGTGAAAAAATGCTATAGACTGGATCTTCAGGGAGGGGTAGTGCCTTGATCTGTATTGCAGATGTTTCCCCTTTCTGCATATTTATAAGCTATAATTTCACATTTGCGACATAGATTATTACATTGGGTGAATAAGTATGCATCGTAGGGAATGCTAATGTATTTTGAGTAACTTTAATATGAGTCTTATTTACTCTTTAAAAATGTTTCTTGACTTAATATAGCAAATATTGCAAGTATTAGCAAAGTGCCTGTCAACAGAAGAAACACAGGAGATCAGGGGTATGCTGGGAGAGTTTGAATTTTTTTGCATCCCTATATGATCTTGCTAAGAAAAGTTACGACCACATCGTAATGGAACATTTCATAACTTGCCTGCTTTTAGGCAGTTTTTGTCTCATGTCTTTTTTTTTTTAGAAATATTAAATTTAAAATACACTATATTAGATACGCAGAAGACATCTCTATTCTAGACTTTCTTATGAAATGTGGGATCAGTTTTTGAGGCTGTTTTTTTTGCACAAGACATATAGGGCCAGATTCAGGAAAGGTTACGCTGGCGGATCGAGTGATCCGCCAGCCTAACTGTGGCTTTGAGCCGGCGTTTCTGTTTTCTGTAACCAGAAAACAAGAAACGCCGGGTTGAAGTTCTGATGCGAGCAGCGTAACTGAGTTTCGCCATCGCATCGTTACTTCAACTTAAAAATGGCGCCGGGGGCGTTCCCGCCGATTTACGCTCAAAAAATATGTTAATGAGCGGAAATCGGCAATTCACGATCGAAATCCGGCGCGACGCAATGACGATACGACGTTTCCGGACGGGATACGCGGCGCATAGATATACCTACATGGGGTTGGAGTATCCTATGTTAGGTATAGGCGTCGTCATCGCGTCGGGAAAAAAAAAAAAAAAACGTCGCTTGCGTAAAACGGTCATGAATGGGAATGTGACGTCATTGACGTTCATTCACAGATTTTGGAGCATGCGCACGGGGATGTTTTGACACTCGACGCATGCGCAGTACGTTGGCGGCGGGATCGCGCGTAGTTAGCATACTACACGCCCCGTACCCGCTACATTTGAATTCCGCCGGCTCATTTGTGATGCGCTGCCGCAACTTTAGGAGCAAGTGCTTCGTGAATGACAGCACTTGCTCCTAAAATTTCGGCAGCGCAACGCAAATCAGAAGCGTTACTCCAGAGCAAAGATGCTCTGGAATACGTGAATCTGGCCCATACTGTCACTATGAGCTTTAGAATGGTGCTTTTAGCTGCAGATTTTACCGCAGCTAGAAGCACACAATGCTCTCCTATGACATCATTCACACACTACGGTTACCTGCGTTTTTTTTCCTCGCGATCTTGTGCGGATAGGAAAAATAGAACTGGATGCCTCCAGCTGTGAAATCCCGCAGCTATCGGCACTGTGTCAGCTGCGTTTGGTATGAATCTTGAGGGGGAACTCCATGCCAAATTTCAACTAAAAAACCAGCATGGAGCATACCAGGCCCCAGGTCTGCTATGGATTAAGGAGACACCCCGTATGCCGAAAAAACGGCATGGGGGTCCCCCCAAAATCCATACCAATTTATATAGGCCTCTTATGACGTCACAGTCCCAGCATGCTCCGGTACCGACCATATAAGCCTCTTATGATGTCACAGTCCCAGCATGCTCCAGTACCGACCCACGTGGGTCGGTACCAGAGTATGCTGGGACTGTGACGTCATAAGAGGCCTATATAAATCGGTGCGAGCCACGTACCCCACCATTACAGCGGGAGGAAGCGGCGTGTCAACATCAAAGAAGAAGAAGCAGCAGCCAGAGACAGAAGCCCTGTCACCTCCGCCGAACACGTCGGAGGAAGCCCGCAAGGGGGTGCACTTTTATAAAAGCGCCCCCACCCTCTTGGCGGAAGAGAATCAGACGGCGTGGAAGAGTGGAACATCGCCCCCCCCCAGAAGACATTGAAGAAGCAGCCCCCCCTCAGGAAAGAGCTAAAGAAGAGAGGGGGGCCCCCGGAGCTGACTAATAAATTACTTTACCCTGTCGTGTGTTTTTTTTACATTTTTTATTCCGCCACGTGAATGGCTAGGAGTACGATGTACCTCATACTCATTCACCTAGGGTGGTGGGCCGGCATCTGGGGGCCCCCTTAATAAAGGGGGCTCCCAGATTCCGATAAGCTCCCTTCCTGCAGATTTCGATAACCAACGGCCAGGGTTGTCAGGAAGAGGCCCTGTCCTCATCAACATGGGGACAGGGTGCTTTAGGGTGGGGGCCACAGGGCGCCCCCTGCCCCAAAGCACCTACCTATGCCCTGTTGTGGAAATTTTATGAACATGTATTTAGTATGTATTGTCATAGTGTCACCCAGTGTTAGTACTCCCGCAGGCCGCTCTAAACAGCTGACTGGGGCAGACTCAAGCTAGTTGAGTCCCGTCTAGTAGTGGAAAACATTGAAGAGAGGTGTTTGCAGAGTGGGAATATGTCCACCAGCGAAGGAGATATGTTCGCTCTGCAAGGACATCATCGGTTATAGGCGGATGTACGCTCTTGTCTCTGCTGTGTCTGATCCAGCAAAACACCATATGCTGGAAATTTAGCAGTTTCATGTCTTGTTGTTTTAATATTTCCTACTGCTTTTAAAAATGTTAAAGTTTTCTTTTTTGGGGGCGCAAGGGGTGCAAATAGCTGGTCTTGCCTAGGGCTCAAAATAGTCTAGCACTGGCCATGTTTACATATAAATATAAATTTGTTTAAGGTAAACTCAAATGGGCTTTTTACTTCTGCAAAGTTTCTTATCGGATAGCAACATGGATTCTCTTCTTTTCTGGGGTTGATTTTTTAACTTTCCATGAGCTAGCATAGTACATTATTTAGACCAATGATAATATTGGGATTGGCAGATAATATAGGTCATACTGTAAACAATGCTGTTATATGGCTCATTTGTTCTAAGGAAAAATGTAAGCCAACTTATATTGTTCTGGCTTTGACAAAATAAAATAGAATGCTGTCCAGTGCAGTCAATCAGGTGTCAATGTTCATTTTGTAGCCTGAACTGGAATAATGAAACCTGGAGTGGGAATTTGCTAAAACAGGATCGGACAGAATCTGGAGCAGCTGTGAATTGTAACCAATCTATCTTCGTCTTGTTCAGCAGTGGCAGCCCTTCCATATGGGGTGCAGGGAAGCCGCCCCCCTAATCCATGCGCCTGGCCCCAAAACTACATGCAGGGTGCCGGGTGCATGTATTCTAGTGTTTTTTTTTAAGCACTTGATTAGAGCCAGAGGCTCAAATAGCTTCGAAAAAGGGTGGACTTGGGGTGCAGAGCACTGCGCCCCTCGAGCAGACCCAACTCTGCGACCATAGTGAATCACTATTTGTTAATATCTTTCTGATTCTGCTCCAATCAGGAAGCGGGTCCTGAGACCCGTCACAAAATTGGCTGAGAGGAGAAGTGACACTATTGGCCGCCAAGGACAATGAGGGAGGAGACGCAGGGGAAGCCTCTGTGAAGCCCAGGAGGAGGAAACACAGGGTGAAGCCGCCACCCGGAGGAAACGCTGTCTGCGACTGTTGTTCAGTTAAAAGTTGAAAATAGAGGATAAAAGGTGATTGGTTGGCATGCAAAACTACTTATGATTCTGGCTGCTTCAGTCAGTAAAATTCCCCCCTGTGTAATCTATATGGCAGCTATAGGCAAAAGCTACATTGTTCTTTGTTCCAGATGTATTGTGTTTAAATTAGGCCTCTTGTTATAGCTTTATGGGTATTGGGGTTTATCCGAGCATTTCAAGGTGGTTTTGTAGGTGTAAATCGATTGAAGTTTCCAGGCCCATGTATTAGTGGATACTAGGGTTGTCCCGATACCGATACTAGTATCCGTATCGATGCCGAGTATTTGCACTAGTACTTGTACTCGCGCAAATACTCCTGATTCTTAAATAGAATACTTTTTTTTTTTTTAACGAGCGGTGATGCGGAGGTGAACCTTCCCCGTGTTTCCGGCTCTCCCCCTGTCCATGCCGGCTCTCCCCCCGTCCATGCCGGCTCTCTCCCGTCCATACCGCTCTCCCCCCGTCCATGCCGGCTCTCCCCCCGTCCATGCCGGCTCTCCCCCCGTCCATGCCGGCTCTCCCCCCGTCCATGTCGGCTCTCCCCCCGTGATGTCTGCTCCCCCCCGTCCATGTCGGCTCCCCCCCCGTGATGTCTGCTCTCCCCCCGTCCATGCCGGCTCTCCCCCTGTGATGTCCGCTCTCCTCTCGTCCATGTCGGCTCTCCCCCATCCATGTCGGCTCTCCCCCAGTCCATGTCGGCTCTCCCCCAGTCCATGTCGGCTCTCCCCCAGTCCATGCCGGCTCTATCCCAGTCCATGTCGGCTCTCCCCCCGTCCATGTCGGCTCTCCCCCCTCCATGTCGGCTCTCCCCCCCTCCATGTCGGCTCTCCCCCCGTGATGTCTGCTCCCCCCGTCCATGTCGGCTCTCCCCCTGTGATGTCTGCTCTCCCCCCGTCCATGCCGGCTCTCCCCCCGTGATGTCCGCTCTCCTCCCGTCCATGTCGGCTCTCCCCCATCCATGTCGGCTCTCCCCCAGTCCATGTCGGCTCTCCCCCAGTCCATGTCGGCTCTCCCCCAGTCCATGCTGGCTCTGTCCCAGTCCATGTCGGCTCTCCCCCCGTCCATGCCGGCTCTCCCCCCGTCCATGTCGGCTCTCCCCCCGTCCATGTCGGCTCTCCCCCCTCCATGTCGGCTCTCCCCCCGTGATGTCTGCTCCCCCCCGTCCATGTCGGCTCTCCCCCCGTGATGTCTGCTCTCCCCCCGTCCATGCCGGCTCTCCCCCCGCAATGTCCGCTCTCCTCCCGTCCATGCCGGCTCTCCCCCGTCCATGTCGGCTCTCCCCCAGTCCATGTCGGCTCTCCCCCAGTCCATGTCGGCTCTCCCCCAGTCCATGCCGGCTCTCCCCCCGTCCATGCCGGCTCTCCCCCTGCTGTTGGCTCTTCACCGTGCAGCGCGTTCTTGCCCCCTCCTGCTCTCCCCCCTCAATCTGTCAGGGGGGAGAGCAGAGGTAGGAGCCGCTAAACCCGGCTCCTACCTTTTCCGAATGAATGGAGTGAGTGATCACTGATTCCATCCATTCATATAACTGAGCATCGTAACCTGTGATTACGATGCTTCAGTTTATGAATGGAGGGAGCCTCTCCATTCATTCAGCTGAGGCTGCTAATAAAGGGACTGGGGAATCTGCTTCCCTAGTCCCTTTCTCTGTCTTAAAGGGGAGATGTCAGGGGTCTGTTAGAGACCCCTGACATCTCTCCAAAGACCCCCAACAGGGCTGTTTAAAAAAATAAAAAATTGCAATTTTAAAAATAAATAAAATAAAATGTTAATAATAATAATAATAATAAAGACACATTGACATCCACCCTGCCCCCCTAAAAAAAAAAAAAAATCACTGTAACAGTAAAAAAAAAAAAATACCGCTGCCTGTCACATGACATAAAAAAAAAAAAAAAAGTATCGGTATTCGTTATCGGTGACTACTTAAAAAAAAGTATCGGTATTCGTTATCGGTGACTACTTAAAAAAAAGTATCGGTACTTGTACTCGGTCTCAAAAGAGTGGTATCGGGACAACCCTAGTGGATACAAGTATTTTCTCACCTATTACAGCTGAGGACAGCCTGACCTGTGCAGATTAAACATTAGACTCTCAGAAAGTTCCAAGAAATAAAGCTGGCAGCAGTTTAGTAAGCTGTTAAAAGACACTTACTGTGTTTTCTCAGGTTCACGGTTACTATTACAGGAGAATTCTAGCTTATACAGCATTGCATTCATGAAATAAAAAGTAGCAGAACTACCACCTTGTACCAAATACTGTTTGTGATCTAAGGAAAGCTGTAACAAGATATAAAATACATTACACACCAAAATACCCATCTGTTATTCTTATCTACAGCTCAGGGTTACCCGCTGTGCCCCAACCATCTTTCTATCTCCTTGCAGAATTGGATGCGTTATATCTATAACGTCACTCTGCTGTTAAGGTTACAGACCAGTAATGAGCAGAAACAAAGATTAGCCAGAGGATGCAGAAGAAACACAAATGAAAAGGTACCTGGTTCAGTGCATGTTTAAAAAAAAGACCGTTTCTTATAGACACTTGAATCCTTAAAGTAGAATTATTATTATTATATTATACATGACTTATATAGTTCCAACAGTTTGTGCCGCGCTTTACAAAATAAAGTCAGACATTACAGTTACAATACAATTCGGTACAAGAGGAATCAGAGGGCCCTGTTTCTTAGAGTTTACAATTTAGGAGTCAAGTGATTCAAAAGGTAATAACTGTGAGGCATGAGGTGGTGGAGAAAATTAAAACAGAGTATTGCCTTGTACACACGATCGGTTTTCCCGGTGGTAAAAAGAACCTGCTCGGTAGCTTTTTCCCCCCTACATTCGACCGGTTTTCCTGGCAGGAAAACTGCCATGAGAGCTTTGGCCGGGAAACCCGGCCATGTGCATGCTCCACTGCAGTGTTTCCCATGGGAAAAAGACCGCCGGGAATCGCAGCAGGAAAAACTTTTGGGAAAACTGCCATGGAGCATACACACAGCCAGTTTTCCTGGCCAAAAGCTGTCATGGCCGTGGTCGTGTGTACGAGGCATATTAGTTAGAAACAGGCTAGGCTTCTTTAACCACTTCAATACCAGGCACTTTTGTTCCTTCCTGCCCAAACCAATTTTTAGCTTTCAGCGCGGTCGCACTTTGAATGACAATGGCGCGGTCATGCTACACCGTACCGTGGTTCTACAAATAGAGCTTTTTTTTGGTGGTATGTGATCCCTGATGGCGGTTTTATTTTTTTGTGCAGCATATAAAAAAAGAAAATTATGAAAAAAAAAGCTTTTCTTTGTTTCTGTTATAAAATTTTGTAAATAAGTATGTTTTTTCCTTTACTGATGGGCACTGATGAGGCTGCACTAATAGGCACTGATGGGCACTGATGAGGTGGCACCAATGAGTTGAAACTGATGGGCACAGATATAAGCGGCACTGATGGGCACTGATAGGTGGCACTGATAGGCAGCACTGATGGGCACTGATAGGCAGCACTGATGGATACTTATCAGTGGCACTGATAGGTGACACTGATGGACACTGATAAACATCACTGCTGTGTATCACTGATAATGAGAGACATCTGGCAGGCACTGACTGAATGGCATTAACTGGCAAGATGTGTGGGCATCCCTGGTCATCCATCTGTTGTGGGCATTCCTGGTGGTCCTGGTGGCATCCCTGGAGGTCCAGTGTGTGTGCGCTGATAAACAATCGGCACAGACCACCCCTGTCAGGAGAGCCATGATCGTCTCCCTTCTACTCGCGTTTGTCAGATGGGAATGAGGAAAAGCCGATAACGCCTCTTCCTGTTTTTATCGTGATCAGCCATGATTGGACATGGCTAATCACGTGGTAAAGAGCCTCCATCAGAGGCTCTCTACTGAAATCGGTGTATCGGTTTGTCAAATTGACACAGCGCACCACAGATCGCCGCCCTGCGTGTCCGCATGGGCGCGCTTCGGCAATTATCCTGCTGAACTTCATAGGACGTCCAGTCAGGATAACTGAACTATCGCCCGGCCGTCATTCTGCTATAGGCCGGGCGGGAAGTGGTTAAAGAAAGGGGTTTTCAGGGATCACCTAAAGATGGATAGATTAGGCAATAGTCAGACAGATTGGGGTAGAAAGTTCCAAAGGATGGTAGAAGCTTGGGAGAAGTACGGTATGCGAGCATGGGAGGAGGTGACAAGGGAACTAAAGAGCAGGAGGTCTTTGGAGAAACGAAGGGATCGGTTTGGTTGATATTTTGAGACCAAGTTAGTGATGTAGATTGTAAGCGCTAATGAGCAGGGCCCTCTGATTCCTACTGTATTCAAGCGTATTGTATTTGTACTGTCTACCCTCAAGTTGTAAAGAGCTGCATAAACTGTTGGTGCTATATAAATCCTGTATAATAATAATAATAATAACTGGGCAGAATTCCTGCCTAAAATTAACTATGTTTAATAAACTTCCCTCGCCCCACCTGCTACATATGCTGTCCAAACAAAATGTATATACTCACTTATTTTCACGCCTCCCTGGTCAGGTCATGTGATCCCAGAGCTTCTGCTCCCCTGTGCCAGCGATGGCTTCAGGGGAGAGGAAAGAGTGCCGACAATGGCTGTTGCATGGGAGCCTATGGGTGATGTCATTGCTCCTGAAATTCCCAGCCATTGTCAGCTGGTTCTTGCTCTCCCCTGCTGCAGACTGACATATCTGAACTGCAGAAATTATTGCACACTTATATGCATACCTCATACCTGATGGGCTGCTAGGGAAGTTGGAAGTCACTGTAGTAGTTGGTGTTCTTGTCCCCCGCATCACCTTCCCCATTTAGGGAAAGTCTTGTATTCATTGGAAAAAGCAACCCTCTGTGGTCAGTGTGCAAAAAGGAAGCCGCTCACACAGAACACCAGCAGCCGCAGGAAAATTGCTGCTATCACTGTAGTAGTGCAGTAATTGCATACAGCGATTTCCAGTTTCCCCAGTGCTCCATCAGGTACAGTATGAGATATGCCAGACTGAAACAATGTAAATATGCAATGCAAATAGTTCCTGAAGTTCAGCTCAAAAAAACTATGAAAGCTGTGCCCAAAAGAGGCAAGCAAAAAAAACAAAGGACTGATCAACAGTATTGCCTATAGCCTTTCTGCATTTGAATTATTCCCAGTTACTGAATTACTTACAATGATTTGTTCTGCACTGTGTCAGAATCAATAGAGCACATGCACATAGATCCTTGTACTGCAGATCCTCAAGTCCAACGTTTTCTCCAGCAAAAACATTGAGCAGTGCATACAGGAACATTACCAAAGCTTAGTCCAGATCTTAGGCACAAAATATCTAAATGGTCCCTATAAGAAAATCTTGCCTTCATCTTTGCCAGTTTTTGGTTTGAATTGGATGAATCTGTGGATAAAGTGGAAATCCCCTTTAAAGAGTAGTCTGGGGTACATAAACAAAAGGAAATCTTCATGCTGCAGCATCTGTGAGACGCTCTAAGGCCTAGAGTGATCACATGACCGCTAATTGCTCAGTTCTACTTAGAGTGGAGATCAGTGACTGTCGATCATCGCTCTCTGCTCTGCTTCTCAAACAGAACCAGCTGTGGGTGGATCTTGATAATATCTTGACAATATGATCATGATCCTTTAAGAGTTATAGTATTGGAGCCTATACACATCACCTCTGGACATTCCTTATCTGTGGAGGTTCCTTGGATGCTCGTGTTACAATCCTTGGGTCCCAGTACTTCAGCTCCTGTGACAGACGCCAAGTAGCACTTTCGTTGCATCACTTCGAATTTAGCTCATATGTAAGAACTCAAGGAGGAGAAGCACTTTCCTCCCTGTGGTTGGTATTCAATTTTTCCATATATCCAAGTATTCAATGTTGTCAGGTACCCTGGCTATATTGTTTTATACAATATATTCTAAATTTTATATTTTGTATATATTTGTGTTTTTTCACAGATATTTCATGTATTTGCCCCTGAAGAGTAGATTAAATCCACGAAACGCGTAGGGTTTATTCGATGCATCTCATCTTCATTTGACGGTTTAACCAGTTTAATATATACAGATTTTGGGCCAGATTCTCAGAGGCGTTACGACGGAGTATCTCAGATACCCCGTCGTATCGCCTTTTTTTTGTCCTCGTATCTATGCGAGTGATGCTTTGCATCACTTTTGCATAGATACGCTTCTACATCCGACAAGTGTAAAAGCATTACACTTTCGGATCGTAGGTGTAATGACAACTCCGGCCACTAGGTGGCCTTCACGTTGTTTTTTCATTTGCATATGCAAATGAGGCTAGTACGGCGATTCCCGATCGCTTTTACGCCGCCCCGTCGTCGCATACGTCGTTTACGGACTCGTAAGGTTACCCCAGCTTCTATGTGGAGTAACCTTACGAAGTTCCGTCGGATGCCGTCGGGTGCCGTCGGACGCCATGTTAAGTATGGCGTCGGGTCAGCGTCGGCTTTTTCCGTCGTTTCCGTCGTTTTACTAACTCGTTCGCGAATAGAGACTTGCGTAGTGACGCTCACGTCGCTTTGACGTCGGTTTCAACGACGCTTCCCGACGTGAGCTGGAGCATGCGCACTGGGCTTTTTCCCCGGCCGGCGCATGCACAGTTCGTTCGACGCGGGGGCGCGCTTAATTTAAATACAAGCCGCCCCATTTGAATTGCACGGGTTTACGCTTGGCGATTTACGAGACGCCGGCGAAAACTACGGAGCAAGTGCTTTGAGAATAAAGCACTTGCTCTAGTACGCAGCGGCGGCGTAGTGTAAATGGCTTACGCTACGCTGCCGAAAATATATGAGAATCTGGCCCTTTAGCTTTATACTGTTTCTGATGTGGTCAGTGTCATTTAGGGTGGCTGTTATATATTTACCCTACAGTGTACTATCTTGATGCAGCAGTCATATATTTATTATGCAATGTACCATTTATTGTTCTTGCCAGTATTTTACCTGCAATGTTTGGTACTTGTTGTCATTTTGGACACAAATCCTATGAATGGATTTTTCTAATATGTTATGCAATCATTATTTGGCAATAAACATTGTGATTTTACTGTATATCGACTGCGTTTCCATTGCCGCACATACCTCATACAAAGTCCTATTTTATTTATTTTTGTTTCTACTGAATCAGGGATGGAGACGTATTCACATACATTTCACATAAAGTCCCATCAAGTCCCCTACCCCTTTTTTATATGATCCTTTAAGAGCCTGGAGTGTCTCTGTGATGTCAGTTGATAACTGGGTCACAAGAGATCAAAAGTAAGTACACCCATGTGACCCACAAGAGAAATATTTCTCTTTTTACAGAGAAGTGTGTCATCTTAAAATGCAAGAAGGGGCCTTTTCTATATAGTAAATACAAAATCTATTCTGGATAATTATATGCAGCTCAGTCCTGGGTAAATATAATAATAATATATATATTTTTTTTAAAGAATACATTCTAAAAGAAACTACACAGTATTTTTATATTCACAGTAATGTGATATAAATAAACAATATTACATATTTTACCTTGTGTTGCCCTATACCGGTTACATTTAATGTATTATTATGTGTCTCCACTAGAATAACGGCTTTATTTTCTAACATGTACAATTTACTGTATGTGAAGAATAGGAAGCATAATAGCTGATTGTGCCACTGGTGATTTTAGTTGTATTGGAAAAATAAATGCATGCCACTTCAGACATACTGGTTTATGTGCAGTGAAGATGAGTAAAATCAGGCGCTCCCAGCAGTCAACCACGCTTCATTTTCTATAAGTTGGATCATCGCTTGGAGTAAAAAAATATTTTCTGAATGATTTGTATGGATTCTGCAGTTTGCATGTTGATATTATTTTATAAAAGACTCACTCTCTGTCTAGGTATTGTCGGCACAATTCTATACCTCACAACTTTTTCAGATGGAAATGAGGGGCACCTATTAGTAGAATTATGTAGGCATAGGACACAACCCCTACCACACCCCCTTAAAGAAAAATTAAATGGGTTTATTTAAACCCACAAGTGCTTTTTTTTTTACCACCGCTATTTTTTTATACTGGGTTTTAAAATAAAAAAAATGCTGTAATTTAGAAATTGGATGAAAGATAAATAGTGCATTTAATATACGACTATATAAAGCAGACCAAATGAGGGACACATGAGGAGGAAAGAGAGGCAGAGGGACTTCAAAATCAGGGAAAGTCTCTTGAAATCAAGGACAGTTGGGAGCTATGCCATTCCTGGTTATAGATGTACTTTAATCAAACAAGTATCTGTAGAATATAATAGTGTTTTCATGTTTTGACTGGGAAAATGTTACAGTGCACTTTAGTGAATCTTACATTTACTTTTTTTATAAGTATGGTGTATATTGTATCATTCAGCATTGGATTGGAATGGGATTTGACCCATCTAAAAAATAGACCCTCACGGTTTCTTCAGTTAGGAGAGTAATCCTTCAAAGATGCTTGCAGTATATGCTGAATAAAAAAAAGAAAAGTTATAAACATCTAATGTGAATCTATAATACAGAGAAAATGCGTAATCTAAATGATAAAATTGCCATCATCATCATCTCTGCCTTGGCTTATTTGTGTATATACGAATAGATTTAAATTATTTATTTTTTTCGGACTAGCCAGGGGAAATTACGTATTTTTCTTTCATTAAGCCCACTGTGGCGCCCCAAAAAATCAGATGTGGCCTTGTTGCTGATACATTGTTTTACGCAACACCCATTTATGATGTTGAATGTCTTGCCTTTTGTCGTGCCAATATTCTGTTATGATTATCTTCTGTTTTGAAAAAAAATCTATTGAAAGAGAAAATATTTAATTTTACATATAAACGTCTTCATTTTAGGTATTATCCTCAGATTATGTCACTTATTTGAGCATTGCTTAGGCCAACCATAGATGGTTCATGCTGAACCATTCAAACCGTGTGTGGGCAGGCTCAATGTATCAAGCTGATTGATCAACAGCAGCTGCTATAGCCACTAGCAAAAATCACTATCATCTTCCGGTGGGGACGGCTTTCCTCCTCCCTCTGTCGGGAGAAGATAATTGATCAGCAAGAGGGATTCCCCTGTCAGTCTCTATCTGTGTTGTTTACCCTTTGGATTTGGTGACCTAGCAAATGTGGTTATCATGTCTGTACCTTCTCACAGTTTTAAGTGACTTTATTTTTTTTATAGTATGTCTGACACATGGACATCAAATTAAGAATACTAAGACCCAAAGGAACACTATACCTACAAGTTATTTGACAGATGTGTGAACATTTTGGGCCAGATTCAGGTAGATGAGAGTATCTTTCCTCTGGAGTAACGCTTCTCATTTACGTTACTCTGAAGACCCTTTCAGCGCAAGTCCTGTAATTCACATAGCAGTTGCGCGTAAACTTGCGCCAGAGTAACGATAATGCGCTGGCGTAACCCGACGCAAGTGGAAGTGGGTGTGATCATATGTAAATGATGGGCGGAGCCCAGCGCAGAGGCTTACGTTCAGCGCATCATCCACGGAGCATGCGCAGTGAGTGCGGCTCCACTCGCCCCCTTGTGCGCATGCTCACAACTTCCGTCGGCACCACTTCCTGGGAAACGTCAGCGCAATGCGTTCCGCTGGGCGCTTAAAAGCGCTGGCGGAAACGCCATTACGGCGCAAAAGTAGTTCCATTTCCCCCCACCCCAGGGAAGATACTTTTGCCCTGTAATGGCTGCTCCCGCTACCCCCAAAGAGAGGAGGAACCTAAATTATAATGCCCAGGAGGTCTCTGTGATAATCTCGGCTATGGAGACTTTTAATGATTTCCTCCATGGGAAAAAAAGCAGGAAGACCAGCCGGGAGAGGAAGCAGGGCATCCTGGACACCATAGCTGCCAGGGTCAATGTGCTGGGGTACTCCACCCGGAGTGCTTCGGACATTCAAAAAAAAATAAATGACCTGCGGCGCAAGGTGAGGGGCAAGGTGTCCACCATTCGGAGCCATGAGCGGGGCACAGGTGGTGGTCCACCATGTCCTGTCACCCTGACCGCGGAGGAGGAGGTGGTTGCCCGCTGCCTGGACAGGGAGCAGTTGGAGGGGGTCCCTGGCTATGACTCCGTAGAGGAAGGCTCCAGGACAGGTAAGTGATTTTTACCCCCTTTTTGGTGTGTTGCATGTGGGGGGGGGGGGGGTGTTTACATGTGGCAAGTGAGTGGGACCACCAACATGTGTCTGCTTTGTGTCATCCACAGATGACGGTGCTGGGCCATCTCGTGCCGGCCAGTCCACCCCAACCCCCCAACGGGATGCTGAAGACGAGGCCCTGGGTGCTGGAGACACCGAGGTGGAGGAGGAGAGTGCCCACACCACTTCAGCAGAGGTGGTTGTGGAGGAGCCTGTCCCTGAACAGGAGTTTATTTTAATGTTGGAGGAGTCCTCCTCCTCTGCAGGGCCCTCTGTGATCCCCTCCCCCATCCTAGGTAGCCCCTCAAGGGCGACTCCATCCCCACGGGGACAACCTTCTTCTGCCCCCAGGAAGGCCACCCGGAAGACCAGGGGGGTGTGTGATCTGGTCGAGGACCAGGTGCTGTTGGACCACGCCAAACAGACCCAGCAAATGGGGGAGATGGCTGGCCACTTAGACAGGGTCGCAGACAGCCTGGGCTCTCTGTCACAGCTGCCCAGTCGCGTGCAGGGCGTTGTGACCAGCCTGGGGGAGGTGCAGGCTGATATCCGGCACTTGACAGCAGCTGTTCGAGACAACACAGCTGCCATCCGGGAAGAGGGGAGGCAGCGGCAACGTGACCAGCGGCACAATATCACCCGCCAGTTGAGGATGCAGGCCCAAACAAACCTGTATCTGAGCCGTATCGCTGTGGCATTGGAGGGCATGCAGCCAACAGCTCCCAGGAGTGGCCCACCCGGGGATCAGCCTCCTCCTGATGCCCCCCCACCCCCACCACCACCCACTCCCTCCAGGCAGATGAGGAGCCCGAGAGTGCCCCCAAGGAGGAGCCCCCGTCATCCCAGATGAGGGTTTTTTGTTTTTTTGGTTGTTATATATTTTTGTTTATACTCAGGATATGAGTTTTTGTTTATTTTTTATTATTATTGTTTATACTCAGGACATGAGTTTTTGTTTATTTTTTGGTTCTCAGGTTATGAGATATTTTTTTTTATTTTGTACTGCACACGGTCAGGAGTGCAGGGGACAGTGTGAATGGTGTGTGAATGTGAGAGGGTGGCACTCCTGAAAGTAAGGGGTGTCACCCTCGGCCCACGGCTGAATGAATGACGTGTGAAAGGTGTGTGAATGGACATTGACATTATTGGGGCCTTGACGCTGGCGTTGCTGCTCCCAACTCCTACATGCTGGACTTGGGCTAATCCAATGCGATGTGCATGTGGTGTGTGTGATCCAGTGGTGTACACGCGTGCACTGTCTGTGTGATTAATGTATTGGTTTAGTGTCCAAAGATGCCTACGGCGAGGACCCTCCTGACTGCTCTTCCATCAGCAGACTGGGTGTCCTCTGGCAGGTGGGGACTGTGTGGGTCGGGGGTCAGGTCATCACGTATGTCAATCTGCAGGCCTTTTCTCATAGCAAAGTTGTGCAGAATACAACATGCAGCGATGATCTGACACACAAAGGTAGGGGAATACAATAGGGTCCCCCCGGACTTATCCAGGCAGCGGAAACGGGACTTTAGGAGCCCAAATGTTTGCTCCACCACTCCACGGGTTTTGATGTGTGCTTCATTGTATTTTCTCTCTCCTCTGGTTTGGGGGTTCCGGAAAGGAGTCATTAGATGGGGTCCCAGTGCATATGCAGAGTCACCTGTAAGGTAAAAGACAGGAGAATGTTAGTCATGCATGTGCGACTTCTGTTGTGCATCACGGGAGGGGATAGTCATGCCTGACTCCCTTGTCACTCACCAACCAGCCAGCTGTCCCCATACATGTTCTGCTCGAATTCTGCTGGGATGGGGCTCTGACGGTATATGAAGCTGTCATGGCTGGACCCGGGGTGTTTGGCACGGACGTGCCATATGAGGCGTTGGGCATCAGCTATCACCTGTACGTTGATGGAGTGCCAATGCTTCCGATTGCGGTATATGTGCTCTGTGGCACTGGGGGGCTGTAGGGCCACATGTGTGCAATCAATGGCCCCGATGGTGCGTGGGAATCTGGCAATGTTGTAGAAATCTGTCATTGCCTTCAGCCGCAGCTCCTCAGTGGTGGGTCTGATGAACTGGTTGGACATGCGTCTGAGGATTGCAGGGACAACCTGGTGCACACATCTGCTTATGGAGGACTGTGACATCCCAGCCACCACTCCACTTGTACGCTGGAATGATCCACTGGCAAGGAAATGAAGTGTTGCCAGGACCTTCACCAGTGGCTGCACTGCTTGTGAGCGGTGTGTTGGGCTGGTGATGTCATCCTGCAGGGTTGTGGTTAGTTCAAGTATTACATCAGGGCTGAATCTGAAGAGGCGATACACCTCCTCATCCCCCATGCCAAAGAGGCTCATACGAGTGCGGTATATCCTCTCACGTGCCCGCCTCCTCCGTAGCGAGGGACCCAGTACTAGTCTTAGGACCACAATTGCCCCTGGCATGTTGGCACACAGAGGTGTTGTCCTTGCAAGTGTTGTTGTTCAGCTTGCTAGTTTCGTCGGTAACGCTGCTGTAGCTGCTCTCCTGCTGACCTGTGACCGTCTGGAGTAAAGATAAAGCAGCCTTTTGTAGAAATAACTTTGCGCCGGACGGACCAGATACGCGCGGCGCATGTAGCCGGCGTATGGTGCTAATCCGATCGTGAATTGGGAAAAATACCTCATTTGCATATTTGCAGGGGAAATCAATGGGCGCGACTGATGCGCCCAGCGAAAATAAGCGCTGACGATACTCTGGCGTCGGAACGTTCCGCCGGTCGCAAATGACCCGTTATTGGGCGCATCTAGTTTGGTGGGTACAGGCACATAGAAACGACGGCGCATCATCACAGTTACGCGGCGCATATCGAAATACTCCAGCGCAAGTGTTCCTGAATCTGGCCCTTTATTTCTTTTTTTCAGCCCTAATTTAGTCCAGATTTACTTTCCATCACTCCCTTAGAAGACACACACACATTAATCCCTGAGACCCACAACCCCTCTTAAAGCTGAACTAAATCCTTCTATCTTATACAGCCAAGGATGCTGCCATCTTAGCCTCTGTTTGATCTGCAGTTGCCATGGTGATGCACATGTGATCAGTTGTGACACCAGCCATATGATGTCTTGAAAGTTCTCAGAACACAAGCAATTGTTTCAGCTATCCTACATGGCCTGCCTTGAATGTAACCATTTTGAGAACTATTAAATGTATGGGTTAAGTTTTGCTTTAAGCATGAAAAACCTTCACTTCTGTCATTTACATTATTTTGCTGGATGACAGCCCACTATATATTTTTTTTAAATCATATTAGAAATAAAACAAGTCCAGAATCTTCACTTCAATACATCTAATATGTGAAGTTGAGTAGCGGTGATTGACAAGCATTTATAGCAGTGGTGTAACTTCACTTCTCATTGCTTATCATCACGGACATCTCAGAGCAATTGCACTAGTGATGAATGCAATTGTATCATGGAGTTATATTATTACACAAATCTTTTTTCCATCAGACACTTAGTATTTAGCCACCTTTGGAAATGGCAGAAGTGATATCCTTCATGTTCAGGTTTCATTAACACATCTGCTCGGTAACAGCAGATTGTCTTGCGTTAAATGCTATTTTAAGGGAAAAGTGATTAACACATTCAAAGAGATTTGTAGCACTGTGACCAAGAGTGAACCATAACTGCTAATATTGCATGTAAGTGCAAGAGTAACAACCTCTACAACACCCCTGGTAGCATGTAGTGTAGAGTCAAGAATCAAAAGACCAAGGTTAGCAGCCTTCAGCGATCTTTCATTTGTTGGACAACGTGATGTCTTTCCTGAAGAGGATGAACATACCGGTACTTGTTATGTCCATAGAAACATGTTAGGTTCTGTATAAAATAAAAAGCAATTCAAGGATAAAAGACTAAAAGGCACAATTATTTTACATTTATACACATTTTTTTTATATATTGTGACTAGCTCTAAACGACTTGCGACAAGTTGGGAAATCTGTAGCTCATTGGTAACGCCAAACTGTGAGTTTACTCCACACCAGAAGTATGTTTCAGGGCTTTTTCTGCCAACTTTTAATTAAAACAAAGCAAAAAGAAACAAAATTTCACATGGATATCTTCCAATGCAGGGGGTTCTCACCATCAATGCGATTAACAAACAATTTCAGCTTTACTGCTTAGGCCTTCTGACCGTCAAACACACAGTTCCAATGCACATGCACAAAACACTGAACCTTTGTCAGCTCTGACTGTTTCTTCTGCAGCTCCCAGCTGATACATCCTCATAGGCTTATGCTTTTGTCTGTCCCAACCTGGACAGTATGAAGCAATGTGCTCCTCAAAGCTCCCCTCACACACTGACCCACTCAGGAGGGTGGAGCCACTGACCTCTAACTCTGTCTCAAACACAGCTGCATCATTAGTGTGCCTGTTTCCTAGAAAGTCTGGCCCAGATGGCCATTTTAAGTAGTGGCACAGTCTCGACCTTCCACAGACTATAAAATACTGTGATACCATCTGTATCTTCATACAATACCAAAGGAGAGGCAGGTGTAACCAAAAGCTCCATTTAACCATTCAAAGTTGTGCAGGAGTCTGTGGAGTATGCTAGAAAATTTCTTAAAGTGCCCCCTCCCCAGCTTCCTAGTCTCCGCTGTACTTACGTCTGAGGAAGAATGGGGAATTCAAATCCAAGGACTGCTGGACCGGCTGCAGAAGCCCTGATATTGGGGTTTTATTGGTGTCTCCTTCCCATTGGAAAACTTTTTTTTTTCACTTCTTGTCCAGAGACCACTTGTTTTCAGGATAGAAGTGGGGGTAAATCTCCACAACTGAGCAATGAAAGGTTGTAACCCGTTCCTACTATATCCAAATGCATTGTGATTGAACAATCTGTATTTCAGCACATAAAAAGTATAGAAAACCGAGAAAAAGCTACTAGAAGGCAATGTAAAGAATGATTTTCCTTCATTGGCTTGATTAGGCACCAAAACATATAATACTGTCTACAGGAGCCTCGAGGACTTACCTTCCAACATTCTGAGATAGGAAACCTAATAGCTAAATGTATGTAGGGAAAGGACACACCCCTATCACAACCCAATCACATGGAGGATTTATTAAAAGAAAAATAATTGGTTAAACCAGACCTGACACCCAAATTGTGGCCTCTTTTGCTGTCCCTACCAGGCCCATGATGCCCCACTGTCAGCATGCTTCTCTGAGCCTGTCAGCTTCTTCACTGAAAAAGCTATCAGGCTCAGAGAGGCATGCTGACAGATTTCTACGTGGTGAGGTGCAAGAACTAGAAGGGGAGAGCCTGAGCAGGTGATCAGAACTACACCAAGACTTGCTTCTAGTGGGATAGCATTGCCTAGGAGATTTTCCAAAGTACTACTGCCACTATGCTACCTGGCCAAGTTCTTCTTGTGTTAATGCCTGAAAGCTGCAGGAGCCATGCATCTGTTCTTCACTCTGCACCAGGGTGTACTGTAATCTTTTCTGTACCAATCTCAGCCATAGTGCTCTTTAGAGGGCATTTGACAGACAGTGAGTAAGTGTTATATTGCCTCCTTACCACCTGATTTAAAGCTACAATGACACACTACCACACTGCAATCTCATACATTACTGCGGTAACAGCACGGCTCCATTGAACTTAATAGGTGGCTTTGACAAGCAGTATGGCTATCGCAACTCTGCAGCCAAAGTCAAAACGCTGCAGCTGCGACATCTGTCCAGCTGTTATTCTACAGTTCAGGTGGGCAGCTGGGGGTTGGTTAACCACAGCCAATCCTCCTGTTTTACCATCCCCAACTGGACATCTGAAAGAGATCTATTTAATGAGCAGTTGTATCTATTATTCCTAGCACCTATATGGTTACATACCTTCCCAAGTCCAAAAATGTATATTGAGCAGAATAATTTCTAGCCATCCTCACCTGTCCCAATTTTTCATGTGGCCCCTTGGAAAAATTAATTGTCCACCCCAGGATTAAACCCACAAATGCTTTATTTTACCAGTACTATTCCTTTATTCTGACATTTGGCCATGCTAAGGCCACACACCATCAGAGGGCTGCAGGTTAGGCACCTGAAAATGCGATACGTAGTGGATTATCTTATCAAATGTGTGTCTGCAACCAACAAGTATAGCAGACACAGGGCCTATAAATTGCAGCACTTCACCTGTCATAAATGAAACCACTAACCAGCCTTCAGGGTATCACATGGTCGTTTTTGTATTGAATTTGCATGCAATATGGGAAGTGGTTTCATTTTTTTCCACAGGATACCTTCTTTTGGCATTTATTGTTTTCAACCCACACAAATTGCTTGAGTTTCAGTCACTGGTGGGGAGACAGGTTGTGTTTATTTTTACATACTCTTCTTATCACTACCTGTGACAAATGCTATATTTAGGTTAGGATTACTTCTGCTTATTTTTACACACAAAAAATAGTTTGAAAATATATTTTGAATTACTCTCGTTGTTTTCCAGAGAGTCAGTTCTTTCATAGAAAGGGCTTAGACTAGTGAAAGATAGGCATATTTTCTCTGATACTGACTGGGCAGGGAACCAACATTTGGTTCAGAAAAGTCAGAGTAAATATAGACATAGAATAAGTTTGGTACAGTACTTTAAATGAGGCCCACATAGACATGTGCCTCCTTCCCTGTTCAATTGCAAAAAGGAGAGAGTTTGGGACTTTAGATGAGGCGTGTACCCACTAGTTGGTGCAGAGAGCATAACCTTAGTATATATGTATAAGCAAGATAGATACACATTAAGAACGATCTTTATTGGATTGTCTGTCAACATTTGTAACAATGTTGTAACATGATAAAACAATATCTCAAATAAGGTTCCACAGCAATGATACAGCCAAAATACACAACAAAAATCAAGACAAACATTGTATACATGATGAAAAACTAGAGAGATTGCAGCACAGTAATCTCAACGTGTTTCATGAAAACATCACTTCCTCAGGAGAAGGCGCAATTCATCTATCTATGAAGAACATATATGTAAGCATCAGTGTCACTATATCTGAAAAATAATGAATTATTAGCCCAACTCTCAGAAACAATTGTGTAATTGAACATCTCCCATTGTCAGTACCAGGCACCGACTACTAAGGCTCATCCCATAGGTGTCCACTATGGGAACTGAGGGGGTCATGCCAATACACAATATATTGCAGTATGAGGACCACAGAAAATGACAGATATCCATATAAAATCATTGGTGGTAAATTGTTCGTCCAACAGGGATTCTATAAAAATAATAATAGATGTATATATAATATGTATTGTTGTACCACAGAAGTGTGGATACTCAATATATACATGAATAACTGAACCTATAGGGCCGCCCAAAGGGATTCTAAGAATAATAATTGATTATTATGTAGTTGGAACACAAAAAATTGGATTATCAATATATAAATGAATGATTGAGCCTATATATGAGTAAACTACAGTAGGGTATCAGACACGGAAAAGGAATGACAAAATGATTATTATAAAGTGCCAGTGTGCATAGTGTAGAAGAATGGCTCTTAGAAACACGAAGCCATGTGGACCTGTACCACTGTGTATATAAACTAATATAATATATAGTGAATCAGGGAATGGTGTTTAGGGATGTAAAATCACAGTGGGAATAATCCCAACAGGGGGTGAGTGAAGAGTGAAGGTCCATAAACTGCATTCTGCTCAGTGACTTTGGAAATCCTGGATTGGATTAGTATGACAGCCAAGGGACTAGTATTTCCAAAAGCAAGCATTTGCAGCTTCCATACTTCTTCCATACAGGTATTATTTTTTTGTAGACAAGTGAGAGGAACATGATCTGTGATAAGATATTTTGGGTTCCTACAAGATATTGGCAATATCTGTTCATTTTTATAACTACATTTAGGGTTCAGAATTTAGGGTTCTGGAATCTGATACCGTATTGAATCTATTATTTTCGTTGCAAATGACGGTGGCATGCAGTGAACAGTAGCAACAAATCAGATGCCAGCTTTTGTTGTCTGAACATGTTAAGCTGTTCAAAGCTAATTCCTCATTGGTGTCCATGGCTTCATATTTACTGTTGCTGCTCTTTGCAATATATTTCAGTTTGTTGAGGTGTCTTCTAATTTTGTTTTAAACATATGTTTTAGCTCTTAGGTGTTCTCTAATGTGTGGTGGCTGGACTAGGTAGCAGTTTGCTGATCGTTGTGATAACTAGGTAGTATGTCTCAAGTTACAGCATGTTAGAAGCTGATCCAACAACTGTACTCACTTCTAATGTACATTCATGGTGTCAAATGGCTTGACTGCTGAAATGATCTGTGATTGGCCGCCTGTCCAGGCTTCAAGGAAGTAGTGGATTGATTTATGATATTGGTTCTGTTTGCTGCTTATGTTAAAGGAGTTCAGTGATTTGTTGCCTATACAGACGTCAAAGAAATAGTGGATTGGTTTCTGACATCTCCCCTGTTTTCTATTTATGTTAAAAGTGGTCAGTGACTGGCTGCCCATTCAGACTTCAAAGAAGTAGTGGACTGGCTTCTGAAATTGGTTATGATTGCTATTTACTGTATGTTAAAAGTGTTGACTAGCTGTCTATCCACAGTGCCAGATCCATAGGGGCTATTGGAGCTGCAGCTCCAGACCCCTTCCTTAAGATAGGCCCAGCCCAATGGTGTAAGTGAGTCACTAATGCTGCTTGTCCCTATCTGTATGCAGTGTTGACGATTGATCCATATTTAACTTGTTTTAACCACTTTAGCCCCGGACCATATTGCTGTCCAAAGACCAGAGCACTTTTTGTGATTCGGCACTGCGTCGCTTTAACTGACAATTGCGCGGTCGTGCGACGTGGCTCCCAAACAAAATTGGCGTCCTTTTTTTCCCACAAATAGAGCTTTCTTTTGGTGGTATTTGATCATCTCTGCGGTTTTTATTTTTTGCGCTATAAACAAAAATAGAGCGACTATTTTGAAAAAAATTCAATATTTTTTACATTTTGCTATAATAAATATCCCCAAAAAAGATATAAAAAAACATTTTTTTTCCTCAGTTTAGGCTGATACGTATTCTTCTACATATATTTCGTAAAAAAAAATCGCAATTAGCGTTTATTGATTGGTTAGCGCAAAATTTATAGCGTTTACAAAAAAAGGGTAGTTTTATGGCATTTTTATTAATATTTTTTTTTTACTAGTAATGGCGGCGATCAGCATTTTTTTTCGGTACTGCGATATTATGGCGGACACATCGGACACTTTTGACACATTTTTGGGACCATTGGCATTTTTATAGCGATCAATGCTATAAAAATGCATTGGATTACTATAAAAATGCCATTGGCAGTGAAGGGGTTAACACTAGGGGGCAGGGAAGGGGTTAAGTGTGTTCCTATTTGTGTTTTAACTGTATGGGGGGGGTGGACTCACTAGGGGAAATCACTGATCTTCTGTTCATACATCGTACCCGCCGGGCACGCACGCGGGACTCGGGGGCGTGCGGGGGGGCGCGCGCGCTGGCCGCCGGCGACGCGCGCGCCCCCTAGTGGCCGAAAAGTAGAGGACGTAGAGCTACGTGCTCCCGCGAGACTGCGCCACCGTCCCGCAGTAATATGACGGTGGGCGGTCGGGAAGCAGTTAACAAAAAAAAATATATATAATTTTAATTTTATTTATTTCTATTAAAAGGCCCACCAAAATCCTTAGCACCAGGCTCATGATGCGCTTAATCCGGCCCTGTCTATCCAGACTTCAAAGACGTAGTGGACTGGTTTCTGACATTGGTTTTGTTTTCTATTTATGTTAAAAGTGGTCGGTGACTGGCTGCCTATCCAGACGTCCAGTAAATAGCAACTGGTTTTTGACATTGGTTCTGTTTGCTACTTATGGTAAAATAGTGCATCCAATAAATGATGGTTTGGAACCAAATATTTTATATTAGTTTGACCTTGCTCGTAAGATTGATATGATAATGTAAATCATGTTGGTTTCTGACTGCCCAGACAGTCTGGAGCTTTGATAATTTCTTGGAAAGATAAGCATTGTATCTACCCTCCCCCACAACATACTTTTATGTATCCTGTTTTCCATCATTCATCTTTCAGTTTCTATGAGTAGATCACACATATCTTCAACATGATATCATGAAGCAGGTAGTTCCACACAGAAACCTGAGCTGTTCTGTAAAATTGTGCAACAGCATTATTTAGTTTGATTGTTTGGTTGCCATGGGGTCAAGGAGAGATTGTAACATTTCTGATTGGGTAATTCAGCACTTAAGTCATATATATCTTATGTCAGAGATAAGGATGTCATGAAGATATGTTAACTTAATGAAGTTATTTAGAGGAAAGCCCTGGAGGTGCTAATGTATAGCTAATGTATAGCTGCAATTGTTAAAGTAGACAAGAAATCACTTCACTTCCAGGCCAACAGGTTTTTTTCATACAATAATACATTTTTAATTTACATGTATTTATGATTGTATTGTCATTTGCTTTGAAGGTTGCTAACCTCCCACAATTTTTTTTTTACTAACTTTGAAAATGTATTGGCAGAGTAAATTCTTTAGTTACCACCTCAAGTATCACAGAAACATATAAACACAGATATGTATTCCTTACATGAAGTTAATGAAGAATAGTAACCAGACCCATAATTCTAAAGAGCTTATGCTCTCATAAGTATAGCAAAAGATGTGTTGGTACCATAACAAGTTATAAAGTCACAACAAAGTCAGGATATTTTAGGATTTAACAAAAAAAAAAAAATGGTTTTATTTAAATAGATGGGAGTATTATTAGTAGGGTTGTCCAGAGACCACTTTTTTAAGACAGAGTACAAGTACCGATATTTTTTTCCAAGTACTCGCCGATACCGATTACAATACTTTCTTTAATGTCATGTGACAATTTGACTAAGGGCCCTTTCACACAGGGCGGATCAGTAATGATCCGCCTCCTTGTGCTCAGATGACAGGGCGGTCTCCATACACTGTGCAGGGACCGCCCTGTCTTTTCTCCGCTCTCCCCTATGGGGGATCGGATGAACACAGACCGTGTGTCCATGTTCATCCAATCCGATCCGCGAACACGCAGACGGGAGAAAGAATAGGACATTCTTCCGTCTGCAAAATCGGATCTTTGCGGAGGCGGGTGATTACGGGTGTCAGTGGATGTTTATTCGCTGACACCCGCAATCACATATGGACCAATGTATGTCCCTTTTTCATCTGCAAACGGATGGATGAAAAAGCGGACATACGGTCCCGCACGTCTGAAAGGGGTCTAATGGGCACTGAGAGGGTGCACCGACAGGGGGCACTGACGGGGGGAACTGACAGATGGCACTGATAGGCGGCACTGATAGGTGACACTTATAGGCGGCACTTAGGGGCACTGATAGGCGGTAACTTATGGGCATTGAAAGGCAGCACTGATAGATGGAACTGATGTCACTTATGGGCTCTGAAATGCGGCACTGATAGATGGAACTGATGTCACTTATGGTCACTGAAAGGTGGCACTGATAGATGGAACTGATGTCACTAAAATGCGGCACTGATTGGCAATTGCATAATAAATGACATGAATGAGGAGAAGAGAGGAGAGGAAGGATTTTGCAATGCTATTTGGCATATAGCATTGCAAAATCCTTAATTTCCTCTCATCATTCATGTCATTTAACTTCTAGTAAATATGTGCTGCGATGCCCATATTGGTACACTTTGCACTTGGCTGCAGTATGCCAGCAGCGGACATTTTGTTTCATATTTAGTATTCATACCCCTTGAAATGTTCCAAATGTTGTCATATTACAGCCAAAAACATAAATGTATTTTATTGGGATGTTATGTGATAGAGCAACACAAAGTGGCACATAATTGTAAAGTGGAAGGGAAATCATAAATGCTTTTCAGATTTTTTACAAATAAATATTTGAAAAGTGTGGGGTGCATTTGTATTCAGCAGCCTAACTAAAATATATTGGAACCAATTGCCTTCAGAAGTCACCTAATTAGTAAATAGGGTCTACCTGTGTTTAATTTAATCTCAGTATAAATACAGCTGTTCTGTGAAGCTCTCATAGGTTTGTAGAGAACCTTGGTGAACAAACAGCATCATGAAGGCCAAGGAACAGACCGGACAAGTCAGAGAGTTATGGGGAAGTTTAAAGCAGGGTTAGGTTATAAAAATATATACCAAGCTTCGAACATCTCACGGAGCACTATTTAATCCATCATGTGAAAATGGAAAGAGTATGGCACAACTGCAAACCTACCAAGACATGGCCGTCCACCTAAACTAAAGAAGGAGGGCATTAACCAGAGAAGCAACCAGGAGACCTATGATAACTCTGGAGGTGCTGCAAAGATCAACAGCTCAGGCAGGAGAATCTATCCACAGGATAACCCTTAGTCGTGCACTCCACAAACGGAAGAGTGGCAAGAAGAAAGCCATTGTTGAAAGAAAGCCATAAAAAGTCCCATTTGCAGCTTGTGAGAAGCCATGTGGGGGACACAGCATACATGTGGAAGAAGGTGCTCTGGTCAGATGAGATCAAATTGAATTCTTGGCCAAAAAGCAAAACACTCTGTGTGGCAGAAAACTAACACTGCACATTACCCTGAACACATCATCGGCACCATGAAACATGGTGGTGGCAGCTTCATGTTGTGGGGATGCTTTTCTTCAGCAGGGACAGGGAAGCTGGTCAGAGTTGATGGATGGAGCCAAATACAGGGTAATCTTAGATGAAAACCTGTTAAGACTTGAGACTGGGGCAGAGGTTCACCTTTCAGTAGGACAACGACCCTAAACATACAACCAGAGCTATAATGGAATAGTTTAAATCAAAGCATATTCATGTGTTACAATGGCCCAGTCAAAGTCCAGACCTATGTCCAATTGAGAATCTGTGGCAAGACTTGAAAATTGCAGACACTCCCCAACCAATTTGACAGAGTGTGATCTATTTTGCAAAGAAGAATGGGCAAACATTTCACTCTCTAGATGTGCAAAGCTGGTAGAGACATCCCCAAAAATACTTGCAGCTGTAATTGCAGCGAAAGGTGGTTCTACAAAGTATTAACTCAGGGGGGTTGAATACAAATGCATGTCACGCATTTCATTTGTAAAAAAAATTAAAAATAGAAAACCATTTATCATTTTCCTTCTACTTCACAAGTTCTGTTGTATTGGTTTAGCAAATAAAATTCCAATAAAATACATTTACATTATTGGTTGCAACATGATAAAATGTAGAAAATTTCCAGGGGCACTGTTTTGCAAAGCAATGTAAGTTATATAGCTAAAGAATGGCAAGAAAGTGGTTTGCTGCACTCTATTTGAAACATATTAACGGACATACCTCCTTTTAACTCCTGAGGAAGTAGACCTACTCTAAAGAAACACGTAAGGTTTAAAGCTCAGACTTCTCAGTTTTCTTCCTATCAGTCTGGATATTTTTAGAAAAAAACTTTTTTGAAAATGTACTGGTAATAAAACTGTCAATGTGTTTCTTACAAATTAAAGACCTGTTAGAAATGAATATAGGTTAAGGCTAGGAGGTATTATATGCTTGCTATGAGGTGTTGATACCACTTATGCATCATGATCTTATATCTTCACATACTTATTTATATTTTAATCTTTTGTTATAAATGAAAACCAAAATGTCCTGACTGTGTCATAACATTGTAGTTTGTTATGCTCCCACATTGTGTAATATGCTTGTATATCTTACATTACATGTAAGGTACTAAAACAATATGTAAATAATATTAAGTGACAATGCTGAAAGTACAAAAAAATATTGAAAACAACCCTTCTCCTGATAGAGCATAATATGAATGTAAATATTAAGTAAAGCTAAACTCCGATAGATAAAACAGACACATAAATAAATGCAAGTCTGTTTTTATTTAGACATTATTACATTTGTTCCTTTAAATGCAAGTAGTAGTGTATCTAAATTTGACTTGCTAGTAGTCTATTGCGCCATAGAGTATACAACTGGAGAGGGAGAAGCAGCACAATTAGCCAATGAGCTGTGCTGCAGTGCTGATATGCTAACAAAGGAGTGACCGTCTGACCTTGACCTGTAACCAACAAACTGGCGAACTCAGGCTGAAGTAGAAAATCCTGATCTGCATACTTCTTTGGGGTTACTGGCTCAGAAAGAATTGAAGAGTTTGTTGAATTAGATTCTGCAGACAACCTTTAGGTCATGGCGAAGAGTTGATTGTTGGGGACTGATTTTCCTTGCATAGATCTTAATCAGCTATGGGGTTCTGAGAATGCATGTTTTATGGTTGAATTTGATTATCAGGTGTCCTTAATATGTAGCAAAGTAGTATCACTACAATAGGTGGGAAAAGTAGACAGGCCTTTAATACACTTATATATGATATTAAGCTATTGAGAACCACAAAGCATTATCAATTTTGTATTTTGCTTTAATTTAAATATATTCCTCAATAGCAAAAAAATGTTTTGAATTCACTCTGTGTTCACAAAATTTGTTGAAACACAAAGGAATTCCATTGGCGGAAAAGAGAACATGTTCTCTATGTAAACTCCGATAGATTACACATCTGAGTGTTCTGTCGGCTGAAGCAAAATGTCTGTCGCTTATTTTTTGCCAGATTACAGGTGTTTTACTGCTTTTACATTGGTGACCTTTTAACCTTGAAAATGCCTGTCCAAAAACGCCAAAAAAGCCGTAAAAACGCCTGTAAAAAGCCTGTGAAATAGCAACGCCTATATGTGAACAGAGCCTTAATGTTCGGTTTCTAAAATGAAGGTGTTTTACTTGTACAGTTAACCAGTGCATACCCTTTCATTCAGTATTGTTGCCAAGAAATCGATAAAACCTACAAATTTGTACCCATCCAATAAGAACACAAAGCAGTTTTGCCACTCAGAACCCATATCAGTCAGCTGCTCTCTGTTCTGTTAAATAAAAAATAAAAATGGATCTTGTCCTTTTATTTATTCCATCACGGCTTCAGCTTGTCTGAGCGAGTGCTGCTTCTCTCTAGAAAGGACTAAACATCTGGAAGTACTGTAGCAGTCTTGGGTCTACTTTTTTAAGCATAGAAACAGATGATTGGCTGAGGTTCCAAGTGCAGATATCCCTGTTGATTTGCATTAGTGTACAAATGTAGGGATTTTCCACTGTCTTGTCAGAAGGGGAAAACCTGTTTAACCTAAAATTCTGTTTTTGCAAACGTGTTTATATCAGGCATTTAATAAATAATATAAAGTGTAACCATTAGTTACAGTGTAAGATCAAACCTAATATTTACAGGAAAAGCTGACATTTGTATATAAGTTTGTACAAATATTTGAGGAAATGGGACTTTTAGTAGCGCTTGAAGATCTATTTCAAACACAATGATAACGTTATACAATTTTTATCTAAACCATGTTAATAAAACTGATATGTAGTTAAAAATCTATGTATCACATATTGTTATCAGGAATACTTATAATCCCTCATACAGTTGTACCACCTTGGAATTACTCTCAGTGCTGTATATACACACTTTAAGAATACAATCACAATCACTCTCAAAATCCAACCTAGATGGTACATTCATTTTATGTATAAATTAACAGAGTATCCAAGAGGAGGTTGTGAAAATCTCTACGCGTTTCACACAAAACCCACTTCTTTAGAAGAGAGGAAGGCGTGACAATTGTACAGAAGAAATAAAAACATAAATAGTAGGGTTGTCCCGATACCACTTTTTTAGGACCGAGTACAAGTACCGATACTTTTTTTCAAGTAGTCGCCGATACCGAATACCGATACTTTTTTTAAACGTGTCCCCAAATGCAGCCATGTCCCCCCACATATTGCAGCCATGTCCCCCCACATATTGCAGCCATGTCATGTCCCCCACATATTGCAGCCATGTCATGTCCCCCACATATGCAGCCATGTCATGTCCCCCCACATATGCAGCCATGTCATGTCCCCTTACATATGCAGCCATGTCATGTCCCCCCACATATGCAGCCATGTCGCCGCGTGTATTACATGCTTACAAGGTGCACGGGATTAGCGGCGGTCGGCGGCGGGCGTTGTGCGGCGGGCGATTTGCGGTGAGCGGCGTGTGGCGTGCGGCGAGCGGCGGGGGGGGGAGTATTCTATTTTGGTATCGGGGGTATTTGCGGGAGTACAAGTACAAATACTCGGAATCGGTCCCGATACCGATACTGGTATCGGTATCGGGACAACCCTAATAAATAGTATGCTATATTTACAATTTGTGAACCTAACTCATTATTACTTAGCCACTCCCACCCAATAGTCTGTTTTTCATCTGCAAAAAGCTTTATTGAAAATGAACATGCTCTGGCACTTCTGTTGGCCAGTGTGACCACTGAATAGTGAATAGTGAAACACAGGAGGGAACCAGGCCAGATTGTCAGCCTGCCAAGCTGGTTAAAAGGTACATACCAAGGTTCAGGGTTCCTGGAATACTTAAAGGGGTTGTAAAAGTAAATGTTTTTTCACCTTGCATAAGGTGAAAAAACATCTGACGTTATAGCCCCCCCCCCCGAACCCCCGTTTTACTTACCTGACCCCTTTGAAAGTCCCACGTGCGTCCATGTGATCCTCTTCGGTTCCCAGTCTGGCCGTTGATTGGCTAGGCTGGACGGATTGATAGCAGCGCTGCTGTCAGTCACAGCAGATGACGCGTCGCGCCATGTGATCCTCTTCGGTTCCCAGCCTGGCCGTTGACTGGCTAGGCTGGACGGATTAATAGCAGCGCTGCTGTCAATCACAGCGGATGACGCGGCATGCCGGGGAGCGGAGCCGAGTGATACAGTCGGCAGCTATGCCTGCCGCTGTATCATGGGTGCTCGCTCGCATAAAGGTGGAAAATTTTGCGAGGAGGAGCCGAGACAGCCGCCGAGGGACCCCAGAAGACAGGGTTAGGGGACACTCTGTGCAAAACGAGCTGCACAGTGGAGGTAAGTATAACATGTTTGTTATTTAAAAAAAAAAAAAAAAGTTTGCCTTAAAGCGGAAGTAAACCTATCGATTTAACAGTTTCAAAAAGCAGTTGGCAATCCCGGCATGCCGGAAATGTAACTGTCACATTGGTTGTGCTCTCAACCAAACTGTCAAACCATCCAATGGCTGGTGTCATAACTGATCACATGTGCAGCACCATGGCAGTTGAAGATTAAACATAGGCCAAGATGGCAGCTTCCTTGGCTGAAAATGATAGGTGGGTTTTCTTACACTTTAAGTTAGTTTTTTTTAATTTTCTAAATAGATTCCTTTAAGCTAGTGCATTGTTGGTTCACTTACCTTTGATTTCCCTTCTAAAATGTTGTTTTCTTTGTCTGAATTTCTCACTTCCTGTTCCTCCTCAGTAAGCTATTCAGTAAGCTGTTCTGGCTGACTTTCCACCGCTCGGATGATGGGGGCAAGCTTACTGAGGAGAAACAGGAAGTGAGAAATTCAGACAAAGAAAAAAAAACATTAAGGCCGGATTCACACCTATGCGAATTGGTTGCGGCTTAAACCGCATCTACTACGCAGAACATTTCTAAATACATTGTTTTCAATGAGGCTGGTTCACGTATGTGCGATGCATTCGCACTGCGCATTGCAGAAAAAACGTGTGCGGATTTTATGCCATGCGGTGCGGCTCAGGTGCGAATTCAGTCCCATTATCTTCAATGGGTACGCAGCTGATTCACAGATGTGTTCATTTCTCTTCAGGAATTTCTCTCATTCAGCTCAATACACTTCTCCCCCACTCTCCTCTCACCCGGAACTTCTCCCAGGTCTCCAAATTCGCAGCTAAAACGTTGCTGATCTGCTGAACACTTCCCTTATCTATCTGCAGAGATTACAGAGCTGAAATTCGCACAGCACAAGTGTGATTTCGGCCTTAAAAGAGAAATTAAAGGAAAAGGTAAGTGAACCAACAATGTACTAGCTTAACCTCTTTCCGACCGGGCTATAGCAGAAATACTGATACAGCACGGTGGAGTTATTTTGGGACGACATTCCTGGGACGTCGTCCTTCACTTCCGCAAATGCGAGTCCCCTGGGACGCGCTCGCGGAAGTGTCCGTGCTCGCCGGGTCTAGAAGACCTGGCGTATCACGGATCACGGTAAATTGCCGCTTATATCGGCCGTTTACCACGTGATCGCACCGTCAAATGACGGCGCGATCACTTGTAAACAAACCGGCGTCATTTGATGACGCCGGTTCCTCCCTCTCCTGAGTCTCCTCTATGTACCGTTAGGTACAGTGTGCGAGGAGAGGGGGGGCGGGGTGTCAGGAGCTGCGCTGTGGCTGGATCTGTGACAAATGCAGCCACAGATCCAGCCATCCCTCCATCCATCCCAGCTCTGCAATACCCCAGTACCCTGCAATCCCCCAGTACTCTGCAATCCCCCAGTACTCTGCAATACCCCAGTACTCTGCAATACCCCATTACCCTGCAATACCCCAGTACTCTGCAATACCCCAGTACCCTGCAATACCCCAGTACCCTGCAATACCCCAGTACTCTGCAGTACCCCAGTACCCTGCAATACCCCAATACCCTGCAGTACCCCAATACTCTGCAGTACCCCAATACTCTGCAGTACCCCAGTACCCTGCAGTACCCCAGTAATCTGCAATACCCCAATACTCTGCAATACCCCAGTACTCTGCAATACCCCAATACTCTGCAGTACCCCAGTACCCTGCAATACCTCAGTACCCTGCAACACCCCAGTACTCTGCAGTACCCCAGTACTCTGCAATACCCCAGTACCCTGCAATACCCCAGTACCCTGCAATACCCCAGTACTCTGCAGTACCCCAGTACTCTGCAATACTCCAATACTCCGCAGTACCCCAATACTGTGCAATACCCTGCGCAATACTCTGCAATACCCCAATACCCTGCAGTACCCCAATACCCTGCAGTACCCCAATACTCTGCAATACCCCAATACACTGCGTGATACTCTGCAATACCCCAATACTCTGCAATACCCTGCGCGATACTCTGCAATACCCCAATACATTGCAATACCCCAATACTCTGCAATACCCCAATACCCTGTGCGATACTCTGCAATACCCAAATATTCTGCAATACCCAAATACTCTTCAATACCCATTTTTTAAAGCACCCCTGTCCCCGTGTGCTCGCATGCAGAAGTGAACGCATACGTAAGTCCCGCCCACATATGAAAACGGTGTTTAAGCTACACATGTGAGGTATCTCTGCAAACGTTAGAGCGAGAGCAATTATTTTGGCCCTAGACCTCCTCCGTAACTAAAAACATGTAACCAATAAAAGTAATTAAAGCGTCGCCTATGGGGATTTTTAAGTAGCGAAGTTTGGCGCCATTCCATCATTGTGCGCAATTTTGAAGGGTGACATGTTGGGTATCTATTTACTCGGCGTTACTTCATCTTTCACATTATGAAAAAAAATTGGGCTAACTTTACTGTTTTTTTTTTTAGCACAAAACAGTTTTTTTTAAAAACACGCGTTCAAAAAGTTTTGACGAAAATACCATGCGAGATAAAAAGTTGTAACCGCCGCCATTGTATTCTCTAGGGTCTTTGCTAAAAAAGCATATATAATGTTTTGGGGTTCTATGTAATTTTCTAGCAAATAAATTATGATTTTTACATGTAGGAGAGAAATGTCAGAATTGGTCTGGGTTTTCCAGAACGCCTGATGGTGCTCCCTACATGTTGGGCCTCTGTGTGTGGCCACGCTGTGTAAAAGTCTCACACATGTGGTATCGCCATACTCGGGAGGAATAGCAGAATGTGTTTTGGGGTGTAATTTGTGGTACGCATATGCTGTGTGTGAGAAATAACCCGCTAATATGACAGAAACAAGATTTTTTTTTTTTTTTTACAGATTTTTCAGTCGTTTTTTTTTTTATAGCTCAAAAAATAAAAAAAACAGAAGTGATTGAATACCACCAAAAGAAAGCTCTATTTATGTGAAAAAAAGGACAAAAATTTCAAATGGGTACAATGTTGTATGACTGAGTAATTGTCATTCAAATTGTGAGAGCACCGAAAGCTGAAAATTGGTCTGGTTAGGAAGGGGGTTTAAGTGCCCAGTGGTCAAGTGGTTAAAGGAACTGTAACGGAATGACCCGTGACAGACTGAGATACTTCTATGTCTAGGGTCACCTTATGTCCACAAGGGCCATAGGGTGACAAAGAAATCATAATTCATGTATTACAGAAGATGGGACATTAATAATAATTATTGTTTGCAGGATGTCTTGAGATATCAAAAGCTGTTGGCTATTCAATCTGGGCACACGTGCTTTTGAAAGGTGTTAATTCAGGTCTACAAGACAAGTGACTCACAAGACATTGTATAAAGGCTATTAAAGTGTCTTGAGGTGTTGGCTATTCACTGTGAAAGACACATTCTGTTGAAAGGGTGTTAATTGCACCCACTCCTTTAAAGTCTCTTCCATTGTGTGATAAAGCTGTCTAGATAACTTATTCAACTAGATGTCTGTTAGACTGCGATTGTGTTATGCTAAAGGTTAATTGAATTATATTCATACAGGAATGTATTGAGGCTCAGGTGTGATTGTATTTAGAAATGTAATGTATCTCGTCAGTAGCGATGCCGACATGTCTACCTTGTAACTGGGTATAGTTATGTGGACGGAGGTCAAGGCATTGTGTAATTGTATTTTGAAATGTCTTTTAGAATATGATTGAAGCCCCCCCCATGGTGTGAATAGGGGGGTGGAGATGGCATTGTCCTGTGATTACCTATAACATCTTGTACTGTATAAATAAGCTGGAAAAAACCATTAAAGTGTTCATATATTTGAAGCAAGTACAGAGCAGTAGTCTCGTCTTGATTATGGGAATTGATATGGATCGTGTATGCAGTATTGTCGGAGTGTGTCGGATAAGCTAGTCGTGGTTGGATGGAAGGTCGTAAACGGTGGTGACCGTTACATTTGGTTGGCAGCGGTGGGATGATTCCATCTTCAGAAGGACGGCTACAAGGACACATGACAATGGAGACGGTGTATGAACGGATGAAGCTCTCTTCCCTCATGGACTTATTGGAGAGCCGGGGCAGACCGGCCAGCAACCGTAAGAAAAGGGACATTATCGCAGAACTAGTCGAAATGGATAGAGCTAAAAGGCCCGCCGTAACGGACAGGACACCCGAGGAAGAAAGTTTTGATCGGGCTGTTAACCTAAGACTGGCACATTATGGTCCTAGCCCTCCACCGGAGATCAGGGACCGAGTTATTGCGGCTCTGAATGCCACCTTGCTACAGCGAAGAAGTGCTGCAGCAGATGAAGTCACAGCAGCACCAACTAAAGAGAGAGGAGAGGTGCAGATACCAGTCTCCATGGAAGAGGAATTCCAAAGGAGGTTACAAGAGATGCGGATTCAGCACAGAAGACCCGTATCAGAGGAGGTCCTGCTGGGATGGTCGGATGTGATTCGGTGCCAACTCTGGAAGGAAGCACTAGCTCTGGAGCAGCAACACCAAGGAAAGGTCCTGCCCTCCATCTATGCAAGGTACTGGCCGCAGTATGACGTACGAATGCTGTTGTTGGGGGAACAACCGAAGCAGGAGTGGACAGCCGAGTTAAGCAGGCTGATCCGGACAGAGATGCAGCTGGACGAGAGCTACAGAGCCCTCCGGTGGTAGCGGATGACAGCCCCACAGAAGGCTATGACTATGATGGCCTGGGATTGTTGTATTGGAGGATGTCCAGTGATCCCGACTTTGGGGATGATCGAGAGTGGCGCTTGGAGGACATAATGGATCACAGAGAGGAAAAATTTAATATCTCGGGAGGCCACTGGTCACAGGAAGATTTGGAATTTCTGGCCATTCGGGAATGGGAGCTGGAGGTCGCCTACAAACAGCTGCTAGACTCGGCTCAGCAGCAGGGTGGGGCTCCCGTTGCCTGGGACTATGAGGAAAGTTCATATGACAACTGTGAACTCCTGGCTGATGAACCGGCAGTGGAAAAAATGGAGATTGCCATCCCTAAAGCCGAAGCGGATGGTGTGGAGTTCCAGAGAGCCGGGGCGGTTGGCCCCTCTCTCAAGCAACAAGCTGAGGTGGTAAAGCTTTTACCCCCAGCTGAATCACTGGCAACAGAGCAGGGTGCCCCGGGCCTCTGTTCCCAACAAGCAGAAGAGGGGGACCCTGTGGTAGTAGATGGGACTGTGGTCTCCACTCACAGCAACCCAGCGGAAGAGCTGGCAACAGAACAGAGGGTCATGGACCTCTGCTCTCCACTAACAAAAAAGGGGGACCCTGTGGTACTGGATGGTACTGTGGTCTCCACTCACAGCAACCCAGCGGAAGAGCTGGCAACAGAGCAGAGTGCCCCGGGGCTCTGCTCCCAACTATCAGAAGAGGGGGTTCCTGGGGTAGTGGATGAGACTCCAGTCTCCACTGACACAACCCCAGAAAATGGTACAGGACTGGGACAGGAGGATGTCGGCTTTGCTTTGCAAGCACCGGGGGGTTTTCACCTAGCCCCAGTGGATGGGACTTCAGTCTCCACTGGTATACCCCAGGAAGGGGGGGCAGTTGGCCCAGACCCCCAACAGCATGATGGACTGAGCCCAGCCTCCCTGCCTTCTCTCCAGCGGCTGAAAGGACTCCAGGGATTAGGGCCAGTCCAGGCCTCTCCCCAGTGGCAGGCGTGTTCTCTGAGAGAGGCAGACGTTGGCGGGGTGAGTAATGCTCAGTTTGGAGCCATTTATTTGGGGTACAGTATGGATACCAGCATTGGAGGACTGGAACTACTGACTGACTTCGGAGTCAACCCGTTTGGGGTTCCTACCTGTGTCAGTCTCCCACCGAAAGGGGAGACCCCCCCCATGCAGTTAGAACACACCAGGATCACACTTAACCCCTTCCCTGCCCCCTAGTGTTAACCCCTTCACTGCCAATGGCATTTTTATAGTAATACAATGCATTTTTATAGCATTGATCGCTATAAAAATGCCAATGGTCCCAAAAATGTGTCAAAAGTGTCCGATGTGTCCACCATAATATCGCAGTACCGAAAAAAAAAACGCTGATCGCCGCCATTACTAGTAAAAAAATAATAATAATAAAAATGCCATAAAACGACCCACTTTTTTGTAAACGCTATAAATTTTGCACAAACCAATTAATAAACGCTAATTGCGATTTTTTTAAATGAAAAATATGTAGAAGAATACGTATCGGCCTAAACTGAGGAAAAAAAAGTTTTTTTATATCTTTTTGGGGATTTTTATTATAGCAAAATGTAAAAAATATTGCATTTTTTTCAAAATAGTCGCTCTATTTTTGTTTATAGCGCAAAAAATAAAAACCGCAGAGATGATCAAATACCACCAAAAGAAAGCTCTATTTGTGGGAAAAAAAGGACGCCAATTTTGTTTGGGAGCCACGTCACACGACCGCGCAATTGTTAGTTAAAGCGACGCAGTGCCGAATCACAAAAAGTGCTCTGGTCTTTGGACAGCAATATGGTCCGGGGCTAAAGTGGTTAAAGGTATTTTATTAGTTACATGTACAAAATCCACTAACATTTTAGTAGTTATAATACCACTTCACATTCTGCTTAAAGAGCAATTCCACTTTTTTGTTGAGAAAAAACAGTCAATATACATTACAGTGATTTTAACAATCGTTGTGGTAGATTCTTACCTTTTATTTCTCTGAAGAAATTATTCTGAAGAAGAGGGTCTAGTTCATTATAATCACCTGGTGCAGTCCTCAATGTTCTAATAAGAAAAACTGCATCTTTTTAGAAATATTTAACCCTTGGGGAATAGCTAACCAAAACTGAACTTTAAAAACAGAAAATTATCTTTTTGGGGACATCAATATTGTTCAGAACGCTTTCCAGTATGCCATATTGCATTTTAATTTGAATCTTACAGAAAATTACAGTGGCTGCAGATTGAAAAAGAAAGGTCATTTTAAATATTTTTCTTTTTGCAATTTTTTTCATGAGAATAGAGTTACACTTTAAAATGTAAGGGTGTAAATGAAAAGCTTATTTTCAGAATTCTGTATAATAGATCTGCTGAGACTCCTTTATATACATAGTAGGTTTTTGGGCGAGTGTAAAAAAAAAAAAAAAAACACATTCTGCTATTAACAAAGAAAAACAGTAAATAAGTCATGTTCCAGCTTTCTGGCAGCTTGCTGGAAGGGATGAATTACAAAACTGGCCTCCCTTGCTACAGTGATTTGCTGGAAATCTGCACATTCTCTAGATAAGGCTGGAAAGGGCTCAACTTTGGACATTTGGAATGTGAATTAGCGCGGTTTTCCTTTTTCATTGAAATCTGCAGACTGCCTAGGGAGAGCTAAAGTGCACAGAAATGGAGGAATCTCCTGGTATTCTGGGATTGTAAAGATAATAGCGAATCACTTGTAATAATTCCAAACTTCTGAAATGTCCTGGATAGACTGAATCCAGATGAGTTTCCTGGAAAGTCTTGTGATGTTTAAAAGAGTGCGGACCCAAAGCCAAAGCATATGTTTTCTTATATGTTAAAATCCTGATATGAGGCACTGTTTACATGTACTGGTTAGCGAAACATTACCATTGCCTGCTTGTTTTCATTTTTGATTGCAAGTAATATTACGGAGACATATGTTGTGCATTAGGAGTTCTTGAGAATGGATTTTTGTACAAGCATGCACTGCAGTGACAGTGACAGCATATTACTTTTGTGACAAATCAGAGAAAACCTAAACATACTGCCTGTAATGCACCTGCCTTATCACAAACGTTCATCAAGAGTTTGGCCTCATTCATATGTATGTGTACGTAAAGAGCAGTCTTCACCCACGTGGGATGCACAGCTGTTCCATGCAGGCAGTCCCATTCAAGTCTATTGGAATGCCATAGCTGCACAGTCAAAGCCGTCGGTCCCAAATTTAAAGCTGTGCAGATGTGGGTTCCCAACACACACTTTCTGGGGATGATTTACTAAAACTTGAGAGCGCAACATCTGGTGCGGCTCTGAATAAAAGCCAATCAGCTTCTATTTTTTTACCTAGAATAACTTAGTTTGCTCTCTGCCTGTGCTGCACTTTTATCCATTTTCATTGCTTCTAGTTTTTGCTGAGAACTACAGAACCATGTCCCTCTATGTTAGGTAGAAAGGAGAAGGGGAGCTTTTTATAGTCCTATCCTGTTTCTGTTGTCCTAGCACAGTACAGTAAGTGAGCATTGTAAGCCTAGAACAGCAAGGAATGTATTTGTAAAAAAATGTGTAGCGCTATTCATTTTGTGAAACTGTATGTAAATTCATTCTGTGTGAATAGGGACATAATCAAATGTTAGAAGGTCATTTTCTCTCCAGGTTTTCATTCATACAGAATACAGTAAATGAGGAAAATTCTGCAATATGGTCACTAAATCGAGCTAACAATTATTTATTTCCTATAATCATCAGCTCTGTCTAGTGGCCATAATGCAGCATTATCTTTATTTGCCTTGTTCTATATACAGTTTTTTTCAGCATATATCACGCACAGGTGTATAACACGCACCTTCATTTTAAAAGGGAAGTTTCATGAAAAAAACGTAAATGGTAAATAAAGAACTTTGAAGCAAAATAAGGGTCATTGCCCATCAATGCAGCCTGATCAATGCCCATCTGCAGCCTCAAAATTGCCCATCAATGCAGCTTGATCAATGCTCATTTTCAGCTTCACAATTTCCCATCAATGCAGCTTAATCAATGCCCATCTGTAGCCTCACCATTGTCCATCAATGCAGCTTGATTAATGCCAATCTGTAGCCTCACAATTGCCCATCAATGCAGCTGGATTAATGCCAATCTGTAGCCTCACATTATCCCATCAATGCAGCTTGATTAATGCCCATCTGTAGCCACACCTTTGTCCATCAATGCAGCTTGATTAGTGCCCATCGGTAACCTTACCATTGCCTATCAATGCAGCTTGATTAATGCCAATCTGTAGCTTTACCATTGCCTATCAATGCAGCTTGATCAATACACATCTGTAGCCTCACTATTGCCCATCAATACAGCTTGATTAATGCCAATCTGTACCCTCACAATTGCCCATCAATGCAGCTTGATTAATGCCCATCTGCAGCCTCCCCATTGCCATAAATGTAGACTGATCAATGGCCATCTCAGGGAGGGGGGTGGGATGAGCGCCGTCAGATTACATACAGCGTGATTCATTGGTTTACTCGACGGCCTCTTTAATTCAAAGTCCCGCCTCCTGAACCGGCTTCTATGATAGACAGAATACTGGTCCAATGCCGACCCAGGAGACGGGACTTCCTATTACAGAGGCTGCTGAGTAAACAGAAAATTCTCGCTGTATGTAATCTGTATGTAGCTCGTCCCGCCCCCCTCCCCGTTCTCTCCGAGGCAGCCCAAATTGCAGTATCGGCGTATAACACAGGGTGAAAAAGTGAGTGTTATACGCCAATAAATACAGTAAATTAATAACATTCAACCCAGAGAAAAAATTGCCTAATAACATTAATTGTTGAACCCAATTGCAAAAAATAGCTCTGCACATTTTTTATAAACACGCTTGAAATGCAGCCAACACTTCTAAGGCCGCGTACACACGATCGAACATGTCCGCTGAAACTGGTCCGCAGTTTCTAATGCACGGACCGATATCCCCCGCATGCGTCGAATTGATTCGACGCATGTGTGGAAGCATTGAACTTCCTGGTTGGAGCACGTCGCGGCGGCAACGTCACCGTCACGTCACCACGTTCTCTGTCTGCAGGGATTTTGGTCTGATGGTGTGTACACACATCAGACCAAATTATCCCAGGAGACATGTCCGATGAAAACGGTCCGCGGACCGTTTTCATCGGACATGTCTCCTCGTGTGTACGCGGCCTAAGAACTATTTTTGTGTTTTGATGTAGATACAATTTAAATCACCCAACCAGACCAATGCAGTTGCACCAGTGACTTGTTAAAAACATATGCAGAACTAAATATCAAGAATTTCATTATATGGCAATTCTGAATCGTTTGCATGTTTGTTTTTTTACATTTTGTACACAAAAAAAGTGTTGTTTTTGAAATGTGTATTCCAATTAAGATGACTTCTAATATGCATTCAGTATGCTTTATATAGTGTTGTTTTCTTTGTTTGCAGAGATTATTATTTCCTCTGAAGATACGATATAATACATTTTGTTTACGCAAGGAAAAAAATGCCCCATATGTGACAACATGTAAGTACTTTCCTTGTCACCAGTAAATGGTGTTTTTTTGTAAATACGTAATATGTAAGTGTCTAGTATTTGTTATTTCCACCCTCCATGCACATGCCTGGAGGCATGAAGAAAGTAAAACTGTAAAATCAAATTCAAATGTATATCACTTTGATTATTGTCATGAATTCTACTCTGGCCATAGCTCTTGATTTACGCAGTTATTTTATTGGAATAACTGCTTTTTTATTCCACTCCACTGCTTGACCAGCGAACCCATCTTTTACTCCCCATGGAATTGTCCACACCTATTTTTTACAGCAGAGGAACAGTGCAGGTCAGCATAGCGTTAGGAGGTAAGTGCTTTTCACCAAGAGCTGAAGCCAAATAACACCAGTATAATTGGTGTGACAGTATGATCAATGTGGAATGTTGGTTAACAGGATGCAGATCCATCAATTTGTACATGACCCAATGGGCTTTCCAGTTCCTTTTGCTACTTTTGTATCTGTATTGGGTGTTATGCAGAACCTGACTGTATCATCGTCCGCATGAACCCTCCTTCACAAACTCCCATATCATCTGCATGCACCCTTATTCACAAACTCCTATTTCCAATTTTGAAGGGCTGTTGTCCTCCACTGGATGTCACCCAATCATTCGTTCTTAGTGGTAAGACTCTTGGAAGTCCCTGGACTTTCAAAAAAATATATACAGTATGCACACAAAGGTGGCTATAGAAAAAATTTAAATTCTGACCTCTACACAAGATATGAATTTCCTATTATCTTTTGATACATTCTTTTGTGAAGTCCTGGTTTGCTAGATCCCAGCCTGACTCTACCCATCCTCCCGCCCTCGCTTGTGCCATAAAAACTGTTTAGCGGGCAGGAACTGGTGATTGTTTTAGGAAAACTCTTGGGTTCTTTGAGCTTATTGAAAGTACATGGGTTTCGCATGTCATGGTGCATGTTCAGTTGTAATACTCTAGCAATTGCATTGGATTTTTGTAGAAAAGAGATTGACATCCTGCCCTACTGGCAACTGTTTAAGCGAATGCTTTATTCAATTACGTGTACTCAATAAACTATAAACAATAAACTATTACTTGGAGGAAGAAAGAGGAACTTCAGAGACTAATGCCTTGTACACACAAGCGCGGTGACGTACAACACGTACGACGGGACTATAAAGGGGAAGTTCCTTTCAAATGGTGCCACCTTTTGGTTAGTAAAAGTTTGGTGAGAGACGATTCATGCTTTTCAGTCTTCATGTTTTTCAGTCTGTTACAGTGTGACGAATGTGCTATCTCCATTCTGAACGCTAGTTTCACCAGAACGAGCGCTCCCTTCTCATACTTGATTCTAAGCATGCACACGACCGTTTTTCGCGATGAGAAAAAGACTGACGGAAAGCACGATGAGAAAAAAGAGAGCTGGTTTCAATTTGTTTTCGTCGAGAAAACTGCTAGGGATCATACACACGACCGGTTTTCTCGACCAATATAAAAAATGTCAGTTTTCTTGTGAAAACCGGTCGTGTGTACGAGGCATCAGAGAGAAATCTTCCTAGCAGAGCCACAAAGGGCAGTCCAGACCTGACAGAGAGAATCTAACCCAACCAACTCTGGCTAAAATATGGAACATGAATTATCTGCTTAACCACTTTAATACCGCACGCCGTCATATGATATCCAAAAAGGGGATCTCTTATCCCGGGTGGACGTCATATGACGTCCTGTACTTTGTGCGGTGATATCTGAATGATGCCTGCACCTAGAGGCATCATTCAGATATCATTTGTTCTGGCGGCGATCCTGCGCACCATAAGAATGATCATAGAGGCGGTTTCACCGCTTGATCGTTCTTATAGGCGGCGGGAGGGGACATCCCCCCTCCCGCCGGCATCCGGTGCTTCTCCGGGCTCTCCCGTGCCATCGGGGGCCCGGAGAGATGATCGCCGTGCACCTGATGGGAGGCATAGGGATGACTGGTGACTAGACGTTCACCAGTCATCTCTATGACCGTCGGAGGCCCGGGCGCATTGTGATGACGTCACACCCGGGTACCCGTAAGTAAACAAACCACAATTGCGGCTAGTAAGAATGATATCTGTTAATCTTTTTTTCACAATCTCATTCTTTCCAGCCTGGAGGAGAGATGTGGGGTCTTATTGACCCTGCATCTCTCCTTAAAGAGGACCTGTCACACACTATTCCTATTACAAGGGATGTTTACATTCCTTGTAATAGGAATAAAAGCGATCAAAAAAAAAAAAGTGTAAAAAATAAATAAAGAAGTAAAAAAATAAAAATGTTATCAAAACGCCCCTGTCCCCGGTAGCTTGCGCTCAGAAGCGAACGCACACGTAAGTCCTGCCCACGTATGTAAACGTTGTTCTAACCACACATGTGAGGTGTCTCCGTGTTCGTTAGAGCGTGTTCAACAATTCTAGCACTAGACCTCCTCTGTAACTCTAAACTGGTAACCTGTAAACATTTTAAAGCGACGCCTATGGAGATTTTTAAGTAACAAAGTTTGGCGCCATTCCATGAGTGTGCGCAATTTTAAAGCATGACATGTAAGGTATCTATTTACTTGGCGTAACATCATCTTTCATATTTTACAAAAAAATTGGGCTAACTTTACTGTTTTGTTATTTTTTAATTCATGAAACCATTTTGTTTACAAAAAAAAAAAAGGGGTTTGAAAAATTATTGCGCAAATACCATGCAAGATAAAAAGTTTCAATTTTATTCCCTAGGGTGTCTGCTAAAAAAACATATATAATGTTTGGGGGTTCTGAGTAATTTTCTAGCAAAAGAATGATGATTTGTACATGAAGGAGAGAAGTGCCAGAATAGGCCCGGTATGGAGGTGGGTTTTAAAGCCCGGTATTGAAGTGGTTAAATAAAACTGATATGAGCCATATTTGTCTGAAGTAGAAACTGTTTAGCAAGACAGCAACCAGATTTAGACTTCAACTGGATGATAGAATCTGAGAATTGTACTTGCTTTTGGACAACTTTAACAGTTATTTCAAAAAGTTAGGCCTCGTACACACGATGAGATATGTCCGCTCAAACTTGTCCGACGGACAGTTTAGAGCGGACATGTCTCATCGGATTTCGGTCCGATGGCGTGTACACACCATCGGATCAAAATCCCCGCCGGCAGAGAGCGTGGTGACGCGGCGGTGACGTTGACGCCGCCACGTCACCACTACGTCACGCACCAGGAAGTAAACACTTCCGCGCGCATGCGTCGGATCCATTCACAGGATACGACGCATGTGCGGGAGGATATGTCCGCTGGTTTCCCGTACTAACCAGCGGACATATCCGACGGACAGGTTTGTAGCGGACAAATTTCAAAGCATGCTTTGAAATTTGTCCGATGGACAAACCTGTCCGCTAGCCCGTACACACGATCGGATTTGTCTGCTGAAACGGTACATCGGACCGTTTTCAGCGGACAAATTCGATCGTGTGTACGCGGCCTTAGTCTGTCAGTTGGTCTGGCACTTACCCCATCTAGGTGCCGGTCTGTGGGCGGTGGGCTGCGGGCAGCAGCTCCTGCAACCTCTCCTCCAACATTGTGGCTTCCAACACAGAAAACACTCCTGTGCACCCTAATTACCCTAATTAAGGCCACTGCTAGCCATACACTGGTAGATTTTCAAATTAACCTTTGTACAAACATTAGTATGAAAATTATCATCACTACAGTCAGACTTGATGAATGCCATTAAAAGTACTTAAAAGAAGCTTGATTTTAACATTCAGTTTTGGAGTGAATGGACTTTCCTGAACAAAAACCATATTCACTGTTAGAAATTTGTTTGTTCAAGAAACAATCCAATACCACTTTGTTTACTTGTCATTGCAGCCAAAATTAATGCTGATTTTGCCCCACCAACCATCTGAAAATGAAACAAACATTTTTAAAACTAACATTTTTGAACAAAATTCTACTAGCGTATGTCTACCTTAAAGCAGAGGTTCACCCCAAAAACAAGTATATAACATTACATTCACTATACCTCAAACATGTACATTTTTCCTGGTTTTTTTTTTGGGGGGGGGGGGGATGTATACAGTATTATCAGTATTTTCCTCCCGGCTTCCGGGTACTCGCTCCTGTGGGAGTGGGCATTTCTGTGCAGTGCCGCAATGTCATCTGGGACTTCGCCTATATGATTTACGTGCCTGAGAAAAACTCCCCCCGGCGAATAAGGCGCGTCACGACTTTCCGAAAGTAGCTGAACTGCGAGTCAGCTCTATACGGCGCCTGCACAGTCAGCTCTACACGGCTCCTAGTCGGTGCGCAGGCGCCGTATAGAGCCGACGTGCAGTTCGGCTACTTTCGGAAAGTCGTGACGCGCCTTATCCGCCGGGTTTTTTTTTCTCAGGCACGTCAATCATATGGGCGAAATCCCAGATGACATTGCAGCACTGCACAGGAACGCCCACTCCCGCGGGAGCGAGTACCCGGAAGCCGAGAGGAAAATACGGATAATACCGTATGTACACCCCCCCAAAAAAAACAACATACTGTACATGTTTGAGGTATACTGAATTTTTGGGTGAACCTCCGTTTTAAGGTCTGGTTGACAGATGTGTTAAATACCGTATTTATTGGTGTATAATACTCATTTTTTTACCCTGAAAATAGAGGGTAAACTGTGCCTGCGTGTTATATGCAGGGGGCTGTGGAAAGGTTGTTTTTCCTGAAACTTCCCTCTTAAAGTTAGGGTGCGTTTTATACCCCTGTGCGTGTTATAAATACAGTAGTTTAATATTTGCATCTTAGTTTTCACTTTAAGATCTGCCCACATGCCTAGATAGGCACCTGGCTCAGCCTCTTAGCGAGCCACTGAATGCCTAAGTCAGGTGCTACCACCCCCTCCGCAGCTCAGCGCTCCAGTGAGTGAGGAGGGGAAGAGGGGGCAGAGTAGAGAGCTGGTGACTGACAGTCACCACCTCTCTGCTCACAGAGCTCTAAGAAATTAGTGATCTGCAGTATTTGATCATTCGGTTCTCAGTGTTAAAGCTGGCAGGAGACAGATGCTGCATTCAGCTAGTTAAGTATGATTAAAAAATTAAAAACCCATAGTTCTATTTTAAGTATGTAATTCACAGTGTTCACATTCTTACTGTATTATTTTTCTTCTTAATGGGAAACTGTTTGCATTTATTTTTGTTTATGTATTCATGTCCGACCCTGTCCTTGAAGGAGCTTGCAATCCATAATTCTACCACAGAAATTTTCAAAACATTACCTTATGTAAATTCCACTGGCTGCATCGGTCCCAGATTTATGTTCCCAAAGCATGTTGCTGCTGGCAATTGTCATTTGTACTGCTTATTTCATTACAACTAATAATCACTAGGGGAATATCAATGAAGAAACTAGTAGGAAGCTCTATTCATACAGTGGTCACACGAGAGATTCTCACATTTCCTCTTTATGTCGTTGGTAAAAAGAAACACATAAAAGTTAATCATATATCTTTTACTAGACCATAATCTGGTGTATTGGTGTGACATATGTCATAAAAAGAAATATGTTGTATTTGTTTAAAGTAGAAGTAAGGGAGGGTTCTAACACCTGTAGGGTTTATTTTTGCCTTCTGTTTCCGATTGGAAAGATTTCTCTTCACTTCCTGTCCCATAGCCGAAACAGGAAGTAAGAAAAAATCCCCGCAAATATAAGAAATTTCCTTGAGGACCCCCAGGTCACCAGAACTAATATTGCCATTGGAAGATTTGAGATTTTCTTTTACTTCTTCTTAACAGGGGGCACGGACAGCAATAAAAACTATCAAAAAAAAATAAAAATAAAGTTTTGTCTTTAGTTATACTTTAATGGCTCAGTTTAATTTGTATGTACACACCTTTCAAGGGACAAGGTTCCTTCGTGAAACGAAATTAGCAATCAGTTGACAGTAGCTGCTACTTTTGAACTCACTTTTTAAAACTGTCAACTGTAGATGGGTACATATGATTAAATTCACATACACATCTGTCTTTGTGTGTTGCTTTATATCCCCTGTGCAAGCCCACAAAATACCTGGAGATATACTGGCAGTCCACATGACTGTTTTTCTCGGCAGGAAAAAAAACAATGTTTTTCCCAATGGGATTCCTCTCAAGCCTGCTTTCCATACACACGTTCAAGCCAAATACTGCCCGTCCTAAACGCGGTGATATACACCATGTTCGACAGGACTATAAAGGGGAAGTTCCATTCAAACTTTGCCACCCTTTGGGCTGCTTTTGCTGATCCTCGTGTTAGTAAAAGTTTGGTAAAAGAAGATTCGCGCTTTTCAGCCTCGTGCTTTTCAGTCGGTTACAGTGTGACGAATGTGCTATCTCCATTATGAATGCTAGTTTTACCAGAACGAGCGCTCCTGTCTCATACACACGACCAGTTTTACCGATGGGAAAAAGTCCTCCGGGAATCCCGACGAGAAAAAAGAAAAAAGAAAGCTGGTTCTCGTCGGGAAAACTGAGATGGAGCATACACACAGCCGGTTTTCCCGCTCAAAAGCTTGTGTCGTGTGTACAGTACAAGGCATAACACTTCACTTTGTTTTATGTGGGAACGATGCTCACCTGCCTCCTTAGGAAATTAAAAACACAAACATTTCACAGTATACTTGCCATCTATAGAAAAGGTATTGCAACTTCTATATACTGTATATTTGCAAATTTGTGCCACAAAAAAAAAAAAAACTTTTTTTAACTCCTTCATGCCTAATGCCGCGTACACACCATCACTTTATGTGATGGAAAAAAACGACGGTTTTAAGAACGTCAATTTAAATGACCGTGTGTGGGGGAAAACTTTGTTTTATGTCTTGTGAAAAACGACAAAAAAAAATTGAAGCATGCTTCAATTTTTTGTGTCGTTTTTCAAAACGTCGTTTTTTGTTTCACAAAAAATCACCGTGTGTAGTAAAAAACTTTGTTTAAAATAACGTTTTTCAACCCGCGCATGCCCAGAAGCTAGTTATGAAGCGAGCTTCAATGGAAAAGAGTGGTGAACGTAACCTCGCTTTGCTAGAGCATTGTGAAAAAACGATGGTGTGTAGGCAACGTTGTTTTTGAAAATTGAAGTTTCAAAACGTTGTTTTTTACTTCACAAAAAAAATTTGTTTTTTTTTATCACATTAAGTGATTGTGTGTACGCGGCATTAGGGTAAAACAGATCTAAATGTCTAAACACAATTTTGCAACTTTGACATATGTTAGTAAAACTGTACATATCGTCGCAACTACTTAGTGTATCCAGGTGGATTATACCATGTTTTTTTTTCAGGACAAATTGAGCTTTCATTTGATGATAAATGCTAATGGATATCTCCATTTTTTTTTTTTTTTTTTTAGCTGTATATTTCTTCCTATTATCATAATTTACCACCAAATAGCAACCTAAAATAAATTCTCCTGCTTCTAACGATTGCAGTAATACCACATATGTGTATGTTAGTCGTTGTTTGTAGTGCAGCCCAGAATCAATGGTGTGCATTTTGCATTCTTTTTTTATCCTGCCTAAAACACACTGATACCAATTCAAAAATGTTTTATTTAATACCCAAAATATGCTGACCATGACCTTTGACCCTGACCTTGACCTTTGACCCCGACCTTGACCTTTTTATTAAAAAAAATACACACTGGTTTATTTACATTTCCTCTCTGTAGGTCGATTCATGTAGGATTTATGTACTATATGACAACACTCTCCTGCAAAAAGAGGAAGATACAATGTATTGTTCTCTTCATTCTAAAGAGTAAGTAAACACAGGAACATGCTCACAGTGACGGATCACTGTGATAGCCAATCAGAGGCTATCACAGTGATCAGGTGACCTGGAACCGACAGTCCCAGGTCCCGATCATTAGTACTAGACTCGGTTAGAGCCTGACTTCTGTGCTGAAAACACAATCCCAGCACAAAGGGATATACGCATATATATGGCCTCAGGGAAAAAAGACCACTTCTGTTAGGCCACATATATGTCTGCATTTGGCGAGAAGGGGTAAATGTATAAACTATTAAAAAACTGTAATGCCACGTACACACAATCATTCTTCAGCATTAAAAAAACGTTGTTTTTCAGCATGTCCAAAAAACAAAGTTTTTCCAACTTCATCATTAAAAACGACGTTGCCCACACACCATCGTTTTAAAAAAATTATGAACAAAGCGCGGTGACGTACATCACGTACGACGGCACTCTAAAGGGGAAGTTCTATCCGCCTTTGGGCTGCTTTTAGCTGATTCCTTGTTAGTAAAAGACAATTTGCGCTTTTTTGATCGTGTGTACGTGGCATCAGCGTGTTGTTAAATGTTTTTGTTGTTAGTTCTGTGAAAAAACATTCATGCGCACCTTAAGCCAGCCATATGCCGCGTACACACGATAATTTTTCGGCATGAAAAAAAACTTTGTTTTTCAGCATGTCCAAAAAACGTTTTTCCAACTTCATCATTAAAAACGATGTTGCCCACACACCATCGTTTTTAAAAAATAATGAACAAAGCGCAGTGACGTACAACACATACGACGGCACTCTAAAGGGGAAGTTCTTTTCGCCTTTGGGCTGCTTTTAGCTGATTCCTTGTTAGTAAAAAACGATTCACGCTTTTCTGTCTGTTATAGAGTGATGAATGTGCTTACTCCATTATGAATGGTGGTTTTACCAGAACGAGCGCTCCCGTCTCATAACTTCTATAGCTTCTGAGCATGCGCGGGTTTAAAACGTTGTTTTAGCCCACACACAATCATTTTTTACAACCCGGAAAATGATTTTTTTTTAAAACGACGTTAAAAAAATTTCAATTTTTTTTTGTCGTTTTTCAGAACATGAAAAACAATCGTGTGTACGCGGCAATAGACAAATCGATTTTCTTTCCTGCAACAAACCGTGTTGACAGGGAAATCCCTACAGGGAAGCCACCCCTTACGGCAAAACACAGTGATTATTGCTATGGGCTTTATAGTTCAAATATTGAATGGTTCATGCTGACCCAGCCAAGATTCCAACCATCTATGGCCGACTATACTTAGTAGACTGTGCACTAAGTAAGTGCAATTGCTCCAGAGCTTTGAAAATGAGCAGAAGCTCAGCTGAATTTCATCATCCAATTATGTGCTTACAAAAATTCATTTTTTTTTATTTCCCTTGGACGTGGTTGGGTATTCTTTGCTGGACGTGATTGGGTATTCTTTGCAAAGTGGAGCTTTACCTCATATACTAAGCTCCGGAGCAACTGCACTTGCAGAGTGCACAGTCTATTTGCCTTTAGTAAATCAACCTCTGCTGAGTTTCACCATCCATTCACTTGCAAGCAAAAAGGGCTGTTTTCTTTTTTCATTTTCCATGCACGTGATTGGGTTTTCTTTGCAAAGTGAAGCTTTACTTCATTAACTAAGCACTGAAGCAATTGCACTTGTGCGCTGTCTCTGTTTAGACTCCAGTGCAGCATGGAGTTGCAGCGTTGCCAGAGTTAATAAAACAAGCTGTTAGCTTTTCTATCAGGGAATTGACCATGCCCATCTGCATCTTGCCCATACCGCTCTGACACTATCTGCACTGCCTTGCCTTAGTCTCGCCCCTCTCCTCCTGCATACAGGCCTATGGCAATAGGGCATGTTAAAGAGAGAGCATGCTGGAAAGTGTAGCCCCAGAGCTGTTCCTGAGACTAGATAGAGGCTGACATTTAAAACAGGTTCGCTCTTCCTGCTGTTTGACTCATAACACAGCACAGCTGCCATGGAAATTCACAATTCAGAAGAAAGCAATAAAAGTATGGAATGTGCAAATCATCTGAACAAAAGGTATAGTTTAGATTAACCCTTTCCCTTCCACCGACTACTTTCATACTTGGGAAGTAGCGCCCACATGTGGACAGACTCTTGGCTGCTATGTTTACATTTTCTCAGCCGACTGTTGGCTTTCTTGTTGAAGTGATTCACCTCCACTTGTGTGGTAAAGTGCCAACCATCCCCTTCCTTACCCCCCACCCTACCAAGGTTATCTACATAACTCAACCAAAAGTAGAATTAAAGGTTTGGTTGGAGGAACTCCAGCGGAACACTGGAACTGGCTTTTTCTAACAGATTTATCTTTTTAAATATTTTCATAAATCGACTCCACGGTTTGCCTTTTGGCCCTTTTTTGACATCCTCACAGTTTGGACATTACTACATGGTGTTTATGCATATAATGCAGTTTGGTTGTAACAAATATAAATGTAATGGCACTGGGTCAGTTTTAAATCTTGGATGCAATATCCCAAAAATCGTCATTATGGCTTGGATTCCATTTCAGATTCATAACAAATAAATATTTACAGCTTCTCAGCATCGGAAGGAAGTGGCATGAACTTCAGGTTTAATGAGACCAGCGTAGCAATTCTACAGAAAATGAAAACAGGAGGTTCTAACACCTCTTGAGTTTGTCTTTGTGCTGCCAAAGAGCCAAGAATGAAAGAGGCAGTCAGGGAAGCATTTATTTTGTATCTGAGTTGTGTGGTGTGTTCTAGCTGAACATGTAATCTTGCCACCTGGAGTCCTCTGCTAGCTAATAAAACTGTCAGTAGAGACACTTAGCGTATATAGGCTCTCCATTCTTCTAGTTGAGGGATCACCCAATATGAGTAGTACTCATTGTTTTCTTCTGAGATATTACCATAAAATCTTTATAGACCAGCTGACTTCCAGTATAAATACGTTACGTTTGGAATCTGAAGTTCCTTTTATTTGTGACGGAAGTTGCAAAAAAAAAACATTTTGAACGTTGAAATTTTCTTCTTTAATCATATTTTCTGATTTTACTCCCAGAAGCATGGCTTTCATTACTTTAGTCAAGTTTTATATCCCTATGAAAACAAGCAAAGCCAATTTTGTCTCTCCTTGGAGTTTACGATGTGGCAGCTGCTGACAGGAACAAGCTCTCGCCTACCTTTTGTGGTTTATTTTGACATTCAGAAATGAAACATTACTGTAATACAGATCATTACAAAAATACTGAGTGGACTGACTTCCCTAATGGTATCCTAATGGTCACCTTAGAACTGTGGCTTGGCATCCAAAGGGCAAGAGTATAGAGGACTGCTAAAGAAAAGAGTCTTGAATGTAAAGCTCTGTTGAGAAAAATTAAAGCATCTCTTTGGAAAAAAAAATCTCATCCCTTCCACCCCTCTCTAAATGATCCTTTTAGAAAAAAAAAAAGAAAGACAAGAAAAGCATAATGCCATTTTAAACTCGCCTTATCTCTTTACTTTCTGGAGAGGTCCTTGTTTGGATGTCCACATCAGCACCTATGAGAAATAAACACTTCCTATTGCATGACTGCCATGCTGTTTCCTTCTGGGTTTTACAGGCCCCTGACCCCTTAAAACCACCGCTGAGGGACCAAAACTCAGAAGAGCTGATTGGCTGCTTTTAAAGCGACTCTGTCATTATTTTAAAAACTAAAGTAAAGGGTAATTTTGCAAGGAGAAGAAATAATACACATCCCTCAGGATTCTTCCTCTCTGCAGAGCTAAGCATTGCGAAGAATATTCAGCATCCAACACACTTCCAGGTATGTCAGATGCCTGGTGCGTGCTGTGCTCTCTTTCACCCACCTCTGCATCAATAATTTATAGTGTAGGGGCAGGGGGTGGACCAAGAATCTCACATTCTCATGAGGTTCTTCATTCATGCTTAAAGCCACTAATCACAAATCCTAGAATCCCCTCTGTTACACCAAGTTATACTGTATTTTTTTTAAATTATGCCAAAAAAAAAAAAATCTTATTTTACAGTGCCACTGTGCAGTCACATGACCTCCCAGTGCTCTCTTTCCCTGATCTGAGGATTACAGTGGAAGGGGCTGAGATTCCCCTCATGGGGACAAGCCGGGAGTAGAGAGTGGGCAGGAGGTCATGTGAGTGCACAGAGGCGCTCTGAAATAAGGTATTTCCCTGCATAATAAAACAATAAATAACAGACACTGCACAGTATACCTTGCTGTAACATAGGGAATTCCAGTGAGGCATGGGCACAGTGAGGCATGGACACAGTGAGGCCTCGTACACACAACCGAGGAACTCGTCGGGTGAAACAAATCGTTTTCCTTGTCGAGTTCCTTGTTAGGCTTGTCGAGGAACTTGACAAGCTTGCTTTGCATACACACGTTAAAGACCAAATTTTGTCATTCTCAAACCCGGTGACTTCAACACATACAACGGCAGGGGCTGCTTTTGCTAATCTCATGTTACTGCGTGTTAGGAAAAAGTTTGATAAGAGACATTTGCACCTTTCAGTCTGTTACAGTGTGACAAATGTGCTATTTCCATTACAAATACTACTTTTTCCGAAGTTGCGCGGGTTTCTTAGCATACACACGCTCGAGTTCCTCATCGAAAAGCAGCCCGACGAGGAACACAATGAGCCAATTTGGACTCCCGTCGATGAAAAGGCGAACTTGCTCTCTTTTTTGCTCATCGAGTTCCTCGACAGTTTCCTCGATGAAAAACGTACACACGACCAGTTTCCTCGGCAAAAAAGCTCTGCCACCGAGTTTCTTGACGGATTCTGCCGAGGAAACTGGTCGTGTGTATGCGGCCTCAGGCATGGACGGCATGGGCACAGTGAGACATGGACACAGTGAGGCACACTGAGGCATGCAGATAGACACCCTAGGCTTATACTCGAGTCAATACGTTTTCCCATTTTTTTGTGGTAAAATTAGGTGCCTCGGCTTATATTCGGGTCGGCTTATACTCGGGTATATACAGTAATTATGTAATTTATGTGGGAAATATCTATGTCCCGTATTACTAACATTTTTTATTTTGTATAACGGGCTCAGGATGTGTTTGTAAAGGGCAGGTAGCCAACATCTTGACTGTGCTAGAATGTACAAACATACAATGCAAGACAAAGTACAGGGTTCCCAGACAGAGAGTTTAAAATTCACAGCTTGTGTGTTGCTTTAAATACAATTGCAAACAGTAATAACTTGGCAAACCTCTCTAAGTCATGAATTTCTGCATGTAAAGTGCTAAAGGTGTTTTTTTAATAGTAAATCATAATCTTCAGACAGGATATGAAGGGATTAAAAAATGCAGTGCAGTCATATTTCTTTAGAGAATTGCAACATGTGTCAGCAGCATCCACAGTTATGATTACAAATAGTTTCAGATTAGTAAACCTATCATTACTCATTTTCTAGAGAAGAGAAATATGGGGAGTGCACTGCAGAGCGTAATAGGACAAGCCTATTCACTATTCCATTAACCTGCACTGCAATTGCTATGAATGACCCCAGCATACTGGATCACATGTGTACTCGTCATTGGATTTGGTGACCAAAATACAAAGCTTTTTTGGTGGAAATATGCATTATTAACGCATAAAAAGATCAATGAAATCAAATCACATCCTGATTATGGATAAGAATGTGATATCTCCTTTTCTAAGGAAAACTCCAGTTAGCTTTTCCTGCTTCGAGATTCGAGAGACAGCCTCCTCTAAAGGCTAGCCATAGACATTCAAATTTCACAACATTTTGGCTAAATTAGACAGCTCCGTGGGTGGCCCTGCCGATTTACCATGATGATGTTAAATAGTGAAAGTGTATGCTGTGACCAAAGAATTCCCTAAGGCCACGTACACACGATCAGACTGGTCCGATGAAACTGGTCCGACGGACCGTTTTTCATCGGACCAGGCTGAAGTGGTCTGATGGTCTGATGTGTGTACACATCATCGGACCAAAAATTCGATCAGACCAGAACGCGGTGACGTAGAACACACCGACGTGCTAAAAAAAGGAAGTTCAATGCTTCCAAGCATGCGTCGACTTAATTCTGAGCATGCGCAGGTTTTTGGTCCAATGCTTTGGCGTACTAACCATCGAATCTGTCCGTCGGACAGATTTTAAAGCTAGTTTTAAAACTTTCGTCCGATGGACAACGGTCTGATGGGCCGTACACACCATCGAATTGGTCCAATGAAACTGGTCTGAAGACCAGTTTCATCGGACCGGTCTGATCGTGTGTACGCGGCCTTAGGCAGGACCTGGGCGATCCGAGAAAAAGTTTACCCCCCTCAAGGCATCACAGCCAGTTTCCCTTAAAGCTGTTGTAAACCCCCCCCCCCCCAAAAAAAAACCTGCAAGATAAAGGCATAATGACCTAGTATGACTAGCAAACTAGCGCATTATGAATTACTTACCTTAGATCGAAGCCCCCAAAGCCATCCTCGTCTCCCCCTCCGGCCGCAGACATCTCTCCGGATGTCGGTGCTCCGGCGCTGTGATTGGCCGGAGCAGCAAAGACATCACTCCTTGCATGTGTGGAAGACGGCAAAGCCAGCATCAGCCATTGAGAAAACCGGCATTCTCAGTGCGCCTGCGCCGTTGTCTACGGTGCGCTTGCACCGTAGACAACGGTGTATTCCTTTTGGCAAATATCTCCTAAACCGTGTAGGTTTAGGAGATATTGCAACCACCTACAGGTAAGCGTTAATCTAGGCTTACCTGTAGATATAACTCACCACAGAGGGTTTACAACCACTTTAAGGCTGGTCTCATTAGTTAAGATAACAGTTTAAAAGATTGTATGGCTCAGAACAGTGGGAAACAAAGTCTTACTTTGGAAGTTTGCAGTCAGGGTGTCCAAGCTGAGGTGTCCTCCCACACACCAATAGACAAACGGTCATCGAGTAAAAGAAGCAGCCGGCAACTCCATAACATCAAGCGTATTTATTGTGAAGCCTTCACAGTGAGTACACCCAGCAGCAGACTAGTTTTGGAGATAAGCCTTGTTCACAGCGCACATGTATATTGAAAAGCATGAGCATTTATACATAAAAGACTGTCACATGACTACTGCTCCTCTCCAATCAACAATGTGTTCAATTAAAATCAGGTGATTGGTTACAGATTGTCAACAGATGTGTAGATGACAAATGAGAAGCTAATAGTATAGCTATAATACAACACTTGAGATACAAAACATACAATGACTATCATTACATGTGAGAAAATACATATATTAAAAGCACTATAAGAATATCTTTAATGAAAAAATGTATAGATAGTTTAACTCTTTCCAAGCCTGAGTACAAGAAGGATGCCATATTTCCATTATGTTCACACTTAAAGTGTTTAGACACATTTGATAAGCCTTTGTCTGTGCTGTAAGATGCACAATGAAAATGTTCGCTGATTTAAATTCTCAGTGGTCTCATGGTGCTACCCATATATTGTTTGTTACATTTATTGCATTGCACAACATATACAACATTACTAGTGCCACAGTTGATATATTCACGGATCGTGAATTTTCATCCTGTGGCACATGAAATTACTGTCTTGTGTTGTCTGGAGTGTCTACTACAGAAACAGCATGTGTTACAGTAGAAATATTTGCCAGCACACCATGGAACGATGTAAATAGCGTCCAAACGGATGTTTTATTGCATAATCACAACACAAAGAGAGTGCAACATTTCGGAGCCGCGCAGGGCACCTTTGTCAGGCAATGTAAGAGCCCACAGTATTTAACCAAGTTTTTTTGTATTGCTGCAACTCAAACAGACTTGGGGACAGAAGGCCTCCTTGCGTTTTAGCGCGGCGGCTTGAAAACCTACAGCCCGACTTAAGTATTGGTGCCAAATCTCCATTCGTGAAAAGTATTGGTAAGTATTTATCTACAAAGTTTTTTATTGTGTTATATTCCAAAGAGAAGGCAGTTACAAAAGTGTCTGAACTTGTTTTCCTGTCATTAGAACTCTTACTATTGCAATAGCTCTTTTTGCGACCAGCATTTCTCAAGAGGGTGATTCTATTTTTCTCCATGGCCAGACGGTCTGCTCTATCTATATTCCATTTGTCATATTCTCATGAATGGGGTCGTGATGCTATAATGTTGCACTCCTTGTTAAAAACGTCTTTGGTAGAGCAGTTGCGTCTGGCCCCGGTGAACTGACCCATCAGGATGGATCGTTTGGTGTGTGCAGGATGGCAAATAGTAGCCAGAAGCAAGACATTGCCTGTACATGCCTTACGATAGGTACATGTTGTAACCAAACCCTGGACTGCACAGCCTGTTAAAGTAAGATCTAAGAAATTAATTGGCATCCTTCTGACTATAAAAACAGAATTCCAAATTGAGATTATTTTTGTTTGCTAAGGATACAAAGGTGACACAGTCCGTAAGGGAACCATCCCATACAATCAGAAGGTCGTCTATGTAGCAAACTTAACTAACTATAGAACCTGTACATGGTTTGTGTTGGGAGAAGAGAAAACTCTCCTCCCACCAACCCATGTACAGGTTTGCCAGGGATGGTAAAAAATGGGCCCCCATCGAGGCTCCCCTACATTGAAGATAAAAGACTCAATTAAACATGAAATAATTGCGGCTGAGCAGAAATTCAAATTGGTGTTGTAAGTGCTGTAGCATGTGAGATGATGTTCAATGGCTTTGATTGCAAGATTGTGTGGAATACAGGAATATAGTGACTTCACATCCATGGTACTCCTCTTTCCACACTTCTTCCTGTAAAGATGCCAGTACTTGTGTGGTGTCCTTGATATAGCCAGGTAATCTTACAACCAATGTTTGAAGATACTGGTCTAAACAATGATCCAAATATCTGTCTTCCCTACATACACAGTCCTTATCGGTACCATACATGGCTTCAGTGGTCTCAGACTGAAGCTTTTCCATGGTAGATATAGCAGTTTGATCCTGAAAATTAAGAGTTGAAAAGGTTGTCTCCTGTGAAACACCTTCCTGGATGCTTTGAGTTGAGTCGACAGGAGAAGGAAAATGTTTCCTCAAAACAATATTGCATATAAATCTGTTGACATCTAGCAAGGTACTGAAAATATTAAAATGGGATTGCGAAGAAAAAGAGAGTCCTTTAGAGAGCAGGGAAATATCTGCAGGTGTAAGAGAGGCCCTTGAGAGATTTACCCCATTTTGGAAAGTGTCTGTGTCCTGAATCTCCTTTGTCGATTCTGTTTGCTTCATGTTTGCCTGGAGTGGGTAGTCCTTCTTGATGCTGTGTCTCCACAGTAACCCTTTACTTACACACGACCGATTTTCTCGGCAGAATCCAGCGAGAACCTCAATGGGAGACGTATTCTGCCGAGCGACCCGTCGGGAAGCTCGTCAAGCCAAAAAGAGAGCATGTTCTCTATTTCCTCGTTGTTCAATGGGAAAATTTGGCTCGACAAGCTTTTTGACTGCCGAACTAGGAACTCGACGGGCGGAACGATGAGTTTCGCCCGACGAGTTTCTCGGTCGTGTGTACGCCACCTCAGGCGGCGTACACACGATCGAGTTTCTCGGCAGAATCCAGTGGGAGACGTATTCTGCCGAGAAAACCGGTTGTGTGTACACTTTTCGCCGAGCAACCCGCCGGGAAGCTTGTTGAGCCAAAAAGTGAGCATGTTCTCTATTTCCTCGTTGTTCAATGGGAAAATTTGGCTCAACGAGCTTTTTGACTGCCGAACTAGAAACTCGACGGGCAGAACGATGAGTTTCGCTGGACTAGTTTCTCGGTCGTGTGTACGCCACCTCACAGATTTTTTTTTTTTTGCTATGTGTGTCCAATAGGGGTAATTTCCCTTCACTGCCTGATCCCTAGCCAAACAGGAAGTGAGCATAAATCCCTGCAAATTAGGATAAATCATTGGGGACCCCCAAGTTACCAGAACTGGTGTCCCCATTAAAAGATTTCCCCTCCATTACTTTTCTGGGGACAACCCAAAATTTGTGATTTTCTTTTACTCTCACTTTCAATGATAATTGTAAACAGGACAAATAGAGAGGGGGTGATCTCCCTAATGGGGGCACAAACAGCAATAAAAACTAACAAGCATTCTAATCCACCTCTACTCTATCCAAAACTAAAAAAAAAAAGTTTTGCCTTTAGTTATACTGGGCAAGATCATGTATATCTATGTCATCTCGCCGAGCAGCCAATAGGGGCGCGCGTCCCTGACGCACGTGCCCGGCGGGCGCACTAACCACCGGGCACCCGCGATCGCTCGTTACAGAGCGAGAACCGGGAGCTGTGTGTGTAAACAATGTATAAAAAAAAAAGTAAAAAATATTCATTTTTTTTTTCAAAATTGTCGATCTATTTTTGTTTAAAGCACAAAAAATAAAAACCGCAGAGGTGATTAAATACCACCAAAAGAAAGCTCTATTTGTGGGAAAAAAGACGCTAATTTCGTTTGGGAGCCACATCGCGCGACCGCGTAATTGTCAGTTAAAGCGACGCAGTGCAGAATCGCAAAAAGTGGCCTGGTCTTTGACCAGCAATATGGTCCGGGGCTGAAGTGGTTAAATATGCATCTTGGACAGGATGAATGGTGGGTTAATTTTAATCATTAACAGGGGTTAGCAGTGATGTAAAAGTACTGTTATACTTTAAAACTAAAAAAAAGACCTATAACATTGTGTTTGAACTAAATGTGTGTGCCACCAGGGCAAAGGCTAGAAAGCTTGCTTTTTCCCCAGGAAGCACAGCAGACTTTTAGGAATGACATCAAAACAAATTGGTTTCATGGCCCAAACAAACAAATATAAAGGCAACACCTATGGTGCTAATATTTATCTTCAATTAACAGTCTAAATAAAAGTTTTATCTGAGTCCAATATAAAAGGTTGTGAATGTTTATTCTGGCTAGCAATTCATACAAAAATATCAGGCTGCGACAGTGACTCCTAAATCATAGATCATAGTGTGGCTGTGCTCTCATTATAGGTGTATTTTTATGATAAATAATGTGTGTGTATATATATATATATATATATATATATATACACTAATTACATCATTAACATGTTAAAGATTATATAAGAATGACAGGAGAATGAGAACGCTCTCAATGGAGACAGCTCACACAGCTCCGGGGCGACCGCAGAGCGCACTGCAGAAGGGCTTAGTTTCAGATCTAAATTCAGGCAAAAACTCAGACCTGATTCGCCCCTGAAATGGAGAACAGGGACGGACCGGGCCCCTGCTGTGAGCCACTGCGCATAAGTGGGAACCCAGCCTAAAGCAGAGAATATTCTCATGTGTGTGCCTTTTACCGCCGCTGGAAAATGCAGGCAGTACATGGCAACACATCTGGTGTAAGCAATTACTGCTTCTGCATCTTATTTATGTACACAGGGTAGCTGTAACTGCTGATTCACGTGACTGGACCATACACAGATCTTTTTTTACAGGGTATACAGTATAGGTGGGAGATGGAGGGAGGCAATTTTTTTAAATTGTTATAACTAGGCTTTACTACCACTTTAAGGGCACTTTCACCCTGGGGCATTGGGGGCATTAGCATTATTTTTAGCAGAGATTTACTATTGTTTTAGCAGTGCTTTTTGGCCACTAGCGGGGTGCCTTTAACCCCCGCTAGTGGCCGAAAAAGGATTAAAAGTGCCCGCAAATTGCCACTGCTGAAGCTCTCTACAGGCGCTTTCGCGGCACTGCCCATTGATTTTAATGGACAGGTGCACTTTCCTAAAGCACCTCAAAGATGCTGCTTGCAGGATGTTTAACGTCCCACAAGTACACCGCTCCTGTGTAAAACCCTTGGGCTTTCACACTGAAGTAACAGGAGATGCGCTTTTTTTAATGATATAGCACCCGTAAAGCGCCTCAGTGTGAAAGTGGCCTAAATCTCTTAGTACCATAAATGTTGTGTTCTAGTTTGTGTTTTAGATGTGTCAATGCTGTTATTAAGCAAAGGCTCAAATGGTCCACATTTATAATTAGCATTGCAAACATTACATGGTCATTTTGGCACACACTTGAATCATGACACTAATTACACCAGAAATGTGTTGAAGCTATCCCATGTTAAGTCATAAATATGGCACTGAGTAGAAAAACGTAGTGTTGAAATGCATTTCCTCTTTTTTATATCCTCACAAAGGTAAAAGAATAAAGCAAAATCCCCCTCATATTACTTGAAGTGATAAAATGATTAGCCAATTTGCAAGGTAAATTTCACAAACATTATTCAACATATATGGAAAAAGTATAAATGGTAGTACATCTCATATTTATAAACAAAAGGCAATCAAGAGACATTTTTAGGCAGGTACTCTTCTGTAACACATATATTTTTGATTGTTTTTTATACTATAGCACTGTCAACTGTATCCGTACTGTATCCGGTGCTTTGATCCTGAGTTCCTTTGGAGCAGGTGGACTTTATTGACACCCCAAGGCAAGCAAAAAAACAATAGCCAATGATGTGGGTATTAAGTAAGGCCTACAGATATGCAGATATTCCATGATCCAATCATTAATGCTGAAGTTTAATTTGGCCAGCTTGTTTACCAATAATTATATCCATAGGTCACATCCATGGGGCTGCAGGAGAGTCTCAAAATCACCATAGCAGTCTGTTCCAAATCCGGCGGCGCTAGAGTGATTTCCTCTTTTGTACCGTTAAGACATAGATATAGTCGCTTGGCACCTTTCGCCATTCAGAAAATGTTTTTTTTTTGTATATTTTTTTCAATGAATAGAAAGCCTTCGCTGATTGGATAAGGAGGGGCCAATCCCAGAGGAATATGTAGGTCTGGTTAGGTGCGTATATATATATATGAAAAAATGTAGAAATACTGCGCTGTCAAAATAATTCAAAACAAATACTAGTGCTGCAACTTAAAATGTGAGATACACACAAAATAAACATAAATACAAAAAAAACAAGCTGCGCAAATATCATGAGTGTCGACCACTGAGTGGACAACCAATGATAGAGAGGATCTCCAAAGTAAAAGTATGGCACAATCTATGTGAAAAAAACCTCCAACGTAAAAATAAGTCTCTATGACAAAAGAATTTGAAAAGTGATCGTCTATCCCAAGATGTGCTGTTCCAGCCGGCTACAAGAACTTTATACATGCCATATTATATCTACTCAAATGTGAGTGTGTTTTTAATTTTTATTCTTGATTAAATTTAATACTGGATTACGCTATGTGCGCCCTTTTTTCCTTTCCTTTTGTTTGGTTGTGTTCAACATCTTCCTGAGCGGTAGAGGATTCCTGAGATTTGGGTTGAAGACATCCTTGCCAGACAGACCTTCAGGCTGGGTTCATAGCCACAGGCTTACAGATGATCTCTAATTGGGATCTTCCCATCTGGTAAGGGACTGCTAATCACTTGGGTGGAGGATCTTCCTTACTATCCGGTCACCTTTCCAGGGTGTTTTTGATGCCATTTGTTTCACATAGAGAAACAGCATATCTTGGGATAGACGATCACTTTTCAAATTCTTTTGTCATAGGGACTTATTTTTACGTTGGAGGTTTTTTCACATAGATTGTGCCATACATTAACTTTGGAGATCCTCTCTATCATTGGTTGTTCACTCAGTGGTCGACACTCATGATATTTGCGGAGCTTGTTTTTTGTATTTGCGTATATACCGGTATATGTCTGTAGATGTGTTTTTTTTTCTTTTTCTTCTTTTCTTTTCTTTTCTCTTTTCTCTGTCTCAATCTCTCTGTTTGTTGTGCTTGGGTAGAAGTTTCTTAGGCGAACAACGAACAATTTGGGGTGTTCGCGGAAAATTAGAAAAGTCGCAGAACACCCTGTTAAAGTCTATGGTAGAAATCTAAAGTGATCATTTTAAAGGCTAATATGCAAGTTATTGTCCTAAAAAAGTGTTTGGGGACCCGGGTCCTGCTCCAGGGGACATGTATCAATGCAAAAAAAAAGTTTTAAAAACACCCGTTTTTTCGGGAGCAGTGAATTTAATAATGCTTAAAGTGAAACAATAAAAGTGAAATATTCCTTTAAATTTCATACCTGGGGGGGTGTAAAGTAATCATGTGAAATAGCGCATGTTTCCCGTACTTAGAACTGTCTCTGCACAAAGTGTTATTTCAGAAAGAAAAAAAGTAATTTAAAACTGACTTGAGGCTATAATGAATTGTTGGCTCCCGGGAAATTCAGAGAGAATTCATTCATAATTTTTTTTTAAAAAGCGTGGGGTTCCCCCAAAGTCAATTACCGGGCCCTTCAGGTCTGGTATGGATATTAAGGGGAACCCCGCCGTCAATTAAAAAAAATGACGTGGGGTCCCCCCAAATATCCATTCCAGACCCTTCAGGTCTGGTGTGGATTTGAAAATGGTGTGGAGTTCCCGCAAAAATCCAAACCAGACCCCTTATCCGAGCACGTAACCTGTCCAGCCACAGAAAAAAGGTGGGACAGAGTGCGGCCCCCCATTCTCCTGAACCATACCAGGCCACATGCCCTCAACATGGGGAGGATGTCCCCATGTTAATGGGGACAAGGACCTCATCCCCACAACCCTGGCCGGTGGTTGTGGGGGTCTGCGGGTGGGGGGCTTATCAGAATCTGGAAGACCACTTTAACAAAGGGGACTCCCAAATCCTGGCCCCCCCCCTATGTGAATTGGTAATGGGGTATATTGTACCCCTACCATTTCACAAAGGAAGTGTAAATAGTTGTAAAAAACACACACACACACACCGTGAAAAGTCCTTCATTAACAAAAAAAAAATAATACAGCGGATGTAATCCACTCTCGGTCCGGCTCCCCGATCCAACAATGTCTGTATCCAGCGACGGGTAATCTCCTCTCTGGTCCAGTGATGAGAAGATTGTCCGGGATCCAAAGCGCAGCATCGCCGGCCACCTCTCTCCACCGGAGACAGCCTGGCGAATGACGCTGCTGAAGCTGTGACATTTCTTATATTGGTGAGGCGGGGCCACCCGTCACGTGACCCCGCCCCCTCTGACGCAAGGGGGAAGCCTGGGCTTCCCCAGTGACGTAGCAGAGTGTGCGTCAGAGGGGGACGGGGTCACATGACGGGTGGCCCCGCCTCACCAATATAAGAAATGTCACAGCTTCAGCAGCGTCATTCACCGGGCGGTCTTCGTTGGAGAGAGGTGGTCGGCGATGCTGCGCTCTGGATTCCGGATGATCTTCTCATCACTGGACCGGAGAGGAGATCACCCCTCGCTGGATTCCGACAACGTTGGAGCGGGGAGCCGGGATCGAGAGTGGATTACCGCAGCTGGATTTTTTTTTTTATTATTAATAAAGGACTTTTTTCCACGGTGTGTGTGTGTGTTTTTTACAACTATTTACACTTCCTTCGTGAAATTGTAGGAGTACAATGTACCCCATTACCAATTCACATAGGGGGGCCAGGATCTGGGGGTCCCCTTTGTTAAAGGGGTCTTCCAGATTCTGATAAGCCCCCCTCCCGCAGACCCCCACAACCACCGGCCAGGGTTGTGGGAATAAGGAAAAAATAGTAAATTCCGCGCCAATAGATTAATGAAGCTACCTAGAGCTTATAAACAGAAAAATAAATAAAATTTATTTTAATTGTCCGTGAAATAATTTTTTTTATTAAGCTGCTCCTCGATGGTGCAGTGAATTACTGCAAATAGTGAAAAAGAAAAGATATAGAGGGAGCTAGTGGATAGACTCAGTATAACACCTGTCTGTAATTGGTGTGCAACATAAACTAGGTAGGTGAGTGATTATAAACAACACAAATGCATAACATAATCTATAATTGAATAACATGTGATAGTCTTGGACAGATCATCTGCCCAGGTGAATAAAAACACAATTGCATAAAGTGTGTCCCAAAATGAAACAATGTGGATCCATAGAATCAAAACTATGCATCCTTTAGGAATGAATGTCGAACTGGATCTGAATTGCTTCCTGGCAAATGACTAGTCTATTATGACAATCAATCTTAGACATCAATCCATTTCCATTATCAATCCTGAGTCTATTATAGAGATGTGTTTGGGGACCTATTGGCCCTTTTTCTATATCACCCAAGGTGCACAGACACACATCAGTCAAACAAATTCAAATGTAATGATGGCTAAATAACTATTCCCACCCTCTACTCATTTAAGTTGGTTATATATATACTTTTCACACACATGGTGGCATTCTATTCTTTGACCACTAGCTATCCACTAGCGCCCTCTATATCTTTTGGGAATGAGGCCTTTGTCATCCTCCCCATGTTGAGGGCATGGGGCCTGGTACGGTTCAGGAGAGGGGGGGCCACACTCTGTCCCCCCTCTTTTCTGCAGCTGGCCAGGTTACGTGCTCGGATAAGGGAACTCCACGCCATGTTTTTTTTAAATTGACGGTGTGGTTCCACTTAATATCCATACCAGACCTGAAGGGCCTGGTTATTGAATTTGGGGGACCCCAACGCTTTTTTTTTTATGAATGAATTCTCTCAGAATTTTCGGGAGCCGACAATTCATTATAACCTCAAGTCAGTTTTAAATGTCTTTTTTTCTTTCAGAAATGACACTTTGTGCAGTGACAGTTCTAAGTACGGGAAACATGCGCTATTTCACATGCTTACTTTACACCCCCCCCCCCTAGGTAAGAAATTTAAAGAATATTTCACTTTTATTGTTTCACTTTAAGCATTATTAAATTCACTGCTCCCGAAAAAACTTTTTTTTGCATTGATACATGTCCCCTGGGGCAGGACCCAGGTCCCCAAACACTTTTTAGGACAATAAATTGCATATTGGCCTTTAAAATTAGCACTTTCGATTTCAAATGTTCGAGTCCCATAGACTTTAACGGGGTTCTAAAGTTCACACAAACATTTGTGTGTTCGCAGGTTCTGGAACACTTGATAATAGTAAGAAATTAATATGGAAGAATGGATACAAATTTCTAGTAGTTAGAATTTTGCTACTCTTAACGGTCTTCTCTCTCTTTGCTTTGTGTTTTTGTCTATATAGATATACAGCGGTAATGTATTAGAGAGTAAGACCCTAAATTATGCGTGGGAAACAATCCTCACCTAGAATGGCTATGCATGTCTAGGTTACTTGTATATGCTATGAGTGGAACCTGTGTGTAAAAACAAAAATATCTAATAAAATGTGATTAAACAAAAAATGATCGACCCCTGCCCTATCAGAGAAAACGTATTCACTGAAATGGATACAGCATGTTTTGTGAAAGGTGGAGGTGCTGAGTAAGCATCCTCCCGCGTTCAGTATATCAGAGGGGGTGTTGCTCCAGTACAGGAAAGCACTGACTACATGAGGCACAGACTACTACAATTAATTTTGAGACTCCCATGCAGTCCTTCATGTGTGGGATATCAATAACTAACGGTAGCCAAACTGGCCCAATGGACATTTTGAAAATGATCACTCCTGGAGTTCTTCTTTAAGTGCCATATTGGGTAAACAATCTCTAATGTTCATAGGTAATTTTTAGAGACAGGCAGTCAAGCATCTGCTGGAAGTGGTACTGTGACACTGGAGTGAGTCTTCAAGATATGTGAAAGTACTTTAAACCACATCCATGAGCCTTCTTGTCCTATCTACTGATAGTAGGTGGCTTTAAAGCAAACACAAGTATTTCAGAGATCCCATTCACCATCTGCACTATTTCAATGTCACATTTCTCTCCAGCTAGCAACCTGAAGACCTTTGAAGTCTTTACTAGATGTAGGTCTTAGTGAAGCATTATAGCATTTCAGCTATTGCATAGCCTGGATGATAAAGTATACTGTTTCATTTATTTTCCATAATATACAATGTGTGATTTGATGAGTCTGGGGTTTAAGATCATGAACTGGAAACTGAAATCTATGTATGTGTATAGAAAGATCATTAGTTGTAAGAGAAAATGCTGCCCTTTTTAAGAGAGATGTTGTTTTCCCTCCTGCGGTACAAGTTAGCTGTGATCCTGGTGAATGTTACTCCTTTGCAAGACTTGAACTTTATTGAAAATGGTCCAAGAAAGACAGCTGAGTAATATGCAGGAAGCAATCTTTTCCTAGAAGTATGCAGTTCCAAAGCCTGACAAATTCTCCTACCACAAAAACACCAGATCCGGGCATGCAGTTCTCCTCGAAAAAAGAAAAAAAGGACTTGAGTAACTGTATATAAAACAAGCTTGATGAGCGAAGGAATGAAACGTTCATTATAGCTTCCAGAAACCAAATGTACTGCGTCGGAGAAGCTCCGCTACAGTGCTAAGCCCAGTTCAGAGGCAGCTGCTTCCTGACATTTCTGTAAAATATTGTGGAAAAACTAATGAAGGTGGTACAGTAATGGTTTCAAGCTTGGTCTGTGGAAAATATGACTGTGTTTCCATCAGCAATTAAGAATGAACGGGGCTGTTTTTCCCCTCTAGTGGGAGCAGTGTGTAGTTGTTGCACAAAGGAAAGTGGAGAGACAGCAGAGATGAGAGGTTGCTTTAGGTCAGCTGTACAACCATGTAGAAGGCGTAATGTACAGCATGGATGAATGCAGACAATGAGCCCATCTTTCCATTCAGGGCAACAGGATACCAGCACTTTCCGACTTTAACAGAAGAAGCCAGATCTGGCATTTCAGCCAGCAATATATTACGACAGAGCTACTTAATTTCCTGAAATGTAATACATTCAAAATCACATATTGGAGCAGCTGCACAGGATGAAACCACCAACCGTACAAATATACTTGGTTCCTGCCTTGTTTTAATAGAAATGCTTGTTAGAATTATTACAAGACAGTCTTTTTACTTCCACTTGCGTTGTGTATTTTTTAGACAATCTTTCAAGAATAGTGATTAAAATTATATTTTGATACATGTAAAAAAGAGATCAGCTTGAAATTACTGGATAACCTAGGTCTGTTTAATGCTTTAAAAAACATTGTTCTGTCTAAATTTGTAATATGTACATGGGGGCTTCCATGTTTAATTTGTACATACTCTGTCCCAACTTTCTGCCTTACAGTGCTACACAACAGTTTGCTTAAAGCAGAGGTTCCGCAGCCAATCGTTTTTTTTTTGGTGCATTCAATGGGGTTTCACAATACAAAATTATACTCACTTGTTTGGTGTCTTCTAATATTCCCTGTGTGTTTTCGTGGCAAAGAAGAACTTTTAAAATCCGTTGCAGACTATTTCCATTTTGCTTGTGGGAATTGTAAAGCCCGCAAGCAATAATTTCCTGGACCGGCGCCACACGTCACCGCATTGTCGCTTGGGAAGCATGCTCACAGGAGACATTGTGGCGAGCTTCCAGATGACATAGCGGCACCGGGGAAAGGAGTAGGAACGCCTACTCCCGCGGGAGGGAAAACCCAGACGTGGCAGTATAAAAAGCAATACTACGGTATTTATACACAAAAATTCAAAATGTATGTGGCTATTTAAATTATTGGTAGTGTTCTACATGTGCCGGTGTCTTGTTGATCTGGTTCCCCTATCGAGATGGTTCCCTGCCTGGCTGCGCAGGCGCGGATGAAGCCCACGGAATTCGCCGAACCTCGGGCGGCATCCAGGCTCATTCCTTAACATCCGTGGATTGGAGGATGTTAAAAAACGAGCCAGGAGGCCGAACGAAGCGAGGACGTGAGGCCGACTGGCCACTTACCTCAAATTCAGCAAGGATTGAGCCTGTGCAGTCAAGACAGGAACCATATCGTCAGATTACCGGGATATCGTTTTTTTTTTTGGGTGGAACTCTACTTTAAGGCCCCTTTTCCAAACAGGTGTGCCTGTCAGTTTTTCAAGCGGATCTGATTAGAAGTTCTATGGACAAGCCAGATATAAACTGACTTGTGTCCTGGTGGCAGAAGTTGTGAGTTTTTAGATTTTTTGAATACTGCCAGCAACAGAGAACATGTTGAAAGATAATTCTTCAGAACCTCCAGAGGTATTGGGTACAAACTATAGAAGACCCAGAGCTGTACATTATCATTATAGCAGTAATTTGGGACTGTATTGTAGTAGTCACTCAGGATTAGAACCTGCACTGAAGTATGTGTTCGTAATTTTGATGCTGTATTGAGATAGCAGCCAGAGTTCTGCGATTTACAGTCCTCAAAACCTGTGATGACATCTGATGACAGGTGGACTTTGATCACCTTGTAACTGTTCTTTGGTGCAAATGTATAGTTCTGATTCAATTTTTGGAAGCAAATTTGTGTGGCTTCCTGATAGCACTTAATGCTTGCAACACTTGCCAAAACAATAAAACGGTAAATGTAACTGTATTTGTTAACTAAAGCAAGCACTAAAATTTCTTGGGTGGAAATCAATAGCAGGATATGCTGAGCTATGACACAACTTAAAAGACAGTAAAGGATAGCTTCCAGATTATTGGCAAATAATATGCTACTGTCTCTACTAGAAATTTTCACATCAGAGACACAATACAAATCGTCCAAAGATCCGTTGAGTAACAAAGGAATCAGATCTGGTAAATTATTGGAAATCGTGTTTCAGTGCAACCTAATGTTGCTTTAATGTACAGGTGTGGTTTTTATGTTAGCACTCTGTATTTTCATCGGGGTGCAAAAACTAAATAATGTCATTAGGCACACATGTTCTCAGACATATATCTCCTGATAAGAATTGATTTTCCTTCCTTCATTGCAGGCATTGCACTTAAAAGAAAACCATTGCTACTTCCACTCCCTAGGGGGAAGCACAATGGCCTTATGATAATGGATGGAACGTACACTTGATCATGCTCTTGTATAAAATAAAGTTTCTACAATGTAAGATGTAGTGTTTGCTGAGTCTCAGAATATTATATCGCAAGAGCTTTTTCATTTGTACAATGTCTTTATGTATAAGTATTGAAAGTTGGGTTGCATTCTAAGAACCTGTGGTAGATTTCTGTGAACATACCCTGTGTTCTTTTATTGTTTTAGAATATTTACTTAAAAGGACATAGGGGAGTTTATGGACACTCTTTAGCATTCCATCGGGCCTCCGCACAAAAGTTGTTGGTGCTTTCTTCAGATTTATCTTCATGAACCCTTCCTCAGTGCACTCCCTCCCTGGCCATTGTTCCCATCACATAGACAGGCACATGGGCGAGGAGATTTTGTTTTGGACTGAGCAGACAAAAAGACGGGTGGTTCTCACATAAGAGGGGTAAATCCTCCACAGAGAACAACCTAGCAGTTCATGCAGCAGAAACTGGACTCACTGAAGAAAATATAAAATGTACTTTATTAAATCAAGGTATGCCAAAAAACTGGTGTCAAGACATATAAACATACGGTGCAGTCAAATAGTCCCTCCTCCACCACATATAAAACAGTGTCACCATATGGTAATCCGGATTGATTAACATGTGAGGTACTTACTAGTGCAGGGCTCAAAATTTCAAGTCCTGGGCTACTAGCCAGGCCTCAAGAGTTACTCGCCACCAGTTGCCCCACCTAATTCATACACTGCCCTGCGCCTAATTGTACCCGTAAACATGCCCTCGTAGATTATCTCATGGAATGACACTGTTAAATGTTTTATGCAAGTTACATAATTAAATATTACCAACAACAACTTTAACAAAATGGGGCAGGGCATTGGGGGCAGACCAGAGGGACAGGGCACTGGGGGCAGACCAGAGGGGCAGGGCACTGGGGGCAGACCAGAGGGGCAGGGCACTGGGGGCAGACCAGAGGGGCAGGGCACTGGGGGCAGACCAGAGGGGCAGGGCACTGGGGGCAGACCAGAGGGACAGGGCACTGGGGGCAGACCAGAGGGGCAGGGCACTGGGGGCAGACCAGAGGGACAGGGCACTGGGGGAAGACCAGAGGGATAGGGAACTAGAACTGGGTCTCTTCCCCATTCTCTTTCTGTCTCCTCTGCAACTCCCATCCATCCTCTCTATCTCTCCCTCTCCTATTCATCTCATCATCAGGAGCCTGTGTGTGCGGCTCCACGCTGTCCCCACTTCCCCCTTTTATTTAGCCTGGCAGTGAGGAGAGGAGCTGCAGCACAGCGGGAGGGAGTACAATCCAGCGCTGAGATCCACACAACTGCACAGCCATTGACACCATAGCACAGCACACACTGACACAGCACAGCACACATTGAGACCAATCTGTTCACAGTGCTCAGGCTGAACTGTTGGACACTTACATAGAGCACAAGGAGAAGAAAACTGCACAAACTGGAAGGCTGCCGCTCTCATGTCAGGGAAACTTTCAGTGAGCTACATTGGTCGGGGGGAGGGGGGCAGGCTCAGAGAGGCCATACTGTTAGGTCCCATGGCTTAATGAGAATTGTAAGGAGAGCTTCTGTGTACTGCCCTGCCTGTGCGTGGCTCACCAGACTACTTTTCCCGAGCATGCACCTTTCCTCTTCAGCCGCCAATCCTATATGGAGTCTCTGTGTCGGCACAGATTGGAGGGAGATTGGTCATGCAGCCCTGTCATCACTCACCCCCAGCTTAAATCCACTCGCCAAATGCTAGTAGGCGAGTGGAAATTTTGAGGGCTGTACTAGTGCATGATCACACAGTGTTTCCAATTACTGGGTATGTAGCTCACGTGTTCCTCGGGGGTCACCCTAAATATCCCACTGTTGCAATATGAACTACGACCTAAAAAAAGTCAGTCCTGTGAAATGCAGCATACGTTTTGTAAAAATCTTCCTGTGTAATCAACTGTTCAATAGATTTTTGGGAATTTCATTCCAAAGCTCATATATTGGATGCATGCAGTCCATTGGTACCCATTGTCCATGGTAGGGACTTGAATGGTATGTGCTCAAATTCATGGGCGTCCGCTCCATAGGGCAACGGGGGTCGGTTGCCCCCCCCCCCCTTGGAATTTAAGAACTGCAGGGGGTGTCAGGCCGACACCCCCCGCAAATGAATATCAGCACGGGGGGTGATCAGCGCGAGTGTCTTTGGGGCAGGCAGAAGGAGCCGCTCCGCCAGAGAGTGGGGTCCTGACTGCTGCACCAATCCAGAGGCGACATGAGGAGACATGCAGAAGCGAAGGCGGGGTCTGTATGAGTGGGAATTTTGGGCCTGGCGAGCAGAGCAGATGAGGATGCGGTGGAAGGCAGAGTTTCTGGCTGTTTGTGAGATGGCCGGGGGAGATCATCTGAAGGGGAGAAAGATGCTGAGAGGAGTGGTCAGGGAGATGTCAGCACGAAAACATATGGCACCAGATGAGGCTGACAAGACTGCACTCTGCACAGCACAGAGAGGTGACAGGCATGCTCTGTATCCTGTTACATGCAGTCTAACATTACTTGATAATAGATGTCTCTGGGTATAACAAGTGAGCTACTGGTTGCTGGTGCCCTGGTGTTGATCTGGTGTTGCTGGTGACATGGTGGTGCCCTGGTGTTGCTGGTGACATGGTGGTGCCCTGGTGTTGCTGGTGACATGGTGGTGATCTGGTGACATGGTGGTGCCCTGGTGTTGCTGGTGACATGGTGGTGCCCTGGTGTTGCTGGTGACATGGTGGTGATCTGGTGTTGCTGGTGACATGGTGGTGCCCTGGTGTTGCTGGTGACATGGTGGTGCCCTGGTGTTCCTTGTGACATGGTGGTGCCCTGGTGTTGCTGGTGACATGGTGGTGCCCTGGTGTTGATGGCGATGTGTGTATGTACATTACCCTTGCCTAGCACTAGCGGTCAAAGAAAGGGTAAAATGCGACTGTGTATTGCCGCTGCTGATGCGCCCCCCCCTGAAAAAATTTCAGCGGACGCCCATGCTCAAATTTATGGCTCTGATCTGGGATGTCTGCACAGCATTGGAAAGTATAGATCTTTAACCATAACGAGAGCGTGCTGAGCTGTGTTCAGTGTACTAGGTTGTAAAATAGGATAGCACAAGCAGAGCTTACTTTGCCCCTGTTGTATTGTCCAATTGCTGCTACTGCAGCGGGACAAAGGATTGTCTGATCTCTCGACATCTTCAGGTTCAGCTCTTGTATGTATTCTTCCGGCCTTGATTGCTAAGCAGTTGTCTCCTAGATACAGTGCCTCCTGTGTGAGCAGGTTGCAGGTCTTGTGAGTTCCAAATCATTGGCAGCTTGTCGTATACAGCTCTGTTCAGTGGAACAATTCTATCAGCTGTGTGATACTGTTATTCAGGGATTCCCAACACTCCTCAGCCATTGCTCATGCCCGTGGGGCATTGAATTCATCTGGTCTGGAGACCCAATAGTGATGTCAATGCATTTCACTATGTCATGTGTAGCTTCGTCATGCTGAGCAGAGCCTGATGCAGAATTGAGAGTCTTCATTCCCATCAGGTCCATCTCTTTTGATTTACAGTGCACAATGATGGGCGGGTCCATATCACCTATTCAGTCCAATAGCGGCTTTCAAATGCACCCACTGCCACCCGCTGTCAATCAAAAGAAGTTGGACCTAATAGTGTACTGGTATCCCTATTCCCCATCAGGTCTCATGCACCCAACAAGCACTACAGCTGTGGGGACCAGTTCCCCATTCCTCACCTGTGACCTGTAATTTCTATATATATGTCCATTGCCATCACCAATAACTCTGGTCCAGGGATAGAGCCCTGTGTGGGAAGCTGTCACATTCGTGACATCTTCCAAGCACAAACATGCCACACTCCGGTCACTGGTGTACCTCTGGTCTTACTTCTTAGTCTGGGAACTGCTGAGAATTCATTTAGGAATCTGTCTCTGCCATAGTGGTTCTTAAGTGACAGTAGTTAGAACTATCGGAATTTGTTGCATGTGCTGGTATTGCTTGAATTAGGCGAAGGTAGTTTCGAAGAGACACACCAATAGAAATGTGGTGTAGTGACATCAGGCAGTGGGAAGATACATAGGTAACTGACACACCCAGAAGGTTGCTGCAGGTTCTTCAAGTGGCTCCAATTTTACAAAAGAGCAAAGACTGGCTACAGTAAAGGTGGTAATGGTATTATAAATGTACTTACCAATGCTTTGTTTACATTTTAGTAAAAGTATCTCTTTGATTAGATAAAGATTTCATAATTGAACAATTAGAAGCAATATCCCCACTGAACTGTCTTTGGCAATACTAAAATTGGAATGATGCAGAGAAGACTATCATGGCCCCTATGCAAGTCAACATGCAAGCTTGTGGAGAGCTTCATATTTATTGACGTTTTGAGCTGGATAGACCATGAGCTGTTTACTGCTCACTTAGTACAATGCCTACTGTAAATAGCGTGATTGGTATTTATTAGCAAATTCCAGCTCTCTGGTAGGACCATTGCAAATATTGGTCTAATCCAGTGTTTCTCTCATGTATGCAAAATCTCAAGCACCCCAGACACATCAGAATCCACCCCCCCCCCCCCTTCACATCAAAATTCCCCTATTCACACTCTGTCTCCCCACCCTTTCACATAACAGTCCTTAGTCCCTCCCTTTTATATCAGGGTCTTCATTGCCTAATCCAAAGACTAATGCCACGTACACACGATCATTTTTTGGCATGAAAAAAAAAACGTTGTTTTTCAGCATGTCCAAAAAACAAAGTTTTTCCAACTTCATCATTAAAAACGATGTTGCCCACACACCATAGTTTTTGTAAAATGATGAACAAAGTGCGGTGTAGTACAACACGTACAACGGCACTCTAAAGGGGAAGTTCTATTCGCCTTTGGGCTGCTTTTAGCTGATTCCTTGTTAGTAAAAGATGATTCGCGCTTTTTTGTCTGTTACAGCGTGATGAATGTGCTTACTCCATTATGAATGGTAGTTTTACCAGAACGAGCGCTCCCGTCTCATAACTTGCTTCTGAGCATGCGCGGGTTTAAATGTTGGTTTTAGCCAACACACGATTATTTTTTACACCCGAAACACAATTTTTTTTTTAACATGGAAAACAATGTGAAGCCCACACACGATTATTTTAAATGATGTTTTTAAAAACGTTGTTTTTTTTCATGCCGAAAAATGATCGTGTGTACGCGGCATTAGTATAGCTGAATATCAGATGAATATTATATAAAGCACTTGTCCCCAACAACAAGGCCCACTGTGCTCTTCTTCGGTTTTTTTTTCTAGTTTCACTTACTACATTTTAATGTGCATATTTAACACATGTTTTACCACATTTTGCTGTGCTTTACAGCACGTTTTGCTATAGTGTGAATCCAGCCTTGACATGAATTAATTGTCTATAAAAAGTAATAGAAGAAAGGTAACAGAGATGATCAGGAGCAGAGTGTTTGGTAACTACTAGAGTGGATCATGTTGGTTTGAAAGTGGTTGGACAAATGTGATCAGGCCTATCAACGACAACCTTCTAATCAACAAACACAAGAATTAGGCATTCTTTTATGCAAGGAACAGCTGCCTATAACCAGGGCTCAAGTCCTGCGGGAACGCGTGGGAATGGAGTCCCTGCACTTTTTTCACAGCAGGAACGCAGTTCTCTTTGCAGGACGAGAGCAGCCGAGCCGCCCAAGCCAATCCTTCACTAAACGGCGATGCCCAGATCGAGTCACTGTCAGGGGCAGGCGAACCCTAGTAATCCTTTATGTTACTGGCCGCTTCCTGTATATGGATTCATCAGGTAGTGTGCAGATATTCCGTCACTTCCTCGATGCCACAATGTCTCCTGGGAGCATTTGTCATTGTTCCCAGGAGACATTGCGGAGGTCTGCTGCGAGTTATCGCAGGATTCAGAAATAACTTGCTTAAAGTTCTTTCTAAATCTACGATAACTCGCGGCAGACCTCCGCAATGTCTCCTGGGAACAATGACAAATGCTCCCAGGAGACATTGTGGCATCGAGGAAGTGACAGAATACCCACACACTACCTGATGAATCCATATACAGAAAGCGGCCAGTAACATAAAGGATTACTAAGGTACAGTGGATCGAAAAATAGAAACGTGCGGTTTAGTAATTATGCATTTGAGCATATCATCTTTTTATTTTTTTTGGTGGGGGAGTGGATCTTGGGTGGGAGTTCCCACACTTTTTTCCCCAGGACTTGACCCCTGCCTATAATGAAGGTTAATGTGAAGTCTCAGTCGTTTTAAATGGCACCCTGTCATTCTGAAGAATTTTTAGGTAGAAAGACTGGTTTGTTAAAGGGCTTGTAAAGGTAAAAAACCTAAATAGCTTCCTTTACCTTAGTGCAGTCCTCCTTCACTTACCTCACCCTTTGATTTTGCTTTTAAATGTCCTTATTTCTTCTGAGAAATCCTCACTTCCTGTTCTTCTGTCTGTAGCTCCACACAGTAATGCAAGACTTTCTCCCTGGTGTGGAGTGTCATGCTCGCCCCCTCCCTTGGACTGCAGGAGAGTCAGGACGCTCTCTACGTTGCAGATAGAGAAAGGAGCTGTGTGTTAGTGGGCGTCCTGACTCTCCTGTAGTCCTGTAGTCCAAGGGAGGGGGTGAGCACAACACTCCACACCAGGAAGAATGCCTCACATTACTGTGTGGAGTTACAGACAGAAGAACAGGAAGTGAGGATTTCTCAGAAGAAATAAGGACATTTAAAAGCAAAATCGAAAGATGAGGTAAGTGAAGGAGGACTGCACTAAGGTAAAGGATGCTATTTAGGGGAAAAAAAGGTACCTTTACAACCCCTTTAATATTAGGGCTGGTATACACCAGACGCAGCCCATTGTGTTTTTTAATCTAATCTTAATTAACACATGCACAGTGTTTTCCATCTATTCCAATAGCCCTAGTTTACATCAGTGCAGTCAAAAAAAGTAGAACGTGCTGCGTTTCTGTATTGATTTTGGCAAAATATATCAATAACGCACCAGAACACGTCTTGAATTGAGAGTGAGAAAAACATACCAGAACGCATCAGAAATGCGCATGCAGAAACACATCCAAAATGCAGAAAGTTAAGATGTTTTATCATTTTTCATGGCTCCCCTGAAATATGAAAAAACACACTCCCTGGAACTCATAAAGACTGGGTGGAAGTTTTTGTGAAAGTGTCTCTCATGCATTCTAAAAGTGGTGAGGATAGCGCCAAATTCATATACCTGTATAGAACTTGTACTTTTATTTGGCTGATGCTTACCATTTTTAGAATGCACACTTTTCACAAAATCAGTTTGAGACAGTTTTTTCCTCTGTACACCTGAGAGGCGGTTCACACTGGGGCGATCTGGGATCGGACTTAAAGTCGCCCCAAGTCGTGCGGTTGAGAAAATGAATGGAAGTGAATGGGAGCTGTCTTAATGTACACTACTGAAGTCGCTCCGACTTCAGAAAAGGTTCCTGTACTACTTCAATCAGACTTGTAGGCGACTTGTAGGCAACTTGTACCCATTGATTTCAATGGAAGTCGTCTCAGAAGTCGGATCACTGTCTTAACTGAAGCAACAATACAAGAAGATAACATACATTTCTCAGGCAACCCCCCCCCCCTCCCTCCCACAGAGCTGATTGTTGTTTGATTGGCCACTGAAAAGTCTCCTGTCCTGGAGGCGACTTGAAGTTGCCTTGTACTGTCCTGGAGGCAACTTGAAGTTGCCTTGTAAGTTGCCTGGTGATTCATACTCAAGTCGTGTCCAAGTTGCCTCCCAAAGTCGTGCTAGAAGTCGTGTTGCCCCTGTGTGTATGGGCTCTAAAGAGATTTGGTCTTAATTGGCACCACTTTTAAATTTTTCACATTCAGTGCACCACAATGTAAAAGTGTCACATTTTAGAACTACCTGCATATGGTGCATGAGCCTCTGTCAATGCCAACAGGGTCACAAATGCTTCATACATTTGGCACAATACATTACCAAGAGGGGTTAACACAAGACAATTGGCACAGTAGCTTTATTTAATCCCTCCACTGTCTATAGATTGGGCATTTTGTATTTAAGATTTTTTTCCAGGTGTGTTATACAAAAAATGTCTATGGGAAGTTTTTATTGATTCTTTTAGGTAAGGTCAGCTGTTAATTTGAATGGGAATCCTGAAGCAGACCATGTATGTGAAAGGGAACTACAGTGTTTTTATATCCTCATTTGTTTAGAGCTGTGACATGTAAATTTTGCATGCAAATGTTTACAGTAACAGCTTGCCTTGAGTCACTGTTTAACATCATGGAAGTTTTTCTTGTCATTTTTCTTGTTTCCTGGAACAACACTGTTAGCGGTGGATTATCAAACTTTTCTTTATCAAGTTACTTTTTCTTGGTTTACATAGATCTCCATAATCCACTTTTTCTTTCATTGTGTACATTGGCATTACTGTTCTGGTATCCAGTGGTTCATACCATGCAATGAACCATAGGGTTTAAAGGATAAGTTCACTTGAAAAAAAGTGATTTTTTTTTCTCAAGAGCCATTGCACCCACAATCAGTCGATCATTGGCTACAATGTGAGTCTCCTGTAAACACTTGCTACAGCTTTCAGCATGTACCTCTGTATGAGCTTTCTGTTATAAAGCTGTAGAAAGTGTCAGTAAACTAGAAAAACACTCACCAGCACCTTCACTGCTCATTGAGAACTACAAGCCATGTGCCGTGGTAGATGACGGTACTTGTAGTTCAATCATTCACAGGAATCTGTAAAAGAAAGCTGCAGCTGTGTCAGTGGAGCCATGAACAACCACGCTGTTTATGAAATCTTGACAGCGGGTGCGGGGCTAGGATCTCCTGCTTTCTGTCACAAGGGGGTTGCAAGGACTGGTGCTGTAGCATGTTATACCATAATAATGGCAGGGTAGGGAGTCCCCCTGTCAAAATACAGGGGTTAATTTTAAACGGAAGCATGCAAAATCTGCTGCAGCTCTGCATAGAAACCAATCAGCTTGCATGATTTATTGTCAAAGCATAATTGAACAAGCTGGAGTTAAAAGCTGATTGGCAGGCGCGGACTGACCATTTGCGCTCTCCAACATTGCCCGATGGCCCCATGCCACTAGGGGGCCCCATCAGGGTTGCCAGCCTCAGTAAAACCAGGGACAGTATGTACTGTAAAAATCTGTTTTTTTACATCTGTCCCTGAAATATGTATGTGTGTACTGTGTGTATATTTATGTGTATACTGTGTGTGTGTGTACTGTGTGTATATGTGTGTGTATATTGTGTGCGTGTACTGTGTGTGTATGTATGTGTATACTGTGTGTGTGCACTGTGTGTATATGTATGTGTATACTGTGTGTGTGTACTGTGTGTATATGTATGTGTATACTGTGTGCGTGTACTGTGTGTGTATGTATGTGTATACTGTGTGTGTGTACTGTGTGTGTATGTATGTGTATACTGTGTGTGTGTACTGTGTGTATATGTATGTGTATACTTTGTGTGTGTACTGTATGTCTGTATGTGTATTCTGTGTGTATGTATACTGTGTGTGTATTTTGTTTGTCTGTGTGTGTATACTGTGTATGTATACTGTATGTGTGTATACTGTGTGACTCCATTAACTATTGCCTGGTTAGGGTGACCACGTGTCCTGGATTGCCCGGGACAGTCCCGCATTTGTCCTTCATTCCAGGACAATGCAGTGTCACAAAATGAAATTGACACAGCCACCCCCCCCCCCAGGCCAATCTGATGCCCCCCAAAATGGCCGCCACATCACTGCTTTATTCACTGACAGTACTTGTCCTGGCCGGAAATGCCTGGAGGAGCACAATCCCGCCCCCTGTTTGTGATTGGAGAAATCACAAATCCCGTCTTGTGTCCAATCACTGTGCTGTGATTCGTTACAGCACAAGCTGATTTTTGGGAAGGTGAATGTCCCTGAATGGTAGTTTAAAAATGTGGTCACCATATGCCTGGTGGCCCCATTGTCTCTTATTGCCTGGGGGACCCAAATTTTCCTATTGCCCACTGGCCCGATGAGTTGTCAGTCCACCCCTGCTGATTGGCTACCATGCACCTGATTTTACAGTAAATCCACCCCTCTCCACGAGAGAGATCACTGCATCGCTTGTGCTGATGCAACTATCTTTCTTTTTTTTCTTTTTTTATGTTCCACCTGCTGGTTGAAAGAAAAAAAAAAACGAAACGGTGTACCCAGTTTTAGCTAGCAAAAAATAACATTGCTGTGTTACTTTCTAAGATAAACTCATGGTTGTTTCATTGATAAACCGTAGAGCCGAAGGCTGTACAACATTTACTAGAGTCAGCCATCTATCATAGCCTAAAAAAAATGTAGGGCTAGCCTGCACTGTTTGTGTACTGAGGCCTTGAAGCTGGGAATCACAGGTTTGTGCTGATGCAGTGTTTCCTGAGGTAAAAATAGTACAAAATATCCCAGCAATGTTTACCTGGGTGACTGATTCTGGGGGCCTCCTGGAATTCAGTGTTTGCTAAGTCTTGCAAATGTTTTGTTCATTGATTCTATCTCTCTAATCTACTGAGAGATTAATAAGCTATAAAAAAAGAAAAAAGATACGCCTTTAAAACACCAAATTAGGTGATTACTAAATACTAAAGGTGCTTAGCCAAGCAAAATATATAAAGCAGACGGTGAAGTACTATTAATCCAGAAGAGACACAAATGTAATAATATCTTTATGTGTGCACATATTTTGGAAGGAACAAATAAAAAAAAATGCATTTAAGACAAGGAAATGCATTGTGCAAGACCTGACCTCCGGATTTAACTTCATTCCGTGCTGATTGCACATTGAAACTTTGCTATATTCTAGGACAAAATAAACTGACCATTTTATTGGGGGGAAAAGGGGGCATAGTAAAATGTTTGACAATAATAAACGAATCTGAGTTTTCAAACCCGATTGCAATTTTTACAGAATATCATGACCTGATCTGGCTAATGTCTATGGCCACCCCTACTGAACATCTGGGTAGATCCCGACCATATGGTCCTGATCTCTCCCCAGCCTGGTGACGTCAGCCGACATTGGGCTTCAGAAGGAACTTCACTCCTGTGGTCCATAGGAGAAGCACAGCCAAACAAGCTTTGGTTGTACTTCTCCTGTAAGTGAGAAGTACACGGGACAGTCCAGAGACTGTGTTTGACCTGCTTTGAATAGCCCTGTGTTTCTTTGGATGCAGCATTTCTTTTTGAGGTATGTTTGATCTACAGGCTAAGCAGGTCAAATGCAGCCTTTTCATGTAAAAATCCACATGTTTGTGTTCAATAGTAAATGCAGCAAACGCATATAAACATTAGCCCTTATGCCGCATACACACGACCGTTTTTAGTTATTTTTTTTCATTAACCACAAGTACGTCCTGTACTAGTATCCAGCTGTGGATCACGGGCGCACGCCCGCGACCCAGTCCGAAGCTCCGGGACCACGGGACCCGCGGACCCGATCGCCGCTGGAGTCCCACGATCGGTCCCCAGAGGTGAAGAACGGGGAGAGCCGTGTGTAGACACGGCTTCCCCGTGCTTCACTGTGGCGCTGCATCGATCGTGTCATCCCTGTTATAGGGGGACACAATCGATGATGTCAGACCTACAGCCACACCCCCCTACAGTTGTAAACACACTTCATACACACACATAACACCATCAGCGCCCCCTGTGGTTTACTCCCAAACTGCAACTGTCATTTCCACAGTAAACAATGCATTTTTGCTGTGAAAATGACAATGGTCCCAAAAATGTGTCAAAATTGTCCGAAGTGTCCGTCATAATGTCGCAGTCACGATAAAAATGCAATAAAACTATCCCCTATTTTGTAAACGCTATAAATTTTGCGCAAACCAAACGATAAACGCTAATTGCGATTTGCATATTTTTTTACCAAAAATAGGTAGAAGAATACGTATCGGCCTAAACTGAGGAACATTTTTTGAGGGATATTTATTATAGCAACAAGTAAAAAAAATTGAATTTTTTTCAAAATTGTCGCTCTATTTTTGTTTATAGCGCAAAAAATAAAAACTGCAGAGGTGATCAAATACCACCAAAAGAAAGCTCTATTTGTGGGGAAAATAGGACGCCAATTTTGTTTGGGAGCCACGTCGCACGACCGCGCAATTGTCAGTTAAAGCGACGCAGTGCCGATTTGCAAAAAGGGGCCTGGTCCTTTAGCTGCATTTTGGTCCGGGGCTTAAGTGGTTAAAAACGATCGTGTCCATTAAACATTTAGAAGTAAAAAATCAAGGGAGTTTGGGACTTTAAATGAGGCCATGAACAAGGTGGGGGTATAGGGTAAAAATTACATATTTATTAATCATAGTAGGGTATACAGCACATATCAATGACAAGAACTACTGATAGAAAAAACATTGTAATAAATATAATTTCATAAGATTTACAATCACATGGTTCTGTGCATAAGTAAAAATCAGCAACAAGGGTACATCAAGTATATGGTATATGGTAAACATTTAGAACATGCTGTAATTTTTTACATAATTTTAAATGATTTTTAACTTAAAAAATGGTCGTGTGTGGGCTTTAACGACGTTAAAAAAAAACGTGCATGCTCAGAAGCAAGTTATGAGACGGGAACGCTCGTTCTGGTAAAACTAGCATTCGTAATGCAGTAAGCACATTCATCACGCTGTAAAAGATTGAAAAGCACGAAACGTCTTTTACTAACACGAAATCAGCAAAAGCAGCCCCAAGGGTGGTGCCATCCGAATGGTACTTCCCCTTTATAGTGCCGTCGTACTTGTTGTACGTCACCGTGCTTTGCTAGAGCATTTGTTTAACGATCGTGTGTAGGCAAGGCTGGTTTAATGATCGGGTTGAAAAAAAAAAACTTTTTTTCAAGAGCATTAAAAATGTAATTTTTTACATCCCGAAAAACGGTTGTGTGTACGTGGCATTACTCTCCTCTGTTAAACAACACTATTTATTTTGTTAGGATGGCTTAATATTCCGTTACATTCCGATACAATGGAGAAATATTTCCAGATATGGAATTCTAAAATGGCCCTAAGGGTGTCCTAATTTATTTCTTATATGTTGTGCATATACTGTTTTTAGAGAAAGCAAAGTTCTTGGAAGTCATCTTATTTTAGCTCTGATATAAACAGAGCGGAAACATAAGTACAATTATTGGGTAAGCTGGGCCACAATGAACAATAAATGGTAGTCATTACCTGCATTTGTGAGATCGCAGATCCTCTTTTTCTCGCTTTTGGAACCAAGGGTGCAATTATCTCCCTCATAAGTGACAACATACATTTTTTAACTAGAAATTAAATAGAGCCCAGGAGTTCTCAGAATGTCTGCCTTCTTATTAGTATTTGTCAGATGCCATACTTTTTGTAAGCTTTGCAAGGTAGGCAGTGGGATATTTAAAATACAACATCATTAACCACTTCCTGCCCACACCAATTTTCAGCTTTCAGTGCTAATGCATTTTGAATGACAATTGCGCGGTCATACAAGACTGTACCCAAATGATATATTTTTATTAATTTTCTTTAACACAAATAGAGCTTTCTTTTGGTGTTATTTAATCTCCGCTGTTTTTTTTATTTTTTGCTAAACAAACAAAAAAGATGGAAATTTTGAAAAAAAAATCATGTGTCATATTTTGTTATAACATGCAAACAGGTAATTTTTCCCCTTCATTGATATGTGCTGATAAGGCAGCACTGATAGGCACTGATAGGCTGCACTGGTGGGCACAGATAAGGCGGCACTGATGGGGACAGATAAGGCAGGACTGATTGGGACAAATAAGGCGTTACTGGTGAGCACAGATAAGGCGGCACTGATGGGTACAGATAAGGCAGCACTAATGGGTGGCACTGATAGGTGTTACTGATGGGCCGCACTGATGGGCACAGATAATGCGGCATTGGTGGGCACAGATAAGTTGGTACTGATGGGCGCTAGTAGGTGACACTGATAGGCACTGGTAGGTAACACTGATGGGCAGCATTGTTTATAAGGCACTGATTTGTGACATTAATAGGTGGCACTGTGGGCACTGATAGGTGACACTGTGGGCACTGATGGGTAGCACTGTGGGCACTGGTAGGTGATGCTGGTGGGCACTGGTAGGCGGTACTGTTATGCATTGGTAGGTGGCACTGACAGGTGGCACACATGGGCACAGATGAGCTTTCTGCAGCTCTCCATGATCGGGACCAATGTCCCTCTGTCTTCTGCCTGTGATTGGCTTTTTCTTTCTCCTCACGCTATCAGCGTGCAACCCTAACATCAGAAGTTGTCTCCCCTACTCTCCCTTACATCAGAGTGCACCCCCTTTTCTTATGCTGCTGCTGGGAAGAAGCTGGATGTATTGCTTAAAAAGCAGAAAGTAAGGGTCTGCAGGAGGACCAGAGGAGGAATGGAGCTCTCCTGCAGCTGCAGGAGAGGTGCGAGGGCCACGTGAAATAGCCTGGAGGGCCGGATTCGGTCCACGGCCTTGTGTTTGACACTTGTGCCCTAAAATATACATATCAGTCTCTTGGTAGAATCCATCATCCCAGTAGCCATGTGCAGACCTTGCTCCCTCATCACAGGATTTGACTGACAGCAGCAGGAGCCTATGTCTCCAGCTGCTGCCTGTGTATCCTGTGAGACCAGAACGTGGAAGAACCGGCACAGCTCTGGATCGGTGAGAGGTGCCAAGTAACTGTAACTACTTCAGCCCCGGAAGGATTTACCCCCATAATGACCAGGCCATTTTTTGCGATATGGCACTGTGTTACTTTAACTGACAATTGCACAGGCGTGCAATGCTGTATCCAAATAAAATCGATGTCTTTTTTCACACAAAAAGAGCTTTCTTTTGGTGGTATTTGATCACCTCTGCGGTTTTTATTTGTTGTGCTAAAGACCAAAAAAGAGAGTCAATTTCGAAAAAAAAATACATACTTTTAACTTTTTGCTATAATACATATCCAATTAAAAAATCGTAAAAAAAAATGTATTCATCACTTTAGGCCAATATGTATACTTCTATATATTTTTTGTAAAAAAAAAATCGCAATAAGCCTTATATATTGATTGGTTTGCACAAAAGTTATAGGGCCAGATTCAGAGAGAATTAGATTATCGTAGCGTATCAGAAATACACTACGCCGCCGTTTTTTTACCTGGCTCTACGTGGAATCCAGGTAAACGACGGCGGCGTAGTGTATTTCTCCCGTCGCAATCCATATACGCGAGTAGGGGGCGTGAAGCATTTAAAATAGGCGCGTTCCCGCGGCGATCGAACTGCGCATGCTCCGTTCGCAAATTTCCCGCCGTGCATTGCGCGAAATCACGTCGTTACGTCATTCGTTGTTTGAGTAGCGTAGTTTACGGACATTTCTATTCCCGAACGACTTACGTAAAAAAAAAAAAATATATTAAATTCAACGCGGGAACGATGGCCATACTTAACATGGGCTACGCACCGTTAGACCAGCAAAAAGCTGGTCTAACAGTACGTAGAAAAAAATAGACGTAAACGATTGCGAAGACCGCTCGTATCTTCGTGGATCGCCGTAAAAACTCATTTGCATATCCCGACGCATCAAAACGACGCAAACTCCTCCCAGCGGCCGCAAAAATATCGCAGCGTAGATCCGAAGGCTTACGAAGACGTAAGCCTCTCGGATCGAAGCCCGAAGCCGCCGTATCATGGTTTGAGGATTCAAACTAGTGATACAGCGCACGAAATTTGAAATTACTCCTGTCTAACACCAGTTAGACAGGCGTAATTGCTCTATGAATCTGGGCCATAGCGTCTACCAAATAGGGGATAGATTTATAAAATTTGTATACATTTAAGTAGTGGCAATCAGCGATTTTTAGCAGGAAATGCTACATTGCGGCGGACAGAGCGGACACTTTTGACACTTTTTTGGGACCAGTGACATTATTACAGTGATCAGAGCTAAAAAAATATGCACTGATCACTGTAAAAATGACACTGGCAGGAAAGGGGTTAACACTAGGGAGTGGTCAAAGGGTTAAGTGTGTCCTATGGAGGTGCTTTTTAACTGTGGGGGGAGTGGACTGACTGAGAGTAGAGAGAGATTGCTGTTCTTGATCACTCTGTAATCCCCTGTCAGAACGGGGATCTGTTTTGTACATAGGCCCCGTTCTGCCTCTCTGTAAAGCGATTGCAGGTGGCTGGTGAGCATTGCGGCCACCAGACTCCGCGCATCGGCTTCCCTGCTGTGCTGCTGGCGCGCACGTGCCGCCCGCAGTGTCTTGTGCACGAAACTACGTATGGGTAATAAAAATAAATATTTGAAATTTCTGAATATCTTTTTGAATATCTGTGAAAATTAGATAACAATGTATCAAATGTACCGATGCCGATACTGTTTGGAACGGTGATTTGACCTTGGTTTGAATGCTTGGTGTTTTGTTTTCTTTTGTTGTTTTTTTATTGGTTGTTTTTGTTGTTGTTCTGAAACTTTATTCATGTATCAATGATTAACATCTTAGTTTGTGCCTAGAGTTCAGCTTTACCGGTAATGGAAAAAATAAGTTTGTATTGAGAGAATCACTGGTGGAAAAGCTTTTGATGTGTTTACCTCCACCAGAAAAATACTACTATAGGAAAATATAAAAGGAAACAAAAGGAAGAGGCCTTATGGTTTATGGTTTCTATTTTTTGTATAATAGGAAAAGCAGACTTTTGCATATTGTTATTAGCCCATATTTCCACCAAATCTATTTCAAGGGAGCAATATGGATTATCCATTAGTTTGTCAGTTGTGATTTAGACGGCTCGGCTCGCTGAAGTTTTTATTTTATCTAGGGCCAGGATACAGTACTAATGTCCCTCATTTTCATTACTTATTTGCAATACAACCTCTGGGAATCTTTTCTAAGGAATGCCTTTAGTCTGTCTACAATATATTCATTTTTAAACTGGTGGGGTATGGCAGAAATATTTTTCTTCTTTGTCAAACCTCCACTTGCAAAATCTGTAACCACATCCAGCACATTGTTCTAGATAAATGAGTATAACAGCAGCAGTGGAAAGATTTGACTTTGATTTTTCCGTCTGGGTGCCCTCCCCCTCAACTTTAGGGCTTGCCGAGGTTATATATAGAAACAGGAAGCTATTGGGCATCAGATAGTTAACCGAGATAACAGATTTTTAAAAAGGGAGGGAAAAAAAGTGCACCTGAGCTAAATATAAACCCAGCTGTGTCTATTTATAAGACACTCTTTTCTGACACCAGATCTGCCTCAAGTTGATAGCTTGCCACGATTTCCTTGGCCTTTATGAAAATGCAGTTACTGCGTAGGAGGAGGAAGGCTGTCAGGTGTCACTTATGTTATCATGTGCTGTGATGGGTGAGCTCAGGCAGGAAGAACAAAGCTAAAAAAAAACACAAGTCTTCTCTTAATAATTTGCCCTTTGCAGCAACTGAGTCTTATCTGGCCACCCACGTTCATCTGGCTGCTGACGTGGTGCTCACTTCATTTGCACAAGATATTTTTATATCTTTTGTCTTCTTTTGAGGAACCGACAGAGAGGGCTTGCTGTGTAATGATTTATATCTCACACCAAATAGGCTACCCTCAAATCTTGTCTCTGTGCTGCTGAATGGAAGAATTCTGCTAGCAGAGATATTGTAAAACAGCAGGTTTGTTCGGCAAAGATATCTCTCAATTCATACAACTGACATATCTGTAATCATTTATAATAGTTTTACATTTGAACAAATTGTAATTTTCCCCCCAGTCAATACTAAGGCCCGTAAACACGATCCAATTTGATGGCCATAATTGTCTGATGGACCCGTTGTGTCGGATAATCCGACCTTGTGTATGTTCCATCAGCCAAATTGTTGGCTGAATTAACGACAACAAATGTTGGCTGCTCATGCTCACCAACTGTCTGGCAATAAATCTGTTATGTCGGTTTATCCGATCGTGTGCCTCTGAGCCCCCCCCCCCTCCTCTGCCTCTCAGATCCCCCTCCTCTGCTTCTGAGCCCCCTCTTCTGCCTCTGAGCCCCCCCTCCTCTGCCTCTGAGCCCCCCCTCCTCTGCCTCTGAGCCCCCCCTCCTCTGCCTCTCAGATCCTCCTCCTCTGCCCCTGAGCCCCCCTTCCTCTGCCTCTGAGTCCCCCCTCCTCTGCCTCTCAGATCCCCCTCCTCTGCCTCTCAGATCCCCCTCCTCTGCCTCTCAGATCCTCCTCCTCTGCCTCTGAGCCCCCCTTCCTCTGCCTCTGAGTCCCCCCTCCTCTGCCTCTCAGATCCCCCTCCTCTGCCTCTCAGATCCCCCTCCTCTGCCTCTCAGATCCCACTCCTCTGCCTCTGAGCCCCCCTCCTCTGCCTCTGAGCCCCCCCTCCTCTGCCTCTGAGCCCCCCCTCCTCTGCCTCTCAGATCCCCCTCTTCTGCCTCTGAGCCCCCCCTCCTCTGCCTCTGAGCCCCCCCTCCTCTGCCTCTCAGATCCCCCTCCTCTGCCTCTGAGCCCCCCCCTCCTCTGCCTCTGAGCCCCCCCTCCTCTGCCTCTCAGATCCCCCTCCTCTGCCTCTGAGCCCCCCCTTCTCTGTCTCTGAGCCCCCCCTCCTCTGCCTCTGAGTCCCCCCTCCTCTGCCTCTCAGATCCCCCTCTTCTGCCTCTGAGCCCCCCCCCTCCTCTGCCTCTGAGCCCCCCCTCCTCTGCCTCTGAGCCCCCCCTCCTTTGCCTCTCAGATCCTCCTCCTCTGCCTCTGAGCCCCCCTTCCTCTGCCTCTGAGTCCCCCCTCCTCTGCCTCTCAGATCCCCCTCCTCTGCCTCTCAGATCCCCCTCCTCTGCCTCTCAGATCCCCCTCCTCTGCCTCTGAGCCCCCCCTCCTCTGCCTCTGAGCCCCCCCTCCTCTGCCTCTCAGATCCCCCTCTTCTGCCTCTAAACCCCCCCTCCTCTGCCTCTCAGATCCCCCTCCTCTGCCTCTCAGATCCTCCTCCTCTGCCTCTGAGCCCCCCTTCCTCTGTCTCTGAGCCCCCCTTCCTCTGCCTCTGAGCCCCCCTTCCTCTGCCTCTGAGTCCCCCCTCCTCTGCCTCTCAGATCCCCCTCCTCTGCCTCTCAGATCCCCCTCCTCTGCCTCTGAGCCCCCCCTCCTCTGCCTCTGAGCCCCCCCTCCTCTGCCTCTCAGATCCCCCTCTTCTGCCTCTAAACCCCCCCTCCTCTGCCTCTCAGATCCCCCTCCTCTGCCTCTCAGATCCTCCTCCGCCTCTGAGCCCCCCTTCCTCTGTCTCTGAGCCCCCCTTCCTCTGCCTCTGAGTCCCCCCTCCTCTGCCTCTCAGATCCCCCTCCTCTGCCTCTCAGATCCCCCTCCTCTGCCTCTGAGCCCCCCCTCCTCTGCCTCTGAGCCCCCCCTCCTCTGCCTCTCAGATCCCCCTCTTCTGCCTCTGAGCCCCCCCTCCTCTGCCTCTGAGCCCCCCCTCCTCTGCCTCTCAGATCCCCCTCCTCTGCCTCTGAGCCCCCCCTTCTCTGTCTCTGAGGCCCCCCTCCTCTGCCTCTGAGCCCCCCCTCCTCTGCCTCTCAGATCCCCCTTCTCTGCCTCTGAGCCCCCCCTCCTCTGCCTCTGAGCCCCCCCTCCTCTGCCTCTCAGATCCCCCTCTTCTGCCTCTCAGATCCCCCTCCTCTGCCTCTCAGATCCCCCTCCTCTGCCTCTCAGACAGGGGACGGGTGCCAATTGATATGCTGAATCTGAAGACAGGTGATGATGGCAGTTGACATTCTGAATCTGGTGGCAGGTGACAGTGGCAAGTGACACGCTGACACAAGTGACACGCTGTAAAATATGTGCGTAAATTGGGGCTTGTAGGGGCCCCATAGCATTACTTTGCCCAGGGGCCCATGATGCTATTAAGATGGCCCTGGGTAGGCCAGTGAGAAGGGCGTTGCAGTAATCAAGGTGGGGATAAAGATAAGAAGGGGTAAATTCAGGAAATGTTACTAGATTTAGCCACTGATTGGATGTGATGTAAGTATTGCTGCAAATAGGTAAGTATGGCTGCAAATTACCATGTATCCTAATATCTACCTTTATAGAGATTTGACCTTGAACTTGAGACTGATCTACATATCTCTTACAAAACACAAGTACCGTATATATTCGAGTATAAGCCAAGTTTTTCAGGCCTTTTTTTGGGGCTGAAAATTACCCCCTCGGCTTATACTCAAGTCAGTACCTTTCCCATTGCAGAATCCGATCTGTGTACCCAAGTCTGTGACATAGATGGCGGCCCTGCAGTTTTAAAAAATAGCGCTCCTCTTTGTGCTGTTCCGTGATAGGCGGAACACTCTGTTTCCCAGCAAACACTGTGTTCAGTGTTCTGCCTATCACGATCGCCCTCTTGTCTTCTCCTCTATTTCGAACGAGAGGGCGATTGTGATAGGCAGAACACTTAACACAGTGTTTTCTGGGAAACCGAGTGTTCCGCCTATCACGGAACAGCACAAGGAGGAGCGCGATTTTTTAAAACTGCACGTCTTTGTCACAGACTCGGGTACACAGATCGGATTCTGCAATGGGCATGGTGAAGTCAGGTTGCAATGAGCACGGTGAGGTCAGGCTGCAATGGGCACGGTGAGGTCAGGCTGCAATGGGCACAGTGAGGTCAGGCTGCATTGGGCACAGTGAGGTCAGGCTGCAATGGGCACAGTAAGGTCAGGCTGCAATGGGCACAGTGAGGTCAGGCTGCCAATGTTCACAGTGAGGTCAAGCTGCAAATGGGCATTGTTGACCTTTATTTCCTCTTACAGTAGCTGCTGCATTTTCACCATTGGCTTATACTCGAGTAAATACGTTTTCCCAGTTTTTTTGTGATAAAATGAGGTCCTCGGCTTATACTCAGGTCGGCTTATACTCGAGTATATATGGTAATAACTGTGTAAGGCTATGCAAAGTTTTGTCTGGCATATCATGTTGCACAGTATTATATTCAAAACATTTAGATACAGTACATCTTATTTCAGTGGCTCCTAGTTAGCACCAGTAGATTAACTAATTAATATGTGAACAAAAATCAATTGGCGCAAAATGATGTGATTAAACGATGTGAGTAATTGATAATTATTAATGATTACATAAGTAGCCACTGTCACTTCCACCTGTAAAAAAATATTTATATAAAAAAAAAAACTTACATATAGTGCTCTCCGTTTTAAGCTAATTTAATAGTATAAAAATAGATACACTCACAAAAGAAGCACAATCAGCTTGTGCAAACTGCAAGGCATTGAAATCTCAAAATGGCCACGGTGTGACATCAGTATGCAAGCTCTGGCCCCTAGACGCGTGTCATCAGGGCATTGACTAGTCAGTGCCCTGACAACACGCGTCTAGGGGGTGGAGCTTGCATACTGATGTCACACCATGGCCATTTTGAGATTTCAATGCCTTGCAGTTTGCACAAGCTGATTGTGCTTCTTTTGTGAGTGTATCTATTTTTATACTATTAAATTAGCTTAAAACAGAGAGCACTTTGGCCCAGATTCACGTACATCTGCGCATTATTGGACCGGCGTAGCGCACCGCCTTTACGTTAGACTTGCGCAATTTTGCCGCGTAATCACCCTATTCTCGTAGCTTTTGCGCAGGAAATTGCGCAGACGTAACGTTTTTCCAGAGGCGTAAGGAGGAGTAATACAAATTGGGAAGGACGTGGGCGTGTTACATTGAAATGAGCCGTGACCCCATGCAAATGAAGGGCCGGCCGGCTCGCGCATGCGCGCTTGAAGGAGACCATGGTCAGCTCCGCTGTGCGCATGCTCACAACTCGGGAGCGGCGCAATCAGTGAAATTGGAAATGGACTAGGGCAACTTAGTGAACTACGCAGACAGCATAAATAGACAGACACAAATGCACTTGCATTGCAAAAGTACATCCCTTTGTATCCCTCCCTCTACAGCAAGGTGCTTTTGTTTGTTTGTGACGTGTCTTTGAGATATTTGGGGACTGTTTTGCAGAGTGATTTTTGTCTTTTATGTGTTTTCTTTGTTGTTATTTTGTTTAAATTATATTTTTGCTGGGCATTTTTTTTTTTTGCTCGTCATTTATTTCATTTTTTTGGTTCTGTTTGTGTATGATTTTGGAATGTGGGGGTGATATTCCTGCGGGAAAAGGGGTGTCACCCTCATTTGTGGTGGAGAAGTGATCCCCAGGTCTGTGTGAATGGTGTATGAATGTACAGTGACATAATTGGAGCCGTGGCATGGCGTTGCAGCTCACAAGTCCTGCATGGTGGACTGGTGCCAATCCAATGTGATGACGATGTGGGGTGTGTGTGCTAGGGACCACAGTGGTGTGCATGCATGCATTCTCATTGTGCCATGATTAATGTGTGTGTTTAACGTGCAAAGATGCATAATGTGAGCTGGCATGAGATGGGGTCATGAGATGGGGTACCAGTGCATATGCAGAGTCACCTTGAAGGGAAAAGACAGGAGGATGTTAGTCATGCATGTGCCACTTGTGAGGTGTGCATCACGGGAGGGGATAGTCATGCCTGCCACCCATGTCACTCACCAACCAGCCAGCTGTCCCCATACATGTTCTGTTCGAAATCTGTGGGGATGGGGCTCTGATTGTATATGTAGCTGTCATGGGTGTCATGGGTGGTGCCATGTGTTGGGCTGCTGATGTCCTCCTGCAAGGTTGTGGTAATTCCAGGATGGCATGAGGGGTGAATCTGAAGATGCGAGACACCTCAGAATCACTCATGCCAAAGATGTCTATGCGTGTGTGATATATCAAGTGAAGAGTGAGGGGCTTGTATCAGATAAGAATATCTCCCGTGCCCTCCTTAGTGCCATCCTCCGTGCCCTCCTCCTTCTTTGTTCATCTAAAGTCAGTAGTATAGCTATGTGCGACGATGCCCCTGGCATGTTGGCATACAGATTGTTGAGCAACACGTGTGACTGCTGAACTCCTCACTAACAGTGTTGCTTTATCTGACAAGTAGACTTTTTTTCTTTTTTTAGACCAGCTTTTATCAGCTCTAATTTTAGACAGGACATTTTGCTGTTGCGCACACTGCGTCGCCTGCGCTGCCCCAACGTTGTTTTGTGGATCCCCGTAAGTCCCTCATTAGCATATTTGACTAGCAAATCAATGGTGTGTCTATCGCACTTTTGCGCGGACGGATGCGCCAGTCTAACGAAATTACGCGGGACAAAAAAAAGACGATTTTTTGCGTATCTCGTTCTGGGGATGCCGCGCAACGAAACGCACATTTAGACTTACGCACGCGCATCTCCTGTTGCGCAGGCGTAATCGCTCTGTGAATCTGGGCCTATATGTTTCATTTTTATTGCATATAAACACTCAATGAGCAAGACGTCTGGATTTTCTGAACCCATTAAGGAGTCTCTTAGCACAAGAGGGCTCTGCATCCAGAGTGTGAAAGGTGTCTTGAGTGCACAACTGTTGATTTTACTTGTTTATGAGGTGAGCAGTTTGTAATACCGGTGGTGGAGAGCACTTACCATTGTCTGCACTTGGGGTGAATCACGGCTGGATTTTCTTCAATCTGTCATCCTTAATTGCACAACTTTTAATATTATATTATATTGTACTTTGTTCATTATTCACGGATCATGTTATGTATGTTTTGAGTCACTCTATTTATGTTATAAGTCACAAAGTAGCGCAGCACTGTTTTTTATATGAATAGCTAATTAATATTATTATTATACAGGATTTATATAGCGCCAACAGTTGGCGCAGCACTTTACAACTAATGATTGAGGTTACAAATTTATAGTTTTACATTGAGTTGATTTACTACTGTAGTAAAGAAGGTTCCCTGACAAGTGACAGTTCATTTATCTTAGTAGATAAGGTGAGCCAGTGTTTACTTTGAATACGCAATTGTGCGCAAGGGAAATGAAAAACATATATTTTTAGCTTGCACATGATTGAATTGGATAATTTAACTCAATACAGCTTGATTTTCCAAGATAAATGTATATTGCGTTTCCAAGCTAAGTGTACTTTGCTAAGTAAACAGCTCATATATTTTAAGAAGATCAAACCTAATATGTACAGGTAACAGGTGTACTTTAATGGTTAGTATAACGTATAACATATTATAGCTAGCGTGTGTCCTCTATCTGTGAACTTGCAGAACATCAAGATATACAATTTTACCTAGGTCCATGAGTTTCCAAAGTCTTTCCTGAATCTTGCATTAGAAAAGACCCTTAGAAAGGACCAAAAATACACACGATCACAGTTTCTCTACATGTTTGCACTGCTATTGAAGAGTTGTGTCTAAAGAAAGCAGACTGACTACTTTTTTCCACAATTGAAAGCTTTGGGAATGATTTGTTGGTTTTGAAGTTACAAGTAATAGAAGTGTGAACTTATCACACTATGTCTAATTTTAAAATAGAGCTCCTCAAACAAGTATCTCACCAGGGATTGTGAGCGTACAATGTTACCTGTCAAATTGTACCTGATGAATGTCAGTAAATGCCTACCATTGGATCTGCTTTTCAAAGTACAAAGAATTATGATATTCTGTTTCGGCCAACCAGATGGGAGCTTTCAAGATTTCAATCAGTTCAAAACGCAACTACATTTATTTTTATTACAGAATGGCCACAGTCTTTTTCCTAATATATACAGTCGTGGCCAAAAGTTTTGAGAATTACACAAATATTACATTTTCACAAAGTCTGTTGCTTCAGTTTTTATGATGGCAATTTACACAGTGGCGGCTGGTGATCAAAATTTTTTGGGGGGGCGCAAACAAACGAAAAAAAAAAAAAATTGCAGCCTCACTGTGCCCAACAATTGCAGCCTCACTGTGCCCAACAATTGCAGCCACTTTGCCCCTCAATTGCAGCCACTGTGCCCTGCCATTGTCACCACTGTGCCCTGCCATTGTAGCCACTGTGCCCTGCCATTGTAGCCACTGTGCCCTGCCATTGTCACCACTGTGCCCTGCCATTGTCACCACTGTGCCCTGCCATTGTAGCCACTGTGCCCTGCCATTGTCGCCATTGTGCCCTGCCACTGTAGCCATTTTGCCCTGCCATTGTCGCCACTGTGCCCTGCCATTGTAGCCATTGTGCCCCGTAAAATGCCCCCCCGGCACTTACCTGGGGTCAGCTGTGCTTCTTCTTCTGTCCCTCGATGTGTTTTTCCCCCCTTTTTGATGCTTCAGCCAATCAGGTTACCAGTAAGAGACGCCTGTCACTCTCATTCAAGGAACGCACATACCGTGCATCCCGAGGATAAGCATCCGGAAGCCGACTACAGCCTGAGGGCTGTAATCGGAAAGCCTATCAAAGCCACCGGCTCTGATAGGCACTTCCGCAGCCACCGTTATTCAGATTTTTTTAACAAAAATGTGTAGAGTGAATACATATTGGTCTAAACTGATGAAGACATTTGTTTAGTTTTTTACTGTGAATAATAGGTATGAAAAAGTAGCACTATTATAATCAGACAAGGCCACCAACTTTCTGTATTTACTGTGATGCCATATTGGTATGCACACACAGGTAAAATATGGCCAAACTGGGCAAAGAAAGGATCTATTGAGTGGCCTTTTACCGCTGGGTTGTGTGATGTCTCCTCCATCAGTGGCCCACCAGATTTATACACTGGCACTACTGTAGAGAGATATTTTCTAAAAAATGTTTTATGGTGAATGGTGTTTATTCACATATATATTGTAACAGCCGGTCAATAATATATGTACATATTAGAATTTGTTTGTATGACCACTAGGAGACTTCAAAATCGATCAGATGACAAGCTGTATATCATATCATTAAAAAAAAACAATCCTACAAATGTAACCAGACATTTTAATGAATGTCAAAATGGAGACATATAGACTTTACAGATTCAAGGTATTGAGAGAGTTAATAGCCCTGGAAGAGGAAATGTCTTTCTGCAATTGTGCAAGAGAGAGGTGTACTGAATCTTTACTATGCATGCTAAAATCCCAGAAGAATTAAACTGTGAATGGAATGTCACATATTTTTATGAATGATTGAACACCCCTCCAATGTGCACAGGGAAGACATTGAATGAGTAATATATTTGTATTTGCAGCTATTATCCCACACAATTTAATATTTAATATAATCTGTATTTATGGATAGTGCAATATATGTCCTGTTTCTGCTTAATATATGAAGCTATAATATATGAAGCTACAGTATATATATTATACATTTCCTCCAAAAATTAGTCTCAAAGCAAAGGTAAATGGATATTACACACCACTAATCAATCTGCCAGGATATTATTGAGTTGATGCTTCCTGTATAGCGCTGGCTTCTTTCACAGGCGGAGTGATACCTAATGTACACCACTTGTGACAGGAGCGATACAGGAAGTATCTGCTCTGCTCTTTACTGCAGCTGCATGCTTCCTTTAGCGCTCCTGTCACACTGATGCTCAGGATGGCGATCTGGGACAGCAGCCACCAGGGATACCCACCAACAGTGCCAGCGGTACCCAGCAACAGTGCCAGCAGTACCCAGTGCCAACATTACCCTGTGCCACCAGGAATACCCAGCAACAGTGCCAGCAGTACCTACTGCCAGTGGCAGCAGGGTCCACCTCCAGTGCTAGCAGTACCCAGTGCCATCAGTACTTAGCAACAGTGCCATCATTACCCCATCCCATCAGTACCCACCACCAGTGGCAACAGTACCCAGCAACAGTGCCAGCAGTGGCCACCAACAGTTTCAGTGCCAGCAGTACCCAGCAACAGTGCCAGCAGTACCCATCAACAGTGCCAGCAGTACCCACCAGCAGTGCCAGCAATACCAACCAGGGATACACACCCGCAATGCCAGTAATACCCACCAGCAGTGCCAGCCCTGGAGGACAGCCAGCAGTAGCTCCTAACCATACCTGCCCTAGGGACAGCAGCAGCCACCAGCCATACCCGCCTGGGGGACAGCAGCAGCCAGTGATGCCTGCAGGAATCCTGAGGAAGAAGTAAAGATTGAGGTCACTTACTGCAGTGTATCAGTGTAAAAGCAGCCCTAGGCCCCCTTCACACGATCGGTCTGATCGGATCCGCCTGTCCATTTTTCGAGTGGACCCAATCAGATCCTCCATTCACCTATATAGAGCGGCAGATGTAGATGGATTGGTGTCCATTTACACCTGCCTATCTCCAATCTGATCCACTTAAAAAAACAGAAGGAAATCTGTCCCCTTCTTTCTGGGCAGATAGAACTGGAGGGTCTATAGAGTAGAGTGGGCTGTGTCCGTGTTTGCTCTGCATATGAAGAGTGGACACAGACCTGTCATCTGCCCGCTCTGCTTACTGTGGCCACGACCAGTTACCAAGTCGTTAAAGTGACCCTCGCTCTTCAAAGAGTTGGGCACCCCTGTCCCAGGGAATAAAGGATAAATCTGACTGGTCACTATATTTATGGTAGAACTTTTGTTTCTTCAGGTTTCATGAAGAGGCCCCACTGTAATAAATTAATTTAGATGTGATTTATTTTGATACGTTTTACAAACACTAAGGGCCAGATTCAGGTACATGTGCGCATTATTGGACCGGCGTAGCGCACCGCCTTTACATTAGAGTTGCGCAATGTAGCCGCGTAATCACCCTATTCTCGTAGCTTTTGCGCAGAAAATTGCGCATGCGTAACGTTATTTCAGAGGCGTAAGGCGGAGTAATACAAATTGGGAAGGACGTGGGTGTGTTACATTGAAATGAGCCGTGACCCCATGCAAATGAAGGGCCGGCCGGCTCGCGCATGCGCGCTTGAAGCAGACCATGGTCAGCACCTCTGTGCGCATGCTCACAACTCGGGAACGGCGCAATCAGTGAAATTGGAAGTGGACTAGGGCAACTTAGTGAACTACGCAAACAGCATAAATAGACAGACAGAAACGCACTTCCTTTGCAAAAGCACATCCCTTTGTATCCCTTCCTATACAGCAAGGTGCTTTTGTTTATTAGCGTTTGTTTGTTTGTTTGTGACGTGTCTTTGAGATATTTGGGGACTGTTTTGCAGAGTGATTTTTGTCTTTTATGTGTTTTCTTTGTTGTTATTTTGTTTAAAATATATTTTTGCTGGGCATTTTTTATTTTTGCTTGTCATTTATTTAATTTTTTTGGTTCTGTTTGTGTATGATTTTGGAATGTGGGGGTGATATTCCTGCGGGAAAAGGGGTGTCACCCTCATTTGTGGTGGAGAAGTGATCCCCAGGTCTGTGTGAATGGTGTATGAATGTACAGTGACATAATTGGAGCCGTGGCATGGCGTTGCTGCTCACAAGTCCTGCATGGTGGACTGGTGCCAATCCAATGTGATGAGGATGTGATGTGTCTGTGCTAGGGACCACAGTGGTGTGCATGCATGCATTCTCATTGTGCCATGATTAATGTGTGTGTTTAACGTGCAAAGATGCATATGTAAGCTGGCATGAGATGGGGTCATGTGATGGGGTCCCAGTGCATATGCAGAGTCACCTTGAAGGGAAAATACAGGAGGATGTTAGTAGTGCATGTGCCCCTTGTGATGTGTGCATCATGGGGGGGGGGGGGAGTCATGCCTGCCACCCATGTCACTCACCAACCAGCCAGCTGTCCCCATACATGTTCTGTTCGAAATCTGTGGGGATGGGGCTAGGATTGTATATGTAGCTGTCATGGGTGTCATGGGGAGTGCCATGTGTTGGGCTGCTGATGTCCTCCTGCAAGGTTGTGGTTAATTCCATGATGGCATGAGGGGTGAATCTGAAGATGCGAGACACCTCAGAATCACTCATGCCATAGATGTCTATGCGTGTGTGATATATCCTCTCCCGTGAAGAGTGAAGAGTGAGGGGCTTGTATCAGATAAGAATATTGTATTAGATTAGATTAAATTGTAAAGTTTAGATAAGCAAATAAAATAAAAAAAAACATCTCCCGTGCCCTCCTTAGTGCCCTCCTCAGTGCCCTCATCCTTCTTTGTTCATCTAAAGTCAGTAGTATAGCTATGCGCGACGATGCCCCTGGTATGTTGGCATACAGATTGTTGTGCAACACGTGTGACTGCTGAGATCCTCACTAAAAGTGTTGCTTTATCTAACATGTAGACTTTTTTTCTCTTTTTAGACCAGCTTTTATATGGTCTAATTTTAGACAGGACATTTTGCTGTTGCGCACACTGCGTAGCCTGCGCTGCCCCAATGTTCTTTTGTGGATCCCCGTAAGTCCCTCATTAGCATATTTGACTAGCAAATCAATGGTCTGTCTAGCGCACTTTTGCGCGGACGGATGCGACAGTCTAACGAAATTACGCTGGACAAAAAAAAGTAGATTTTTTGCGTATCTCGTTCTGGGGATGCCGTGCATCGAAACGCACGCGCACATTTAGACTTACGCCGCGCATCTCCTGTTGCGCAGGTGTAATCGCTCTGTGAATCTGGGCCTAAGTTGTCAAACTAAAAAATTTCTTTTAATTGTTACCTTGCCAAAAACGTGCAGGTATAGATACACATTTAGTGAATTAATGTAATAAAATACCAGATTAGCTTGTAATGACAGAATAATCTAGTCTATCATTTTGTTTTATGTGAGGTCATCATTTTAACAGATAAAGGTACAATTCTCTCCCAACTGACGTATTGGTTTATCTACAACCCTATGTCTGAATTTAAACGATGTCTGTGGAACACAGAATATAAAGGACCATAATATACTTCCAGTTTATGGGAACTATGATCTACGTAACAAATTACTGCTGAAGCATGGATGATTGCACTCATATTTTAGAAAGATTTAGGATGCTCACCTTGCAGTGGATATGTAAATGAAACACTACACTGGCACTAACACCAGGTGTTTGTAGCCTGACATCTGTGAAGGGATTTTAGAAAACATTATACTTATTTGGCAATCAAGTTACAAAAAGCCCATTGAACTTTATGAATGGTATAGCACAAGAGGTGGTTCATATTTCACATACTTCTGAAAAGAATCGGAAAAGCTCATCAAACACTTATGTTCTGGAACAATTTGAGCTTTCAGCTAAATATCCATCCAACAGGTCTGTCTTGAGTTAACTAGATAGTAGCATTTCAGATAAAATAATTGCTTTCTTATTAAGAAATATCACCCAGCTATGTTTAATTTTTTATAAGCTCAAGTCATCATTTTTTTATTTATTTTTTCGTTTTGGATAAAGTGGTGACAGGGTGGGAAAGAAGACCGGGGAAGGGTCGAAGGGTCTAGTTATAATTGATAGAGTAAGTACCATTTCTTTCTGATTATAGTGTCCTTCTGTGACCCCATTGAGGAGATTTCCTCTCACTTTTCGTGCACTTCAAAAAATGGAGTGTGCCTTATGCTGCGTACACACGACCAAACCGATACCGGAAAAAAATGCAATTGGTCATTAAAAACGATTGTGTGTAGGCACCAGAGCATATTTCTCGACGTGAAAAATGGCCATTAAAAAATTAGAACATGCTCTAATTTTTCTCGTACTTTTTCGCATTGTGAAAAACGGTCGTGTGTAGGCTTTAACGACTTTGTAATGGAGATAGCACATTCGTCACGCTGTAACTAACAGAAAAGCACAAAGACTGAAAAGTGCAAATCATCTCTCACCAAACTTTTACTAAAACAAAATCAGCAAAAGCAGCCCAAAGTGTGTCGCCATCCGAATGGAACTTCCCCTTCATAGTACGGTCGTAGGTGTTGTATGTCACTGCGCATTTTTTTTTACGATCGTGTTTATGCAAGGCAGGCTTGACAAGAATCACTTTGAGAAAAACATTGTTTTTTTCCATGACATTAAAAACGGTTGTGTGTACGCGCCATTATTCACTGGAGCAGAAAGTCATAGACAGTAATTAAAACATTGTCAGATGTTCTAAAACTTCCATACACTACTGTAAAAATATGGGCCCAGATTCAGAGAGTGATTACGCCTGTCTAACTGGTGTTAGACAGGAGTAATTTCAAATTTTGCGCGCCGTATCACTAGTTTGAATCCTCAAACCATGATACGGCGGCTTCGGGCTTCGATCCGAGAGGCTTACGTCATCGTAAGCCTTCGGATCTACGCTGCAATATTTTTGCGGCCGCTGGGAGGAGTCCGCGTTGTTTTCAGCGTCGGGATATGCAAATGACTTTTTACGGCGATCCACGAAGATACGAGTGGTCTTCGCAATCGCTTACGTCATTTTTTTGCTACGTACTGTTAGACCAGCTATTTGCTGGTCTAACGGTGCGTAGCCCATGTTAAGTATGGCCGTCGTTCCCGCGTCGAATTACATTTTTTTTTTTTTTACGTAACTCGTTCGGGAATAGGAATGTCCATAAACGACGCTACTCAAACAACGAATGACGTAACAACGTGATTTCGCGCAATGTACGGCGGGAAATTTCTGAACGGAGCATGCGCAGTTCGATCGCCGCGGGAACGCGCCTATTTTAAATGCTTCACGCCCCCTACTCGCGTAGATGGCTTGCGCCGGGAGAAATACACTACGCCGCCGTAGTTTACTGGACAAAATCTACCGGGATTCCACGTAAAGCCAGGTAAAATACGGCGGCGTAGTGTATTTCTGATACTCTACGCGAATCTAATTGTATGTGAATCTGGGCCATGGATTTTACTTTTGTTCCGCTTCACCTGGGAGGAAAACAGAGATGTTTATAAAAAAAACTGAAAAACTGACAGGGGCTCCAACCATTCCCCACTTTACCCAAAAAATGTATAAAGCAAATTGAGTGAGGGTTTTTTTGTTTCGTTTTTTACGCTCGACCAACAGGTTGAACAAAAGAAAAAACTAAATTCCCTCATACACACACTTGATGTGGATGGGGGAATCCCTCCTTCTGAGCTATTGTATTTTGACAGTGGAAAGACTTCCCTACCATTAGAATACACTGATCAGTGCCTCCAGCAATACAGTGATTAAGATATGACAGTGGTGATATTTTTACATTTTCATTCCTTAATTTTAAACAGTTAGTTTTACTCAAATATTCCCAACATCAGCTAGAGGTCTGAATTGTTCTAATTATTGTAGAATACATTAAATGAGTTACATGTTATAGTAGAGGTGATTGTGATGGAAGCTGAAGGTCTTACAAGTCTAAAAACAGTAGGAACTCTCAGGCCGCGTACACACCATGAAATAAATCCAATCAAATCAGTCTGACAGACAGCGCGGTGACGTGGCGGTGACGTTGACGCCGCCACGTCACCGTCACCAGGAAGTAAAACACTTCCGCACATGCGTCGAATCCATTCGCCGCGTGTGCGGATAGATATGTCTGCTGGTTAGCATACTAACCAGCAGACATGTCGGACGGACGGGTTCCCAGCAGACAGATTTTAAAGCATGCTTTAAAATCTGTCTGCTGGAAAAGTCTGTCTGTCTGCCACGTACACACGATCAAAATTGTCTGCTGAAACGGTCCGTCAGACCGTTTTCAGCAGATAGATTCGATCGTGTGTACGTGGCCTCACAATGTCCAATTAAAATACCTTAAAACTTTGTATATTATCCTGCTTGAATGTTCTGAAAGGTGTATTATGTAATGAGCATGGACTTCCCAGTATTTTCCACCACAGCAAAATATCACTCTATATTGTAGAATTGGCCACCACATAGGGTTGTCAAGCCCACCTTATGAAGTCACATGTTCAGCATGGGTGTCTGAAGTCAAGACTATAGTTCCCATAATAGATTTTCTTTCTGGGAATCAGGTGCCATGATATATGGTTTGTGAGCATGAACAGTGCCCTGCTACTTGAGAACCAGTATGTAGAGATAGGGTGTGCTGATAGCTTTGATGTCCAAGATTTTGGAAAACACAAATAATGCTGAAGACATACATTATAGAATTTGTGCCCGTGCAATGTATGGACAACAAAGGGCTAAAGTCCACTGATGGGTGACATCACAACAGAGGCGCTCCAGGCTCTAGAAGGATCCACCCAGATGCCTGACTGACAGCTGGATCTGACCCTCAGCACTTGACTGAGAGCCATAGCCAGCTGTGCCCGCCCCCTCTCCAGCCCGGTCCTCCAGTGAGTACAAGAGGAGCAGACAAGAGAGTGGTAACTAACAGCTCTGACCGAGAACTGAGCGAGCAGCAATCCTGTGATTGCTCAGTTTTCAGACTTAGAGCCAGTTGGGGACAGCTGCAGCATTATGCTAGCTTTCAGTTAAATAGAACATTTAGGAATGCCAAAAGACAAACCTAGAGGGTGTTAATGCCATGTCCCAGTTTGGCGTGGGTCAAAAACCATGTAATTAAATTATTAACATGGTTTAGAAGTTACCGTATCTTTTTATACTTTATGCATTTGCGAAAACTTTCTTATTATCAGAGCTAGTAAACTTATTTGGCATTTCATAGGGCATTAAAATTGTTTATCTGGATAGATATTGATTTTCCTGTACCTAGTGTAAGTTGGGGAGGAAATAATAACATCTCTGTACTGTGGGTTAATTTTATTATCAGATTTTCCACATTTAAATTAGGAAGTGAAGTAATTTTAGCACGTGTAATGGACATGGTCTTGGATAACATTGCTGTGACCAATAAAAGTTACATGCTTTCCTTCCTTATCCAAAGCCAGTACAAATATGGACACAAATTGCTTATAATAATATTTAGCTTTTATTTAATTAATTATTCTCAATATTGAATTATCTTAGGCAAAATATGCAGTAAATTTATTTCAGTTTTTTTTTTTAAATATAATACATTTCATAGGGTGCATTAAAGGATCACTAAAGGAATTTTTTTTAAGCTAAATAGCTTCCTTTACCTTAATGCAGTGCTGTTTTCATGTTCTCATTGTTCATTTTTGCTTTGAAGTTGCTGTAATTCTGCTCTGATCTCCACACTTTCTGGTTGTCTGGCTCCTTACAATAAAAACTCATGTCAGTTTTTCACTGTGGTCTAAGCTGTGTGTCTAAAACTCCTCAGAACCAATCAGATTCATTTTAAAAACAAAACACTGCCCTGGATTGGTTTGTTTTTGTTCTGTGTGTCTTCTGTACTTCACAGAAACATGAAACCAGTTTAAAAAACGAAAGTGAAACTAGAGGCACATTATATGATTGATTTGTATCTATTTTTAATAGTTTTTAAAATGAATCAGTTAACTTTTATGTCTCTATACCCTGTAAACAGTCATTTCAGCAAAATACAATTTTCCTTTAGTGACCCTTTAACTCTAATATATCATCTCTTGGAAAAGGATTTTTTTTCTCACTTTTTCTCACTGAAGTGTTTATCAAACAAAATTTGAAATATAGAGGAACAGAGCTTGTGGAAATTGAACAAATTTGTAGGGGTGTGCATCTAAATTGGTTTCTTAACACCACTGCCATTTCTGGAATACCTCAACCCTTTCTATTTTACTTATTTTTTGGGGGGTTTACAATGCCTTTAATGGTCATTCACATATGGAAGAATCCAAAAGGACCAGGGCCTTGTGCGGCCATTTATCTTTGTTACCATGTCCTACTTTTGCTGCGACTATTAAAGGCCCAATTATTCCACCTTGGTACTCTAATCTGACTAATAGTGGGTTATCATTACTATTATTATTATTATTATTATTATACAGGATTTATATAGTGCCAACCGTTTGCACAGCACTTTGCAATATAAGGGAGACAGTGCAATTAGTATACAATTGAATACAAGAAGGTTTGGAGGGTCCTGCTTGTGAAAGCTTACAATCTAGTATATTCTCTGACCAAGGAAGGCACAGATGCAACACTGATTTGACACAAGCCTTGATTTGTTTAGGCATGCGGTCAGAGGCATAAAATTAATTGGGGATTGAGAAAGCCTATAATTTGCACTCACTATAGGGGCTTAAACAGTGTAAAGAACAGAGAGCACAGGGAACAAATAATAAAAACTTACAATCAGGCATCTAAGGGGCTATGCAAAATTACATAATACTAATAACAACATGATTCAATATTACATGGTACCACATAGTTCTTGCTTTTAAATTGAAGGACACAGCAGACACCACAGCTTCAAGATTTAAGTTCCCTAATGCTATGGGGTAGTAACATTATGACATTTCCTTTTTGATTTGTACGTACATTTTTCCCCCCAGAATAACTGAAACTATAACCGTGACAGCTTTAACCACTTGCATACTGGGCACTTACACCCCCCTCCTGCCCAGGTAAAATTTCAGCTTGCGGCACTGCGTCGCTTTAACTGACAATTGCGCGGTCGTGCGACGTGGCTCCCAAACAAAATTTACGTCCTTTTTTCCCCACAAGTAGAGCTTTCTTTTGGTGGTATTTGATCGCCTGTGCGATTTTTATTTTTTGCGCTATAAACAAAAAAGAGCGACAATTTTGTAGAAAAATACAATATTTTTTACTTGTTGCTATAATAAATATCCCAATTAAAAAAAAAAACACATTTTTTTTTCTCAGTTTAGGGCGATGCGTATTCTTCTACATATTTTTGGTAAAAAAAAAAAATCGCAATAAGCGACTGGTTTGCGCAAAAGTTATAGCGCTTACAAAATAGGGGAGAGAATTCTTATTTTTTATTATTTTTTTTTTTACTAGAAATGGCGGCGATCTGCGATTTTTATTAGTACTGCGATGTTATGGCGGACACATCGGACACTTTTGACACATTTTTGGCACCATTCACATTTATACTGCGATCAGTGCTATAAATATGCACTAATTACAGTATAAATGTGACTGGCATTGAAGGGGTTAACACTAGGGGGTGAGGAAGGGGTTAAATGTGTATGCTAGGTGTGTTCTAACTGTGGGGGGAGGGGGGGGGGTGACTGGGGGGGTGACCGATCTGTGTCCCTATGTAGGAAGGAACACAGATCGGGCTCCTCCTCTCCAGAGACAGGACGCTGTCTCTGTGTAACACGGCAATGAGAGATGATCTATGAGAGATCATCTCTCATTGGCCCACAGATCGCATCGCAAACGGCCACTCTGATTGGCCGTTCGCCGCGATCTGTGATTGGCCGTGTCCAAGGGACACGGACAACACAGGGCTTCCCCGCAGCGCGCTCTACAGCGCGCGCTGGGAACGCCAGAATGACATGCCGTCAAATGACGGCATGTTGGATATTCAGGCCCGCGCTGTTGCCGTCATCCGACGGTAGCGCGGGCCTGAAGTGGTTAATGTATAGTATACATTTGAATAATAAACAACTTTAAAGAAGTAGCCAGCAATTTACTGTTTCATCTCAGACTTAAAAATGCTTCACAGAATACATTTGAATCTTAATGTAACTTAATTTTCCAGAACTAAGCCTTTCTAAATCTAGTTGTGCATAGCTGTGAATATTTTGTGTCTAAAGGAGATAAATATGCAAAAACAGCTTCCTCAACAACTGTTCTTCTTAAAAAAGAGTGTTGATATATTGTTGAATCAAATGCCTTTGTGTGTCATGGATTCTGCACTTTGTAGTGTGAGCTGGTGCTTCATAAAAGTAAAGTTCTAGAACCCATCATACTTTTTCCTGTTCAAGGATTCTTTGGAAGATTATCATAATGATCTGAGGCCCTGTTTTGTTTAACTTGCTGGTTGTCTGTAAAACTACGACTCGAGTCATTTACACAAATGTGTAGAAGAAAGAAAGTGGCCACGCACTGAAACAAGATGTTTGCTTGACAGAAATCTTTATTGTCGCATGCCAGACAGATGACGTTGTGAACAAGCACAATATAGCCGTGTGAAACATTAACCTTGGTCCTGTATCATCTGTCTGGCATGCGACAATAATGATTTCTGTCAACCAAACTTCTCTTTCCAGTGTGCCACTTTCTTTCTTCTACACACTTCAGCAACGGTGGTGAGCCAGGGCGTGTATGCTTTGTGTTGTGGACTTTGGACATTTACACAAACAGCAGGAATTTAACTTCTTAAGGACCGCCTCCTGTACATATACGTCGGCAGAATGGCACGGCTGGGCACATCCACGTATATTTACGTCGGTTCTAGTACCCAGCCGTGGGTCACGGGCGCGCTCCCGTGACCCGGTCCGAAGCTCCGTGACCGGGACCGCGGGATTCGCGGACCCGATCGCCGCCGGAGCTGAAGAACGGGGAGAGCCGTGTGTAAACACGGCTTCCCCGTGCTTCACTGTGGCGTCAGCATCGATCGCGTCATCCCTTTTATAGGGGGGACGCGATCGATGACGTCACACCTACAGCCACACCCCCCTACAGTTGTAAACACACACAGGGAACATATAACCCCTACAGCGCCCCCTTGTGGTTAACTCCCAAACTGCAACTGTCATTTTCACAGTAAACAATGCAATTTAAATGCATTTTTTGCTGTGAAAATGACAATTGTCCCAAAAATGTGTCAAAATTGTCCGAAGTGTCCGCCATAATGTCGCAGTCACGGAAAAAATCGCTGATCATCGCCATTAGTAGTAAAAAAAATAATAATTAATAAAAATGCAATAAAACTATCCCTTATTTTGTAAACGCTATACATTTTGCGAAAACCAACCGATAAACGCTTATTGCGATTTTTTTTACCAAAAATAGGTAGAAGAATACGTATCGGCCTAAACTGAGGGAAAAAAAATGTTATATATATTTTGGGGGGATATTTATTATAGCAAAAAGTAAAAAATATTGCATTTTTTTCAAAATTGTCGCTCTATTTTTGTTTATAGTGCAAAAAATAAAAACCGCAGAGGTGATCAAATACCACCAAAAGAAAGCTCTATTTGTGGGGAATAAAGGACGCCAATTTTGTTTGGAAGCAACGTCGCTCGACCGCGCAATTGTCAGTTAAAACGACACAGTGCCGAATCGCAAAAAGGGGCAAGGTCCTTTAGCAGCATTTTGGTCCGGGTCTTAAGTGGTTAAATAAAGAGCTGTCTTGCTAACAAGGTGACCCACACATAATTTAGGTGTGACAAAACAGGCAGACTGGTGGGAAGCTCACAGGTGCCGTACATCTAAAAGCTGGCACTTCTTTAGAGCTCATATCAGCCTTATAAAGGGCCACAAGACCCCTCTAGAACATTCACTTGACCTTTCCTTCACATGTCTTCCCTCACAGGTTCATGTGTAGGAAACTCGTTCTGCTGATATGAGAAAGGGGGTGGCTTAAAACAGGCATCCCCTTTTTTCCCCTTTCACTCTGAACACAGGAGGTCAGTCGCTCAGCACAGGCACCATCAGAGAACGCTTTGCATTTTCTCAATGTATCCAATTGGATGAGGTGGAGATCATGACATCACCGTCCTCCATCTCTACCTCTTCCAATCATAACACATTGTATTGATATAGAAGGTGCAAAGCATTCTCTGAATGGTAACTGTGCAGGCAACCTCTGGTGTTCAGAGTTCAACGGGGTAGCCACTCGGCACGGGACACAGAAGCTAGAGGAAGTCCCTGGCATTAGTGGCATCTACTACAGTGTTTTCCATCCTCTAGATCAGGGATCTCCAAACTATGGCCCTCCAGCTGTTGCAGAACTACATGTCCCATGAGGCATTGTAAAACTCTGACATTCACAGACATGACTAGGCATGGGAATTGTAGTTCCTGAACAACTGGTTGGCCATAGTTTGCAGACCCCTGCTTTAGATCACTTTCTCAACCTTTTCTTTTCAGTCAAGGTGCCCTTTAAAATTCTGCACTCGAGATCCCCATTCTAAAATGGAAAAAAAGGAATGATTTTACATAAGGTATTGGCAACCAAAAGTGTGGTACACTCAACATTAAAAGGTGATTTATTCTTACGAAGCAATATACCTATGCACACTGGTACTGACTAGCATGTCTTTTCTCCCTCAGTTTCTCTTCCTTTTTCAACTAATATGACCCCAGTGTTGATGGTGAAGGGCAGGGGAGGGGGAAAACAAGGATACTGTGCATATACACAAAGTCCTCCTTATCAACCTATGAGGTCATCAGTTGTTGGGACGCCAGCAACTGACTAGCATGGTGTTCAAAGTTGTAATGTTACACAGGGCCGATCATCGCTATAGGCTCACTATGCAAGCCGCTTAGGGCCCCGCAAAGCTCAAAAGGGCCCCCCAAGTTACTAGAGACCCCGCCTGGTGAAAAGTAATTTTCGCCCCCTAATCCTGCTTCTAAACTCGCTGGCTGAGTCATTTACGACAGCAGAACACCCCCTCCCCCCCGCTTCTCACTGTCGTCAGCGCCCCCCGCTTCTCATTTTTAATGTGCCATGTTATTTTGCTTAGGGCCCCAGGGAGGTCAGGATCGGCACTGATGTTACACAATAAAAACTTGTGGCTTTATATAAATAAATAAAAAAAAGGTAGGCTTGAGCCACTCGCCAGCTTGTTGACAATTTTGGCCAATCTGGGGCATTTTTAGGAATTACGCAAAGGCACCCCTGAAGACACTAGAAGGCACCCTAGTTGAAAAAGGCTGTTCTAGATGGACCCCACAGGTATGGTATGTAACTCTGTATAAAATGCCATACCTGGAAATCTTTTTAAATATATATATATATATATATATATATATATACAGTGCAGAAAATAAGTATTTGAACACCCTGCTATTTTGCAAGTTCTCTCACTTATAAATCATGAAGGGGTCTGAAATTGTTACCGTAGGTGCATGTCCACTGTGAGAGACATAATCAAAAAAAAAATTCCAGAAATCACAATGTATGATTTTTTTAACTATTTATTTGTATGATACAGCTGCAAAGAAGTATTTGAACACCTGTCTATCAGCTAGAATTCTGACCCTCAAAGACCTGTTAGTCTGCCTTTAAAATGTCCACCTAAACTCCATTTATTATCCTAAATTAGATGCACCTGTTTGAGGTCATTAGCTGCATAAAGACACCTGTCCACCCCATACAATCAGTAAGAATCCAACTACTAACATGGCCAAGACCAAAGAGCTGTCCAAAGACACTAGAGACAAGTGTACACCTCCACAAGGCTGGAAAGGGCTACGGGGAAATTGCCAAGCAGCTTGGTGAAAAAAGGTCCACTGTTGGAGCAATCATTAGAAAATGGAAGAAGCTAAACATGACTGTCAATCTCCCTCGGACTGGGGCTCCATGCAAAATCTCACCTCGTGGGGTCTCAATGATCCTAAGAAAGGTGAGAAATCAGCCCAGGACTACACGGGAGGAGCTGGTCAATGACCTGAAAAGAGATGGGACCACCGTTTCCAAGGTTACTGTTGGTAATACACTAAGACGTCATGGTTTGAAATCATGCATGGCACGGAAGGTTCCCCTGCTTAAACCAGCACATGTCAAGGCCCGTCTTAAGTTTCCCAATGACCATTTGGATGATCCAGAGGAGTCATGGGAGAAAGTCATGTGGTCAGATGAGACCAAAATAGAACTTTTTGGTCATAATTCCACTAACCGTGTTTGGAGGAAGAAGAATGATGAGTACCATCCCAAGAACACCATCCCTACTATGAAGCATGGGGGTGGTAGCATCATGCTTTGGGGGTGTTTTTCTGCACATGGGACAGGGCGACTGCGCTGTATTAAGAAGAGGATGACCGGGGCCATGTATTGCAAGATTTTGGGCAACAACCTCCTTCCCTCAGTTAGAGCTTTGAAGATGGGTCGAGGCTGGGTCTTCCAACATGACAATGACCCGAAGCACACAGCCAGGATAACCAAGGAGTGGCTCTGTAAGAAGAATATCAAGGTTCTGGCGTGGCCTAGCCAGTCTCCAGACCTAAACCCAATAGAGAATCTTTGGAGGGAGCTCAAACTCCGTGTTTCTCAGCGACAGCCCAGAAACCTGACTGATCTACAGAAGATCTGTGTGGAGGAGTGGGCCAAAATCCCTCCTCCAGTGTGTGCAAACCTGGTGAAAAACTACAAGAAACGTTTGACCTCTGTAATTGCAAACAAAGGCTACTGTACCAAATATTAACATTGATTTTCTCAGGTGTTCAAATACTTCTTTGCAGCTGTATCATACAAATAAATAGTTAAAGAAATCATACATTGTGATTTCTGGAATTTTTTTTTTGATTATGTCTATCACAGTGGACATGCACCTACGATGACAATTTCAGACCCCTCCATGATTTCCAAGTGGGAGAACTTGCAAAATAGCAGGGTGTTCAAATACTTATTTTCTGCACTGTATATATATATATATATATATATATATATATAGATATAGATATAGATAAATAGATAGATAGATAGATATCTATATACATAGATATATATCTATATATGTATATATCTATCTATAGATATACATTATATATATATATATATATATATATATATATATATATAAACAAGTAAAAGTAATTCCCTTAGCACAATCAACCTTTAGTAAGTTACACCACGAGAACGTGAGTGACAAAACGTGCAAAAAAACTGTCCCTTTGAGCGGAAGTAGAAATAACATATGTCCAAGCAGTTTCAGTTTCATAATATTTGAGCTGATTGTGACTCTTTCATCATGATAGAAAGCAAAACAGTCTTGGCAAGTAGAAACATACATCGGTAGTATTTTTTTTTCTCTTCTGCTCATCAATTTTATTTTACCTTAATTAGAAGGGGATTTTAAATTTTTAGGAAGAGGTAATGAACACCGATAAGCCTTTTGTGCTTATGTCAAAGATTTGGGCACTCATTTCCTTCATTCAATACATGAGTGTTTACAAAAAATATCAAGTGTCAAAGGTGCTAAGAACAATATCAGGTAAAGAATAATATGACAGAACAGAGTTCAGAAAGGCTTGCACACAGCAAATAGCGTACTTTCACTGCTCATTTCCTGTACTTGTTATTCTTGGCAGCTGGGTGCAATGGCTTTCATTATGCAAACATGAGGTCTGCCCAAAAACTTGCATGCAAGAAAATTCAAAAGTTTAGTGTGTTGTCCCTTCCTTTTTATGGTTCTGTACTGTAGCTCCTTTCCTCTTAGTAGTAAAGCAGAGTTTTAATGCTAATCAAACACTTGTTTTCTTCTCGTTTACAGACAACTGCAGCCTAGCCATGTGTATGAAATTCTTGATGCAAACAGGTACTTCAGTTAATTTACTCTCTTATGATATAGATGTTGTAGAAGTAATGTTTATTGCGTAGCGTGGAAACACAGGGGCAGATTCTATATTCCGCTGCGTATCGAAATAGGACGCTGCCGTAGTCTACACCGAATTCAGGTAGTTTTTTTGCATAAGCCGCGCAATCTTTCATTGTGAATGTCTCTTGTCATTTCCCGTGTCGCGAAATGACGTCTGTTGTTTGAGTAGCAATTCCTATTGCTTCTTTTAGTTAGTGTAAGATCTCATCACAGAAAACCTCAGCCTATTCACCTTCTGTAATTTATGTTTGTAAAATAATCGCAGGTTATTACATCTACACAAAATATGACAGTGGTAATAAATTCTTTAGGTATGAACACATTCCTTGTTTTCTTGAATGGTTATAAACAATTATGGCTTAGGTCTTAAGATTTCCACATGACTGGAGTGTGTTAAACTGAAAGTCTTCAGATGTTCTGAAATACTCTTTATTTAACCACGTCCATATATTTTCAAGAAGATTTCTTCAAAGGAAATACCTTAAACGGTTTACTGTAGGAGTTTAGGACAACTAGACAGTGTCTTTCTAGTATGGATTTTGGGGTTGAGGGGGACGAATACCCTAACCTCAGGGCTACAAGATGTACTGTTCTAGTTTAGGGGCATAAATCTTACATACAGTTTGCTATACAGTTACAATGAAAATTAGATGCATAAAAGTTTTCAATTTTTTTTTCAAGTTTTTTATATAGGGGTATAGAGGAAGCCATTTTATAACACTCCATACAAGTTTATGCCACATAAGGTGTAGAACCTGTGGTTGATAATACGTATTTTTTTGCTTTTGCTGCGTAAATTTTATTGAACATTTTAACATACAGTATACATATAGAGCTCATGTCTTATGTTAATATTAAATTAAAGTTCAAGAAAACCTGACCTTGTCTAAGACAGCTTGCAAGAACCTGTGCTAGTCATCAAATCAATCCCTGCGTCCCTACTGGATACTAGGCTTGGACTGTGCATGGAGTCGCCACTTCTACCAAACCCCCCCCCCCCCTTATGGTGCTAAGCTTTACCCATGGCATGCAACTATGAGATGCCAAATCTTTTACTAGCCACTAAAGTTACTTAGACAGGCATCATGGGTGTGGGCTTAGCACTAAAAGGGGTGAGACATAGCTATAAAATCAGTGACACTTAAAGCGGAGTTCCACAAAATAGTTGAACTTCCGCTTTTTGGAACCCTCCCCCCTCTGATGTCACATTTGGAACCGTTCAGGGGGAGGTCTAAGACAGGTATTTGCACCCACTTCCGGGAATACACTCCTGCGGCAGTCACGCCCCTATCCACACCCCCCATTGTCTTCTGGGAAACACAATGTTCCCAGGAGAGAGCGGGGACCAGTGACGGTGCACCGCGCTACTCGTGCATGAACCAGGCAGTGAAGCCACAACACTTCACTTCCTGATTCCCTCACAGAGGATGGCGACGGGTGCAGCCGAGGGATGAGTGATATCCTCAGCTGCTGACATCGCGGGCGCTGGACAGGTAAGTGTCCATATTTTAAAAGTCAAAAGCTGCAGTATTAGTAGCTGCTGGCTTTAAAAAAAAAAAAAAAACGGTGGAACCTCCACTTTAATCTTGGGCAGAAGTCAAGGCTCCATGTCCATGGGATCAATTTACTAAAACTAGTGCAAAATCTGGTTATCTGTGCAATCTGCTTCGAATTAAATAAGCTTTGACCAAAAAAAAAAATGGAAGCTGATTGGTTTCTGTGCAGAGCTGCACCAGATTTTGCACTCTTCAGTTTTAGTAACTAAACCCTATTGTAACTACGGTTTAGAGGGTTAGCACACATGGTTTGATTTGTAGATTAATGTACGTGCTTGCAGGCATAACATCACTGTTACCTTTGAAACATTTAGGTCTGGACCTGTTCACATTAGGAGGTGATTTGGTTTTGTATATATGAAGGGTACCCATTCAGGCACAATGTGAATAGGCAGACCCTTGCAGTGGGCCTTATTCATATCAATGGAGAGGAAGGTGTGAGGAGAATAAGTTAAAGTACATTAGCTACTGGAAGCGGGTGTTCTAACCTGTCTAATTTGTAGTTCTTCTGAGAGTGGGGGCACACATTGGCATTAAATTGTTGCACACCGATTAGGAGCAGATCAGTATAATTGGTAAGAGCAAACAAAGAGAGTTGGATTTAAGGATTGCAGTGATAAATATTTTGACCTTGTGGAATATTATTCATGTTTTTGGTATTGAGTAGAGTATATATGAAATTAACCATATTGCTTATTTGCTAGTTAAAAGGCAAATCTAAAACTGCTTAGATTTAGAAACACTAAGGGTTTGATTTACTAAAGGAAAATAGGCTGTTTACTTTGCAAGAGAAGATGCACTGTGAATGAAAAACAACTTAATTTTTGCTTGCACATGATTGGATGATGGAAATCAGCAGAGCTTCACCCAGTTCACTAAGCTCTAAGGATAAATACCTTGCAAAGTGCAACTTCCCCTGTAAGGTAAACAGTCTACTGGTCTTAGTAAAACAACCCCTTAGTATCAGTAATCCACCTACCTATGCATATAGCCTATTGATATTATTAAGCGGTATTAACCTCAAAACCAAAAATGTTATATATTGCAGCTTATCAATCCTTAGATGTGGTGGTTACATTAGTTTTAATGCACCTTATGTATTAGAGCGTCCCTGCTCTGCATGAATGAACACAGGGGGCACCTTTGAACAGCCAGCAGCATTGTCAGTATGGGGTAAGGGGGTGTTGGATGTACTAGCAGATTTAGATACATTACCAAATGGAAGCCATACTCCTGCTAACACTTTATAAGCAGTTACAGCAAAAAAAATTATTCTCTTTTGGGATAAAGGTTTTCCATGAAAAAATAAAAGCCGATCAGTGTAAGCACCCTTGCTAGTGTTAAATGGTTTGTTTTATCTCTGTAACTGATACATTCTGCTGGAGAGATTGTTCTTTTGAAAAACAACAGATGTACTGGCCAGATCATCAGGTGAAAATTAAGGAAGTAATTCCTAAAAAGAAAATGAAAGCAGCCATCACATCTAAAGGCCTGTACACACAATCCAATTTTACGTCAATAATTGTCTGATGAACGTGTTGTGTAATATAATCTGACCGTGTGTATGCTCCATCAGACAATTGTTGTCAACAAATGTTGGCTGTTCATGCTCACCAACTGTCTGACAATAAATCTGTTAGGTTGGATTATCTGATCTTGTGTAAACAAATCCGTCTAACTAAAATCCAAAGTATTCTCAGAACCAATGTTAAACATTAGGACAACATTAGCAGAAGTTGCCCAAAGGGTGGCGCTAAAGAGCAGAAAAAAACATATTTAGGTTTTGTTGGCTGAAAATGTTGTGCCGTCTGTATGCAGAACAAGTTCACAGCCAACACCCTTTGGACCAAAATCCACGGATTTGTCTGATGTGAGTCCGATCGTGTGTACGAGGCTTTAGAAATGGTAAGCTGCCATATAATAAATGTTTGCTTTTGGGTTTAATGCCACTTTAATTCTGGGTTGTCTGCATTAATAGTTCACTCTGTCTGCTATAGTTTTCAATCAAAGGCATGTGGACATAATAGGGGATTACTGAAGCTGACTTTATCTAAACACTTTCAGATTGCTCAGTGAAAGTTTCATTCATCTCTAGCTGTTGCCTAGGTTGTGTAAGAAGTTCATGTGTAAGATTACAAGTTTTATATCTTTTATTTCTCTACTAATACTTTTTTCCAGAACTTTTTTGATTCCAAATTAATGCTTTGTTTTGTACATCTATTAGGTTCAACCATTGTGATGACTAGATCTGCACTTTAGTCCAAAATTACCCACTGAAGTCTCCATATACCGGTTAATCAGAATCAAGAGCGTGGAAATCTGATGTCATGCATTACAATTTAATCTAATATCCACATACTACTACATGAAGTCTTTCAGTAGCTGACTTGAAGAGATTTTTGGAAAAATGGGAGAAACATTTATTTAAAGAGCAAAGTCACTCGAACTCCATGTGTCTATATAGCATTAAAGTAAGCTAGCACTGAAGACCAAGTGAATCAAAATGGACTCTGGAGACACCGTGTTAGGGCAAGAATCTACCTCAACATGTGGAGAATCTGACATAGTACCAAACAGATGGTGTCAAGAGAATCCAGCTGTAGTTACAATGAGCATTTATGATAGCCAAGAAGGAGAAAGGCAATCAAAGGTTAACCCTGAGCATCTCTCAAACCCTGCATCAGTACAATATTATAGTTCCTTAAAAACAGGAGCACAAAATGAAGCCACACAGCAGATGCAAGAAAAGCAATTTACGCAAAAACGCCCGGGTTCTTACACTCATCGGCATTCACTCTCATTTCCACAACATACTCTCCATCAACAGAGGTTGGTGCATAGCACAAAGCCTCACCAAAGTCTGGAAGGACATGCTTACCCTTATAGTCACTTGCCTGTTGCTCCAGAGGATTTATTCCTTCGAATGCATGGACACAGTGCTGCATTCTCCAGAAAAAAGTTTTCAGCGCTTGCCTCATTCAGCCAGTATTCACAAAAATCTACTGAGCAATCAGAAGACATCCATAAAAAGGAGCAAAAGCCCAAAAAACCTGGCAAGTATATATGTCCGTATTGTACACGGGCTTGTGCCAAACCAAGTGTGCTAAAAAAACATATACGATCTCATACAGGCGAGCGTCCCTATCCCTGTGTACCATGTGGTTTTTCCTTCAAAACAAAAAGCAATTTGTATAAGCACAGGAAGTCGCATGCACATGCTATAAAAGCTGGATTAGTTCCTTTTGCGGACTCTGCTATGTCCAAACTAGATTTAGAATCATCTTGTATTGATGTAGAAACAGAAATACATTCTGACGGGGAGCAGAGTACGGACACTGATGAAGAGACATTGTTACTAGTAGAAGACTCTGAAAACTCCATTTCCCAGATTCCATTGGATCTGGCTATCAAAAGTGGGGAACTTTTAGATCCAGGTTTTCACACATCAGAAGAATCTTTAAGTGGCTCAATGAAAGTGCCAATACTGATAATCCCTAAAAGTGGAATTAGTTTATCCAGTGAAAACCCTCATTTTATAACACCTGAATTAATGCACAACCCATCAATAAGCGGAAAAATGAATGAACCACATACTGCTAAACAAAAACTTGCACTAAAGATTACAGAAAAAAAAGGGTATGATTCAGAGAAGTCTTTAAATCTTTTAAGTCCTCACAGTAAAGGAAGCACAGACTCTGGATATTTTTCACGATCAGAAAGTGCGGATCAGAATATAAGTCCTCCAAATACTAATGCAACTTCTTATGAAGAAATCATTTTTGGCAAGTATTGTAGACTAAGCCCCAGGTCTTCAATGCAAAGTCAGGAAGCCAGTCTGTCAGTTGGTAACACTAGTGTGATGGAGGAGCATATCTCACAGTATATATCAAAGAGAGAAGAGCTTTTGGATCACAGCAAGTTAAAGACTATAAAGTCAAGATTAACTGGCATCCGTGTTTCTGAACTGCAGAAATCACGGCTCATTACAGAGTCTCTTGAAAGTGAATCTAAACTGTATCCAGACATCCACCAGGGCCAAACAGCAGTCTTTTTGGAAACTCCCAGTGATGTATCGCCACTTATAAGAAGTAACTCAATGCCAACCTCCTCTGGAGTAAGTTTAAGTATTCCACCATCTATAAGAGGCAGTCACTCATTTGATGAGCGAATGACAGGTTCTGATGATGTATTTTATCCAGGTACAACAGGCATCCCACATCAAAGACTACTGAGGAGGCAAGATGGATTTGAATTGCCGCTGGTCTTGGAGGGCCATTCTGATTTTGATCCATATGTCAGAATGCCTAAAAATGCACCTTCTGGCTACAGCAGAAAAGCTCTACATGAAAAAACTGTTTCCTCAAAAGAGAAGAAAATGCCATCAATGTATGAATATAGTGTCTCAGGAATTCATCCAAAAAGATGGGATGAATATGAAGCCCACAAACTGGGATGTAGAGATGTTCAGTACATAGGTGGAATGAAGCCAGGAGTTGAATACTTTATAGATGCAATGACACCTTTACAATCTCGAGTTGGAACAATGATTGAAAACAGAAAGCGCAGAAAGGAGAAAAGTGTTGGAGACGAGGAAGATATCTCTGCTCCTTCAGATGCAGTGAACAGTTCAGCAGGTAGTCCTGCCAACATAGACTTTGATACAAAAACACAAGTCCAGGAACCTGGCAGGGCTAGCTTTTCTATTTCAGGGCAAGAGTATGTTTACAGTGGGCCTCATGACATTGGTCGTTCACATCAACAGATGGGAAGTCCTGTACCTATATTAGATGAGTCTTCTTCAGACACTGATAAAATTATAGATATAACGAGTAGAAAGCCTCCTGGAAATGTTATATCTGTAATTCAACACACTAACTCTTTGAGCAGGCCCAACTCTTTTGAAAGGTCTGAATCTACAGAACTACTTGCTAGCCAGTCAGCTTGCTCACCATCAGAAACGTGTGACAGTGGGAACACCATGTCTTCTATGAGTCCAGATTGGACACAGGCATCAGATATCTCAGAATCTCCAGGAAGACCATCTCCATCGCAACATTCACAGCAGTCTTCATATCACATGCCACCCAAATTGGTTCGCCAACATAATATTACAGTGCCGGAGATTCGTGTTACAGAGGAACCTGATAAACCTGATAAAGAACCAGAAATTCCTGTTAAAGAGCCTGAAAAACCCCCAGAAGAATTTCAGTGGCCTCAAAGAAGTGAAACCCTTTCACAACTTCCTGCAGAGAAACTGCCACCAAAAAAGAAACGACTTCGGTTGGCAGACATGGAAAACTCATCTGGAGAATCCAGTTTTGAGTCCACAGGAACGAGTCTGTCCCGGAGTCCAAGTCAGGAGAGCAATTTATCCCACAGTTCAAGTTTTTCAATGTCTTTTGACAGGGATGATATAATCAAATCAGCTGTATCAGCTAAACAGGATGAAATTGGAAGGCCTCCAGAGTTTTTAACTGTTCCTCCTGGAGCCTATTCTCTATCTGTACCAGGTCACCACCATCAGAAAGAAATGAGGCGCTCCTCTTCTGAACAGATTCCATGTCCTAGCCTTACTGAGATACCTGAAATTCGAAGCAAATCTTTTGACTATGGAAACCTAACTCATGCCTCTGGGCCTGGTGCTATCACTACAACTCTCTCTCCAGCCCGTGAAAGGAAAAAGTGCTTTCTTGTTCGTCAAGCTTCTTTTAGTGGCTTTCCTGAAAACTCCCAGGCAGAGCAAGAACAAACTGGAAGCCAAGAACAATGTGATCCAATGCATAGCAGTCGGAAGTCTTCACAGGTTGCTTGGCAGCTTTCTCCTTCATCTTCTACAAACTCTGATGAGGCTGGAAATATAGATGTTGGTACTTCTCCACTACCTGCATGTACCTCATCTCTGTATTCTCAGCAGTCTGTTTCTAGCTATGATGTGTTAAGAAGTCCTTTAGGACTGCAGTCATCCTATATTCCCAAGAGACTTTTGCCAGACCAACAACATTCATTTCCACATCATGAGAAAGTTTTATATCCACCAATTCATAGTACCTTTCAGTTACCTTATTCTTCTGTATGCATGGCTCAAGTACCAGCACCTCATCCACTTTTGTGGCCGTCTTGCATCGATCCTTTGCAAAGACACTTCCAGCACCATTTGCAAAACTTGCAAAACAATTATTTCAAGTCACCAAGCCAGTCAGAACTACACTCTTCCTATTATCTTGATACTGCCCAAGATCATACTGGATGCAAGCCTTATAATTATTTGCATACCATGGAAAAAAGCTGTCAGCCATATTTAGAATCCGGCTCATCTTTATCATCCTCATCATCATCGTCCAAAAAGTCTAAACACATTCTTTCAAAACTACAGAGAGATCACAGTGGTGGATCAAGTGATTCTTCCACTGACCAACAAATTTCTATCTCTCCTAGTGTTGGGCCTCTTCAGCCTTTGCCAGGGCCCATAGTTCCAGTTAGAATTCAGACACACGTGCCATCCTATGGGAGTGTTATGTACACTAGCATTTCACAAATTATTGTTACACATTCACAAACCAATAGCTCATCAATTGTTATATGCAAAGTAGATGGAAGCACATCGCAGAAGATAATGGCAACAAATGCATCCATGAGAGGTTTGGGATTCAACATAGCTCAAATGTTAGCTCCTTGTGGAGAACTGGAACAGTATCCTATATGGAAAATGCCACAGACATCACCACTTGGCATAGAATCTACAATACCGTTATGTTTGGTGTCTACTTCTGACAGTGCATCTACTTTTGGAGGTGGCAAAAGGATGCTTTCTCCTGCCAGTAGTTTAGAACTGTTTATGGAAACAAAGCAGCAAAAGCGTGTTAAAGAAGAAAGAATGTATGGACAAATTGTTAAAGAATTAAGTGCAGTTGAACTTAGTAATTCTGACATAAAGAAAAATTTGTCACGAACCTCAAAACCTCAGTTAGTGAGACAGGGTCGCACAAAAGAGCAAAAAGATATGCTTTCTTCTGCTCAGACTCCACCACCATCATTATCAAATTCTCCTCTTAACATTTCATCTAGTACAGAGAAGGAGTTGTCTGAGTCCAAGATTAGTGACACCACTGAAGGACGGATGTCACCTGATGAATTTTATGATGAAGATGCTGCATCTGATATGAGCTTAAGTCCTCCCAGGACATCCTGTGAAACTCTTGAGGATGAACCTCCTAACAACAAAAGGTTGGGTGTAGGAATTTTAAAACAAATGTCAGAAAGTTCAGGGTCAAAAGATGGGACTGCAAGTATACTTGTTAAAGATGGATCTGAAATCCAACAAATACTCCAGTTTCCCAGCTTGCGGACTACTACTACTGTCAGCTGGTGTTTTCTTAATTATGCCAAACCCAGTCATACAGAACAGGATTCACTGTCCTCTGTGTATGCTTCATGGTGCATTAGTTCCTGCAATCCAAACCCTTCAGGGCTTAGCACAAGAACATCTCTAGCACTTTTGAGATCTAAGCAAAACAATACATTATCAATGTACACCACAGCTACTATGCATAGATCTGGAGCTGGAAAACTAACTTCTTCTAGAGGATGGAAACTTCAGTTTGCACAGGTAATGCTGCAATTCAGTATTATGATTTGATGATATTATGTTTAATATGCTGAATAAGAATACACAACAAAATTAATTGCTAATACTTTAATTATATAGTGATTACTGCATGTTAAACATTACTATCACAGAAGCAATGCAATGATAATTTCAGTTTCTGGAAATTAATTATGGCAATAAACCTGAGGCTGTCTAGTGAAAGATAGCCTGAGGTATATTTCCATAATTCATGTTTTTTACTATGATACTACCAACGTTTAATAGGATTGCCCATGTACTGTGAAATATAGTGTTTGTGTACTTAACCTTGTATCCAATGAACCATTGTGCATTAACTCATGTAACTTTCACAGTGTAACCCTGGTTAAGGAATTCTCCGATAGTGCTAGAATGTAAAACATAGGCACTTTAAAATACAATTCTATATTTTTTTCAGCTTCTTGGGCAGTCAATGCTAGACATGCAAGGAACAATTTATATTTTAGCTTTGCAGCAGTACTTTTCTAGCCTTTTCCTCCCAATACCACATATACTCATAAATTCTAAAGCCCCGTACACACACGATCAGAACTTCCGATGGAAAAATTCAGATGGACTTTTTCCATCGGAAATTGTGTATGCCCCATCTGTCTTTTTTCCGAGGAATTACGTTGGAGTTTACATAGAAAACATGTTCTCTTTTACTTGTGAGTTTGGCCAGGCAAAAGCCTGATCAAGTGTACGGGGCATAACTCACAGAAGCCTGTGATTTACAAAAAGGGTTGCAATTGAAGATTCACTTCAGTTATCCAAAAGCAAATTCCTGTTTACTTATTTAATCTGCACACGATTGAATAATTGAAGTGGGTATTCACACAATGAATTAAACTGAATATTCACAAAATCTAGCTTTACTAAAGATAAATAAGCTTTAATTTTGCAAGGGAAGTTGCACTTTGCAGGGAAATTTTTCAGAGCTTATTGAATGAGGTAAAGCTCTGCTGACTTTCATCGTTATCTATCATTTCATTTTTTATAACTTAGAATTTACATACAGTTGTTACTACTAATATTAAAGTTTCTGAATTCTGCTATTTACACTGTGCAGTGATAGTGAGCAATTGAAATGTACATGTGCCCCAAATTCTGTCCTTGTTGAAGTGTGTACAGGCATACCCCACTTTTAAGTACACATTGGGGTTTATTTACTATAGCTGGAAAACGCAAAATCAGGCTCACTTCTGCATAAAAACCAATGAGCTTCCAGGTTGTATTACCATAGCGTAATTGAACAAGCTGGGGTTAGAAGCTCATTGGTTTCTTTGCAGAAGTGAGCCTGATTTTGCGCTTTCCAGCTTTAGTAAATACACCCCATTGTGTACTAAAAAGTGAGGTATGCCTGTACAAACGTTGTTATCCTACAGTTACAACAGTAACAATATTTGATGTCACAATATTTTACAGAACAACAAAAAAATAATTTACTTCCAAATCTTTACAATGTTACTTTCAAACATTCTTGAGTATACAAATGTAGTATAAGCCATATCCATGTTCATATTTTTTTTACATTTCAAAATTAGTCAAAATTCTGGGATGGTATAGCAGACTGTTTTGTACGATTTGGGAAACATTACCTAAAACTAAAGGCTCCCATTCATCAGTGACGGTTCACACTACAGCGAATTGTGATCCATCCGACTTGTCAAAACTTAAGTTGCCCCAAGTTGCTGGACATAAGAAATTCCATTGAAGCGAATGAGAGCTGTCTTAATGTACACTACTGTAAGTTGCTCTGACTTCAGAAAAGGTTCCTGTACTACTTCAAGGTGTCTTCTAGGCAACTTGTACCCATAGATTTCAATAGAAGTTGTCTCTAAGTCGGATCTCCATCTTAACTGAAGCAACTTTACAGGAAAAGAAAATAGTTTACCCAGGCAAACCCCTCCCTCCCACAGAGATGATTATTCTGTGATTGGCCGCAGCCAAAGTCGCCTATCCTAAACGCAACTTTAATTTGTGTTGTAAGTTGCACAAAGTCATGCTGAAGTCGTCTCCAAATCACTTTGCAAAGTTGCGCTGTAAGTCGGGTTGCCCCTGTGTGAACAGGCACTCAGTGTAAATTAATGTTGCTATGGAGATAATTGCCCTCCATGTCAAAGGCAGATATAATCGCTCAAGGTCACCACTTTTACTTGATTGGCTGTTTGATGCACCTAAAATATAAAGGGTTCTTCTGAAATGTGGTCAGCAAAATATCAGAAAGTTTGAATCCTGCTCTCTGGAGCAGTATGCATGTTTTTTTTACAATCTTCACAAATGGTTTAAGAAAAGCTCAGTTGCATGATCACTGCATCCAGAGTTCCTAATATACATCTTCCCTAATAACTTCAGTTTCAGCTTTTATAACACAAGTATTTTGTTTTACCTGTTTCATCTCAAATAAGTCCCAAAACACTAAATATGCATAAGGAAGATTGGAGGGTAACGTGGTTCAAGGAATGAACGCTGTTTGCCTGTGTGTGTCCACATTAGCAAATTAGCAAAATACGTATTTATATAGTCATTGCCTTTTTAGGATATAATATTGTTTCTTTAGGGTCTATTATACAGGGTTTTTCTTCTTTTCTGAACAGTTGTTTCATTGTTTCATTCCTTCTTAAATCAGATAATAATTTTCCAAGGCCGTTGATATCAGTCAAATCAATATCTCATTTGGCTGTCAATGGATGGTTTTGGATGGATGTTTTTTTTTATTTTTTTTTATGTTCAACCAGTGGGTTGAATGGAAAAAAATGGCTCGATTCCCCCGATCCACATATACGAGTTGGAAGGGCTAATCCTCCCCACTGCGTTATTCTATTCCTGACAGAGTGGAGACTTCCATGCCATCTCAATACACTTATCAGCCATGCTGACCAGAAAGGGAGGAATGTATTGGTAATAATCACCTCCACATTGTTAAAATCATCAGTGGGGATTAAGCTTCTTCGTGTGATCAGTTATTACCTCCCTTCAACAATACAAGGTGACTCTATAGGACAGACCCTACAAATGCAATAATTAAGAATAAATAGTAGGCCCCTTTCTTGCAGTCATTGATAAAAGGGTTTACATTTTTAGAGGGCAGTCAGTTCAAAAGTGAATACAATGCCACATCAAAGACTCACAGTTGAATAAACATTAACAAACCAGGATGTGTAGATGTGGTGTTTACTGCTTAGTAGATAGGAGTAAGGATTTTGAGGACAGTAGAGGAACAAAACCTATATGGTAAGATTATCAATTGTGAGACTACATATGTAGTATATGGGTAAGGTTTCCATGTAAAATCATGTATATTGATAAAACAAAAGGGCAACTAAAGGTTAGAATTAGAACATTTGAGAGGAATGCAGAAAAAGTTCCCTAACCCCCAAAGCAAAATAGTTAATCCTCATACACACTAGTTTATTTTATTTTTTTCGTTCAATTCAGCGGGCTGAACAAAAAAAAACCTGACAGCTCAGGTCGGAGCTGTTGTACTAACAATCCGATGTTAGTACATTGATCTCCCCTGCTGAGCTAGTGTGTTCAGAAAGGGGGAAAGCCCCCTGCTCTCAGCTATTGTCCGGCTTCTGTTGGACCAGCTGCCGTACACATGGGCCAATTGTCAGCCAGTTTCTATTGAATCGCCCCGACATTCGGCCAGTATGTCATAGAATTTATTGGAATTTTGGCACCACTGGAATACAAAGACAGTTCATGTGTTTGATGTCAGTTGACACAAATATGTGATAACAGGTCACTTGACTGATTTTGATGGCCTTTTGTGTGGTGAAGCTGATTAAATGAGTAATGGTGGAGCCACTCTCCTAATGGAACAAGTGCTGTTCAGCAAATAGGAAAATACCTATATAAAGGTACATTAACTACAGCTTGAAAGGTTCAGTGTAATGATGAAGTGTGTTTCAATGGACCCTAAAGACATATGAATATTCTATTTATTGCAATTTGTGGTAGATGTGGAAAAGCTCTCTATAAGAGTCCATTGTGAACATTTAAAGCTGTGTTTCAGGCTCTAGGCTCTAGGTGACTCCATGATTGGGGTAGAAAGCTCATATGGTGATGAAATAAATATGAAGGATTGACATATATTAGTGGATTCACAGGAGTGTTGCGCTCTATAATAATCACCAATAAAAATTAAAGCTGTCAAAGGAAAGAACAGATTGCACTTTATTGCCCTCTTGTGGGGTGTAGATACAAACTCGGTATACATATAAAGACACCATATGATATCCTGAAAAGGGAGATGCCATTTAAAGATGTACAGTCTATACCACAAAGACTAAGGAGATAGATAAGTGTCGACACCAAGGTAGAGAATTGGTTTCTAATGATTGTTTTATTACACCTTGGTGTTGGATCTTTGACATTTGTGTAGTATAGTATAGAGAAAACTTTAGGTGAATATTTAAATTCCTACCCATTTGAAAATATAAATAAAGATTCACATGTGTACTTGTTTGCTAACTGCCTTTTACCCTTTTTAATAAATGCGTTTAATTTACCCACCTTTATTTATGGCGAGTCTGTATCTAATAGTAGAAAATAAATATGTGTAATTTATTGAATTCCCCCACCCCCTTGAGTGCAGTCTGTCATGTTAAGTATGTACCTACCTCCCTATTATAGCAGTCTTCACTGTGCAGCCCTGTCCAGTGATACACAACCTGTCAACCAAAAATGTCCTAGTCAGCTCCTCCTTGTGAACATGTGCTGCGGCCCTTTTCTATGGATTAACCACATTCCACAGGATGACCGTAATAGGACTAGCTCACCTGTAGGCAGGCAGGGTCATACAGTAATGCCCGTACACACAATTGGATTTCCCGTCGGAATAAACTCCGACGGGTTTCTCCAACGGAATTCCGCTCAAGCTTTGGACACACCAAATTCCAACTGTCGAAAACACAGTGACCTACAACACTATGACGAGCCTAGAAAAATGAAGTTCGATGTTTCTTAGCATGCGTTGAATTGTTTCCGAGCATGCATGTTTTTTTCGACTAATGGAATTTCCGACAGAAAAACATGTTCTCTTTCTAAGTCTGTCGGAATTTCTGGCGGATAAAGTCCTATGGGGCCCACACACGGTCGGAATATCTGATGAAAAAATCTGACTTTTTCCATCGGAAATTCTGACACTGTGTACGCGGCATAAGGGTTTCTGAAACGAGGAATAACAAGTAATGATCACTCAGTGGTTTAGTGTGTTCTTAAGCCCTGGGTCACACTGGTGCATTTTGACATGTAATTTGACATGTCAAATCGTATGTCAAATCAGCAGCATTTGCCGGAAATGGCACCGTCCTAATCGGTGTGATGCTACGTCTGCGGCGCTGAACAGATTTCAAAAAGTAGTTTCTGTACTACTTTTTGTGAAACCTGCACAGATGTCTCTGTAATCGCGGCTGAAATCGGGAATGACAAGCGGGAGTGAAATCATGTGAGTTCAGCTGAACTTGCATGGCTTCATTTCCGCAGCCCAGTGTGAACCTGGGCTAATGGACTAATTCACTAAAAGTGAACTTCTTTAATTCACGTTTTGAGGAACAATGTAAACAAATTGTTGTGCGTTTATTCTTACAACATGTTGTAAAGCACAGTGCAAAGTGCTGGCGCTATATAAATCCTTTATAATAATAATAATAATAATAATAATAATAATTACATACTGATATAGTTACTTGTTGATCCTTTATGAGAGCCTGTGAACTGATCATAATGCCTATTGGTGCTGCTAGTGTGGATTGTCGAATATTATATCCAGAGAGTAGTTCTGCATGATGACGAGACTGATATATTTGGAGATCATAGAACAACTTTATTTTTATGTCCTAGATGAAACCAGAGCTGCCCCTCCTTGTTAACAGTAAATTTGAAAAGAAGACTGCTGGAAATAGCAAAGAAAGGACAAAAGGAGAAAGTCATGGAGAGAAAGATATTTCAGCTAAACAAACAGAACCAATGCGGATTAAAATATTTGAAGGAGGGTAAGATAACAAGCAATAATTTATATGCAAGTAGAAGTAATATTGCACAATACAGCAATTTTCATTGTCTGAGTAATCTGGCCATAAATACTGTATTTATTGGCGTATAACACTCACTTTTTTACCCTTAAAATAGAGGGTAAACTGTGCCTGCGTGTTATACTCAGGGGGCTGTGGAATGTTTTTTTTCCTGAAACTTTCCTCTTAAAGTTAGGGTGCGCGTTATACTCCCGTGCGTGTTATACGCCGATAAATAAAGTAGTTTGCTCGGTAGTCCCTGGTATTTTAACAAGAAAGGCAAATTGAGTTGCTACATTTCCTAAGAAAAATGTCTCTAGTTCAGATTTGATGTCTGAAGGGATTCAAACAGGAACTCTGGCTTGGACTATACACATGTATACCTAGGTAAATATTGCAATTACTTGTGGGCAACAATGTATATAAGAAGAGCTTATTTAAAGTGGAATTCCAGGATTCCACCTGCCTCCTTCCTTCTACCCCCCTGAAGCTCCTCTGTATTTCACAAAGCCTCTATACATACCTTTTTTGGCTTTGTGTTCTTGACAGTCTAGTGACATTACTGCACCCTCATCTTCCCCTGGCAGGGGCAGGGTGGGAACAGGCATTGTTTAATGTAATGTTAGGATGGGGTTTGTGTATATGACTCTGAGCTCATAGGAAATGGGCAGAGTGGCATTTGACCACTCTGCCCTAAAGAGGATCCGATGTAAGACCAAGGAGGAAGCCTGGGACAATATTGGAGCATGAAAAGGGTAGGTAGAAATTGGTATTTTTTTTTTTAAACAGAAAGGAGGGGGCGAAGAAAAGAAAAAAAAAAGTCCTGGAGTTCCACTTTAATCCTTTGTACAGCAGGATATAACTTGTTGTAAGCAATTGCTGTTGTGCTGTATGTAAGTTCATATTCTGTTAAATTTGCCATGCAAAAGTGTGACTTCTCTTTATTAGGATCTCATAAACAAGTGGTTTGCATATGATAATGTGCAGTATAGTGTTTTATCTTGTGTGGTGTGCTGCATTGCTTCTCATATTTTACTGAACGATCATATAGTTAAACAGCATTTCCCTAATAGGATACATGGATTTCTCCCAACACCTATCTTATATCGTAGATTTTAGTACACCAACTTGTTTTTAGCCACAGTCACAATCAATGTATTAGCACACTATGTGAAAACTGCAATACAAAAAACTCTACTAGTAATACTGTATATACAGTAATTGTTAATTAAATGAACAGGGAAGCTGTGTTTACACACAAAGAAAACATTTCCAAATAGGAAACACTGCGCTTAATATAACATAAAAAATTCAAAATGAGTGAACTGTGAAATGATAATCTATAGCTGCCAGTATCGAAATTTTGTGATACAAAAAATAAGAAACATGGAAAAATGGGGATGATTCGGCGCTTGTGCCTCCTTCTCCTGCTCGTAGTTGCTCAGTACTTCCTCGGAAAGATCAGTGTGGTTTGCAGCTTTGACGTCATCACGCTGATCTTTCCGAGGAAGTACTGAGTAACTACGAGCAGGAGAAGGAGGCACAGCCGCCGATCGTCCATCGCATTGAGACAATCCAAATTGCGCACCTCTGGCTTACCTTTTGGCTTATTACATTTTCGCCTCTGGTATTACGCCATGGTCTCTCTCTTTTTTGTTTCACACTGTTGAGTTCACAGAGAACAACACCGGGACATCACTAAGGTCAGGAGGGAGACTTAAAATCCCCACCCTCCAACTGACCACCTACACAGTGGTCATTTACAGGGTAAGGAGACTACAACACGTTCCCTGGGTGTTTATTTGGTGGATACAGATTACATCACTCCCTTCTTCGTTTTGAGGACGAATTGAACTCACCCATATGGGACTTTACTTAATCCATGTCACTTATGTTTCTCATGGTGCACTTTGTCAGTCTATTGTATAACCACTAATGGTGGTTATTCTGTTTATGTTTCACATTTTATATTGGTCATTAATATATTAACAAATATGTGTGCAGCAAAGTAATTTTTTCTCATATACACAGCACAATACTTTTTTCACAGGAAGTGCTTCTCATCTCTTAGGCCTCGTACACACGATGAGATATGTCCGCTCAAACTTGTCCGACGGACAGTTTAGAGCGGACATGTCTCATCGGATTTCGGTCCGATGGCGTGTACACACCATCGGATCAAAATCCCCGCCGGCAGACAGCGTGGTGACGCGGCGGTGACGTTGACGCCGCCACGTCACCGCTACGTCACCGCACCAGGAAGTAAACACTTCCGCGTGCATGCGTCGGATCCATTCACAGGATACGACGCATGTGCGGGAAGATATGTCCGCTGGTTTGCCGTACTAACCAGCGGACATATCCGACGGACAGGTTTGTAGCGGACAAATTTCAAAGCATGCTTTGAAATTTGTCCGATGGACAAACCTGTCCGCTAGCCCGTACACACGATCGGATTTGTCTGCTGAAACGGTCCATCGGACCGTTTTCAGCGGACAAATTTGATCGCGTGTACGCGGCCTTAAGCGCCGTATCATGCTGATTTTTCCATGTGTTTACACACAGCTCTCCCCGTTCTTCAGGTCCAGGGACCAATCGCGGGACTCCAGCGGCGATCAGGTCCATGGGTCCCGCGGTCACGGTCACGGAACTTCGGACCGGGTCACGGGAGCGCGCCCGCGACCCACGGCTGGGCACTTAAAGAGGTCGTACCTATACGTGCTTGTGCCCAGCCGTGCCATTCTGCCGACGTATATCTGCAGAAGGCGGTCCTTAAGTGGTTAAGCATGGATTAACGATGTCTGTTGGCATGGACAATGTGAAAAAATGGATTTAGTGGTTTGATGTTTTAAATGATTGTTACGGGGTTCAAGAATTAAAACATGACATACTTTTAAACCAGTGGCATTTTTTTTGTGAAGCCCCTTCTTCAAATGTATTTATTTATTGCTGTAATGCTGTGGAACCCAGGTGCACAGAGGGCCCCCGACACTGACTACTCAGCGATTTAGGCAGGTAGTAATAGCAAATATTTATGTATATTTGAACCATTTGAAAAAAAGTCAGTACTGTTTTCTATGTCCTCAGATACATTGCTAAACTTAGACTAGGATTATTTAATGAATTTGCTACGGGGCCATTTTACACATAGTGAGTAACAAATACAGTGGTTCCCCATTATAGTGGTTATACAGATGTAATGATGCTGCAGTTTTCTTGCATTTAATGAGAAACAGATGTTAGTAATGTGTATGTGCAAAAGTTTTCTTTGGCCTCTCATAGTGAGGGTACATACATGCAGGTGTATTTACATAGGTGTAGATAGCTTATCTGTTTACTATGCTTAGCATGTACAGCAAAGAAGATATATTTAACTGTATTTTATTTCATGCACATCTTCGGTCCTGGCCCTGGGTAGAGTTCTACAGATGGTGGAGAAAGAAAATAGGTCACAACATAGTCAGTTTCTTTCAACAATATTTTACAGTTTTTTGTTTTGTGTGACTGATTATGCTAATATATCAAGACATACAGTATATATATATATATATATATATATATATATATATATATATATATATATATATATATATATATAGTCATCATGTGGTTGATTTACTAAATTTGGAGCATTCGGAATCTGGTGCAGCTGTGCATGGTAGCCAATCAGCTTCTAACTTTAGCTTGTTCAATTAAGCTTTGGCAAAAAAAAACTGGAAGCTGATTTCTATATAGAGTTGCACCAGATTTTGCACTCTTTTGTTTTAGTAAATAACCCCATGTTGGTAGTATGGCCCTGCAAGTATCTCAAATAATGCTGACCCTACATGTTACCAACATGTAATACAAGGGCCTACCTGATTAGATAAGAATGGAATGGAATATTTGGGTAGGTCCTTACATCACAGAGATTAAAATAAGATTGTACAACTAGATTGTACATAACCAGCTATTTATTTTTCCTAGTTAACCCATTATGTTTTATTTATTTTGTTTATGTTCAGGCATGTTGGGTTTTCCCATTACGCATTTTCTTCTTTCTGCAGAGTGGATGTTCTCATATACCCTATCTGTTCTCCATAAAAATCAGTGGGTATAGAGAAGTACCCTGTATGCTTCACGTATGTTAAATGCTGCATTCTGCATGTGCATGTAGAAATTTCAGTGGGTACATATCCTTAAAATGTGTTCATCAAAATGGTATCATATTTTAATGATTTTTTTTGTTTTATTCTTCCCAGTTTTCTTCAGTCAAATGTGCATTGTTTTCCATGAGGTACATACTGTACATACTGTTCCCTGAACAAAATGAACATTCACTGAGCTTAATTAATAAGGTGTAACTGTGTATACATTTAATAACCTATTATGTGAAAAAAAAAAAAGTTGCTTGGACGAATAAAGTGAACGAGCCTCACAATATTTACTAAGCTCAGTGAACATTCACTTTGCAAAGTACATATTCACTTCCGTATGTGACTGAAGGCTTGTAGACTCTTTGCTAGCAAAAGAATAAAAATGTAACCATTGAGGCCACCAAATAGCTTTGAGGCCACATTTAGTATTTTATTGATCCACTGAACAACATTCTCTGAATTAAATGGTTACCGTATTTATTGGGGTATTGCACGCTCCGGCGTATAGCGCACAACCCTAAAGTAGACCCGAAATTCCTGTAAAAAAAAAAACATTTTATTACTTACAGTTTGGTGTCTTGCTCGGCGTCCATCAGCGGCCTTGTCCGGTCCGGTGTCCGTCTGCGGCCTCGGTGGTGTCCTCCCGGCTTCTCCCGCGCTGTCTCGGAGCCGCATCCCTTCTTCCCGTGCTCAGTTTGAAGCCTCCGTCGATATATACCGAGCGCAGTACACTCGGGTACGCTCGACTTCTCACGCATAAACATCTCAGAGCGTGACTACGAGTTATGCCAAGCCTGGCCGAATGTACCCGAGTTTACTGCGCTCGGTATATGTCGACGGAGGCTTCAAACTGAGCGCGGGAAGTGGGTATCGGCGTATATCGCGCACCCACGATTTTTCCCCGTATTTTAAGGGGAAAAAAGTGTGCGGTATATGCCGATCAATACGGTACTTACATATGATCAAATGGGTCCACTACACATCATCTGAGTATTATATCTGGGTATAGCAACTTCATTTTTAGATTCTACAAAATAATGTTTCTGCAACAAATGATTAAAGGCATAGTAACATGAAAAATACTTGAAATAATGCTGTTTATTATTCTCCTTACAAGTAAACGTGATGTGTAAACCACATTTCTAGATGCAGGATGATGGGGACAGAGCGTAATAAGACACAAATGAATCACTGTTTGTCATCTTGTTGCCAACAGTTTCAAGTCTAATGAAGACTATGTATATGTGAGGGGACGAGGTCGTGGAAAGTACATATGTGAAGAATGTGGTATACGCTGCAAGAAACCAAGCATGCTGAAGAAGCATATCCGCACCCACACAGATGTACGCCCTTACGTGTGCAAGTTGTGCAACTTTGCCTTCAAAACAAAAGGTACTGTCTAATTTTCTGGCCTTAAATGCAAAGCTGGCATAAGTAGCTGAATCAGCTTACAAAAAATAAATAAAAAAAAAAGATAAAAGAATAAAAATAAAATTACCAAATTTTAACATGTTTAATACACATCAGTCCCCAAATGTCAAAGCAGAAGGATATTAATTCCTATTGGCTACACTGTTTTACTTTACCCCAAACAATTCTTTCCCTAAAAAAAGCCATTTGTAACTTTAAGAAGTACAGAAAGAACTTGAGTTCTTGTTTTGAAACTATCTGTGCCTATTTCTTCTATACTCTTGTGAGAGTTATTTTCATTATTTAGTAGTAGTTGGATTAGTCAGACATTATGTACTAATAGTGAACATTTACTAGACCAAGATATCTTAACCACCACCATCAAAGACCAGACATCAAAGCAATATTACTGATCTCACTTTTCCCTACTGAAGTTAAAGGATCAGTAAAGGAAAACAATTATAATGCTAAATAGCTTGCTTTACCTTATAGCAGTCCTGCTTTCATATCCTCCATGTCCGTTTTTGCTAAGAAGTTGCTGTAATCCCTTGCTGAACTCCACACTTCCTGCTTGTTTGTCTCCTTATGAAAAAACTCATGGTAGCTTTTCATTGTGGTCCATGATCAAGAAGATGTGTTTACTATGTGTCTAAAACTCCTCAGAACCAATCAGATTTGTTTTAAAAACAAACACTGCCCTGTGTTTGTTTGTTTTTGTTCTGTGTGTCTCTGAAACTAGTCTAAAAACGAAACTAAACTGCAGGCACATTATATGATTGATTTTTATCTATTTTTAATCATTTTTAAAGGGAATCAGTTAACTATTATGTCTCTATACCCTGTAAACAGTAATTTCAGCAAAAACTAATTTTCCTTTACTACCCCTTTAAAGGCTAAGTTCAACTTTGCAGAAAAAGAATGTGCACTTACAATTTTTTTTCCTGCAGGAGACTGGAAAGCATTAGTAGATCACAGGTGCAATATGGGCTCCTGCAGACATGTTTCATCAAGTACCTCTGTGCGGGCTTTCTGTTTGTAAGCCAGAGGACATGTCAGTAGACTACAGTAGTGCTTATCAGCATCTCTGCAGCCCATTGAAAGTACACATCTGTCTGCTGCAATGGCAGATAGTACTTTTAGTTTACTCATTCACAGGAATCTGTGAATAAATGACGTGGCTGTGTGGGTGGAGCCCCACACAGTTGTGCTGTTTTCAAAAAGTGAAAGCAGGTATGGGGAGAAGAAACTCCACCCGCTGTCACAGAGAGGGGGGAATCTGGGGGAGAGGGAGCATGTACTATATTACATGTTACATGTTACACCCTGAATACAGGTGGAATATGTAATATGTTCCAAACGTGCACTTATCCTTTACAGTAGAACTGCCCTCTAAGCAGCATGTTTACTGCCAGGATATGTGCATTCACCAGGCCTTCTTGGCTACTAGTGCTTCCACATCTTTATGCATGCAGAGTGCTGCTGTACAGGGGACAACCAGAGGCTTATATAATGTCAGATTCATAAATAAATACTTTCAGCTTTATAAACAGGTTTTTATGTTTTAATTAATTATTTGATGTGTTTTAGATCAGTCTGAAGTACAGTTTTGGCTACATTCTTCTACTTGACCGCACATAAAGAAACAAGTGGGTTATTTACTAAAACTCCAGAGTGCAAAATCTGGTGCATAGAAACCAATTAAATTTCAGGTTTTATTGCGGTATTCAGGATTTCAAGCGGTATTCCCGAGTCTGGCTCGGGCTTAAATTTCATTACCAAAAGCCGTAACCCCAAGCCAGACTCTGGATCGACTCGCAGCAGCCACAGTCAAGGTTTACTTACCTTGTCCCTGGATCCTGCGATGCCGCCGCGCTGTGTGATCGAGCGGTGTCTCCTCGCTCAATTCACAGTGTCCCTGTGTGCTGTCGATCTCTGTTCCCTGCGATGTAAAAAATACACACCCCTTTTGTCCCTAGTGGTCTGCCCAGTGTCCTACATGTACTTTTATAAAATAAAAACTGTTCTTTCTGCCTGCAAACTGCAGATTGTCCATAGCAACCAACAGTGTCCCTTTATGTCAAAAGTGATTTTAGAGCAGCTAGAAAACAGCGATAATAAATTATAATCACTTGCAGAATTGAGTGATAGTGAAAAAATAAAAGTAATGACAGCGACAATTCTGCAACTGAGCAAATTTCAGTGATTTTGAGTTGATTACATTATTGAATATTTTTTATTATTAATATATTATTATTATTTGTTATAATTATTTATAATTATTTATTATATTATAATTCATTATTTTGTTTTTCAAACTTTTTAATACCAGAGATGTCTACTTGACTCTTGTTTGGACAGATTTAATTGAGTTATTCTTAAGAATTACAGGCCTACAATGTAAAACGCCAAATTTCCTTGCAAAATAATGGTACTGCTTTCAGCACCTAAAATCTGAAATAATCATACCGCCAGGGAGGTTAACCACTAGCCGACCAGCTGCCATCATTATGCTGTGTCAGGTCGGCCAAATAGTCGTAGCTGTACGTCGGCCCTCTAAACAGCTATAGCTCAGCGGGGGACTCGATGCGTGTGGCCGGCGGTCGTGATGACTGCCGGCGACGCGCGATCGCGGGGACATGAGCAAGAATGGGGATTTGTGTACACAAATCCCTGTTCTGTCAGTAGAGGTGAGACAGATCGTATGCTCCTACTAAGTAGGAACAGCAATATGTCTCCTCCTCTAGTCAGTCCCACCCCCCATAGTAAGAAACACAAACGAAGGAACACATTTAACCCCTTAAATGCCCCTAGTGTCCATTCCCCACCAGTCACATTTATACAGTAATCATTGCATTTTTTAAAGCACTGATCACTGTTAATCTAACTTTAGATTTTTCCAGGTCCATAACCCTTCAGAACTTATGTCAGTGTATTAGGGAAAAAATATTTCTGATTTGCGGTGCACAAACTGTCACAGTCCCAATGCAATCATTTTTCATTTCAGGGATCCTTCTAATGCGTTCAAATTCCTGGCTAATGTTTGCCACAGTGGCTGTATCATAGAACAATACAAATTCCAGAAATGGGCCAGAGGCATAATCAATTAATGTAATAAATAGCATCTAGAACAAATTAAAGGACCAAACAAAACATCTTTCTCAATAGCTGTTTTCTATATACTGTACATATACATGGATAAAGGCAATATAATATTTGTTGCTATTAATTCTTTAGTAGTTCAGAGATTTGCATGTGAGACTTCCAGACTCCTTGTGTAACTCAATTATGATCTGTAGACTGTATAATGCAGACCTGTCTGCAGGGAAGGTGCGGCACAGTCATGACGGGGCAGACAGATGTTTGTAATGCAATTTTGACAATCACAATGTTTGTAACTGTGCTGTTGTGGCCTGCAGTGCACAGAGAGATGACACAGACATTATGATAGAGAGGTATTCAAGGAAAAGTGTGCTTTTATGGTCCTTTCAGTGGGACAGTTTCAAGTTTATCAATAATGTAAAGGCCCACAGACTCCCTGGTGGCCCACTTCATCCGTAGCTGCATTAATTATTGATGGAGTCCTGATAGCTAGTGTTCACATACATTCATTTGCAGAGAAAACGACTTCCATTTGATGCCACTGGTCCAGGGATGCTTTTATTAATTGAACCTGGGATTTGCATTGAAGCCTTTGAAATCAATATTGTCTGTAATAGAAATCTTATATGATGCTGGCTTGGCCTTGCATGTAGTCATTTTTTTTCTAATGCACTTGGCTATTTCTCTCTATATGAGCATCAAGTAATCACCAAAGTATGTACATCTGTTGAGTGCAAAGGTTCTTCCCTGCGGAGCACACATTGGATACTAACTTACTTGTTCCTTGTTTTTTTGTGATTTTTAACACATTAGAGGCAAGTCATGTGTTTCCCACCTCTCTGATCTTTTCTTTGCTCTACGTGTTCATTTATTGTTAGTTTGTTCATCTATGACATTTGTTTTTCAGTCTTTAAAAAAAAATATTTTTGTACATAAAATAATATTGTGAGAGTTTGTGATTTTTTCGTTGGATTGGATGTTACTTTTTTTCCCACATGTGGTCAGCCTGAACTGTAATAGTGTTGCCTTTGTCGATGTCCCTGACTTTATTTACTGCAGGTGTAGCCATAGACAGGCATATCTAAGGGGCAGTGAGAGATGAGAGATCTGACTAAATCTCTACACCTTCAGACTCACAGGTAGTTCTAACCTAGCTCAAGTGACCATAAAATAATGACTTTTTAACAATAAGTGATTTTCCAACATGCTAAAAAAAACTGTCCAAAATGACTGCGGCGCTAAATGTAGATTACTACATTTGGACACACTATAAACTAAACATATACTGTTGAGAAAATCTATAAAATACAGTATACTGTATATACTCGAGTATAAGCCGGCCCGAGTATAAGCCGAGCCACCTAATTTTGCCACAAAAAAACTGGGAAAATGTATTGACTTGAGTATAAGCCTAGGGTGAAAAATGCAGCAGCTACTGTAAGCAGAAAAGAGGGTCAACAATGCCCATTTGCACGCCTCACTGTGCCCATTGCAACTTTAGTCTGCCCATTGCAACCTTACTGTGCGCATTCCAACCTTACTGTGCCGATTGCAGCGTACCTGAAATTCATGACAGGCTGCGCTGCGGGCGTTCATTTTTTAAAACTCACAGCTTCCCCTGGTCCCGTTCCGTGATAGGCGTTTGACACTGTGTTCAGTGTTCCGCCAATCACAGACTTTCTTTCATCCTCAGACAAGAGAAGGTCCATGATAGGCGGAACACTGAACACAGTGTCTGCTGGGAAACTGAGTCCGAGAATGAAAGAATGTCCGTGATAGGCGGAACACTGAATACAGTGTCAAATGCCTATCACGGAATGGGACGGGACCAGGAGGAAGCCACGAATTTAAAAAAATGGATGCCCGCAGCCCCTGACTGACTGACTCAAGTATAAGCCGAGAGGGGTATTTTCAGCCCTAAAAAACGTGGCTTATACTCGAGTATATACGGCATGTATCAATTTCTTCTTCCTAGATGAAACAGGCCAATATACTAAAGTTGATCCACCCAAAACCCAAAGTCCAATATCCAAAGGATTGGTATATATATATATATATATAATATGTAGAAACATTGAATGTAGAGGGGATAATCTGTAGCATTAAAAATATAAAATATAAGTAGAAATAAGGTCATGTAGAGAGAAAATTAATATATAAAAAGTTGCGCATTAAGAATTGAACAAGCAAGAATAAAAACAACAGTGTATGGTCAATGCGATTCATCAAAGTAGTATGGAAGAAGCTGGCTACAGACCAGGGAGTTTAAAATAATGGAACCACTCCTAAAATGAAGAACCAGTGATCATTTAAAACACTTGCTGAACCCAAACAGCATCACTTTACTGAGGCCTCGTACACACGACCGAGGAAAAGACACATCGTTTTCCTTGATGAGTTCCTTATTAGGCTTGTCGAGAAACTTGACAAGCTGTCTTTGCGTACACACTGTCAAGACCAAATCTCCTCGTTCTCAAACTTGGTGACTTCAACACAGAAAACAGCAGGGGAAGTTCGATTCCACTGGCACAACTCTCGGGGCTGCTTTTGCTAATCTTATGTTACTGCGTGTTAGGAAAAAGTTTGGTAAGAGACATTTGCACTTTTCAGTCTGTTACAGCGTGACAAATGTGCTATCTCTATTACAAATACAACTTTTACCGAAGAAGCACGGGTTTCTAAGCATACACACCAATGTGTTTCTTGTGGAAAACCAGCCCGACGAGAAACACGACTCCCGTCGAGGAAAAAGAGAACTTTCTCTCTTTTTTCCTTGTCGAGTTTCTCGACAGTTTACTCAATGAAAAGCATACACACGACCGTTTTCTGCAGCAAAAAAGCTCTCCCACCAAGTTTCTTGATGGATTCTGTCGAGGAAACCGGTCTTGTGTCCGCGGCCTGAGAGCAGGTCATGTCAGATTTATCCCATTGATCATTTTGAGTACATCTCAAATGTTTTGGACCCGGTTGGAGCCGTGGACCTAGCCTTGTATCTTGTTTTCAGCAAAGCATTTTATAAAGTTCCACATGTTAAGGGATTTGCCTGATTCTGGACACAGAAGTGTCAAAGCCAACAACGGCAATCAATATATTTAGGGAATATACCTTATGACATCTGTACTTTCTGTACTTTTTCTGTACTTTTAGATCACTTTCACACAGGTGCTTTTGCCCCAAAAATAGCACCTGAAAGCGCCTTTAACCACTTAAGACCCGGACCAATATGCTGCCAAATGACCCAAGGGGTTTTTGCGATTCGGCACTGCGTCGCTTTAACAGACAATTGCGCGGTCGTGCGATGTGGCTCCCAAACAAAATTTGCGTCCTTTTCTTCCCACAAATAGAGCTTTCTTTTGGTGGTATTTGATCGCCACTGCGATTTTAATTTTTTGCGCTATATACAAGAATAGAGCGACATTTTTGAAAAAAAATCTATATTTTTTACTTTTTGTTATAAGAAAAATCAATAAACTAAATTTTAGTCAAACATTTAGGCCAAAATTTATTTAGCCACATGTCTTTAGTAAAAAAAAAAATCACAATAAAAAAAAATTAGCTACCTAGCGGGAACAGCGACACTAATACAGCGATCAGAAAAATGATGCTGGCAATAGGGAGTGAAAGGGTTAACTAGGGCGGTGATCAAGGGGTTAAAACTTTATTAGGGGGGGTACGGGGGCTACCCTGAACCTAACACTAACTGACTGTCACACTGCCTGTCACACTGACACTAAATACAGTAATCATACATATATGATTACTGCATTCAGTGACACTGTGACAGGGGGAGGGGGGGGCGATCGCGGGGGTTAAATGTGTTTATGTGTAGTGTTAGTGCAGTGTAGTGTTGTGCAGACTTACTTGTGATGTGATCTCTCCTCAGCGGTGGTTGAAAAAAACGCTGAGGGAGAGATCACATCGCTTCCTCCTTCCTGTGTTTACACAGGAGGAGGAAGTGACAGGGCGGGCGGGCACGCGCATTGGCTGGGAGCGATCCGGAGGGGGCGGACAAAAACGAATAGCCGCCCCCTCTTGTCGGATCGCTCCTACAGCTGCGCGGACTGCCGCATGTACGGGGGGGTCCGATCGGACCCCCGAACCCCCCCAAGGCACCAACGTATATATACGTTGATGTGCCTGTCGGTGCCATTCTGCCGACGTAAATGTACATGCGGCGGTCCTTAAGTGGTTAAAATGCTTCTTCTGCAGTCCCAGTGTAAAATCCTGAGTGCTTTCACACAGGGGCGGTGAGCTTGCAGGACAGGAAAAAGGTCCTGCAAGCAGCATATTTGGGGTGGTGCTGCAGCACTGTATTTAGTGCTCCCAAACCACCCTAGCCATTGAAATTAATGGCCAGCGCCGCCAATGCACCATGCAAAATGTTTTGGCAGTGGCGCTCTTAACCCTTTTTCATACGAATATCCGATATGGTATTATGGGGACTCACCGATTAAATGTGCAAAGGTGGTAGCCATTGGATTTGCTAGGAAGGTAAGATTTGCCCTAGGGGAGAGAATAGTAGACCCTCAAGAGCAAAATAAATGATGTTGACTATTCTATAGCCAATGTCTACGGCCCAAATCAAAACCCCATCAAATTTCTGAGGGAGGCAATAGAGAGGTTTATGGATTTTAAGACGGGTAGGGTAATTATGGCTGGGGACATGAATTTTTGCCTAAACCTAGATATCAATTGTACGTCATGTGTACAGTGAGCTGGGAGTACACAACAGAATGCACTCAAAAAGAAATTACACCAATATCAACTGATGGACGTATGGAGAATACAACATCCGAAAGTCCGTGACTATTCATTCCGCTCAGCTGTACACAGGTCATACTCGAGAATCTACTTATTTTTTGTGGACCATGGTTCCCTGGGTAGAGTCAAAAGCTCAGATATCGGAATAGTAACCCTATCAGACCATGCCCCAGTATCAATTGACCTCAAAATAGAAGGAACTCAAAAGAATGACAAAATTTGGAGACTAAACGAAGACCTTTTGCAAGACGATGAGGTTGTAGAAAGGATTAAAAAAGAATTAAAACTGTATTTTAAAGAAAACAGCTCAGAACATACGTCAGAAGCGTTAGTTTGGGAGACTCATAAGGCTTACATTAGGGGAATCTTTATTGCAATTGGATCAGCTGAGAAAAAAAAAAGTAGGAGGAAACGGGACGAGCTATATAACATAATCCACGATCTTGAACAGAATCATAAATATACAGGAGACGTAGCTGCCGAGCATCTGGCTATTCTGAAAAGAGAGGAATTAAGAGAGTTTACGGAACAAGAGAACAGAATAGCTTGTCAGAAAATAAAGAGAGAGAGGTATCAAGGGGGCGATCTATCAGGTAAATATCTAGCTAAAATGCAAAAAAATGATTGTAGAGGAAACTTTATTGATAGCATACAAACGTATAACGGGGGTAAGGTGCATACAACCCCCGAAATTGCGAAAACATTCCAGGAATATTTCGGGAAGCTGTACTCAATTTCGCAAAACGATTCCCCCGTGAAGGTAAGCAGGAGATTAGAGTGTACTAATAAGTTCTTAAAAGAAACACGATTTCTAAAAAAAAAAAATTCAGCTTCCTAGAAGACCCTATTACAGAACTGGAAATTCGGAATAATCTAAAGGAGTCCCCTACTGGGAAAAGTCCAGGACCTGACAGGCCAAACACTGTATATTATAGGAAATTTCGTGAGATTTTAGTCCCGAGGATGTGTTCTTATATGAAGGGCATCGGTACAAATTGGGAGTTTCGTCGCGAGGCATTGGAGGCAGCGATTATGATTATCCCGAAAGTAGGCAAAAGTCCCTTATTGTGCTCTAGTTATAGACCTTTTTCTTTATTAAATGCTGACGTGAAGCTATTTGCTAACATTTTAGCCAGTAGAATTAAGAACATCATGTCTGATCTGGTACATACCGACCAAGTAGGGTTCATCCCAGGCAGGGAAAGTAGAGATAATAGTATTAGGACACTCTTATTGTTACAGGAAATAAAAGATAGCAAGTCCCCAGGTCTACTTCTGTCAATAGACGCTAAAAAGGCGTTTGACAAAGTAGACTAGGGATTTATGCAGTCCTCGCTAGAATTCTATGGGTTGGGCCCGAAGATGTTGGGGTGGATAAAAGCCCTGTACAACCACCCAACTGCTAGAATTAGGGTAAATGGGACGTTATCGAGACCTTTCGAGATGTTTAACGTGACCCGACAGGGTTGTCCCTTGTCTCCCTTATTATTTATTTTGTCATTAGAACCCTTATTAGTTAGTATTAGAAATAATCCTGACATAGTAGGGATACAGATAGATGATGAGGAACATAAACTTGCGGCCTATGCCGATGACATTTTGTTATACATATTGAATCCAAATATACGTCTCCCTATTCTCCTAAAAACTCTCAAACTATATGGGGAAGTATCAAATTTTAAAATCAATCCCTTAAAATCTGAAATTCTGAATATAAGCGTGAAAGCACAGGATGTAAACAGATATAAACATGACTTCCCTTTTATTTGGAAAGACACCGATTTAAAATATCTAGGAATCAACATAACACCATCTCTTGATTTAATTTACGAACATAATTTTATTCCATTATTGAACGATATCAAAATAGATTTAAATAAAATAACACTTAGGCCGCGTACACACCAGCAAATATATCTGTTCAAATCGGTCGGACAGTCCGATTTGAACAGATCTGTCTGCTGGCCGTTTTGGTTTGATCGCTGTACACACGATCAAAACAAAATCCCCGCCGCCACGTCACCGCACCAGGAAGTAAATTACGTCCGCGCATGCGTTAAATCCATTTGACGCATGTGCGAGAAGATATGTCTGCTGGTTAGCGTACTAACCAGCAGACATGTCGGGCGGATGGATTCCCAGCCGACAGATTTTAAAGCATGCTTTAAAATCTGACGGCTGGCCAAATCCGTCTGCTCGCCCGTACACACAATGGAATCTGTCTGCTGGGACGGTCTGGCAGACCGTTTCCAGCAGATAGATTTGATCGTGTGTACGCGGCCTGAGACATAGGTCTATGTTAGGGAGAATAAACAGCTTTAAAATGTTAACCCTTCCCAAGATCCTATATACATTATCAAGGGGAGACCTCCAAATTTTTTTGGAGGGGTTGTACTGAAACTGGAACCATGTCACACCTTTGGTGGACAATCAAAACATATTGGCTAAATGTTGTACCGCTAATCCAAGAGATTACAGGAATTGTGATACCAGTCGACCCGTGGGTGTGCCTGTTCCATGGGACAAATATGTCCATTAAGCAATACATGAGTACCTTACTCCCCTATATTTTAAATGCAGCTAAGAGCCTGATCCCTAAACAGTGGAAAGACCCCTAGTGTCCAACGATGAGGAACTGTCTACGTAAATTAAATGATACCTATTATCATGAATAGCTTAGGTTTATGGGGGAGGAAGGAGAAAGGGGATTTAAGTTGAAATGGCAGGTTTGGACAAACTATAAGTTATCACAGAACTATTTAGATAAGATGATATAGAGCAGGAAGCGTAACAGGTAAAATGAAAAGAGAATGAAAAGACAAGAGATGGAGTTCGGAGAGCAGGGGGGGAGGACGGGTGGAGGGAGGTGTTGGGCAGGAGGGTTGGGTATGGGAAATTTTCCTTCACCAGGTAATTTTAGTATTTGGGTTTTTTGTAATCATAGGGTCGGAACGGGTTTCCTTCCCTTTTGTATTTACACTTTATATTTACAATCATTTAATTATATTCACGTTTAAGAAAAAAAACAATAGAGGCTTTTCCAACTATGATGCGATCCAAGATGGAGACAGCGTATGAACGCACAATTGATTAAGTCTCCAAATAGAGTTCTCTGAGGTGGAAAAAGAAAAAAAAAAACAAAGAAAAAAAAAAAAACTTTTTCGGCTGCTAGTGGGGGTTAAAGGCACTCTGCTAGCAGCCAAAAAGTGCAGCTAAAATGTTGGTAAAGTGGCCAGTGCCTCGGTGAGAAAGTGCTCTAAGGGCTCTTTCACACGTCCGTTCCGTTCGTCCGTTTTTTGGACGTCCGGTAACGGACCTCAATGCTTCCCTATGGGAGCGGATCCGTTAGCGGATGATGCATCCGCTAACGTCCGCCAGATCCGCATCCGTTTTTTCGGACGGAAGAATGTCCTATTTTTCTTCCGTCCGGCTAAACAGATCGGATGCAAACGGACAGACGGTCTGTTTCCATCCGATTCCCCATAGGGGATAGCGGAGGAGAGACAGGGCGGTCCCTGCACAGTGTGCGGAGACCGCCCTGTCCACCCGACAGCTCAGCGGAGACCCCCCCGCTGAGCCGACGGACACACGGAGCAGACCGAAAAATGGAACGCACGTGTGAAAGAGCCCTAAGGGGGGAAGCACACACACAGCATCCACTGTAACATAGATCAACAGGAGTGGATGGATAGGTGCTATGTTCAGCTCTATATAATATATTGTCCATCATAAAGAATTAGAAAGGAGCCAATCCCGAAACAGACGGTTTGGATCAGTTAACATTTCTGTGTATTACTAAAGCACAGCTATGAGCATTTTTGAGAAAAATATACTTTTGCAGTAGGTCCTACAAGAGGTAAATACTTGTTAACTCTAGTAGGTAAAGGAATAGGCTGTAATTCTTGGCAAGGCTTTCTCCATGCTGTGCAACCAGTCCCCCAAATCCTCTTCTCTTTAAAACTCCACCCAGCGGTCACACTGTGACATCATTACACACAACGCAGGACCAACAGTCCTGTATTGTTTTTGAGGTCAACAAGAACCTGTCCACAACCTGCAGCATCTGAAAAAGGAGGAGGGTGCTAAAAGCCTGCCAGAGCAAGAAATAAGGTAGGTATTACAGATTATTTCTGAAGTCCCAGACCTAATGAGCATTTTTTGGGCTTGAGTTCAGCTATAGTAAACCCATTACTGACAGATAAAGTGCAGTCTGGCTCAAGGTTCCCATTCCTGCTCAATTATGGCTAAAAATAAATACAGCCACATGTATTTCAAATCCTCAAACAACTGCTTCTATTTCCTGCCCAATCTTTATGATTACTGTGTATACTGAAATATAAGCCGACCCGAATATAAGCTGAGGCACCTAATTTTACCACAAAAAAACTGGGAAAACGTATTGACTTGAGTATAAGCCTATGGTTTCCATCTGCATGCCTCGCTGTGCCTCACTTTGCCTCACTGTGTCCATGTGCATGCCTCACTGTGTCCATGCCTCACTGTGCCCATGCCTCACTGTGCCCATGCCTCACTATGCCAAAACCTCACTGTATCCATGACTAGACTGACATTTAACGTGGGAGTCTATAGAAGGGGTGCCCGGCTTTGAAAAAACGGTGCTCCCCAGCCATAGGTTCCCCAGACAACAAACTTTTCACACTTGTAAAGGAGAAATGGGGCTACATGTGTGCCAGGGGACCTAAGACCGGCCGGTACCGGGTCCTCAAAGTCACCGGAGAAATTACTGTTTAACATGGGAGTCTAAGGAAGGGGTGGCCGGCTTTGAAAAATCGGTGCTCCGCGGCCGTAGGTCCCCCGGACAACAAACTTTGCACACTTGTAGAGGTAGAGTGGACCTACAACCGGAAGATCAGGTGCAAAAAGGTGACTGGACTATAAACCGAGGGAGGCATTTTCAGCACAAAAAAATGTGATGAAAAACTTAGCTTATACTCGAGTATATACGGTATATAAAATTTTAAAATCACTGATAAATAGGTATCTCACAGTTTGGCAAGTATATCAGATCTTAATATATTTGCCTTAAATTTGAAGACAGGACCATGGAAGATTTTGGAAGATTTACTATATGTCTGCTTGGCTGACATCTTTGTGTGTCAAGTTTATTTGTTAAATTTATACTTTCTTGTCTCTGAAATATCATGTTTCTGCACAATAAGTGAGGTCTAAGGGGATTGCAGGCGTTGTGTGCCAGAGCAGGGCGGGTTTCCCTGCCATTTTGCCTCTTTTGCTATGATTCCTCTGGGTTTTGCTCTGCAATATCAGCACCCTTAACCCTGTAGTATTCATTCTGAGTATTTGCTAAGTGAATTTGATATTTAAAAAGGGCTTAATTCTTGTACATATTTTGTAATACTATTCCTATCAAATCAACTGTAAAGTAAAAAGAATGTAATCCAAAAATGATTTGGGCAACTATCTGGATTTAGAATTATATGAATGACCTGTAAAGCCTTTTTTTATTCTGCTGCTTGCTGAAACTATATTACTTGTCTCGTTATAGGAAATCTGACAAAACATATGAAGTCGAAGGCCCACATGAAGAAGTGCCTGGAGCTTGGAGTAGCAATGACATCTGTAGATGATGCAGAAACAGAAGAGTCAGGTACGTCACCAGTTAATTTTGGTTCCTGGGTGTCTGTGTAAGAAGATAAATCGCCCACACTACTGCCTAGCATCGAAGGATAAATTTAGACAGCAAATCTGTGTGCCTGTGTGCTTATTAATTCAAAAGGATGCCAGCACTTGTAAACGTGTTCTAATAACAGAGCTGAGACTTCAATGATGAGAAATGTCTCTAATGTGTCATAAATCTGTTAATATATTTGTTGGAAGATGGAATCTTCAAATGTGTTCCTTAACATAAAGACCTATCTTGGGAGAAACATAGAGGTTGCTATTGTGAACTTCCTTCTGAAAAATGTTAGTTGCCTGGCTACCATGCTAACCCTCTTACCTCAGCTTACAAATCAAGTCAGAGTAAACTTATAAACCATGATCTACTTTGTATACCTAGTCAGTGACTCCTATCTGGAGGTTTGGCATGATTACCAAGTAATAAATATACAAAGGCACCTGCTCAATTTGTGATCCAAACAATAAAGTTGCCTTACTTATAGTGAAAACTATATAAATATCGAACAAAAAATAGGAACTTTAAGTTAACTTAGAAAGTCCACAAATAAATGTAGTACTTTCCACACCAAACAAATGCGTAATCTTCTATATTCTGGTAAATAATTCTCCAATGGAACACTAAATGCCACCAACAGTGTGAGAAGTGCACACTCACCGTAACTTCAATGACCTTTAAATTAAGATCAACAAGCGCTTTGGGGTAATTAATGAGTCTTCCAATGTGATCGTAACCTCTCTTTTAGATCCTCCAATGGTATCCTAAATGTGTCATCCTCTTTCCTAAGGATATTACTGCAATGGACCAAACATTTTTTTTATAGTGTAGTATTTTACTGTACCAAATTGATATTGTAACAAATACTATATTACACACACTTATTTCTGTGCCCTGACTCGGCACCAGTGTATACAGCCTCACAAGTATTGTTTCCCCTTTAGAATTTTTGTGCGTTCCACCAACAGAAAGTGCAAGCCAGATGTGACGTCAATGTAGAGCCGGATGTGACCACACTTGTGGGGCTTCCAACTAGTTTTGCAAACTGTGTCCTCAGGAAAGTGGCTTGCGAAACTAGTCAGAAGCCCCACGGTTGTGGTCACTTCCGTCTCTACATTGATGTCACGTCTGGCCCGGATGTGACGACACTTTTGGGGCTTCCAACTAGTTTTGCAAACTGTGTCCTCAGGAAAGCAGCTTGCGAAACTAGTCAAAAGCCCCACGGTTGTGGTCACTTCCGTCCCTACATTGATGTCACGTCTGGCCCGAACTTCCTGTTGGTTCAACGCTCGCCAATCCCAGGAAGGGAAAGCGGCAGTGCACAATACCTGCGAGGATGTATACACTTGTGCCAAGTCAGGGCACAGAAATTATTTGTCATCATAGTGATATATTTTATGGATCTTGATCATATGACTGTGTTTCACACTGTAGATTGGGCATGCAGCTTAGCTAACTTGATATGTTTCTTCTGGTGCTTTGAATTAATAGGACTCATTTTTCAAACAATGTCATTGCGTACAAAGTGAAGTTATCTTGTTTGCTCATGTAGCCTGTTTGACAGGACAAGATTCACAATGAAAACAAAGAGCCATCTCTGTTGCTATCCTGTTTAAAGAATATAACATTGTTTTTTTCTTATCGTTTTGTGTCAATACGTAATGAAGTATGAATTACTAACAGGCTCTTTCATTGTGTTTTCACCTAAACTGACCAATGATGCATTTAATTTTTAATTTTTATTTTTTAATGTCATTGTTACAGTAATAACATAGCTATGAAGTAAGCTTTGTGTAATAAAGAAGTAGATAACATTGAGCATTTCTTGCTTTGTAAACATAATTGCTGTCTTATTAGGGTCGGGTAAAGCCAGCCATAGATGGATTGAATCTATCTATGAGCAGGCTGATCGTTACCAAGTTAATATATTGATCGACAAGCATGTTGGATTTCTAGCATGAGATTATTGCCAGCGGCTATCTCGGCCAGTTTAGCAGGGAGCGGGCGAGATTCGCTCTATCTATGGACAGACTAATCGTTACCAAGTTGCTCCATTAATCAGTCAGCACGTTGGATTTCTAGCATGAGATTATTGCCAGCGGCTATAGCCACTAGCAGTAATCACTGTTTTCTCCCGGTAGGGACGGCTTCCCAGGTTCCCCCTCCTTCCCTGGGAGACTTTCTTTCCTGAAATCCTGCTCAAGACTGTTTTCCTGTCCTATAGAATGTATTTCAAATTCCCTTTTACTAAAGGTTGACCATACAGATATATAAATGAATTCATACTATTTGTAGTTGTTATGGGCACAGTATATTTTTAGGCTCACATGAATATACAGTGCCTTGCAAAATTATTCGGCCCCCTTGAACTTTGTGACCTTTTGCCACATTTCAGGCTTCAAACATAAACATAAAAAACTGTATTTTTTTGTGAAGAAACAACAAGTGGGACACAATCATGAAGACAAAATTTATTGGATATTTCAAACTTTTTTAACAAATAAAAAACTGAAAAATTGGGCGTGCAAAATTATTCAGCCCCTTTACTTTCAGTGCAGCAAACTCTCTCCAGAAGTTCAGTGAGGATCTCTGAATGATCCAATGTTGACCTAAATGACTAATGATGATAATTAGAATCCACCTGTGTGTAATCAAGTCCCCGTATAAATGCACCTGCACTGTGATAGTCTCAGAGGTCCGTTTAAAGTGCAGAGAGCATCATGAAGAACAAGGAACACACCAGGCAGGTCCGAGATACTGTTGTGGAGAAGTTTAAAGCCGGATTTGGATACAAAAAGATTTCCCAAGCTTTAAACATCCCAAGGGGCACTGTGCAAGCGATAATATTGAAATAGAAGGAGTATCAGACCACTGCAAATCTACGAAGACCTGGCCGTCCCTCTAAACCTTCAGCTTATACAAGGAGGCCCATGATCACTCTGGATGAACTGCAGAGATCTACAGCTGAGGTGGGAGACTCTGTCCATAGGACAACAATCAGTCATATACTGCACAAATCTGGCCTTTATGGAAGAGTGGCAAGAAGAAAGCCATTTCTTAAAGATATCCATAAAAAGTGTTGTTTAAAGTTTGCCACAAGCCACCTGGGAGACACACCAAACATGTGGAAGAAGGTGCTCTGATCAGATGAAACCAAAATCGAACTTTTTGGCAACAATGCAAAACGTTATGTTTGGCATAAAAGCAACACTCATCACCCTGAACACAAAATCCCCACTGTGAAACATGGTGGTGGCAGCATCATGGTTTGGGCCTGCTTTTCATCAGCAGGGACAGGGAAGATGGTTAAAATTGATGAGAAGATGGATGGAGCCAAATACAGAACCATTCTGGAAGAAAACCTGATGGAGTCTGCAAAAGACCTGAAACTGGGACGGAGATTTGTCTTCCAACAAGACAATGATCCAAAACATAAAGCAAAATCTACAATGGAATGGTTCACAAATAAACATATCCAGGTGTTAGAATGGCCAAGTCAAAGTCCAGACCTGAATCCAATCGAGAATCTGTGGAAAGAACTGAAAACTGCTGTTCACGGACGCTCTCCATCCAACCTCACTGAGCTTGAGCAGTTTTGGAAGGAGGAATGGGCAAAAATTTCAGTCTCTCGATGTGCAAAACTGATAGAGACATACCCCAAGCGACTTACAGCTGTAATCGCAGCAAAAGGTAGCGCTACAAAGTATTAACTTAAGGGGGCTGAATAATTTTGCACGCCCAATTTTTCAGTTTTTTATTTGTCAAAAAAGTTTGAAATATCCAATAAATTTAGTTCCATTTCATGATTGTGTTCCACTTGTTGATTCTTCACAAAAAATTACAGTTTTATATCTTTATGTTTGAGGCCTGAAATGTGGCAAAAGGTTGCAAAGTTCAAGGGGGGCGAATACTTTCGCAAGGCACCGTACTGTGCCAATATGTATACAAGCTTTCATTTTATTTTCTGTTTCAAAAGAATAGGCGGGGCGATGCAATGTTTTTTGATGCATTGCGACCCCAGAACCTGGATGGATTGTCATAATGAAGGACTTTTGAGTTCTGCTCTGTATCAGAAAATCCTGAAACAGAATGCATACCCATTCCTTCACAGGCCAAAGTGTATTTGACGTATGCAGGGAAAAAAAAATCCTTAAAATAAGAACACTTTTTTTGACTGCTCAGATCTTAACCTAATAGAAATACTGTATATTAACCTGAAAGAGCAGCATTTCTGTATTAAAGCAGTTCTTTAAGGCAGAGTAGGCTGACATCATTCCACAGCATTGTGAAAGTTGGTGAATTAGAGCAGTGTTTCCCAACTCCAGTCCTCAAGGCACACCAACAGGTCATGTTTTCAGGATTTCCCTCAATTGAAACAGCTGTGGTAATTACTAAGGCAGTGAAACTGATCGATTCACCTGTGCAAAATAATGGAAATCCTGAAAACATGACCTGTTGGTGTGCCTTGAGGACTGGAGTTGGGAAACACTGAATTAGAGGATTTAAGTGAATAATGTAAAGTGCAGGTATTTTTCACATAGTGGTGGTTGAATTTTAAAAGATTCTGTCACTGAGTGTGGGAGGGAGGCAAACTAATGCATGTGTGAATTACAGGCATTTGACATAACCATGTCAGCCTCCCAAACCTTAGTCACAGCCAAATGCCACTATTTTTACATGCAAAGCCCTGATTCTTCAAGGTAGTATTGGTGCATGCCCTGTATATTCACTTCATTCCTTTCAGCAGTTTTCCTCCTCTAGCAGAGTCCCTTTAAATATTTATAAGGATGCTATTTATCTACAGTAATTTGAGATTTTGATTGTATTCATCAAAATTCATGTTTAATGCATATTATACTGGTGAAAATGGTTACATTTCATTTTAACAACCAGCACACCAAAAACGTAAATTTATTTTTATTTCAGGAAACATTGAAGAAATGCACAAAGAAACAGAAAAGAGCAACATATCTATTGATCACCAGTTTTCCGATGCTGAGGAAACAGATGGTGAAGATGGAGATGACAATGAAGATGAAGATGATGAGGATGAAGAATTTGATGAGATCCAGGGAGATGTAACACCAAAAAGCAGGTCAAGGAGTACTAGCCCTCAGCCTCCCAGATTTTCAACGCTCTCTGTAACTGCTTCATCAACATCCCACAGGGCATCACCAGAAGGTTCTATGGGGCACTCACCCTTAATGAGCTACTTGTCCACCATGCCAAGTATACAAGTTACACATCTCATGAATGCAACTATGAGTGGGGACTCACAGATGGTGGATTATCAAAAGCTTTTCCTTACTAGCCGAGATCACGACCGGGACAAAATGGATATGCCTGGTAGCATGGATGAAGACTATATGCTTACTTCAGAACCCAGTTCATCTCCTAGAGACTTCTCATCTTGTAGCCGTTATTCCTCCCCGGGATATGATTCTTCACCCTGCAGAGATAATTCACCAAAGAGGTACCTGTCATTAAGGGGGGATTTATCTCCAAGAAGGCACTTATCACCACATAGAGATGCTTCTCCAATGAGACATCTGTCACCCAGGAAAGACGCTGCATTAAGGAGAGAGTTGTCACCTCGAAGGGATGTATCACCAAGACGACATATTTCACCATTACGGCCAATGTCCCCTGGGAAAGATATGTCCCCCGGAAGAGACCTTTCCCCACGGAGAGAGAGAAAATATATGGCCACATTTAGAGCACTTTCCCCAAGAAGACGTTTACATCATAACGCAAGTTTGCCAATGAGTCATTATTTGCACTCAGAGTCCGGATTACTTGGCCACGGCGTAAGTGTAATTTTTGTTATTTTATTATTTAAATATTTTTCCAATAATGCTGCGGTTGATGTATGCTAATTAGCAAAAGTTATTTCCAAGAATCACAGAAATTAACTATTCTGGATTTAAAGGATACATTTAAGGAGGTCTAAGGGCCAAAAAAATAAATCCTCAACGAGGATCAATCGGTCAATTATGAACAGCTTTATTATAGTATATTTGATAAGAATAGAAAATGAAAAATTGCAAAAACCTCCGACATAACAAAAAGTTAAAAAGACAATGTTGTCAAAACCATTAGTGCAAATGACTGCAGATAGATTATGAGGTGGTTTAACCACAGTTGGCCAGTCTATGACTTCAATGGTAGTACAGGGCCAGACGGGATGTGGAGTCAATCAGTGGTGCATTTGCTCTGAAGACGCTTGTGTTCATGAGCAAAATATGGTTGCATGGCGTTTTAACCTCTGTGACGTCCATTCCTAGACCAGACCCTGCAGACTCCCACACCCACGTTATCTACCTGTGGGCCGACACTGCACATACGGAGCAGCACAAACCAAGAGTGCTCTGGTGGACTACCTCCATGTAGATTCTGTCCATGAGGCATTAGGAGCATTCAGCATGGTTTGGGAGTGGTGAGTTCGCACTGACTTACTTTGTGTATACTGTCCATAGGACACCTACTCACCCACATGTAGCTGGCCTCCTAGCAAGACACACAGCTCCTATCTGCACCTGTCCACCAGCTTACAGTCCAGCTTTACACAGTCTGGTTAGTGGTTTGGCTACCATTCAGACTCCATTCAGCCTTTACTTGTACCTACAGCTTTACTATGCAAATGCACCACTGATTGACTGTTTCAGCAGACTTAGCCATCCATCCCTCATATACTCCACATCACATCTGGCCCTGCACTACCGTTAAAGTCACAGACTGGCCAGACTGTTTTTATCAGAAATTCCTATCCTGTGTACAAGGCATCAGATGTATTTACTCTGGGACTACTATTAGGATGTGTTTCTGGAGCACATAACCTTTTAGGGCAACATTTGTAGCAGTTTAAAAAACAGATAATGAATTGCTTTTTTGTTAGCAGTTTACTAGTTTATGTTTTTGGCTTTTCTACATAGCACTGTATGTCCCCATGGTAGAAATAGTGCATTTCATTCATTAGGTAATTCTGTCACACATATGGGCAATGCAAATTGACCATATGATGAAACAAATAACAAGCATGAAATACTACCTTCTTGGAACATTTCATATCAAAATGTAGACTAGTACGTATTAAAGAGGTTGTAAACCTCGGTGGAAGAAAAAACTAAAAATCAATCCCTGCAAGACAAAGGCATAATGAGCTAGTATGCATTGCATACTAACTCATTATGAAATGCTTACCTTAGAACTATGCCCTGGATCAGCCACCTGAGTTACTTACAGGTTTGCCGCTTCGGTGCTGTGATTGGCTGGAGCTGCAATGACGTCACTCCTGCGCATGTGTGTGGGAGCTGCTGGTCATGGCATGACTCCTAAAGAAACAACACCAGCAACCCGTTTATTCAGTGCACATGCGCCAATGATGTCTGAAGCAGCCAATTTACTGCATATCTCCTAAACTGTGCAAGTTTAGGAGATATTCAAGGAACCTACAAGTACGCCTTGTTTACATGTAGGTAAAAATGGTTTAACAGGGTTTACAACCACTTTGAAGTGTCAGTGGGGAAGCTCAAGAACTAGGGAGTAGGGATGTAGTCCATTACAAGAGTCAAGATTTGCAGATTAGCCACATCAGCCACCTCTGCCTTTGGGTTTACGGTTTGTTTCCTGTAAATGGAAAGCTTGATCGACTAACCTTAACCTCCTTAGACTCTTTATTGTTAAATAAGGTCAAGCTTGACTTTCAGAGAGTAAGTTGAGATTTGCACATAACTTCCCTTGCCTATATCTTTAGATCTGCTGGTCATTTTGATACATGTTCTCACTGAATTTTACTTCTGGTTAATGATTTCTCTGTAATTTTTCTTTATTTGAATTGCAAAGGTTTGTTACAGGTTTAGTTTAAATTTAGGTCAAACATTGAACTACCTAAATACCTTTTTTTATGCTCCTAGTAACATTCAGGCCTCGTACACATGCCCGAGGAACATGTCGGAAAAGACACATCGTTTTCCTTGACGAGTTCCTTATTAGGCTTGTCGAGAAACTTGACAAGCTGTCTTTGCGTACACACTGTCAAGACCAAATCTCCTCGTTCTCAAACGCGGTGACTTCAACACATACAACGGCAGGGGAAGTTCGATTCCACTGACACAACCGTTGGGGCTGCTTTTGCTCATGTTACTGCGTGTTAGGTAAAAGTTTGGTAAGAGACATTTGCACTTTTCAGTCTGTTACAGCGTGACAAATGTGCTATTTCCATTACAAATACTACTTTTACCGAAGGTGTGTGGGTTTCTAAGCATACACACCAACGTGTTTCTCGACGAAAACCAGCCCGACAAGGAACACGACGAGGAAATTGAGACCCCGTCGAGGAAAAAGAGAACTTGCTCTCTTTTTTCCTTGTCGAGTTTCTCAACAGTTTTCTCGATGAAAAGCAAACGCGCGACAGTTTTCCTCGGCAAAAAAGCTCTCCCACCAAGTTTCTTGATGGATTCTGTCGAGTTTCTCTGTCGTGTGTACGAGGCCTTACGGTTGCATATCATGTTTATAGATGAGGAAACTGAAACTATCAGATACCTCCAACTCCAGCTACCTAAAACCTTTGGCAAATAACTATTACAGAGATCTATTGATCAGGGGATTTCTGTTGTTACCCACAGATCTTAAAATGGTTGCTTTATCCATCCAAAGCTGGCATCATGGGCTGATTGCCATCCCAAGTCTAGGTGCTGGCCCTGTTAACTAGAGTCAATCATGCTGATATGGTTGTATAACTAATAGATGCTTTCACACTGGGATGGTGCGCTTGCGGGACGTTAGAAAAAGTCCTGCAGGCAGCACCTATGAGACGGTTTTGGAGCGTTGTATACATCGCTCCCAAATTTCCTCTGCCCATTGCAATGAATGGACATCGCTTCAGAAGCATTCTTAACCCCTTTTTCAACTGCTAGCGGGGGGTTAAAAGCGCCCACTAGCCGAAAAGCACTGCTTAAACAGCAGTAAAGTGCCGCTAAAACGAGTAGCGCTTTATTGCTAACCCATTCGCAAATTAATTTCTGCTTTTCAAGTAGCAAAGAAGTTTCTTAATTAGAGCTTAATTTTGGACTTTGGTTTTGGAAATCTTGTATTGCACAGGAAAACGTTTTTTTTTTTGTTTGTTTGTTTTTTTTATTCGATTTTTTTGTTAAAGTTTAATAGCATTTTACATTGGTAAAGAATACAATATTTTGCCATATTATAAACTGTTCTTGTCTTTGCTTATAGAATTTACGAAAAATCTGGCCACAGTTCTCATATGTAGGCTCACATCCAGAAGATGTTCCTGGACACCAAAGCTTTGGCCAAGACCCTGATGGCCACAAAGACTATATTTTCAGTCACCTTCCATTGCACTCACAACAGCAGATACGAGCACCTTTACCCATGATCCCAATAGGTGGGATTCAAATAATTAGTTCTAATTCTGCAATCCAAGCCAGTCCTTCTACAACTACACCCCTGCACCTGAGAAGTTCAGAAGAGAAGACTATTTCAGTGTCCTATATCCCACTGCACCTTGATAAACATTCTTCTCCTGATATTCCTCCAGGAGATTCTGGAGCTTCCCCTACTCTCTTACCTTCACCGGGGCAAAGCCCGTCAGATGAAAGTTCACAGCCTACTGAGAGGGAGCAAGAGGAAAATATACGCACTTGCACAAAAGCCATTGCTTGCCTGAGGATTGCTGCAGAGGAAGGTCAACCGCTAAAGCGGGACCAACTGTCTCGTCCTCCTGAGCCCAATCAAAAAACATTAGAAAGTGCACAGTTTAGCATTAGACACTTTAGTGGACATGAAGGGGGCATGTCTCTTGCATGCTCCTCAGCCACCCCAGTTGACTTGCACGGAGAAAAAGACAGTTTTGGTACATCACAGTCTACGCAAGCTCATTCCAAATTCTATAGTAAGACCATGGACTTGACAAAATTAGGATTCCATGGCAAGAAAGAAGAGCCATCAAGCACACAGAACCTAAAGGACTCTTCCCCTGAATCCAGCAACCTGCAATGATTTGAATGGGCATGTAGACTATATTAAAGAATACCTTTTTTTTTTTTCTTGTACAAAACATAGCATGTCTGATGTGCGTTACAGTTATTGTTCTTGAAAGTACTTTTATTATATAAAAATCAATATATATATATATATATATATATATATATATATATATATATATATATATATATATATATATATATATATATACACACACACACACATGTATATACTGTATCTTTACAAATACGTCATCATGAGCCTGACCAAAATGAAACTTTAAACTCTTGTATTGGGTCTGGTACTTTTAATTGTACAGATGTTTGTGCCTTTTTCTTTACTTTGCTTATATTCTTATAAGCATTTTAGCAGTACCCTGTATATATTTTAGAATTTGTGTATCTGCTTTGTAATAATTGTAATTTCATTATTTTTTTGGACACTTTGGTCTAAATGTACAAAGTTAAAAATAGCATCAATATATATGTGAGGTTGCACTAAAACATATTTTTATATGATTGAAATTCAACAGCTTTTATGTACAGCTCCAATCCTGTAATACTAATATTTATTTACTTTGTTTCATAAATTGTACATTTTTTTTTTCTTATTGTTGTGAAATGCTTTTTTCTATGTGAAGCATGGGGTTTACTGTTGCGTAATTAGAACAAAAAAATGTATAGTGTAAGCAAGATATTTAAACTGAAATATTATCTTATTATGCACTTATGCATTGTAAACATCAATGAAAAAATAATGACAGTTATATCAGTCAGTTCTTTACTCATGTACTTTTTTCGTCCCTTGTTTGCTAAATTGACAATAACTTAAATGCTGATTGTGATTTTAAAATGATAGTAATGTAAAAGCATTAAAAGTACAGCCATGTGCTTATTGTGAGGTTTTCTTTCTCCCAATGCTGTATGGCACAGTTATAAGTATATCACAAGTATATGGTCTTATGTGAACATGTTGCTTGATATTCTCCAGTCATACATATGGGAAACATTCCACCCCATGTATATGTACAAGTGCATCACTGGTACAATTTATTTGTAAATCTCAGTTGGACAGGTCACCAAATACATTTTTTGGAGTGTCTAAAAAAAAAAAAAAATCAAGGTGACAAAGCACATCTGACTGTGTGGAACTGGGTTATTGTGCTATTTAGTGGATTATAAATCTGTGAAAGTTTGTATATTGAATTACAAAACATTAAGGAGTGTTCTTTAAAAAAGAAATAAATATACAGTTACATGCATCAATTGTGTTGCACATTTCTCATGTCATGCTGTGAGTGGAGAAGACTGTAAGTTGTTCATTGAATTTTTCATTGCTTTTTTTTTTTTAAACATATCATCCTCCAGCATATCCTAAGATTGTCACCCACACTTGTTTAGTTGTATTTACTTCTACTGTTGGGTGGGGACAAATATATTGAATGGAGGTAAACTAAAGCTTGTCACCAGAATATTAAAGTCAAATCCAGGGTCCGGATCATACAGCCAAACCAACTACAGTGTAAATTGGCAGAAGAACAACCGATAATTAATCAATTTGGCTTAAAAGGTCAGCTGACATTCATAATCCTAATCATTGTGACTTTCATGCCGTCCTGAGAGATTATCATGTTGGGACAATAGTCTAGGTCAGGGGTCTCCAAACTTTACAAACAAAGGGCCAGTTTACTGTCCTTCAGACTTTACGGGGGGGCGGACTGTGGCCATTGGGAGTAGAAATGGTCCAGATGTCAGTGGGAAAAAAATATTCCCAATTGTTTATTTCAGTGGGAGAAATGTTCTGCCTCATTGTTGGTGCCATTGGGAGGAATTGTGCCCGATTATTGGTGTCATTGGAGGGAATTGTGTCCCACTGTTGGTATCAGTAGATGAAACAGTGCCTCAAGGGCCACGTAAAAGAAAACAAAGGGCCACATCTGGCCTCCGGCCGCAGTTTGGAGACATCTGGTCTAAGTGAACCTTAAAGCTTATAAAAATCCAAAAACAAAACTAAAATATATATGGCCATGTGAAATGTAAGTACACCCTATTGAGAATATTTACTTTTTTACTAAAATTGAAACAGGCAAATATTTGCTTTTAATTGAAATAGTGCTTAAAGGTATACTTGAACAAATTACACATATACTTGACATTGTAATATCCATTCTCTTAATCTAAATAAGTAAAATGCAATCAGTAAAAATTAATTCCTACATTTACCACCACCCCCAACTTATAGAAACATGAATCAGGTTTTGCTAATTAACCACTAGGCATCCGCGCTATACCCGAATGACGGCCACAGTGCGGACCACAATTGCTGAGAGGCCGTCAAAATATGACCTCCCCTCTGCGCGCTCTCCGCGCGCCCTGAGGTGCTCGCTGTGATCACGAATCACTGGGATTCGGGTGATCAGAGTAAGGGGCCTATCCCAGCCCTTACCACGTGATCAGCTGTCAGCCAATGACAGCTGATCACGTGATATAAACAAAAGCTCGGTAATGTTTTTTTTTCTCCTCACGCTGACAGCATGAGGAGACAAAAAAGCCGATCATCGACTTATGTGCACCGGCTTTCCCCGAAGAGGAAAGGGCAATTCTGCCTCATCTGTGCAATCCGTACCCCCTGCCAGTGCCACCTGCCATTGCCACCTGTCAGTGCCCCACAGAGCCCACCAGTGCCACCTATCAATGCCCACAAGTGCCACCTATCAATGCCCACCAGTGGTGTCAATCAGTGCCACCTAGCAGTTCTGCCTATCAGTGTAACCTACCAGTGCTGATCAATGCCCAATATTGACACCCATCACTGCCCATCACTATCAGCTATCAGTGCCACCTATCAATGCCACCTATTAGTGCTACTTCTCAGTGCCCACCAGTGCCACCTATCAATTCCATGCCACCTCTCAGTGCCCACCAGTGCCACCTTTTTAGTGCCCACCAGTGCTGCCTTATCAGTGTCTATCAATGCAGCCCATTGGTGCCCATCAGTGCAGCCCATCGGTGCCCAGCAGTGCAGCCCATCAGTGCAGCCTCATCAGCTTACATCAATGAAGGAGAAAAATTACCTGTTTGCTAAATTTTATAACAAAATATATATAAAAAAAAAAAAAAAAAATTAAATTCTGTATTTTTATTTTATTTAACAAAAACTAAAAACCACAGAGGTGATCAAATACCACCGAAAGAAAGCTCTATTTGTGGGGGAAAATTATAATAATGTCATTTGGGTACAGTGTTGTATGACCGCACAATTGTCATTCAAAGTGCATCAGAGCTGAAAGCTGAAAATTGGTCTGGGAGAGGGGGTTAAGTGCCCAATAAGCAAGTGGTTAAAGTGATTGTAAAGTCTTGTTTTAAAAAATCCGTGCAGTGTTTTTTTGAAGATTCCCCTCTTATCAAGTCCTTTTTCGCTGCTCCTGCTCCCTTCCTCCTGTCGAGTGCCCCACAGCAAGCAGCTAAGACGAGCTGCAACTCTGTGTTCATTAAGCACAGAGCCCCCTCTCTCTCTCCAGCTTGGCTAACTTTGATTGACAGCCACAGGATTCAATGCCGTCGTTGCTGTGTCTCAGTCAATTGAGATGGAAGAAGTATTTTTATTTTAAAGCATAGAATGCATTAAGATAAAACACCTTTTTTTTTTTTTTTTTTTTTTTTTGTTTCATAAAGTTTTATTTGGTGCTTATGAAGACATTAACAAAATAACACAATAGTACAGCATAAAAGAAATGAGAAATCGACATAGGATTACATTGTTAACTTTTCAACTGATGTCATATATTACATACAATTGGTATGGAACAATCATTAAACATATAGAAAACCTTGAAAGAGATAAATAGAAGTGTACAGACTAAGATCAATATAATTCAACGGTTAACAGTTTATCTTATCAAAGATCTTGTATCTCATTATTGCTCTATTATTATTATTATTTTTTTTATTTATTTTTTAATAATAAGAGGCACTCCTCAACCTGTAAGTATGATGTTGGAGCTAGTTTTACCTTAGCGGTTGTGAAGTGTAGGGAGGGGTGTAGGGAGGGGGAGGGAGGGAATGGAGAGGAGCTATGTGGGGAAAGGAGGGGGAGAGAGAGAAAAGAGAAAGAGAAAGAGAAATGAATGAAAAAAAAAAAATATATATATATATATTGTAATATAAAACGTGAAATCATTCAGTTATTAATTTTGACTATGTATTTTATTTTTCCAGTATAGGTAGCAGACCTTGTTGGGTGTATCCTGGTTTCTTACTGCATATGGGTTGTATAATCCAGAGACTCTTTGAAAATCATCCAGTCGTGCCAGATCGCTGCGAATGACATTATTTTTTCTTGGGATATGCTAATGAGTTCTTCTATTTTTTCAATGTAGTTAATTCTCCTAAACCATTCCGTTTTAGAAGGGGTAACGTTCGTGCGCCAGTGGGAAGGGACGCATTGTCGTGCTGCAATGATCATTGGTAATGATTTTAAGTAGCGTTTTCTCGGCAGGTAGTTAAAGTGGAGAAGGTATTGTGCTGGGTTGAATTTGAGAGTTTCAGATGTAATTGCTGTAATGGTTTCGTGAACCACCTTCCAGAAGTTGTTAATTAGGGGGCAGGACCACCAACACCTTTTACCTTTACAACTTCTTAGGAACTTTACAGGCAAAACCTTAAACTTCAGAGATCTGTGGTCTGGTGTTCTCTTTGCTATTGACATGCGTGGTGTTATCATGTCAGGATAAAAAGAGCTCTCTAGGGTTATGGATGCCTATAGGCCTTGTAAAGGTTTTGAAAAGGTTATCAAGTTATTTGAAATTGATCATTCCACTGGGAAAATAATCTACAATGGCATATATTTCAAAAGAATGCTAATTTGTCTAAAACTTGCCTAGACCCAGTGGGCCAGATTCACATACACTTAATATTGCGCTGCGTAATCGAAATACTCTACGCTGCCGTATTTTACCAGGCTCTACACCGAATCCTGGTAGATTTTTACCCGTACGCTACGGTGGCGTAGTCTATTTCTCGCCACGTAATCGAAATACGCGATTAGGGGGCGTGAAGCATTTAAATTAAGCGCGTCCCCGCGGCGATCGAACTGCGCATGCTCCGTTCAGATATTTCCCGCCGTGCATTGTGCGAAATCACGTCGTTACGTCATTCGTTGTTTGAGTAGCGTCTTTTACGAACATTCCTATTCCCGGACGACTTACGTAAAAAATAATAAAAGACGTCGGAAAATGTAGAAATTCGACGCGGGAACGACGGCCATACTTAACATGGGCTGTCTAATATTAGAGCAGCAAAAAGCTGGTATAGTGTTACGCAAAAAAAAGATGACTAAAGGTGCCATAAGAGATTGCGATTGAAGATCGTAATTTCGGGGATCGCCGGCAAAAGCTCATTTGCATACCCCGACGCGGAAAATGACGGGAAGTCCACCCAGTGGCCGCAATTTTATTGAAGCCCGCAGCCGTCTATTCATGGTTTGAGGTTTTCGACTAGCTAAAAAACGCGCATAATTTGAAATTACTCCAGTCTAACACTAGTTAGACAGGCGTAATGGCTCTGTGAATCTGGCCCAGTATATTTAGCCTAAGAGCTTATTATTTGATTTTTATAAAAGTCTCCAAAACCCCTAAAATGTTTTTAAGATCTCCAGGTAACTCCTGTAACAGCTATTGTCAAACGTGCATGCATCTATAGTCAGAAAGAAATTGCACTAATTTAACCTGTGTGGGAGGTGTTCCAGGAAAAAGCCTCTGCTGTTGAAAAATTTGACATTAGAGCAAAACTACAGTTTGTCATTAAATATACTGTATAAGCACAGGCCAAGCCTTCTAGAACAACGTGATGTAGACTTAATAACTAAATAAATAATTATTTGGCCACAGTGATAGTATACTGTACATGTTTGGGGCTAAACAAAGACAGAATTTCAGGTAAAACATCTTACAAACTGTGAAGCATAGTGGTGGCAATTTTAAAGATTGGATTTGCTTTGCTGCTTCAGAAAATTGGCTATTTGCAATCATTGGTTCAGCTATACATTCTTCATCATATCAAAGTGTGCTTCATGAAAATTTGAGGCCATCTGTCCAAAAATGTAAGTTGAACTGGAAATGGATCCTCAACACAATAGCGATCTAAGGATACTAGCAAATCTACTACTTCTTGAAAATAAGTAATGGAGGATTAGGGATTGATATATTTAAATGTTGTGGGGGGTATTTAAAATGTGCATTTCATGCAAGAAAGTCCACAAACATCTTGTATCGGAGGGAATTTTGCATACAGAAATGGTCATAAATTTGATGTTGGAGAATGCAAAACATCTACATTAAAGTGGATGTAAACCCGATTCATGAAATTTGAACTGGGCACATATATCTGCAGTGTTTTTTTTTTATCTCTCTTCAAAGCCCTATGTCCCATAGCTTTCTCCTGCTCTGTTCTTCTATTATCAGCATGATAACTTCTGACAAGTTCTCTAATATTGTGATAAACCCAGCCTGAAATTTGTGCCAGTGCAGGTGCTATAGATAGATTATCAGACAACTGGTCAATTCACAGCACAGGTCTGCAAGTCTTTGCCTATGTGGAGGGGGGTTTGTGCCTTTCCTCCAATCAGCTGTCTTACAGTAAAACTTATGTTGGGAGATTTGTTTCATCTCTGTGTATCATATGAGGTTGTTCACATCACTGGGTATATGTGAGGGTTTACATCCACTTCACGTAATTTTTTCTAAAGGGGGCAAAACATGATTTTGGGACTAAGTGTGTGCTTACTTTTTTCACAGTGCATCGTTAAATGTATCAATATTTTTGTTCAATATGTGATTAACCACTTGAGGCCCCGCTTATCGTCAATTGGAGGCAGCTTAGTGGATCTGAATATCCAAGCTGCCGTCAATTGACGGCATCGTGTTTTCCGGCCACTGGGGGGCGCGCGCGCACTCGGCGCGTCCCCGAGATGCCGATGCGCGTGCCTGGCGGTCGCGATGTCCGCCAGGTACCCGCTGATCGGCAGTTTTAGAGCAGGGACATGAAGCTCTGTGTGTAAACACAGAGCTCCACGTCCTGTCAGTGAGAGGAGACAGATGCTGTTTCTCTTGTACATAGGGAGACAGCAATTTTAATTTAAAGCGACGCAGTGCTGAAAGCTGAAATTTCGCCTGGGCAGGAAGGGGGTATATGTGCCCAGTAAGCAAGTGGTTAAGCAGGCATATGTTCATGGATTCAAAACTGCTACCCACTTAAAGCCCTATCTTCCCCCCAAGATGTAAAATATTTTATGGTAGGGTACAAACACCAAAAAAGTATATTGTGTTGAACCAAGACTAAAAAAAAAATGCTATGGGATAAGGGGTTTACAGTGCCTTGCGAAAGTATTCGGCCCCCTTGAACTTTGCGACCTTTTGCCACATTTCAGGCTTCAAACATAAAGATATAAAACTGTAATTTTTTGTGAAGAATCAACAAGTGGGACACAATCATGAAGTGGAACAAAATTTATTGGATATTTCAAACTTTTTTAACAAATAAAAAACTGAAAAATTGGGCGTGCAAAATTATTTAGCCCCCTTAAGTTAATACTTTGTAGCGCAACCTTTTGCTGCGATTACAGCTGTAAGTCGCTTGGGGTATGTCTCTACCAGTTTTGCACATCGAGAGACTGAAATTTTTGCCCATTCCTCCTTGCAAAACAGCTTGAGTTCAGTGAGGTTGGATGGAGAGTGTTTGTGAACAGCAGTTTTCAGTTCTTTCCACAGATTCTCGATTGGATTCAGGTCTGGACTTTGACTTGGCCATTCTAACACCTGGATATGTTTATTTGTGAACCATTCCATTGTAGATTTTGCTTTATGTTTTGGATCATTGTCTTGTTAGAAGACAAATCTCCGTCCCAGTCTCAGGTCTTTTGCAGACTCCATCAGGTTTTCTTCCAGAATGGTCCTGTATTTGGCTCCATCCATCTTCCCATCAATTTTAACCATCTTCCCTGTCCCTGCTGAAGAAAAGCAGGCCCAAACCATGATGCTGCCACCACCATGTTTGACAGTGGGGATGATGTGTTCAGGGTGATGGGCTGTGTTGCTTTTATGCCAAACATAAAGTTTTGCATTGTTGCCAAAACGTTTGATTTTGGTTTCATCTGACCAGAGCAACTTCTTTTACATGTTTGGTGTGTCTCCCAGGTGGCTTGTGGCAAACTTTAAACAACACTTTTTATGGATATCTTTAAGAAATGGCTTTTTTCTTGCTACTCATCCATAAAAGGCCAGATTTGTGCAGTATACGACTGATTGTTTTCCTATGGACAGAGTCTCCCACCTCAGCTGTAGATCTCTGCAGTTCATCCAGAGTGATCATGGGCTACTTGGCTGCATCTCTGATCAGTCTTCTCCTTGTATGAGCTGAAAGTTTAGAGGGACGGCCAGGTCTTCGTAGATTTGCAGTGGTCTGATACTCCTTCTATTTCAATATTGTCGCTTGCACAGTGCTCCTTGGGATGTTTAAAGCTTGGAAAATCTTTTTGTATCCAAATCCGGCTTTAAACTTCTCCACAACAGTATCTCAGACCTGCCTGGTGTGTTCCCTATTCTTCATGATGCTCTCTGCACTTTAAAGGACCTCTGAGACTATCACAGTGCAGGTGCATTTATACAGAGACTTGATTACACACAGGTGGATTCTATTTATCATCATTAGTCATTTAGGTCAACATTGGATCATTCAGAGATCCTCACTGAACTTCTGGAGAGAGTTTGCTGCACTGAAAGTAAAGGGGCTGAATAATTTTGCACGCCCAATTTTTAAATTTTTTATTTGTTAACAAAGTTTGAAATATCCAAAAAAAAAACGTTCCACTTCATGATTGTGTCCCACTTGTTGTTGATTCTTGACAAAAAATGACAGTTTTATATCTTTATGTTTGAAGCCTGAAATGTGGCAAAAGGTCGCAAAATTCAAGCGGGCCGAATACTTTTGCAAGGCACTGTGGGGCTGATTTATCAAGCCTGTGCGCAATGACTCACTGCGCACAGGCAAGAGTAAAAGTGTTTTTGACATTTACTAAAGAGAAATACGCTGGCAGTGCAGTGTATTTCTTTATTTACTAAAATGCCTAGTGCGCCCAGGAGAGGGCGCATTGAGCGCCACTATAGACCTGGCGCACGGCATCTATAAATGTAAATAGCGGGGATTTGGGCGGGAGTTTATTAGGGGAGGGGGTGATGCAGGGGAAGTGTAGTGACATGTGTTTGAGTGTGTGGCGCAGGCCGAATTGAAAGTGAAAGTGATTTTAGGGAACCGATCCCCGTACGCTTGCAAAGTACGCATGAACCTCGGGAGGTTCATTTGCATACTGGGCATGCAGGAAAATTTCGGAGATTCACGTGAGCCTTGTCAGTACGCCGAGAAAATCTTGGTAAATACCAAGCGGCGTAGCTGTAATTCATGTGCGTGACGTGGCGCACAGGAATCCCCGACCTGTTCTCAGCCTGCGATGACCATGAAGGGGAACTCCGCGCCAAATTTCAAACTTGAAACCTGCGCGGGTTCCCCTCCAGGGGTACATTAGGCTCTTGGGATTGGTCTGGAACGTGAGGGGTTAAACCCATGCCGAAAAAACAGCATGGGGTTGCCCCCAGATCCAGACCAAACCCTTATCCCAGGCATGCAGTCTGGCCTGGACAGGAATGGGGGTGGGGACGAGCGAGCGCCCCCCCTTCTGAGCCATACCAGACCGCATGCCCTCGACATGGGGGAGTGTGTGCTTTGGGGGAGGGGGGCACACACTCCCCCATGTCGAGGGCATGCGGTCTGGTACGGCTCAGGAGGGGGGGCGCTCGCTCACCCCAAAGCACTCTTGTCCCCATGTCGATAGGGACAAGAGCCTCTTCCCGACAACCCTGGCCATTGGTTGTCGGGGTATGTGGGCGGGGGCCAATTGGAATCTGGGAGCCCCCTTTAATGACCACGCCCTATGCCAATATAAGTCGATGCGCACTGTTCTGTCGGCATTTCGATTTCGATAAGCCTCCTGCCCGCAGACCCCCACACCCATCGGGCAAGGGTTGTGGGGATGAGGCTCTTGTCCCCATCAATATGGGGACAAGGTGGGGGACCCCAAAGCACCCTCCCAATGTTGAGGGCATGTGGCCTGGTGAGGTTCAGGAGAGGGGGGGCCGCGCTCTGTCCCCCCCTCTTTTCTGCGGCTGGCCAGGTCAACGTGCTCGGATAAGGGTCTGGTGTGGATTTTGGGGGGACTCCACGCCATTTTTTTTTTATTTGCCGTGGAGTTCCCCTTAAATTCCACACCAGACCTGAAGGGCCTGGTATGGATATTTGGGGGGAACCCCACGTTATTTTTTTTTTAAATTGACGCCGGGGTTCCCCTTAATATCCATATCAGACCTGAAGGGCCTTCTAATGGAATTTGGGGGGACCCTACGCTTTGTGCAGGGACAGTTCTAACCATGGGAAATGTGCGCTTTTTCACATGCTGACATTACACCCCCCCCATAGTACAAAATTTTAAGGAATATTACACTTTTATTGTTGCACTTTTAGCATTATTAAAATCACTGCTCCCGAAAAAACGTCCGTTTTAAAAAATAAAAAAAGCATTGATACATGTCCCCTGGGGCAGGACTGAGGTCCCCAAACACTTTTTAGGACAAAACTTGCAGATTAGCCTTTTGATTTCCCCCATAGACTTCTACAGGGAGTTTGGCGGCGGCTTTACTTATCAATTGCATTGCACTGCTGCTGCGCCCGGTTCATGCTCCTAATTAAGGCTTCATCCAGCGCACTAATTAAGACATGAACCGGCGCAGCGCAGTGACAATAGTAAATCAGCCCCTGTATGTAGAATAAGGCTCAGGGACTGAAGTGTTTAACAAAATGCGTTATACATCTATAAGTATTACATTCAGGAGCACTGTACATAGATAAATCTGTAAATATTTATTGACCAATCTTTCTCCATTGTCAGCTATAAGTATACTGTATATCCTGCATTGACATACTGTAATTGTGTTTCCACAATGTGAGTCACTGGTTGGAAGCACTGTATTTTGGCATATCTAGTAGCAGTAAGTTGAAAATGAAAAATATTACAGTTTGACCGTAAAGCCTTTAAAGGGCATCTATCGCAAAACACTTATGGTATTCAGTTTTGCTGGAAGCATCCATTTCCTAACTCCTCTCTCAAACTAGTCCTGATGCAGTAAAAGTAAACTTAAAGCGGAGTTCCACCTAAAAATGTAACTTCCGCTTAACCCACTCCTCACCCCCTTACATGCCACATTTGGCATGTAATTTTTTTTAGGGGGGGGTGGGGGCTTCAGGAGGAGTGGGACTTCCTGTTCCACTTCCTCCTTCCGCCGAGGGGCTGGTGAGGCCATTAGCTTAATTGCCTTACTGCAGCCCCTCCCTGTAGGCGATCGCCTGGGACACGTCACAGGTCCCAGGCAATCGCCTGTCCAATGGGACGGCGCTGCTCCGTTCGCGCATGCGCAGTGCCGCTCACGCTTGCGCAGTGGGTGCCTGGCCGTGAAGCCGAAAGCTGTCACAGCCGGGTGCCCACACTTGGTATGAAGACGCCGGCCGGGGAGGGGGGGAGAGGAGCGTAGCCCCGGCCGGCGCGTCGCTGGAACCTTGGAGAAGGTAAGTGTATGTTTATTAAAAGCCAGCAGCTACACTTTTTGTAGCTGCTGACTTTTAATAAACATAAAAAAAGGCTGGAACACCCCTTTAACTGAATCACTATCATGGAATGTGCTGTGTGTTCATGGGAATAGATAATGGCTTCTGTCAAATTCCAAACTCAAAAGTACCATATTTATCGGCGTTTAACACGCAACTTTACTTTAAAAGGAAAGTTTTAAGAAAAATATGAAAATTTTAAATAAATAAGATTAACGCAAAATAAGGGTCAGTGCCCATCAATACAGCCTTACCAGTGCCCATCTGCAGCCTCACCAGTGCCAATTAATGCAGCCTGATCATTGCCCATTGTTTCAGCCTGCTTAGTGCCCATCTGCAGCCTCTAATATGCCCACCATTGCAGCCTGCTTAGTGCCCATCTACAGCCTCTAATATGCCCATCATTGCAGCCTGATTAGTGCCCATCTGCAGCCTTTAATATTACCATCATTGAAGCCTGTTTAGTGCCCATCTGCAGCCTCTAACATGCTCACCATTGCATCCGGTTTAGTGCCCATCTGAAGCCTCTAACATGCACATCATTGCAGCCTGTATAGTGCCCATCTATAGCCTTTAACATGCCCATCATTGCAGCCTGTTCAGTGCCCATCTACAGCCTTTAACATACCCAGCATTGCAGCCTGTTTAGTGCCCATCTGCAGCCTCTAGCATGCCCATCATTGCAGCCTATTTAGTGCCCTCCTGCAGCCTCTAACATGCCAAACATTGCAGCCTGCTTAGTGTCCATCTACAGCCTCACCTTTGCCGATCATTGCAGCCTTGCCAGTGCTGGGTTACACAAATCTGCAATCTCCTGTGTACCCGGTGCTCAATCACTCACTGTCCCATCCGGCTCATATGATAGACAGAACAGTGGTCCAATGCCGGACCAGGGGGTGGGACTGTGTGTGACTAAGCACCAGATACACAGGAAATCATGTATGGATATAGTGCACAACATGGGGATAATAATAGCATGCTAAATAAAATAAAATTCAAATGTTTAAATGTGGCACACAGTGCATCGTGGCAAAACGGAAGCATAATAGCGGCATGCTTTGTTGGTGACAAGCCTACAAGGGACTGAATTATGGTAATATAATCTTGTAAACAGCGGTAACTTCACAATTTCATAGGGAACAAATGAAAATCATGACAGTGCATGATCAACAATCAGCCAGCTATTAAAATATGCAGATCAGAAATAGGTCATCATAAATTATAATAAATACGGGCATGTGAAAAAGTAAGTACATCCCATTGAAATGATGCACTTTATAAAATATTAATATATATAAAATATTAAAAATAGGTGAATATTTGATTTTAATTGAAACAGTGTCAACAGATATACAAATGTCACATAGGCTTGACACTGAACAATCCATTCTCATAATCTAAATGAACTAAAATGCAAATGCAAAGAGTAAGTAAACTCCTAAATTTAGCACCACCTTCAAACCATGAAATTTGAATCAGGTTTTGCAGATTAGGTATGATGACTAGAACCTCTTCTACGAACAGGTGAAACCTGTCTAAAACCTTCAATCTAAGCATTAAAGTGTGATCTCTATAACTCAGGTGGCCTTCGGAGCACTCTGATGTGGCCCTCGGCCTCCTGCTCTGGGATAGAATAAGATATAATAGAATACTGTTATTAAAGGTAAGTTTATTACTAAAATCACAGTGTATATATGGGCATATGTGTTCTGCAGTGATTACTGGGCTGCTTTCAAACTAAACCACAGGTGCAGAGAAGTGCACCCGAGGGTTACCTGCACTGAGCCATAGACTTTTATTACCTGCGTTTGGTGTGCTGAGAGTAGAGTGAGCTCTATAGAGCCGAGTGGGCCGCCATCCACCCGCTCGGCTCATTGTGGCCCACGACTGTTTACCAAGTCGTTTAAGTGGCCCTTTCTCTTGAAAAGGTTGGGCACCCCTGCTATAACTGATCACAATGTGGCAAGATAGCTGTAAATGACTGTAGAAAAGATTGTAGAAAGCTTTAATCCAAAACTGGTGCAGATCTTACATCAGTTACATCAGATAGACTAGCTCCAGCAATTAAATGTGCTCAGAACAGAAAATAAAGACACAGTGAAAACAGTGTGGGACTATCTATACAGAGCAATTCCAAGCTATGCAGTGAGGAAGAGACACGATTATTAACCACTTGCTGACCACCTGTTGCAGTTATACTGAGGCAAAGTGGCCTGTGTAAACAAGGCGAATCTCTGGTCTGACATGTGATATCACACAGATGCCGTCTTTCTGTTATGCAGGAAGACGGTTCTGTGTGTTGTCCCAGTGAGCCATTCTCCCATATAGTTAGAACACACAGTGAGGGAACACAGCTAACCCCTTGATCACCCTGCTGTTACCCCTTCCCTGCCAGTGTCCTTAGTACAATAACAGTGCATATTTTTAGCATTGATTACTGTAGTAATGTCACTGGTTCCCAAAAAAGTGTCAAAAATTTCCGATCTGTCCGCCGCAATGTCGCAGTCCGATAAAAAATCGCAGATCACCGCCATTACTACTAAAAAATAAAAATGCCATAAATCTATCCCCTATTTTGTAGACGTGATAACTTTTGCGCAAACCAATCTATATACGCATATTGGGATATTTTTTACCAAAAATGTTTTATAGCGGAAAGTAAAAAAAATATAATTTTTTTTAAATTGTCACACTTTTTTCTTTATAATGCAAAAAATAAAACCCACAGAGGTAATCAAATATCACCAAAAGAAAGCTATATTTTTTGGGGAAAAAAGATGTCAATTTTGTTTTGGTACAACATCGCATGACAATTGTCAGTTAAAGCGACACAGTGCCGTATAGCAAAAAATGGCCTGGTCATGAGGGGGTAAATCCTTCCGGGGCTGAAATGGTTAAAGGCAAACAAACAGACAATGCAATGTACACAGAAAACAGCCTATTATGACAAAATGCTGGTTACAAATGCACATACTTGACAATATGCAGGCAACATTGTGACTAAATGGGGGCAACAAACAGGCAATCAAAACTATTTGGAGGCAACACGCTGATAATTGTGATTATATATGGGCAACAAACAGGCAATAGTGACAAAATACATTATGAACAATTGTGGCAATGTGAAGTTTACATATGTAGCCCAAAACAATGAAAATAGTATTGAATGCCCCTCAAACCTGTGTTAGTCGGACCATAGGTGTGCGCACAGGGTGTGCCAGGTGTGCGCACAGGGTGTGCCAGGTGTGCCTGGGCACACCCTAATCACCCTGTGTGGTGCAGGATTCCCCCTGTTTAGACCCCTAATATTTCACCAAACCCCCTTACGAAGTGCCTAAAAACATTGTAAAAAAAGTAATAAAAATTAACTACTGACACTGTCCACTACCCTACTGACACCAATTTCTGCCCTACTGACACCATTCATTTCTCTGCTGACACCATCAGTATACTGTATATACACATGCATACACACGCAAATATGTTTAAACTTTGGGGTGCACATCCTAATGCAATAGGCTGTGCACCCCTATGAGTCAGATCAGAATTAGGATAAGCTGGTGCTAGACAAACAGGATAAGCTTGTCAGGCTCTAGTAGACTGTGGTGACTGTTAGTACACAGACACTGGCTCCCTGTTGCGTAAATGTGAATGAGATGGGTAAAAGATGGATGCAACGCCTGTTTTCCATCTGTAAAAAAACTCCTCAGAAATGTTAAAATCATTAAAAAAAGAAAGGTTCTTTATTATAACAAATATCCAAATATTAAAATCCATCAGCATAAAACCAGTTGGGGAATATCTATAGCCTAGACATGGCACGTGATCAAATGTATACCGTTGTTATTTACAGGTGTCCAGTAATGTGATTACAAAGAATGGATTTGTTTAGATGTTAATAAGGAATTTCTCCAACCTCGTTTCATGCTAAGCTGTGTCAGCAAGATATACTACTTAAAATAGAATGTTTATTCTATAACACCGTGGTTTTTCAAGTTGTAAATCTTCCTTAAGAAGATTACTGAGAAACGATATCTTCAGTATTTTCAAACAATTGAACTGTTATTGTTCATGGGTTTGCTCTCTTTCTGAGGACCAGGGTCAGTAGTGTATTTAGGATTTGTGCTTCCCTAGGCCTGACTAAACTCTTTCACCCTCTAATTTAAATATGACCCACCCCTTCCTGTCAAGACCACATCCCTTTCTGTTTAAGACCCGCCCTGAAATTTTTGAGTGGGGACACTAGTTCTGAGGGCCTGTGGGGGGAAGGGATTCACTTCATTTGCATAGATTTCCTCTCACTTCCTGTTTGGTTATGGGGCAGGAAGTGAAGGGAAATATCTGCAATGGGACAGGGATGGTAAAAAATCAACTGACAGGGGCTATAATACTCCCTTACTCCATCCAAAATGAAAAAAAAGTTTTATGGAGAGGACTAAGAAGATCTAACCATACCAATGGAGCAGCAGAAAACATATAGCACAGTGAGGAAGGTCTGTGGTCCAGGTGGTCTATAGGACAGTCTCACAATTAGAAGGAGCTTGCGTTACACTAAGGCCGCGTACACGATCGGTCTAAACCGATGAAAATGGACTGAAGTTCAGTTTAATCGGTCCAAACCGACCGTGTGTACGGCCCATCGGTCTGTTATCCTTTAAAACTTGCTTTAAAATCGGACTGATGGACGCCTGACCATTGGTCCAAACCGATTGTTAGTACGCAAAAGCATCGGTTCAAAAACCAGCGCATGCTCAGAATCAAGTCGACGCATGCTTGGAAGCATTGCCAGGATACAGTGTTGGCCAGGGTACATTGAAAAGGTGGTGGTGTGTGTTTCTATGTTTGAAGCTATCTGAAAATACGTGTGGAAAAAGCCCCTGCTGATGGAGAGTGTGATGATGCTGAGTATGTTATAGATCCACTGATAATGATGGAGATCTTATACCAATTCCCACCATTGTCATTGAACCATTAAAGTGTTACTAAACCCACAACAGTAAAATCAGTGTGTATATGCAGTAAAGCATGCTTGGTATACTCTCTGTGGAATCTAAAGGGTTATTTGTTCACATTGTGTAAAAAGTAAAAGGTTGATCCTGTCATCTCCAATCCTCCCCTTCTTTTACTGTCCCCAATACATCTCCTGACACGACAGAGCCTTTGGAGTCACTCTGCATATGCTCAGTTTGGTGTGTATTACTAGAGATTTTTATTAAAATTCTTGGGAGGGTGCATGTGATCAGCACAAGGCCAATCAGCACTGTCCAGACAGGCGGTCAGGGGTGATGCAGGCTCCTAGGGAAGTCAGAGTACAATGAAAACTCCTACTAAAAGCTTTAACCAGACACTGATAGAAGTCACAAGACTGCTATAACTACTGATGAAAAAAATGTATTTAGCAATTTATCTTTACTGAAATAATTGCATTTTCATGTTCTATGTACTGTGGGAAACCAGATATAGTGAATGCAGGGTCCTAGGTTTAGAAACACTTTAAAGGCCAGTCTGCAGTAGGCAGTAGAGACTGTGCCATGGCATGTGACAGCTGAATGTCAGTGGTCATTTGTTACACATTTGTAAATGACAGGCACTAAAACGTGATCACAGTTCAGCACACTTGCCTTTAGCAAGAGCAGGGTTAATTTAAATCGAAACTCCAATCAGCTTAATTAATCATGTAAAAACCACCTTACCAGCCAAATGCTGTGTTATACTTTTTAACCAGTTATGTGATCCAGGTCGTATTGCCAGAAAGAATGGCCACGCTTCTGTACTGCACCTAGGCTGTGCAGCATTGTAAATGACCCCACCAGCTTGTTAATTGGCTAATAAATTAGCTACCCTCACATTGATGAGATGAAACTAAAACTTTGGTCTCTTTATTTGATAGCATGCTTCCAATGTGAATAAACAGCATTGTGCAAAGTACAGTAGTAGAGCCTAAATAGCTTACAAAATAGCCACTTCGGGAGGGGGGGGGGGATTAATGTGCCTACATGTCCTGGTGTCAGTGTAGTGTTGTGCAGACTCACTGTGTGATGTCTTCTCTCCTCAGCGGCGGTTGAAGAGGGCGGGGGTGCGCGCATTGGCTGGGAGCGATCCGGTGGTGGCGGACAAAAACGAACAGCCGCCCCCTCGTCCCGAATCGCTCCTGAAGCCACGGGGACCGCCGCAAGTACCGGGGGGGGGTCTGATTGGACCCCCGACCCACGTCTAGGCAGGGACGTACAGGTACGCCAATGTGCCTGTACGTGCCATTCTGCCGACGTATACGTACATGCGGCGGTCCTTAAGGGGATAAATTATATTTTAAGTTATATACCAGTGTATGTATATATATATATATATATATATATATATATATATAGCTATGTCAAATGTATATGGTATATTTTGCATTTGCCCTTAGGTGATCAACTTAAACAACGTAATAATAAAAAAAATGTGCTATTAGTTATTCCACCTGTTCAACTGCATTATACATTACATTAAGGCCAAATGGTACATGGTGGCACTGGATGATTACATGCCAGCTGGTGTTGTAATAAAATCGATAAACACTGTGCAAATTAATAACAGCCGTGACTCACATGGGACTTCACATGCAAGATAAACTTTCAGAATTGATGCTCACAGGATATTAATTCAATAAAGATTTCAGGTTTTAGAAATTTTTTCATGCAAAAAATATTTGCATTGACTTGGCTGTCATAGACCTTTAAGGAGCAAGTGAATGAAGACTTACTAAAAGCCTGGTGTATCAACATATGGGAAAAATGATTCATAAGTGAAACCAGATGCAACACCATAAGAGGTTAAGAATCATCCCACAAACATGTTGTGAGTGTTTCATTGCCTAGATTTCCACCTTTTATTAGGAAAATCCAGTTTTAGTGCCAAAATTACATGAACTTTATGAGTGTGCAAATCCAGACAACAACCAGGAAACCAGAAAGTCCACTTAGTTCACATTTAATGTGAGATTTATGTAGTCAATTAGTGCCCTACTTTTCATAATGTCCCATACAAACTCCATGGTGTGTGGCTGAGGCCACAGAGGGCTCAGAGTGATTGTAGGGCTTGAAGCGAACCACAAGTTTTTTTTTTTTTGAGGATGTTCAGATTTTTTTTTACAAATCACTAAAGTGTACCTCCTTTGGGACCTGATGCTGACAGCCTGTATAGTTTTCCTCTGCTTCTCTATGTGTATGCGTTTCTTAAGCCTCGTACACACGACTGGTTTTCGCGTTGGAAATCTGCCATGAGAGCTTTTGGCCGGTTCCCGGCGGTCTTTTTCCCAGCAGTTTTCCTATGTGAAAAACTGCGACTTCCTTTTGGGAAAACCTCTTATGTATAGGGAGAAAAACTTACCGAGCAGGTTCTCGGTTTTCCCGGCAGACTTTTAACCGATGGGAATTCCATACGTGTGTACGAGGCTTAAGAGTCTTCCCTTAAACTGTCCATTGTGGCTTCCTCCTCTGCTTTATCCAAGAAGGAATTTTTTCCTTCTCCTCCAGATTCTGTCTATGATATACCTGTAGCTATTTCTGCACATACAGCTCATGATGATGAGAAATCTAATTGATCACTTTTGGATTATCTGGTGCCTTAGGTGGTTCATTCCCCTGAAATAACATCCACACTTAAGATGCCATCTCAGATCTTATTGAAGCAGTATGTATATCGTTAAAAATTAAGTTCATGTCTAAATTCTCTAAGCACATTTGGTACTACCATTGATTTTGTATGGTGACTGGCAGTGCCGAGACAAGGTCATTTGGAGCCAAGAACAAGCATTCTAAACCCCCCCCCCCCAAGATGTATGAGCATTATATGTCAGCAAAAATGCCCCCATAAAAACACTGAGCACTAATATGATTACCCCATAAGCATAAGTTTCCCTTCTATAGGCAAACTTTGTTACTTCTTACATGAGGCCTGGGTACCAACCATCTTAGCCTTTGATATCAGCCCGAGGAATGGATCCAGTTATAGCTCCTAGGTCTCCGCAGATTATATAGGGGAGGAACTCAATTCTAATTGGGTTAACCAGTGTCCAATCACCTGTGGTGACTACATAACCCATTAAGTAATTAAGGCTCTGTGTCCCGTCATGTATGATCAAGAAAGAGGTGTTCTTGGGTTGGTTCCATACTGCCAAAGCCACTAGGTAACTTCCATCTGTGTAGAGCCCTTGTTATTCCCTGCTCCTTGATTGTGGAGAGTCCTGTTTATATCCTATGTAGCCTTCTAATGCTGCTTAGTGCGATGGCCAGCTATAGGTGGGAGCAGTGGCATCTTTTTTGTTTCACTGTTGTGTGTATTGGTCAGGCAACGCACTGACACCTTTGCAGCCACTGAGCTACCTGCTGGGTGCTCAGTGTGCTCCTGTACCTTTAAAAAAGGGGTGGGCTCCCTTTCAGTCCACCTGCCTTTACCTATCCATCAGAATGTATATGCCTCCATTGTGGGGACTTTCATTAGTTAAAGTTAGGTACCACAGATACCAAGGTGCCGTGGAGTGGATCTGTGGCTTACGAATGCATTTGCAAATGCATGCGCACTAAACCCCTGTTTTTAACGCATACTGTTAGACAGGTTTAATTGGTTGTCTGCGAACTGGTCGGTAAGTTAGCTTGTTTTTTTCCCATCGATTTATCTATTGCCCTGTTTATAGCGGCTAATCTAGTGTCCTATAAAACATCACTTCCCCTTCCTGTCTTTGCTCTAGTATAGGTCCTGGTTGATGATATTAACATTTTGTATTTCTAGTTGCTGATGTCTACCTGTTTTACTACGCTTCATGGACTAATCCATTGGATTTTGCTGATCGTTGTTGCCAACTTTGCGTTTTCCCAACCTTGTCTCTTGGACTACTCCTTTGGATTTATGCTGATCGTGGTCACTGCCTGTTCCTGATGCCTCTTCCTGGTATAAACTGTGGATTTTTGCCTTGCTTTACTGACTTCACTCTCTACTAACTGTGAGCTGCTTGTTTGGTGTTCCTTGAAATAGCCTGTTTTCACCTTCTTTTGTGGGTTCCTTGATACTGGCTGCAGGATCTCAACCATCCCTCAATACTGGGATAACAATACTTTTTTTTTTTTATTTCCATACAAAAAAAAGGAAACAATAAACATACATATATATATACCATATTCCTACCATTCTACCATTCCTTCCATATCTTCATCCATCTAACACATTCCTCTTACATTCCTTCCCTTCTTTCCCTTCTTTTCTTGGTGCATTTACCCTTCCCCTGTGTCCTATTTATCCTGAAGCTGTCATAGGATTTTCTATCCAGCTCCCTGAATGAATGAATGAAAAACGTATATAGCGCAACACATGCAAACTGAATCGCTTCTGGGCCCTCGTCTCTCTTGACATCAAAAGAGCAGAGTTTTAATCCGTCTTCTGAAGGTCAGGTGGTTTTCCTCCAACCGAATGCTGGTTGGTAAAGCGTTCCATAGTCTGGGACCTTGGAAAGCAAACCTTCTTTCTCCTTTGGACTTGTATCTGGCTTTGGGTACCTTGACCAAATTTTGGTCGGGGGATCGCAAAACACGATTGGGATTGTGGGCTTCTATTTTTTTGCAAAGATATTGCGGGGCATTCCCATGGATGTACTTATGAATCAGACAGAGTGCTTTAAAAGCAATTCTGTCTTTTACTGGCAACCAATGGAGGGATCTTAGTGAAGGTGAGATTGATTCCCAGGGTTTTTTCCCAGTCACAAGTCTGGCGGCCGTATTTTGAACGGCTTGCAGGCGAGTGATTTGGTACTTGGGGAGTCCGAGGTAAAGGGCATTTGCATAGTCCAGTCTGGAGTTCACAATTGTTCCCACCACGACTGCTACGTCTTCTTTGGGAATAAATGGAATATGTCTGCGTAGTAGGTGCAGCAGATGGTGAGATCCGCTGACTACTGACCCTATTTGTGCGTCCATTGTCATGTAGGTGTCAAAGATGACCCCGAGACTTTTGACTTTGGAGCTAGGGGTGATGATCTGGCCAAAAATGGGCGGAGGTGTCCAGGTTGTTGCCAGTTGACTCTTGCGACTGGCATGAAACAGAAGAAGTTCTGTTTTGGAATTGTTGAGTTTGAGATAACTCTTAGTCATCCAGTTTTCTATCAAAGAGAGACAATTCTCTAAACTGAGATGATGACCCTTTTTATTGCAGATGCGAAAATATAGTTGCGTGTCGTCTGCATATGAGTGATAAAGTAGTTGTTGACTACTGATGATTTCAAAAAGTGGGCGAAGATAGATGTTGAAGAGCACCGGTGACAGGGGTGATCCTTGAGGGACTCCACATGACACCTTTTTTTTTTTAGAAGTGAAAGGTCCCAATTTCACTGTTTGTGATCGGTTTTCCAAAAAAAGAGGAAAACCATGGTAAATCATCTTCTGTGACTCTGGCTACCTCAGCCAGCCGAGTCAGTAAAAGTTTGTGGTCTACCGTGTCAAAGGCTGCGCTTAGGTCCAGCAGAACCAAAAGACAAGATTCCCCTTCGTCTGCGGCCTCTAGAGCGTCGTCCCATATTTTGAGCAATGCTGTTTCTGTCCCGTGTCAGGGACGGAAGCCCGATTGGTATGGATCAAGTAGATTATGGGTATCTAGATGCTGTTGTACCACTACTTTCTCCATTACCTTGGAGAAAACGTTTAGCATTGTTATGGACCAGCGGTGAGTTGAGTCCTTGGGGTCCAGGGTGTGTTTCTTCAAGATGGGCTGGATTGTGCCCTCTTTCAGTAGGGAGGGCACTATGCCTTCCTTAAATGACTGGTTTATAAGCTGCGTGATGGGAGGTGCCAGGATAATCAGCACATTCCTTCAGCAGTTTAGTGGGGATGATATCATTAGGCGATGTGCTGTTACGCAAAGCGCCGATGATATTTTCTGTGGCATCGATGGAGATGGGTTCCAGAGTGAACTCTGTTGGTTGTAGAAAGTTTCTATGGGTGTTGTGTGGTTGTTCGGGGGGGGGGGGTGAGGGGGGTATTGTTTTGCTGAATGCTTTCCCGGATTCTCTCAATTTTATTGATGAAGAAATCCGACAATTCATTGCAAAATTCTTAGGTATCTGAATTGGGGGCTTCAAGACAGTCTGGATTCATGTTCTGCGTGACCAGCTTGAAGAGTTCATGGGGGTGGTTTATAGCGCTGTTGATAGCCTCGGAAAAATAATTTTTCTTGGCTTTGAAGATTTCTTTGTGGTATTTTCTTGTTGCTACTTTGTAGATGGAGAGGTTCTCCTCAGAAGCGCTTCTTTTCCAGGCGGCTTCTGCCCTTCTACGCTCTTGCTTCAGTAGCGACAGCTGGTTGTTGAACCAGCCGGCCTTGTTTTTCCGGATAAGGGCTTTGCGTTTTGGCGCTATTAAGTCTGCTGACTGTAGTAGGGCCGCATTTATGGCATCCAGTGTATCTGAGGCTGTTTGAAATGGTTGAATTGTTTTAAATTTAATTTCCCAAGGTAGATTTGAAGAGTTCCGAATGGAGCTTCTTCTGAAATCTAGTTCAGTGTGTTGTCACCGGCTTGGGTGTTTTTATCAATGGGGGAGTTTTGGAAATTATGAATTTAATTGCATGGTGATCTGTCCATGGCAACGGTTCATTTTCCAAAATACTTATTTTCAGATTTTGTCTGAAAACTAGGTCGAGTGTGTGACCTGAAGCATGTGTGAGGCCACATACTAGTTGCTGTAGCCCTAATCCTTCCAGGTGGTCAATACAGGCGTCGGCCAAGAGATCCTGTGAGGAGTTGGCCCAGAGATTGAAGTCCCCGAGAAGCAAAAGGTGTTTGCTGTTAAGGGTGTAAGTGGAGATGAACTCCGTCAATGATGGTAAAAACTGAGATTTTGGCCCGGGTGGCCTGTAGCAGAGAAGAATGTGGATGGTCTCCTGGGGATTTGTTTGCAGTTGCAGAGTAAGGGTTTCCATGAATGAAAGCGAGTATTGAAGGACTGGTTTAGAGATCACAATGGTGTTACAGTCGGCTGTGAGACAGCTTTCTGTAATAAAGAGACAGTCTAAATCGTGTTGTAGAATGAAATCATGGATTTCTAATTGATGCCTTACTGCCGATCTAGTATTGATCAAAGCACATGATATGTGCTTGGGTTGAGGTGGGTGACTGATTTTTTTGACAGTCGATCGATCGATCCTCAAAAGTTGCTCAATTCTTAGGGTCTTTTTGGTGACGACTGGTAGTATTGTGGCAAATTGCCTCAGGCCCCAAATGGTTTCTGCAGAGTACTGCCGATTAGCCATAGTGGCCCGTCACCAGGGGAGGGGGGGGGGAGTTGGTGGTCAGATGGCGGTGGGGAGAATATTCCTTGAATCCTCTCTCCCAGCTTTATTTTTGGTCCAGAGGAAGGCAAAAAAAACCTGGCCGAGCTATGCCAATGTGCTGGGCAGGGAAAAAAAATCCTTCTTGATCCCTAAGAGGCGATCGGTACAAACCCTGGATCAAATGCTAATGGGTTGTGAGGGGATGGGATGAAAGGTGTTTCTGATGCTGGGGGGGGTGTACCAAGATGGCCGCCGGCCTGACACAGGGCCCAGGCCTGGGGGCTATCAACTGGCTGAAAACACCAGAAAGAGGCTGGTTGGGTGAATCGGAGGTGGATGGGGTCTTCCATGGGTGAGGGGGGTATGCTGGGCGAATCTGGGGGTGATCCAGGGCGCTAATGCGGTGCGCTGCTAGGCCGCAGTTGAAGCCACGGTCTTTCCTAAGCTGTGGCTGCCGCGGACCCAGCTTAGGCTGGCGCGGACCGTCGAAAAAGACGGGAACCAGCTGCGGGGGAGGGGTGGCGACGGGGGGATGCCTCGGTTGTGGTCTGGGGTGTAGGTGGCCTGATTCCCGGGCTCGAAAAAGCTGCAGTTTATCCTGAAAAGGACGGCCCCTCTTGATCCCAGGGGGACAGGCATGTTTTACCTGTCAGATGGTGCCCAAAGGAGGGGAAAAGTCTGCTGGAGAAAAGGCTGGAGGGGATCCGGATCCAGATGCGGGCTGAAGCTAAGGCTGGAGCTGGGCTGGACTGGAGAGACCCTGCCTGCTTGCCTGCTGCCTACACCTGCCTGGAGCTAAAGCAGCACGCTCCTACTCCTAGGAGGCGAGTGCCGATGTGGGCTCCTGCTGCTAATCCGCTGCCTGACTGACTGCCTGACTGACTGATCCTCTGTCCTCTATTACTGTATGTCTCCCTGTATAGTGGTAAGCAGTTATTGACTAGATTTTTCCAATGTGCCACCGAGGGGATAACAAGACTACCGGTCAAATGCCCCCCAGTACACATCTTCTACCCCCCCCCCATTTCAGATACCACCCTAGCACAAATGCTCTTCCTTATCCCCCCCCCCAACACAAGTCCCCTTAAACTACTATGCTTAGCACCCCCCCCCCTCACCAAATTTTCCCTCTGAGAACAATACTGACACTCTGCCACCCCCAAAACTACCCCTTCCAACACAAATCACCTCTCCCCAATCTCCTTGTGGTGCCCCCCACCTCACATGACACCACAGTGCCCAGGGCAGTTTCCCCTCCTGCCCACCAATTGTTCACCCCCTGGTGACTGGTACTCTGCTGACAAGTTAATTCCCCCTAACAAAACTATTACTAAGCAGAACCATATTGAGAGGGCATTTGTTAACTTTGTGTTAACAGGTTGGATGTATGTTTCATGCTGAAAGATGAAGTTCCTCTTCATATTCAGCTTTCTATCAGAAGCCTGAAGGTTTTGTGCCAATATTGGCTGGTATTTGGAACTTTTCATAATTCCCTTTACCTTGACTAGGGCACCTGTTCCAGCTGAAGAAAAAAAGTCCCAAAGCATGATGCTGCCACCACCATGCTTCACTGTGAGTAAGGTATTTGGTGATGTGCAGTGTTGTTTTTGCGCCAAACATAGCTTGGATGTTTTTCTTCGTAAGAAAAGGCTTCCGTCTTGCCACTCCACCGCATGGCCCAGATATATGAAGAATATGGGAGATTGTTGTCACATGTACCACACAGCCAGTACTTGCCAGATATTCCTGCAGCTCCTTTAAGGTTGATGTAGACCTCTTGGCAGCCTCCCTGATCAGTTTTCTTATCGTATTTTCATAAATTTTGGAGGGACGTCCAGTTTTTTGTGATGTCACTGTTGTGCCATATTTTCTCCACTTGATGATGACTGTCCTCACTGTGTTCCATGGTATAGCTAATGCTAATGGTAATTCTTTTGCACCCTTCTCCTGACTGATAACTTCCAACAATAAGATCCCTCTGATTCTTTGGAAGCTCTCTGCGGACCATGGCTTTTGCTGCAAGATGCAACAAAGAAAATGTCAGGAAAGACCTACTAGAACAGCTGAACTTTATTTGGGGTTAATCAGATGCACTTTAAATGATGGCAGGTTTGTGCTAACTGAGTTCTGCAATGATTTATCTTTGTCTAATTTTTTCTTACATCACAGAAACCTGACATTTTAACATGGGTGTGTAGACATTTTGTGTGTGTGTGTTATGCGATATTGGGAATTTCAGCTCAGTAGTAGAAGCATTTTATAGTGAGTTCACGCCAGTCTGAACTGTGGTTCAGACTGCCACCCACCACTGTCAGAATACACTGATCACTGGGTGCAGCTGATTGGCTGATTGGATTAATTCCTTGTGCAGGATTATCACATGTTCACAGCTTGCAAATGTAATTATTATTAAGAAGGCCAGTAGTCTCATTTTAATAAGGAGTTAAGGCTAGCCATATAAGTAAAAAAAAGTTTTTCCTTAAATTGTATCATGAACTCTTCCATTACAATATCAGACATTTATGTATAATTCTGTCAGTGAAAGATAAGAGCCTTTATACTATTATTCCAAAAAAGAATGCATTTCTGTGAGCTGAGTGATTTAAATCAGTTCTAATTAAATCAATCTCTGAGCTTAGCTTTGCTATTAAATAGCATTGATTTGTCATGCATTCAGCACTTATCGCTTTCACAGGCCCATTAAAAATGAAGAGAAATTTTCTTGATGTCCAGTACAATACTTCAGTATACATTTTAGACTGGGTATGCAAAAAAATGAAAAAACAAAACAAAAACAAAATATTAATAGACCTTCCCCATTCTAATCACATTGTTTGACACAGGATCTACAATTATAGTCCACATTGTATTATTTTACAGCATAGTTAGAAATTGTTTAAATAATTTTATGACATCTGTTAATACTACAATGCCGGATGCAATAACAGCTGCAAAGACTGCACTGTAAACCCTACTATGTGTATTAAGAAAAAACTTATTTACAACAAACCCAATTGTATTTAAATATAAGTATTAAACATATTTACAAAGCCAATATATAAAACAAGTTAATCCTACTGCCCACTTTTACCCCCTTCCTGCCCAGACCAATTTTTAGATGGGCACAGGTGGGCACTGAAGAAGACAGTGATGGGGGTGCACTGATAGGCAGCACTGATAGGTGGCACTGATGAGCACTGGTAGGCGGGACTGATAGGTGACTCTGATGAGGAGGCACTGATTGGCAGCCCTGATGGGCACTGATTGGGAGAACTGGTGGGCAATGTTGGGACTGCACTGATAATCAGGACACATAATTGGTGCCCTGATTATCAGTGCCGATGCCCTTTTAACACACTGTCAGCATGAGGAAAGAAAAGCCATTAAACGTCTTGTGTTTACTTCTGTGATGAGCTGTCTTTGGACACAGCTAAACATGTGGTAAAGGGCCACTGTGATTGGCCTTTTACCTCTGGCATCAGCTGAGTCTGGAGGACTTGGCAATCACAAAGCGCGTCGCCTGCATGCCCCAGGGGGCACACATTTACAGGAGAACGCCCATGTATGCCATCCTGTCAAATTAAGCCCACACTGTTTTCTTGTGAAAAAAAAATTAAGCCCACACTGTACCTGTGTTTCGGCTAAAGCGCATGCGGGTGGTTAAACAAGGTACGAAACACATATTCAAACTGCATTTGCTACATAAATTCTTCTAATGATGAGTGGACCAAGATACATTTTCTTCTAGTGATGAGTGGACAAAATAAATGTTGTTTGCTACAGTCTAAAATGTGAAGGTTTAAATGTTTTTGGGGATGAATAAGATAAATGCATCCCTTTTGAACTTGAAAAGGTGCCTTGAATTGGGTAAATGAAAATAATGAAACTAATGATCAAGGGGTATATTTAGAATCAGGAAGTTGAGACCTTATTCAGTTTCTCCATGATAAAAAATAGTAAAAATCAAATAGGTATAATAAAAATATATAATAATAATGATATAACTACTTACTTCATAAACGTTGTACGCATCATACTTTCATACAGACATGTGCAATTTTATTCAAAATTTTTGATGTACTAGTTCGTGTCTACAGATCAATTTTCCATAAAGGGGTTGTAAAGGTTTGTTTTTATTTTCTAAATAGGTTCCTTTAACCACTTCCTTACTGGGCATGTAAACCCCCTTCCTGACCAGGTGAAATTTCAGCTTGCGGCACTGCGTCGCTTTAACTGACAATTGCGCGGTCGTGCGATATGGCTCCCAAACAAAATTGGCGTCCTTTTTTCCCCACAAATAGAGCTTTCTTTTGGTGGTATTTGGTCACCTCTGCGGTTTTTATTTTTTGCGCTATAAACAAAAAACTACGACAATTTTGAAAAAAAATACAATATTTTTTACTTGTTGCTATAAAAAAATAGCCCAATTTAAAAAAAAATTCAGTTTAGGGCGATACGTATTCTTCTACATATTTTTGGTAAAAAAAAAAAAAAAAATCGCAATAAGCGACTGGTTTGCGCAAAAGTTATAGCGCCTACAAAATAAGGGACAGAATTATTATTTTTTATTATTTATTTTTTTACTAGTAATGGCGGCGATCTGCGATATTTTTTTGCGACTGCGACATCATGGCGGACACATCAGACACTTTTGACACATTTTTGGCACCATTCACATTTATACTGCAATCAGTGCTATAAATATGCACTAATTACTGTATAAATGTGACTGGCAGGGAAGGGGTTAACACTAGGGGGTGAGGAAGGGGCTAATGTGTATCCTGCATTGTGTTCTAACTGTGGGGGGAGGGGGGGTGACCGATCTGTGTCCCTATGTATAAGGAACACAGATTGGTCTGCTCTCTCCAGTGACAGGACGCTGTCATTGTGAGAGCCGGCAATGAGAAATGATCTCATATGTTTACATATGAGATCATCTCTCATTGGCCCATCAGATCGCATCGCAAACGGCCACTCTGATTGGCCGTTCGCGGCGATCTGTGATTGGCTGTGTCAAGGGACACGACCAGTACACAAGTTCCCCGCTGCGTGCTCTGGAGCACGCGCTGGGAACACAGAAAGAGGCTGCCGTGAAAACACGGCAGCCCAGAGATTTAGAACCACCCTGCGGCCGCATATAGTCGTACGGCCGTAGGGAAGTGGTTAAGCTAGTGCATTGTTGGTTCACTTACCTTTTCCTTCCATTTCCCTTCTGTTTTTTCTTTCTTTGTTTTCTCTGTCTGAATTTCTCACTTCCTCCTCAGTAAGCTGTTCAGTAAGCTGTTATAGCTGTCTAACCACCGCTCGGATGATGGTGGCAAGTTTATTGAGGAGAAACAGGAAGTGAGAAATTCAGACAAAGAAAAAAAAACATTTAGAAGGGAAATGGAAGGAAAAGGTACGTGAACCAACAATGCACTAGCTTAAAGGAACCTATTTAGAAAATAAAAAATGAACCTTTTCAACCCCTTTAATGTCACTCTAACCTTTTCTACATTACAATAGTTAGCCAGGCAGTGGTGAGAGGTCTCATACTACATATGAGGTCTGTGTTGAGGCATCGTACATAGGAAGAAGGGGGGACCTTTATAGGGTTTAAAAAAAAAAAAAAAACCTTTAACCTATTAGTCATAAGAGGTCATTGATGCCAAGATCAATTTCTGCAGCACTGCATGCTTTGATTAACTAATTTTCCCACCTACCTAACTTTTAACACAGTTTTTTTAAGGACATACCTGTATACTGTACATTATGGGTCACAAAGCACTTAAGCCGGCGTTTCAGGAGATGCGCCTGCGTAATTGGAAATATGCGCCTGCGTATCTATGCGCCGTATCCACAAAACGATATACACCAGAAATCTAGACATTTTCGTCTGAGGTAATTTCGATAGACCGGCGCATCGTGCGCGCCAAAAAATGCACTAGACACACCATTGATTTTCTAGGCAAATATGCAAATACTGAGATACGGCGATCCACAAAAGTAAGTTTGTGCGGCGCAGGCTATGTGCTGTGCGCATCAGCTGCACGTCCTGTTTAAAATTAGTCCATATAAAAGCTTGCTTTAAATTAGACAATCCGTCTACATGTTAACTAAAGCAACACCGTTAGGGACGAGCTGAGCAGCCACACTTGCAGGACAACAATCTGTATGCCAACATGCCAGGGGCATCCTTGCTCATAGCTATACTACTGACTTTAGATGAGCGCAGAAGGAGGAGGGCATGGAGGAGGGCACGGGAGAGGATATACCGCACACGCATAGACTTCTTTGGCATGAGTGATTCTGAGGTGTCTCGCATCTTCAGATTCACCCCTGCTGCCATCATGGAATTAACCACAACCCTGCAGGAGGACATTACCAGCCCAACACACCGCTCACATGCAGTGCAGTCACTGGTCAAGGTCCTGGCAACACTCCATTTCCTTGCCAGTGGCTCTTTTCAGCGTACAAGTGGAGTGGTGGCTGGGATGTCACAATCCTCCATGAGCAGATGTGTGCACCAGGTTATCCCTGCAATTCTCAGACGCATGGCCAACCAAATCATTAAACCCACCCAGGAGGACCTGAGGCTGAAGGCAATGACAGATTTCTACAGAATTGCCAGATTCCCACGCACCGTGGGGGCCATTGATTGCACACATGTGGCACTCCAGCCCCCCCCGTGAGACAGAGCACATATTCTGGGGGTCTTCCTCCGACTGTTGCCCCGGGGATGGTGCGGACAGGCCAGATGGCCCAGCACCCTCCTGCACATCTGTGGATGACACAAAACATTCACAGGTTGGAGGATCCACACACTTGCCACATATGCCCTCCCCCCCCCACACACATGCTACACACCAGATAGAAAAAAAAAAGTACCTGTCCTCACGGCCTCCTGACTGGAGTCAAAGCCAGGCAGCTCCTCCACTTGCTGCCTGTTGAAGGTCTGGGCATGGGCTGCAATCTTGCCCAGCTTCCCACGGACCACACGCCAGAGATCATTAATCTTCTTTTGGATTCCCTGGCGTGTCCGGGTCTCCCCCCCAACGAGTTTACCTCGTCTGCGATGGCCTGCAATATCTCAGCCTTCCTGGCCGGGGGTGGTGCACTCTCCGGGCCGTGCAGGAAACGGCCATATTGGGTAATGGCCCTGGCAAGAATTGCCTTCTCCCGCACTGAAAAATGTAACTTTCCCTTCCTTTCACTCATGTTCTCACAAACTGGAACCAAAACAATCACCAAAAATCAGTCACCAAAAATCACTTACCCAAAAAGTATCAAAAACAGTCGCCAAACAACACTCTGAAAGCCACTATCCAAAACACTATACAAAACAGTCATGTAATATCACAAAGACAAGTCACAAACCAACTAACGCGAACAAACAACAGAACAAAAGCACCTTGCTGTAGGAAGGGGAACAATGGGATGTACTTTTGCAAAGGAAGGGCGTTTCTCTCTGTCTATTTAAGCACTGTGCGCAGCTCACTAAGTTGCCCGGGCCTAGTTCCAATTTCACTGATTGCGCCGTGCCGAGTTGTGAGCATGCGCAGAGAGGTGCTGACCATAGTCTGCTTCATGTGCACATGCGCAATCCGGCCGGCCCTTCCTTTGCATGGGGTCACGGCTCATTTCAATGGAACACGCCCACGTCCTTCCCAATTTAAATTACACCGCCTTACGCCTCAGAAATTGCGTTACACCGGCGCAAATTTCTGCGCAAATACTACGAGGATACGGTACTTGCGCCTCTACATTGCGCCGGTCTAACGTAAAGGAGGTGCTCTACGCCGGTCAATATATGCGCCAATGTACGTGAATCTGGCCCCATGTCTTTAATTTGATTCGTAGTTTTAACAAATACCTGCCCAGATTGGGATGAAATACATTGCATTTTTTTTAGTTTAATGACTCATTATAACTTTTTAAATTAACCAGAATATTATAATATTTATTGACTATATAATCCAAAATAAAACCTCGTCAGGAAAAGGGTCTGATATTGATATTGCGGGGGGGGGGGCTTCACACACAAAAAAAGTAAAAAGTGCACCGCCCCTCAAATGTTTCCATACTTGCAAGGAATGGGGGGAAAGTGAGCATGCAAATCCCCCCTCCTGAACCATTACATGCTATATCCCCACATGCCCCTTTTAAGGCACCATGTCCTCATGTTAAGTCTCTTGCCGCATAACCCTGCCACAGTGGTTTTTGGATTAATTTGGGTGATACTTATGAAAATTTTAAACGCCCTTTAAAAAAAGGGGGGACTTCAGATACTCCCTCATATGAATGAGTAAGCAGTAAGTACCCCTGGATACTCATTCACAAAAAGATCAAATAGCAAAAAACGCACCACACTATCATAAAAGTCCTTTGTTAAATGTTCCTTTATTTAATGTAAACCCATTGTAGATCACATTATTTAGCAGTGTAGAAAAAACACCAACCCCCAGACATCGCAGCTAAACAAGGCGGCTAGAAGCTGGCTGACATCATTGACCAAATGTGGTCATGCCTGTTGGTTTATTTACAACTGGAAAAAAGCTAGCAGGCAACTGGATGTCGGTTGCTAGAAAGTGAATAACAATGTGCACCCTCTAGAATTTTAACAATCAATTGCGCTTGCAGCCTGTGCAGCAGAAATGTATAACTTAATGGCAGTAATAAACAAGGGGGAAAGTGCATGACTGTGATGATGGGGAGTGAGCAATAAGAGCTGGGAGTGTCTTAACAATGATCTACTAACAATGCAGGATGACATGATGCCATCTCAGAGTTTTTCAGCCAGGTTTCGGAAGATACCTTAATGCCTAGGCCTGTAGTATGTATGTATAATACTATTTTAACTGCAACAACTTTTATTGTGGTATGGAGCAATAGTCAAACTATAATGCCGCGTACACACGATCATTTTTTGTGATGAAAAAAAACAACGTTTTCTGTGAAGTAAAAAACGACGTTTTTGAAACGTCACTTTCAAAGACGATGTTGCATACACACCATCGTTTTTTTCACAAAAAGCGAGGTTACGTTCACCACTCTTTTCCATTGAAGCTCGCTTCATAACTAGCTTCTGGGCATACGCGGGTTGAAAAACGTCGTTTTAAACAACGTTTTTGCTACACACGGTGACATTTTGTGAAACAAAAAACGACGTTTTGAAAAACGACACAAAAAATTCAAGCATGTTGGAATTTTTTTTTGGTCGTTTTTTTGAAGACAAAAAACGACGTTTTGCCCACACACGATCAATTTAAATGACGTTTTAAAAAACGACGTTTTTTTCCATCGCAAAAAACGACCGTGTGTACACGGCATTAAACAATTACAAGAATTTACAGGAAATACAGCAGTAAAATGTGGGTACAAACAAGTACTATGACTTAAAAACTGAAATGATGAAGGAAAGGAAAGGGAAGGAGGAGGAAAAGAACTCTAATTGTAGAAGAAAATGGTTAAACTTTTATTGAAATACCCAGAGGAAAAAGTGCATGTATCACTATTACTACTTCTTCTTCTACTACTACTACTAGAAGCTGAAATAATCATCAGCAACTCTCAAATGGGTTTCTATAAGATTGTCTTGTAGCACAATATAATTGCAATGCTTTCTATTGTGCTTGAATGGAAAATTCACTGGAACCTTTTAACAGCATTAGGATTTTCTAGTTTAGCAGTTATTTTGATCGGTTCCAGTTGTGCTCTGCCTCTTGTTGGATCACTGCAATAAATGAAAATCAGTTTTTAGGTGGGCTGGATCTGGTCGCCCTAAAACTTAATTGAAGACTGCAGTCCACAAATGGTCACCAAGAAATGTAACTGAATTTGATCAGTGGACAAATATTGCAAAAATCTAGGGCCCAGATTCAGAGAGCCATTACGCCTGTCTAACTGGTGTTAGACTGGAGTAATTTCAAATTACGCGCGTTTTCTAGCTAGTCGAAAACCTCAAACCATGAATAGACGGCTGCGGGCTTCAATTCGACTGGATTACGTGTTCATACGCCTTCGGATCTACGCTGCAATAAAATTGCGGCCACTGGGTGGACTTCCCGTCGTTTTCAGCGTCGGGTTATGCAAATGAGCTTTTGCCGGCGATCCCCGAAATTACGATCTTCAATAGAGTATTTTGATTACGCGTAGAGTATTTCGATTACGCAGCGCAATATTAAGACCTTGGCCCAGATTCACATACACTTAATATTGCGCTGCGTAATCGAAATACTCTACGCTTCCGTATTTCACCAGGCTCTACACCGAATCCTGGTAGATTTTTGCCCGTACGCTACGGCGGCGTAGTCTATTTCTCGCCGCATAATCGAAATACGCGTTTAGGGGGCGTGAAGCATTTAAATTAAGCGCGTCCCCGCGGCGATCGAACTGCGCATGCTCCGTTCAGAAATTTCCCGCCGTGCATTGCGCGAAATCACGTCGTTACGTCATTCGTTGTTTGAGTAGTGTCGTTTACGAACATTCCTATTCCCGGACGACTTACGTAAAAAAAAATAAAAGACGTCGGAAAACGTAGAAATTCGACGCGGGAACGACGGCCATACTTAACATGGGCTGTCTAATATTAGAGCAGCAAAAAGCTGGTATAGTGTTACGCAAATAAAAGATGACTAAAGGTGCCGTAAGAGATTGCGATTGAAGATCGTAATTTCGGAGATCGCCGGCAAAAGCTTATTTGCATACCCCGACGCTGAAAACGACGGGAAGTCCACCCAGTGGCCGCAATTTTATTGCAGCGTAGATCCGAAGGCGTATGAACACAAAATCCAGTCCAATTGAAGCCCGCAGCCGTCTATTCATGGTTTGAGGTTTTCGACTAGCTAGAAAACGCGCGTAATTTGAAATTACTCCAGTCTAACACCAGTTAGACAGGCGTAATGGCTCTCTGAATCTGGGCCCTTTTTCCTTTAAAACTCCTTTAATTAGAGCCTTTGTTCTGTAAATAATGCCGCGTACACACGATCACTTTATGTGATGAAAAAAAATGACGTTTTAAAAAATGTCAATTTCATTGACCGTGTGTAGGGGAAAACGTCGTTTTATGTCTTTTAAAAAACGACAAAAAAAAATTGAAGCATGCTTAAATTTTTTGTGTTTTTTGTTTCACAAAATGTCACCGTGTGTAGCAAATAACGTCGTTTAAAACAACGTTTTTCAACCCGCGCATGCCCAGAAGCTAGTTATGAAGAGAGCTTCAATGGAAAAGAGTGGTGAACGTAACCTCGGTTTGCTAGAGCATTGTGAAAAAAACGATGGTGTGTAGGCAACATCATCTTTGAAAATTGAAGTTTCAAAAACTTTGTTTTTTACTTCACAGAAAACGTCATTTTTTTCATCACATAAAGTGATTGTGTGTACGCGGCATAAGAGTGGGAAAATATTGCAAAATTCTGCAAATTAAAATCTGCTTTAATTAGAGCCTTTGCAGAACAAAGGCTCTAATTAAAGGAGTTGTAAAGGAAAAAAAATGTCCGTAAAATTAATGTCTGCAAGGTAGACAGACAGAATAGTGTAATGATTCTGTTAAAAAACGAGTAAATACCTATTAAATTCCTTCATCTATATCACCTCCGGTGTTCTATTTTCTGTTCTCTCATTCACTTCCTGGTTTGCAGCACTCGTTCTTGTAAGAACTACATTTCCCAGTATGCATTGTAGCACGCCCAGTAATTCACACCTCCTTGAAGTCTCTAACACGTAGAGAGCGTCCTGCCGCACAGATGTAGTTCCCAGGAGGGGGTATTAAGATCTTTGGAAGAAGCACAAAGAAACAGGCAGTATTGAGCACTGTAGATGTAGTACTTATTTCCCTTTGAAATCAGAAGCTATCCAGCAGTGCCATCAGCACAGAACTGAAGGAAACCAGTGGGACCCAGGTGCACCTATCTACTGTCCAAACAAGTCTGACCAGAAGATGTCTTTGTGGAAAAATTGCAGCCACGTGGAAACAATGCTAGGTGACTCCACTATGCACAAAAGCATAGGAACTTGGGTGCAGAAAAACGGCAGCAGAAGCTCTGGACTGAGTCAAAAATGTTATATATTTGGCTGTAGCTAGAGACAATTTGTTTACAGAAGGGCTGGATACTAGTAAAATAGTGAGTGTCTGTAGGCAACAGTGAAGGTTTCTTACAAGTTTGGGGCTGCATTTCTGTAAATTAAGTTGGAGATTTGGTCAGGATAAATAATGTCTTTAATGCTGATAAATACACGCAAATACTTATTCATCGTATCATACCATTAGGGAGATGTGATTGGTTTCCGAATTTATTCTGCAGCAGGACAATGACCCCAAATATACAGCCAATCTCATTATGAACTAGACATGTGCACAACAAAAATTTTCGTTTATTTCTGTTTCGTTTCTGTTCGTTTATCGTGATTCGTAATGAGTCGTAATTTCGTAAGACGTTAGTTATCGTATTCGTACTCTTTAGTATTTTCGTAACACTTTTTTTTCCGTTTCCGTTTTTTTATGTTAGTTTATTTTTCGTTGATTCGAGATTAGTATTTTCGTTAAATGTTGTATTCTGCCTCGTTCGTATTTTTACAATGAATTTATTCATTTATTCGTTTTTACGTTGGTTTATTTTTCGTTGTTTTGATATTCGTATTTACATTATATTTTCCATAATGCCACGTTTGTATTTTCGTAAGAAATAAATCTTTGTTGCTTTATGATCATTCGTATTTTCGTGTCTAATTTCATTTGATTATAACAACGTTCTTTTGTAGATTTTATTGCATTCGTAATTCTGTTAAAATACATTTTACGTTTATTCGACACACTACTCGTCGTAATTTTGTAAAACATCGTAATTTACTGCGATTGACTAACACAGATAAAGACACAAGGTCAAGGAGCCACATAAGAAAGAAGCTCTTCAGGGGAAGGGACAGCGCTGAGTGGCTATTGGTCACAGTACTAATGAAAGTGAATTTACATTATTTCATTTCCGTTTTCCGAAGATTCATAATTTATTTTTCATTAGTTTTGCTTTTCGTTTTTTATTCTTTGTTCGGCATTTCGGTTGTTTTCGGTTGTTTTCTTTTCGTTCTTCAAATATTAGTAAGTTTGCATTTTCGTTTATTTTTCGTAATTATGATTTTTTTTTTGTGTTCGGTGTTTTCGTTATTTCTATGTTTTCGTTTCTTTTTTCTTTCGTTGTGTTGTTCTTTTACATTTAGTAGTTTCGTATCTTCGTAGTTTTCCATATTCGTTATTTTTGGAAATATCGTTATTCGTTATTATTTGCGCTAAACCATTCGTTTATTCGTAGGTTAACGAATCAACGAAAATAACGAATAATGACGGAAAACGTATTCGTAACGAAAAAAATTGCACATGTCTATTATGAACTATCTTCAGTGTAAAGGAGAACAAGGTGTCCTGGAAGTGATGGTTTGGCCCCTACAGAGCCCTGACCTCAACATCATCGAGTCTCTCTGGGATTACATGAAGAGACAGAAGAATTTGAGACAGTCTACATCCACAGAAGATCTGTGGTTAGTTCCCCAAGATGTTTTCTACAACCTACCTGCAGAGTTCCTTCAAAAACTGTGCAAGTGTACCTAGAAGAATTGATGCTGTTTTGAAGGGAAAGGGTGGTCACACCAAATATTGATTTGACTTGGATTTCTCTTCTGTTCATTTACTTTCCATTTTGTTAGTATGCTATATACAATGTGTTTTATTAAGTGGTATACAACATATAGGTAGCATATAGCGAATAGATATTCTCCTGAATGATCAGCTAGTGAGTAACTTGCAGTTAACTAAATAGGACCAAAGTTAGATTAATAATGAAAAGAGCATTCGAGATGGCAAAGAACGCGCATACACATTGGCTTTTTAACACAAGGTCTTTGTGACTCCAGTCAAGGTAACCTGATGCTGCATAGTCACTAAAAGACTCTATACCAACAAATTAGAGATGGGCCAAGCACACCCCAGTTCGGTTCACGCCAGAACTCTGGAACATCTCAGAATTTTCAAACCCAAACCGCAAACTCCATTGAAGTCTATGGGACCTTTATTTGAAAAATAAAGTCTCAATGTTGAAGGCTTATAAGAAAGTTATAAAAAAGGGTATGGGGCCCGGGTACTGCCCTGGGGGACATGTACCAATGCAAAGAGAAAAAATGTAATGCCTTCACGCTGACTTTATGCAAATATGCAACCTCGGCTTGAAGGGGTTGTACCAGGGTGATGCCTGAAGCTACAGGCATTACCCAGTACCGTTTTTTAGAGCCGAGAGTCAAAGTCCAGACCTAAATCCAATTGAGAATCTTAGACAAGACTTAAAACTTGCTGTTCACATATGCTCTCCATCCTATCTGACAGAGCTTGAGCTATTTTGCAAGGAAGTGTCAGAACTATTGGGGTTAAAAGAATATAGAAGTTCAACAAAGTGGGGGGGGGACTATGCAATTGCATAGGTGGGACTTTAAATGAAGCACATGTCTGCGCTTCCATCCCTAATACAGTAGAAAAAGCAAGGAAGTTTGGGACTTTAAATGAGGATTCGGACAGGGTGGGATTATATAAAAGGAAAACATGTTTATTGGCATGAAACAATATGTGGTCGCTCTCTGGAACCCTGGAGCTGTACATAGACCAACATAACTAAGATGAATATTTAAAGGTACATATTAATGTCAACTTGGAAAACGCATGACATATGGCTTTACATATGAAACATGGACATCAAGGGCATACAATACCAACAATAAATTATACAACACAGTGTGAAGAACAGTGGACAGCTTCCCATGAGTACAGAATATGAGCACACACATTTCGTGTGGCACCGTGCAGTTAAAAATAACATGAGGCAGACAATTGTAGATCATTATTGCTAGTGGGTCAGATATGGAATGGGTTTGCATCTATGAATTGCCCGACGCGTTTTGTGCTGGTAGCACTCATCAGGGGCTGATGCTTCCAAATCTGGAGGATGAGATTATATATTAGTCTACAATAACACTAAACATGAGGTGAAAAAACATACATACCAGTCCTACACTTACATACCAAATATATGTTATGTATAGTAGGAGTGAGTGAGTGCTGAACCACCGCCAACTAAGGGTGTCAGTCCCGGGAGCTGAGGTAAGTACGCCAAAGGCAGCTGAGAGCACAGGGTTAAGATATCTTGTAAGGGGAGGTGGCCAGAGCAGGAGGTAAATTAAGCCAGATTGGTGGTCACTTGGGAGGAATGCCCAGGATGCTGCCTAGAACCCCAGCGGAATCCCATCCCCGATGCCGGGGGGGGGGACCCTCAGAACACAGTCAGTGAGGCAGCGAGGCAGGTGGATTAGCTACAGGAGCTCCCAGCGGCGCACGTCTCCTAGGAGTAGGAGCGTGTGTGCCATAGCTCCAGGCAGGCGTAGGAGGCAGTTAGGCAGTGTCTCCCCCAGCCTGCTGGCCAGCCCCAGCTCCTGCTCTTGGACCTCACCTGTACCCCAATCTGACCTCTCTTTTATACAGGATCAGCCCCCGGGCTCCCTGGCTCTCCTGCAGGTAAGCTGCTGACGGCCGTCCTTTTCAGGATAAGCCTCAGCAACACGGATCTCTCCTGCTCCTTCTCCGGCTTTATTCCGCGGTCCCCTGCTTTTCCATACCCCCATCATCATTAGGGCCCCTTTCTGTCACCCCCCCACGATATTTCCGCCATTTCAGGACTTTTTTGGAGACCCGCGCCAGACGGCATTGAATCGCGGGGCCGCGATCTAGGAAAGACCGCGGCTTCACTTGCGGCCTAACAGGCGCGCCGCTCCTCACGCCCTACAATCCTCACGCAGCCTCTAGGAAACCCCCCCTCACCACATGACAGCCTGTACCCTGCCTTATTGTCACCCTCTCAGCCCCCCCAGCATTACAGAAGTACCCCACCTGTCAGCCCTGGTCTGCATCCCACTGCCTGTTCAGGCAACCATCCTTCTGTACCAGCAACACACTCACCTCTCATCCCCAGCCCCCCCTAGTCTCTCCAACGAACAGAAGCTTGATCCAGGGGTCACCCGATCGCCTCTTGCAGGGGTCAGGAAGGAATTTTTTCCCTACCGGAGCGTATTGGCCTAGCGCCGCTAGGGTTTTTTGCCTTCCTCTGGACCAAGCTAGGGAGAGGAATTAGCCAATTCCTCTCCCCATTTGCCCCTGAACCCCCCCCCCCGGCGCATTGGCAATCATGGCAGGTCGGCAATATTCTGCCGACACCATTTGGAGTTTGAGGCAATGCGCCACAATACTGCCAGCCATCACCAAAAAGGCCCTAAGAACTGAGCGACTATTGAGAATCGATCATAGATCGACGGTCAGACATTTCAGCCATTTACCCCAGCTCAAGCACATATCATGTGCTCTGATCAACACAAGATCGGCAGTAAAACACCGACTAGAAATCCGCGACTTCATTCAACAAAAGGATCTAGACTGTCTCTTTATTACAGAGAGCTGCCTCACAGCCGACTGTAACACCATTCTAGGAGAACTGGTGCCAGAAAATTACCGTATCATAACGGAAAACAGAATAGGGCAAAGAGGAGGCGGCCTGGCGGTGATCCACAAGACTCATCTTACGATCACCAAACCAGTCCGCCAAAACCCTCTTCCATTCATGGAAACCCTTACTCTGCAACTGCAAGCAAGTTCTAAGGAGACCGTCCACATTCTGCTCTGCTATAGGCCACCCGGCCCAAAATCGCAGCTGCTATCATCATGGACGGATTTCTTCTCCACTTACACCCTCAACAGCAAACAATTTTTGCTGCTCGGGGATTTCAATCTCTGGGCCAACTCCTCACAGGACCCCATTGCCGACGCCTGTATTAGGATTAGGATTGCAGCAACTAGTATGTGGGCCCACACATACTTCAGGTCACACACTTGATCTTATTTTCAGACAAGCTCTGGAAATAAAAATTTGGGAATATGAAAAATTGCCATGGACAGACCACCATGCAATTATTTTCAGTATTTCCACCATCCCCCCTGCAACAAAAACATCAAATCCAGTGACAATACACTGGACTAGATGTCAGAAGAAGCTCCACTCGGAACTCTTCAAAACGACTTTAAGGAAAAAAATAGAAACAACTCAGCCGCATCAAACGGCCGTTGAATCATTGGAAGCCATAAACTCGGCCATGCTACAGTCAGCCGACTTGGTAGCGCCGAAACGAAGAACCCGCATTCGGAAAAACAACCGCAGCTGGTTTAACAACCAGCTGTCGTTACTGAAGCAAGAACGCAGAAGGGCAGAATCTGCCTGGAAAAGATGTTCTTCAGAGCTAAACCTATCCATCTACAAGGCGACTACAAGAAAATACCACAAAGGAATTTTCCAAGCCAAGAAAAAGTATTTTTCGGAGGCTATCAACGGTGCCCTAAACCGCCCCCGCGAACTCTTCAAGATGGTCACCCAGACCATGAAACCAAGTTGCATTGAAGCCCCCAGTTCGGACACACAAGAATTTTGCAATGAACTATCGGATTATTTCGTTAATAAAATCGAGGCAATCCGTGAAAGCATTCAGCAAAACAATTCCCCCCTCAGCCCCCCCTGCAGCCCCTCACACAGCACCCATAGTAATTCTCCTATATCAGGTAAGTTTACCCTTGAACCCATCTCCATCGAGACCACTAAGAATGTCATTTGTACTCTGCGTAATGGCACAGCGCCAAATGACATTATCCCCACAAAACTGCTGAAGGAATGCGCCTACATCCTGGCTCCTCCCATCACGCAGTTTATCAACCAGTCTTTCTTGGAGGGCATAGTGCCCTCACAGTTGAAAGAGGGTATAATCCTACCCATCATGAAGAACCCCTCCCTGGACCCCAAGGACCCACTCCACCGCCGTCCCATAACAAGCCTCAACGTACTCTCTAAAATAATGGAAAAAGTAGTGGTACAACAGCTGCAACTGCATCTAGATACCTACAAGCTACTTGACCCATTGCAATCAGGCTTCCGTCCCGGACACGGGACGGAAACAGCATTGCTGAAAGTATGATGACACGCAACTGTATTTTCGCATCTGCAACAGTCAGGATCACCACCTCAATCTAGAGACATGCCTCTCTTTGATAGAGGACTGGATGACAAAGAGTTATCTTAAACTCAATGGAGCGAAAACAGAACTTCTCCTGTTTCACGCCAAGCGCAGGAATCAACCATCAACAACGTGGACCCCCCCGCCTATTTTGGGCAAGCTCATCACCCCTAGCGCCAAAGTCAAAAGCCTAGGGGTCATTTTTTACTCCTTTATGACAATGGACGCACAAATAGGGTCAGTAGTCAGCGGATCTCACCATCTACTGCGCCTACTACGCAGACTCACTCCGTTCATCCCTAAAGAAGATTTAGCGGTCGTGGTGGGAGCAATTGTAAACTCCAGGCTGGATTACGCAAATGCCCTTTACCTCGGCCTTCCCAAGTACCAAATCGCTTGTCTGCAAGTCGTTCAGAATACGGCCGCCAGACTTGTGACTGGGAAAAAACCCTGGGAATCCATCTCACCTTCACTGAGAGCCCTTCATTGGCTGCCAGTCAAAGACAGAATTGCTTTTAAAGCTCTCTGTCTTACGCATAGATGTGTCCATGGGAATGCCCCCCTTTATTTATGCGAAATAATAAAAGCGCATAATCCCAATCGCGTTTTGCGATCCACGAATCAGAACCTACTCCAGGTTCCAAAAGCAAACTTCAAGTCCAAAGGAGAAAGAAGATTCGCGATCCAAGGTCCAAGACTATGGAACGCTTTACCAACCAGCATTCGGTTGGAGGAGAACCACCTAGCATTTAGGAAAAAGGTCAAGACTTTTCTCTTTTGATATCAAAGGAGACAGGAACAACAAGTGCCCAGAGGCGATTCAGTTCGCATGTGCCGCGCTATACAAGTTTTCATTCATTCATTCATTCATAATAGTAAATATAAATAAAATCTGAGCAAAATGAACAAGCTAGATTAAAGTCTAATGGCAAAAAGTGGCAAAAAATACGTAATATATACCTGGGTATTAAGTGACCAAGGACAGGGGTCCATCAATAGTATGGCATGATCCCGTCGAACTGGAAAGGACTGTGTGTAGACAGCCTTTTATATACATCCCTATCTCCCTGTGCACAGTTGTGTAATGGCGCACACCAACGCCACGCAGGCCATGCATGAGCCAGGAGGGGCTCCGATCGGGGAGGAATTAACTCTGCCCACGAAGGAGACTGATCCCCATAGGCTACAGGAGGCTGGAATGGATGGTATCGCGACCAGCGTCATGACGTCACAAGTGGCGTCCGGCGCGGGTCCCGTGGGTGTGGCGTCGATGCACTGTGAGCACCGCCCAATGCACCATGGATGCCATTATCTCAAGGACAAGAAAACCAAGTCTCAATTGAGAACAGGTCCCCCATAGTGGTACATGGCCACAGAGGGGGAACTGAAATACCCACATAGATGGCAGGGGAACACTGCCACCTCAGTCAGGACCCTCCATCCCTATTTGAGTTCAACAAAGTGGGGGGGGGGACTATGCAATTGCATAGGTGGGACTTTATATGAAGCACATGTCTGCGCTTCCATCCCTAATACAGTAGAAAAAGCAAGGAAATTTGGGACTTTAAATGAGGATTCGGACAGGGTGAAGCTACAGGTATCACCCAGTACCATTTTTTAGAGCCGACAGTCAAAGTCCAGACCTAAATCCAATTGAGAATCTTAGACAAGACTTAAAACTTGCTGTTCACATATGCCCTCCATCCTATCTGACAGAGCTTGAGCTATTTTGCAAGGAAGTGTCAGAACTATTGGGGTTAAAAGAATATAGAAGGCCTTTGCATCATATATTTATTTTTCATATATATGCTATGAACAAACCAGAAGAGATCTTGTTTGAAAGAAATTCTAAAGAGGTTAACTTAAGTTTATTGTCTTTTGAAGCTAAGAAACCTTGAAAAGAGGGTTTGTAAGAGAATCTTATGTCGCGTACACATGGCTGGAATTTCCGGCAGAAAAAGTCAGAAGGGAGCTTTTCATCGGATCTTCCGACCGTGTGTATGCCCCATCGGACTTTTTCTGCCAGAGTTTCCGACGGACTTAGATAGAGAGCAGGTTCTCAATTTTTCCTGTTGGAAAGTCCGGCCGTGTGTATGCGACATTAGGCTCCTTGCATATCAGCATAGATCATAAATTAAAGGTCTGGACACTTAGTAAAATAAATAAGAAGAGGGCCCATGGCTAGTGTTTAGACTAGAGACTAATATTTCAAATTAACTTACAGACCTATTTTTTTTCTCTTTTTCCATGAATGAGAAAAGAGATAGGGCTTACTCACAAATGAAACAAACATATTACATACGCAATCATATAATCCCCAATATATATTATATTGTATTATGTGAAGAGTATCAAAATTATCCTAAGATGAATTTGATCCAAGCGCTCTATGGATATAGTGTAATATATAAAATATGTTCAAAGATTTTGTAGAAAAGCAGCTGTTATAAAAGGAGTGAATGATAGAATCGTGTCTCTGGATGGAAACACTAACATCGCTAAAGGTAACTGATTATAGTGAATCAATTGTTACCCCTCTACTGAGTTTGATCAATTATCACACCGAATGGAAATATATGTGATCTGTATCAAACTGAGATATCTTAAGGTCATGAGTGGACCATACACCACCCCATTGGAATAATATTGAAAAAATAAAATGACAAAATTGCAATGGAAAAATAAATAAAAATAAATGTCCATTCAAAAAAATCATTCATTTGCATAAAATAGTCTCTTAAAACATTGCAGTTCATAAGTGGTAATATACTCTTCCCAGGATTTGGAGCAGATTTTTTTTTTTTTTTATTGAAAAGCCTGTGGCGTGCAAAACACAACCCAAAAACTTCACTCGGTGCAGGAAAAATGTGCACACACATAAAGAGTGACACAAAAAACTGTGACGGGTGCATCGTCAAATAGTCCTCCAAGGAGAACCCAGCTCTGATCCCCCGGGGCGTTAGGCTCCTGGCAGGGAAAAGAGTAATAGGAGTCCACGCAGCCGAAACCACGAGGACCCCACTAAGGCCCATGCAACCGAAACCACATGGCCTAACATCCTCAGAGGGACTGCCGAGACAGAACCCTCCTCGGTGAGGCTCCCCCGAAGGGAGACCCCATGAGAGCAGGTGAACTAAGCCAGAAGGCCATGTCCACCTACTCCCAAGACTTTCAGAGCCAGCCCGAGGACCAGCACCCTACTCATCACACAAAAAGTGCAGGTGCACCAACATAAAAAGAAGAAACGTGACAAACGGGGTAAAACAAAAGAAAGTGGGGGAGAAGGAAGGTGGGAGAGGTGAGTAGAAAGTGATCAATGTGCAATACGTTGACCGGCCCTCCGGCCAGGAAACAAAAATTCCCCTGGTCCTAGCCAAAAGGCTCGGCCCTAAGGGCAGGTGTTAAAAAAGTGTGTGTGGAGATCAGTGACCTAAAGTGCCACACGTTGAGTGCCCCTCAAACACTCAGTGCAATGTATGGCACCCCTGGACTGCCACTCCAGGGGCACTATCTCCACAGGCTTTTCAACGGACCCTGACCCCCGGTCCGGACCAGCAGCACCCTTCCCAGCCAGGAAGGTAGAAGAAGAGGTTGGGGAGAGCCAGCCGCAGCCGACTACTACCCACAACCCCCAGCTCTCCTACCTAATTACATTCGGGAAGTACTACCCGCCTCTCCCCGAAAGGATTAGCAAAGGTTCCCTCGCCGAACAACTGACTGGGGCAGACACCACCGGATCCAGGCCGAAGGCCAGGGGCCCAGCCCTTCAGCTTCGACCTCATGCCTCTCTGCCCCGATCATAAGGCTTTCGCCTCTACGCCAACAGGCTTAGCGTCCACCGACTGCCATCCCTTTCCCCCTCGCCGAGTACTGGGGATAGTCAGTTTAGCACCACCTATTGGCAACTGATAAGAACAGATACTACACTTGATCTTAGCCAAAAGGCCGAGAAGCAGAGTTACAGAGGAATTATTGCTCTTGCGCTAACGATCGCAGCGATACCTCACAAGTGTGGTTTGAACACCATTTTCATATGCGGGCGCTATTCACTTCTGCACGTGAGCTCGGCAGGATGGGGCATTGTTAAAAAAAATCTTATTTATTCTACCTTTTATTTAAAAAATGTACACTGTTCTATTTTTAAAAAAAATATGTAATTTTTTTTCCTATTACAAGAAATGTAAACATCCCTTTTAATAGAAAAAAAAAAACGTGACAGGACCTCTTAAATATGAGATCTGGGGCTAATAAAAAAAAATATATAATTAAATGTAATTTGAAGGAAAAAACTATTTGCTTTAAGAGCATTGGGCGGAATTAATGTTCTGATGTTGCTTCCGCCCTGCAATGGTATGGAAACGGGTGAGGGGGCCACCTTACCCTTACTCATCTCCCTATACGTAACAGGGAGAAGGACCCGATCGTCTCCGCTGCTTGGGTGGGAGGGCGCCAGAGAGCAGTTGATACCTTACATAGTTACATAGTTACATAGTTACATAGTTAGTCAGGTTGAAAAAAGACACAAGTCCATCCAGTTCAACCATAAATAAATAAATAAAAATAAAACAAAGTAAAACACAGTACATCCTCCCATACACCCAACTCCATACCCACAGTTGATCCAGAGGAAGTAACTTAGTTGAGTTACGTCTGGATCTCCTTCAATTTGTCGCCCAGGTACCGACCGACAGGTGATCAATCCCTCAGTGTCCGGCTACCTTGATACCAGATGGTTTATCCAGGCCCTTTTGGACCACCAGCCTCTCAATAGTGCTCCTCAAACCGACTCCCCACCGAACAGCAGTACAGCTTGGAATCTTCAAAGTTGGGAACCCAGTCACTCACTGGTTCCCCGTTGCTGTTCAGATGCTCCGGATCAGCATGGCCCCCGGAACCAGGAACACTGCGTGCCAGGTAGGCCATAATGCCGGGGCGCCTTGATGTGGCCACCCTAAAGGTGGGTGCCACACTGGATGAAGAAGACCCAGAACCAACAGCGTCTGCCCCATAAATACCTCTCCCCATCATGCACAGCGAGGACAACCCCCCGTGATTGGCTGCTGGGAAAGAGCACCCAAACCTTGACTCCACTGCTGCGACCTGAAGCACTGGGGCTGGAAGAACACCCCAGTACAGCAGAATGGACTCACAGCACAGCTAAGCTGAGACAGAGACTGCATTTTGCTACTAACAATCAGGATCAGAGTTTACCTACACTCTGACTTACACATAAATTTAGCTAGCACCAGTACTGTAAGGAACATAGGCGCTACAGTAGGTAGGACTGACGAGCAGGAAATCATCAACAGGTGAATCACTGTAGAGAGACAGGAGCTGGCAATTAGCCAACAGCTGAGCGGCCAGCTCAGAGGAGCCCCTCCTCAACGACCCCTCCACCTTGGAGGACCATCATTACAAAAAACATTGCATGTTAGACAAAAATACCAAGAATGTTACATGTTATGATGGCGTGGTGGTTACCCTACTGAACCAAATTTTTTAAAACGTGTGCTTAAATTTTTTTAGTCACTGTCTTTCTGTTTTTCTATATAATCTGATGTTGTTTCTGGTGCCTGAGGGCCCACTTGTGCAACTAGTATAACCTCAGAATTGACTTATTTCCTTCATCTAGGAAAACAGTACTGAATGTATAATTTCAAGCTGCTTTCTGTTCCTTTTTTTTTTTTCATGTAAAATTTTATTAAGAACAAGGTATAAATACACACTTTTTCATACAAACAAAAGGTGAATGAGCATCATAGACACATATAAAATGGGAACGTCCTTACTGTTCCTTCTAAACACACTATCATCCTCAGTGTCCACTGATAATATCTGGCAGTCATCAGTAGGTATCAAATATTGCTGTACTTCACCATTAACAATACTGTATATAGATCCCTTCTACTTTCCTTTGACTTTGAGAGCAAATAAGTGACAACATGAATATATTTATTAGCCTAAAACTTTACTGTGAATAGAGAAAATAGTGGTTAATGGGTCAGCTGGGTAAGTATTCTACATAAACAGGGGAGGTCACCTAACACTAACATTTAAAACATTTAAAATGGTAACTTGTGCTCATAATTTCCATAAAAGAGAACCACCATATTTCCAAGAATTGCTGTTGAAATTACTTTGCCGCATTTGCCAAAAATTAAAAATAAACAATCCGTACAGCATGAAACTACCACATGCATGAGTTTGTATAAATTAGTAAAGAAAAGGCACTGATGTGAATTATAATAATGGGACCTTCTCCACAAAGTTCTTTCAAACAAAGTAAAGATAGCTCAATAAAAAAGCATACTGCAATGCGTTTTCTCAAGAATAAAGAAATCATTTCTAAGGAGAAGGTCAAAGACAAATATATCAGAAGATAAAAAATTTGATCTTCCTTAGACAACCTCTTCCTTTCAAGAAAGACAGGTTATCTCATTTTACTATGGTAAAAGGGATAAGTTGAAGAAAAACAGAAATCTTACAACAATCTGAAAAATGTGTGTGCTTTTTTCATTGCATCACAAACTACAGTTAGTGTGATTTTAGGTGATGTCTGTGTCTCTGTGACTCATTTACCCAGGTCATGGCATGTTTAGTAGTAGTTAGTCACATTAGTTAGTCTGGTTCTGTAACGTTGAAGATGTTTTGTAGCTTACCAAACCCCTTTTTCAGTTCCTATAGAGCAGTGATGACAAACCTTGGAACCCCAAATGTTTTGGAACTACATTGCTCATGATGCTCATGCACTCTGAAGTGTAGTTGTGCATTATAGGAAATGTATTTCCAAAACATTTGGGGTGCCAAGGTTCGCCATCACTGCCATAGTGGATTGGTTAGCTACGAGATGTTTTTAACATTACCGAACAGGTCATTGACCGTGGCTAACTACTACTAGGTAGTAACTGTACTACTAGCGATGTTTCCTGATACATGTATGCAAATCTAAAATAAATGATATATAAGAGCAAGAGCACAAGTGGAATTTTTAAGAGTTCAATCACTAAACTAAAATCACTAGAAATGAATTGCCAAGATTAGCAATTGATTCCTATAAAGATAGAATATAAAAGGGGCACAATTTATTTGTACTTACTTGCGTGGATTTACGACTGTTCCCCACCCCCCTCTTTTCTTAAATCTTTAGTCTTTTTAGTGTTTTTCAATTTCTTTTGATTGTTAAAAATGTTTATATTTAGGAAAATTAAGTTTATACAAGATTCTTAACAATATGCTTTAGTTCACTCTCATTATTCAGTATACAAAATATACAAAATCTATTATCTACTCTAGCTTAAAAACAGAGGCCCAGATTCAGGTACATCTGCGCATTATTGGACCGGCGTAGCGCACCGCCTTTACGTTAGACTTGCGCAATTTTGCCGCGTAATCACCCTATTCTCGTAGCTTTTGCGCAGGAAATTGCGCATGCGTAACGTTTTTTCAGAGGCGTAAGGCGGAGTAATACAAATTGGGCGTGTTACATTGAAATGAGCCGTGACCCCATGCAAATGAAGGGCCGGCCGGCTCGCGCATGCGCGCTTGGAGGAGACCATGGTCAACTCCGCTGTGCGCATGCTCACAACTCGGGAGCGGAGCAATCAGTGAAATTGGAAATGGACTAGGGCAACGTTGTGAACTACGCAAACAGCATAAATAGACACACACAAACGCACTTGCATTGCAAAAGTACATCCCTTTGTCCCTTCCCATTTAACCAAGTGCTTTTGTCCTGTTGTTCGTTGCGGTGTGTTTTGTAGTTGTCAGATTAGTGTTCGTGTGATCAAGTGTTTGTTAGTAGATCTTTGAAAGTGTTTTTTGATAAGTGTTTGAGAGACTGTTTGTTTGATTGATATATTTCTGTTCGTTTGTTTTCCTGCTGTTTTTTTGCTGTTTGTTTTTGTGACTGTTTCTTGCTGAGTAGTTTTCTCTTTGTGTGTGTTCTTGCTTGATTGGTTGTGCTTGTTTTTGTGAGTGATTTTTGTTGACTGGGAGTGATTTTTTTTGGAAGTATGACAGAGAGAAAGCGAAAGCTCAATTTTTCTTTGGGGGAAAAAAGAATTCTTGCCCGGGCCATTAGCGAATATGGGCGTTTCCTCCACGGCCCGGACAGTGCCAACACCAACCCGGCCAAGAGGAGGGAGATTTTGGATATGATCACTGAGCAGGTCAATTCAGCGGGGGAGGGGGAGACACGGACCCGGTCTGGGATTGACAAAAAAATCAATGACCTCCGGCGTCTGGTCAAACAGAAGCTGGCCAGAATGCATGCCCATGCCAGGGGCACAGGAGGGGGCTCACCATGCCGTATTAGGCTGACAGCGGAGGAGCGTGCGGTGGCCCTGACCTTTCATCGGCATGAAGTTGAGGGCCTGCCTGGCTTTGACTCAAGTCCGGAGCCCGTGGTGCCAGGTAAGTATTATTTTTAATATCAGGTGTGTAGCATGTGTGGGGGAGGGGGTGAAAGGGAATATGTGGCAAGTGTGTGGATCCTCCAACCTGTGAATGTTTTGTGTCATCCACAGATGTGCAGGAGGGTGCAGGGCCATCTGGCCTGACCGCACCATCCCCAGGACAGCAGCCTAATGAGGCCCCCCCAACAAGGCCGGAGTCCGCGGAGGAGGTTCAAGAGGAGGAGGAGAATCATGAGGAGGAGGAGAATCATGAGGAGGAGGAGTCCATGTCAGGCACTGGACGTTTGGTTTTTAAGGACTCTTCCCCTCTGGCTGGCAGCAGGCAGCCCTCCCTAAGGGGGAGCCCCCCCCCTCCTCCCCCAACATGGCTCCCCTCCCAAGGGCCTCCCCTTCACCCCGGCCACAAGCATCAGCTGGAGGCAGGATTTCATCCCAGAACACCAGGGGGTTGGCCAATCTCCTGCCCACCACTCTGAGAAGGGACCAGTTCCTCCAGACCCGCCATCTGGGACAGGTCAGCCAGACATTGGTGTGGATGGAGTTGAGCCTGTCCTCCATCAAGGATACGCTAGGGAACCTGGACTCCCACTCCCGGGCTTTCACAACCTGCCTAAACGACCTGCAGACTACATCAGCAGGCGTTGGGCAGGATGTGAGGGCCCTTACCCTGGCTATCCAGGCCAACACGGCAACACTTGGTGCTGCCCTGGACAAAATAGCCGTGGCCTTGGAGGGCAGGCTGCCAGGTGGGCAGAGATCAGGGGCTGCTCCTCCTTCCCCGGTTTTACCCCTCCCCCATGAGTCTCCCCTGAGAAGCCGGGGCCGTGGCCGGGGGCGCCCCAGGCGTGGCTCACGTAAAAGGCAATAATTATTTTTTTCCCCTTTTATTTATTTTTTGCTGGAAATTTTTTGCTTTTGCAGGTAATTTTTTTATTTTTTTTTTGGGTTGTGAATGCTGTTTGAATGTGGGGGTGACATTCCTGCCGGAAAAGGGGTGTCACCCTCGATTTTGGTAGAGAAGGGTTCCCCAGGACCAGGGAGAAGTGATCCCCCAGGTCCGTGTGAATGGTGTATGAATGTACAGTGACATAATTGGAGCCTTGGCGTGGCTTTGCTGCTCACAAGTCCTGCATGGTGGACTGGTGCCAATCCAATTTGATGTGGATGTGGGGTGTGTGTGCTAGGGACCACAGTGGTGTGCATGCATGCATTCTCATTGTGCCATGATTAATGTGTGTGTTTAACGTGCAAAGATGCCCAATGTGAGTTTTCTCCTGGCTGCTCTTCCCTCAGAAGACGGGGTAGCCTCGGTTAGGGGGGGATTGTCTGGTTCAGGGGTCAGGTCATCACGTAGGCCAATCTGCAGGCCCTTTCTTTCTGCGAAGTTGTGCAGCATGCAACATGCACCGATGATCTGGCACACAAAGTTTGGGGAATACAAGAGGGTACCCCCAGACTTATCCAGGCATCGGAAACGTGACTTTAGGACGCCAAAGGTGCGCTCCACCACTGCTCGTGTTTGGGCATGTGCTTGATTGTATCTTTCCTCTCCTGGGGTTTGGGGGTTCCGGATAGGAGTCATGAGATGGGGTCCCAGTGGATATGCAGAGTCATCTGTAAGGGAAAAGACAGGAGGATGTTAGTCATGCATGTGCCCCTTGTGATGTGTGCATCATGGGAGGGGATAGTCATGCCTGCCACCCATGTCACTCACCAACCAGCCAGGTGTCCCCATACACGTTCTGATCGAATTCCATTCGGATGTGGCATTGATTGTATATGTAGCTGTCATGGCTGGACCCTGGGTGTTTGGCACGGACGTGCCATATGAGGCCTTGGGCATCGACTATCACCTGTACGTTGATGGAATGCCAATGCTACCGATTGCGGTACATGTGCTCTGTCTCCTGGGGGGGCTGGAGTGCCACATCTGTGCAATCAATGGCCCCCACGGTGCGTGGGAATCTGGCAATTCTGTAGAAATCTGTCATTGCCTTCAGCCGCAGGTCCTCAGTGGTGGGTTTGATGATTTGGTTGGCCATGCGTCTGAGGATTGCAGGGACAACCTGGTGCACACATCTGCTCATGGAGGATTGTGACATCCCAGCCACCACTCCACTTGTACGCTGAAAAGAGCCACTGGCAAGGACATGGAGTGTTGCCATGACCTTGACCAGTGGCTGCACTGCATGTGAGCGGTGTGTTGGGCTGGTGATGTCCTCCTGCAGGGTTGTGGTTATTTCCAGGATGACATGAGGGGTGAATCTGAAGATGCGATACACCTCAGAATCACTCATGCCAAACAGGTCTATGCGGGTGCGGTATATCCTCTCCCGTGCCATCCTCCGTGCCCTCATCCTTCTTTGTTCATCTAAAGTCAGTAGTATAGCTATGTGCGACGATGCCCCTGGCATGTTGGCATACAGATTGTTGTGCAACACGTGTGACTGCTGAGCTCCTCACTAACAGTGTTGCTTTATCTAACAAGTAGACTTTTTTTCTCTTTTTAGACCAGCTTTTATATGCTCTAATTTTAGACAGGACATTTTGCTGTTGCGCACACTGCGTAGCCTGCGCTGCCCCAACGTTCTTTTGTGGATCCCCGTAAGTCCCTCATTAGCATATTTGACTAGCAAATCAATGGTCTGTCTAGCGCACTTTTGCACGGACGGATGCGCCAGTCTAACGAAATTACGCAGGACAATTTTTTGCGTATCTCGTTCTGGGGATGCCGTGCATCGAAACGCACGCGCACATTTCGACTTACGCACGCGCATCTCCTGTTGCGCAGGCGTAATCGCTCTGTGAATCTGGGCCAGAATGTCCTACACATTCACCTACATAAATATCTTACTATCTTCCATTCACTTTCATTCCAGCGTCCATTCATACAAAAAAAAAGGCGGAGCAATTTTCTCCCTCTTAGGCCGCGTACACACTCCTGGGATGTTTTGGTCTGATGTGTGTACACACGATCAAACCAAAATCCCTGCGGACAGACAGCGCGGTGACGTGATGGTGACGTTGACGCCGCAACGTCCGCAAACCGGGAAGTAAAATGCTTCCACGCATGTGTCGAATCCATTCGACGCATGCGGGAGATTTCGGTCTGCTGGTTAGGCGTACTAACCAGCGGACATGTCCGACGGACAGTTTTCCAGCAGATAAGTTTTAAAGCATGTTTTAAAACTTTTGTCTGCTGGAAACCTGTCTGCTTGGTCGTACACACGATCGGATATGTCCGCTAAAACTATGTTCAATCGTGTGTACACAGCCTTATTCTCTCTCCCAACCTTTTCCATTTACTCATTAATGTTTTCCCTTCATACAGATCCTTTCATTCTTTTTCGAGAACCGAAATGCATCCCATTTTTGCCATATTGCTGGCATTTGGCTCTTTATGTATCCTTCTTCTCTCATCTGTCTTTCCATATATTGTATTTAGTTAATTTCACATATCCACTCTACTATACTTGGGATTTTATTTCCTCTCCAATTGCAAGCTATTATTGTTCTAGCTGCCACAGTCATGTAATGAAAAATATCCTTCTTAATGCTCTTTATTGATTCTGGCATCATAGATACTGGAGGTATCTATGCTTAATTTTCTCTCTATTCCTAACGCTTTTTGATATTTAATTTACATACATTTTAGTGTTTTGGTTCGGCTATTATAAAGGTAGGTACACTGCCCCTTTAAATTTTCTGCACATCTTGTAAACAGGTAAATGAATGAACAAGAAAACAGCAGAGGGCACCAACTAAGTACAGTATATAGAAAAAATACTTTATTAAAAGTCACAAGTGGCAACTCACAAGATGCATAAGGATAAGAGCATGTAATCCACCTGGTGCAGTTTGCTGTTGAGTCTCAGTGTGTCTTTAAGAGCCAGAAAGCAGATGCCACTGTCAAGAGCTGTTCAGAACACCAGAAACAAAACCAGAAATCCTGGAGCCACTCTGGAGTGCATAGACTGAGCAAGACACCAAAAACAAAACCAGAAATCCCAGAGCCACCCTGGAGTGCATAGACTGCATGGGATGTTACACCAGGGGGACCACAACTTGAGAAGCATGGCTACATGTTTTGGAGTGTAATATGCTAATATGCTTGAAGTCTGTACCATACTAATGGACTTGTAATAAATTGGCTGCTAAAGGTCTACAAATGAACTGAAGTAAATATAAATATACTGCGGCAGAATGTCTCTCCTGGGTGAAATCCCGTACATATATGGCTTTGCCCAGGAGAGTCACCAGAGAGCTCACAAGCGCCACCGGAGGCACGTGCCTGTGCCCACTGCACAGCGGGGAACACGATGCATGTGGCCAGTAGACATGTGCATTCGCTTTCGTCTGAATTGTTTTTGTCCAAATTTCTGGGATTTTCATGTACAGAATCCGAAATCTGAAAGATCCGACATAAAAAATGCTTTATTTTCGTTTTGTTGTAACAACAGTTCGATATAGATAGAAGATGCGACATGACGGTGACAATAGCGATCTGTGTCTATAAAAACCTGTGGTTGAATGTGCCCCACCTAACTCTATTAGTCCAAGATTATTCGACATAGAAAGAAAAGTTTCAACATGAAGATTCGACGAAGCAGTCACTGCGAGCGGACATTTATTGTCAAATGCTCCACCCATAGGCTATAGAAGAATTCTAATGTTGGTTGATTAGTAATAATAATAATAAATATAATTATTACTAGTCATACAACATTAGAATTCTACTATAGCTTGTGGGCGGAGCATTCGACCAGAAATGTATGATTGCGGCTTCGTACAGTTTAGCTGCTTCATCAAGTCTTCTTAGAACGTTCGACAGAATTAAAGCGGATCTCCACCCTAAAGTGAAGATCCGCTGATCGGAACCCTCCCCCCCTCCGGTGTCACAATTGACACCTTTCAGGGGGGAGGGGGGTGCAGATACCTGTCTAAAGACAGGTATCTGCAACCACTTCCGGCCCACAGTCTCGGGCAAAAGACGGGTTTTTTGGCGACATCCCGTCGCCCCCCCCGTTGTGTGCTGGGAACTCTCAGCTCCCAGCACATAGCGGGAGCCAATCGCCGGGCGCAGCGCGACTCGCGCATGCGCCGTAGGGAATCGGGCAGTGAAGCCGCAGCGCTTCACTTCCTGGTTCCCTCACCGTGGATGGAGGGGGGAGCAGCAGGGAGACGAGCGATCGCTCATCCTCTGCTGCGGACGCCGCTGGACTCCAGGACAGGTAAGTGTCCTAATATTAAAAGTCAGCAGCTGCAGTATTTGTTGCTGCTGGCTTTTAATATTTTTTTTCTAGTGAACCATCCGCTTTAAGGTTGAATCTGTCAATTGAAGGCTTATGGTGTCTGTCGAATGTTCTAAGAAGATTAGACGAAGCAGCTAAACTGTATGATACCGCAATCGTACATTTCTAGTCGAGATCGCGGCATCGTACAGTTTAGCTGAATCTTCTTAGAACATTCGACAGACACCATAATGCCGCATACACACGGTCATTTTTTGTGATGAAAAAAAACGTCGTTTTTTAAAACGTCATTTAAATTGATTGTGTGTGGGCAAAACGTCGTTTTTTGTCTTAAAAAAACGACCAAAAAAAAATTCCAACATGCTTGAATTTTTTGTGTCGTTTTTCAAAACGTCGTTTTTTGTTTCACAAAAAGTCACCGTGTGTAGCAAAAACGTCGTTTAAAACGACGTTTTTCAACCCGTGCATGCCCAGAAGCTAGTTATGAAGCGAGCTTCAATGGAAAAGTGTGGTGAACGTAACCTCGTTTTTTGTGAAAAAAACGATGGTTTGTATGCAACATCGTCTTTGAAAGTGACGTTTCAAAAACGTTGTTTTTTACTTCACAAAAAACGTTGTTTTTTTTTCATCGCAAAAAACGACCGTGTGTACGCGGCATAAGACTTCAATTGACAGATTTGACGTTAATTTATTTGGATGTTTGGACGAATGCTTTTTTTTTAACAAAACAAAATTAATAAAAATTAATTTCGGGATTAACTAAATAAATACATTTTTGGACGAAAACTAAATTCTGAAACAAAATATTTCAGTGTGCACATGTCTAGTGGCCATCGAGCATGATCACCGTGGCCACGTGCGATCGCATGCACACAAATCCCTGTGTTGTCAGAGGAGAAGACAGATCGTGTGTTTCTACAAGGTAGAAACAGCAATCTGTCATCTCTCCTAGTCACTCCCCTCCCCACACAGTGAGGGAACATACACTTAGCCCCTTGATCGTCCCCTAGTGTTAACCTCTTTCCTGCCAGTGACATTTATACAGTAATGATTGCATATTTATAGCACTGATCGCTCTATAAATGTCACTGGTTCAAAAGTCTCTAATCTGTCGGTCGCAATGTCGCAAAAGAAAAAGTAAAAGAAAAAAAGAAAAATGGCATAAATATTTCCCATAGTTTGTAGACACTATAAGTTTTGCATAAACCAATCAATAAACGCTTATTACGATTTTTTTTATTTTTACCAAAAATATGTAGAAGAATACATATTGGCCTAACTAAACTGATGAAGAAATTTGTTTTTTTAAAACATTTTTGGGGATATTAATTATAGTAAAAAGTAAAAAACATTGGCCCAGATTCACATACATCTGCGCATTATTGGACCGGCGTAGCGCACCGCCTTTACGTTAGACGTGCGCAATTTTGCCGCGTAATCACCCTATTCTCGTAGCTTTTGCGCAGGAAATTGCGCATACGTAACGTTTTTCCAGAGGCGTAAGGAGGAGTAATACAAATTGGGAGGGACGTGGGCGTGTTACATTGAAATGAGCCGTGACCCCATGCAAATGAAGGGCCGGCCGGCTCGCGCATGTGCGCTTGAACGAGACCATGTCAGCGCCGATGTGCACATGCTCACAACTCGGGAGCGGCGCAATCAGTGAAATTGGAAATAGACTAGGGCAACGTTGTGAACTACGCAAACAGCATAAATAGACACACACAAACGCACTTCCTTTGCAAAAGTACATCCCTTTGTCCCTTCCCATTTAACAAAGTGCTTTTGTTCTTGTTGTTCGTTGCGGTGTGTTTTGTAGTTGTCAGATTAGTGTTCTGTGTGATCAAGTGGTTGTTGTTAGATTTTTGAAAGTGGTTTTTGATAAGTGTTTGAGAGACTGTTTGTTTGATTGATATATTTCTTTTTGTTTCTTTTCCTGCTGTATATTTTTTTTTTTTTTTGGGGACTGTTTCTTGGTGAGTAGTTTTCTCTGTGTGTGTGTGTTTTTTTGTGATTGGTTGTGCTTGTTTGTGTGCGTGAATTTTGTTGACTGGGACTGTTTTTTTTTGGAAGGATGACTGAGAGAAAACGAAAGCTGAATTTTACAGTTGTGGAAAAACAGATTCTTGCCCGGGCCATTAGCGAGTATGGGCGTTTCCTCCACGGCCCAGAGAGTGCCAACACCACCCCGGCCAGGAGGAGGGAGATTTTGGATAGGATCACTGACCAGGTGAATTCTGCGGGGCAGGGGGAGACACGGACCAGGTCTGGGATTGACAAAAAAATCAATGACCTCCGGCGTCTGGTCAAAAAGAAGTTGGCCAGAATGCATGCCCATGCCAGGGGCACAGGAGGGGGCCCACCATGCCGTATTAGCCTGACAGCGGAGGAGCGTGCGGTGGCCCTGACCTTTCATCGGCATGAAGTTGAGGGCCTGCCCGGCTTTGACTCCAGTCCCCAGCCCGTGGTGCCAGGTAAGTTGTTTTCTTTTTTAATATCAGGTGTGTAGCATGTGTGGGGGAGGGGGTGAAAGGGAATATGTGGCAAGTGTGTGGATCCTCCAACCTGTGAATGTTTTGTGTCATCCACAGATGTGCAGGAGGGTGCAGGGCCATCTGGCCTGACCGCACCAACCCCAGGACAGCAGCCTAATGAGGCCCCCCAACAAGGCCGGAGTCCGCGGAGGAGGTTCAAGAGGAGGAGGACAATCATGAGGAGCAGGACAATCATGAGGAGGAGGAGAATCATGAGGAGGAGGAGTCCATGTCAGGCACTGGACGTTTGGGTTTTGAGGACTCCTCCCCTCTGGCTGCCAGCAGGCAGGCCTCCCTAAGGGGGAGCCCCCCCCCCTCCTCCCCCAACATGGCTCCCCTCACAAGGGCCTCCCCTTCTCCCCGGCCACAAGCATCAGCTGGAGGCAGGATGTCATCCCAGACCACCAGGGGGTTGGTCGATCTCCTGCCCGCCACCCTGAGAAGGGACCAGTTCCTCCAGACCCGCCATCTGGGACAGGTCAGCCAGACATTGGTGCGGGTGGAGGAGAGCCTGTCCTCCATCAAGGATACACTGGGGAACCGGGATTCCCACTCCCGGGCTTTCACAACCTGCCTAAATGAACTGCAGACGACATCAGCAGGCGTTGGGCAGGATGTGAGGGCCCTTACCCTGGCTATCCAGGCCAACACGGCAATAGTTGGAGTTGGTGCTGCCCTGGACAGAATTGCCGTGGCCTTGGAGGGCAGGCCACCAGGTGGGCAGAGATCAAGGGCTGATCCTCCTTCCCCGGTTTTACCCCTTCCCCATGAGTCTCCCCTGAGAAGCCGGGGCCGTGGCCGGGGGCGCCCCAGGCGTGGCTCACGCAGAGGGCAGTAATTTGTTTTTCCCCCAATTTTTTTTTTTTCTTTTTTTTTTTTACTGGAAATTTTTTGCATTTGCAGGTCATTTTTTTTTTTTTTGGGTTGTGAATGCTGTGTGAATGTGGGGGTGACATTCCTGCCGGAAAAGGGGTGTCACCCTCAATTTTGGTGGAGAAGGGTTCCCCAGGACCAGGGAGAAGTGATCCCCCAGGTCCGTGTGAATGGTGTATGAATGTACAGTGACATAATTGGAGCCTTGGCGTGGCGTTGCTGCTCACAAGTCCAGCATGGTGGACTGGTGCCAATCCAATTTGATGTGGATGTAGGGTGTGTGTGCTAGGGACCACAGTGGTGTGCATGCATGCATTCTCATTGTGCCATGATTAATGTGTATGTTTAACGTGCAAAGATGCCCAATGTGAGCTGTCTCCTGGCTGCTCTTCCCTCAGAAGACGGGTTAACCTTGGTTAGGGGGGGATTGTCTGGTTCAGGGGTCAGGTCATCACGTAGGTCAATCTGCAGGCCCTTTCTTACTGCGAAGTTGTGCAGCATGCAACATGCACCGATGATCTGGCACACGAAGTTTGGGGAGTACAAGAGGGTACCCCCAGACTTATCCAGGCATCGGAAACGTGACTTTAGGATGCCAAAGGTGCGCTCCACCACTGCTCATGTTTGAGCATGTGCTTGATTGTATCTTTCCTCTCCTGGAGTTTGGGGGTTCCGGATAGGAGTCATGAGATGGGGTCCCAGTGGATATGCAGAGTCACCTGGAAGGGAAAAGACAGGAGGATGTTAGTCATGCATGTGCCCCTTGTGATGTGCATCATGGGAGGGGATAGTCATGCCTGCCACCCATGTCACTCACCAACCAGCCAGGTGTCCCCATACACGTTCTGATCGAATTCCATTCGGATGTGGCATTGATTGTATATGTAGCTGTCATGGCTGGACCCTGGGTGTTTGGCACGGACGTGCCATATGAGGCCTTGGGCATCGACTATCACCTGTACATTGATGGAATGCCAATGCTTCCGATTGCGGTACATGTGCTCTGTCTCCTGGGGGGGCTGGAGTGCCACATGTGTGCAATCAATGGCCCCCACAGTGCGTGGGAATCTGGCAATTCTGTAGAAATCTGTCATTGCCTTCAGCCGCAGGTCCTCAGTGGTGGGTTTGATGATTTGGTTGGCCATGCGTCTGAGAATTGCAGGGACAACCTGGTGCACACATCTGCTCATGGAGGACTGTGACATCCCAGCCACCACTCCACTTATACGCTGAAAAGAGTCACTGGCAAGGAAATGGAGTGTTGCCAGGACCTTGACCAGTGGCTGCACTGCATGTGAGCGGTGTGTTGGGCTGGTGATGTCATCCTGCAGGGTTGTGGTTAATTCCAGGATGGCATGAGGGGTGAATCTGAAGATGCGATACACCTCAGAATCACTCATGCCAAACAGGTCTATGCGGGTACGGTATATCCTCTCCCGTGCCATCCTCCGTGCCCTCCTCCTTCTTTGTTCATCTAAAGTCAGTAGTATAGCTATGCGCGACGATGCCCCTGGCATGTTGGCATACAGATTGTTGAGCAACACGTGTGACTGCTGAGCTGCTCACTAACAGTGTTGCTTTATCTAACAAGTAGACTTTTTTTCTTTTTTTAGACCAGCTTTTATCAGCTCTAATTTTAGACAGGACATTTTGCTGTTGCGCACACTGCGTCGCCTGCGCTGCCCCAACGTTGTTTTGTGGATCCCCGTAAGTCCCTCATTAGCATATTTGACTAGCAAATCAATGGTGTGTCTATCGCACTTTTGCGCGGACGGATGCGCCAGTCTAACGAAATTACGCGGGACAAAAAAAATGCGTATCTCGTTCTGGGGATGCCGCGCAACGAAACGCACGCACACATTTAGACTTACGCACGCGCATCTCCTGTTGCGCAGGCGTATTCGCTCTGTGAATCTGGGCCATTGTTTTCTTATAGCGCAAAAAATAAAAAAAAATGCAGAGGTAATCAAATAGCACCAAAAGAAATCTCTATTTGTGGGAAAAAAAGGATGCAAATTTAGTTTAAGGGCCAGATTCAGGTAGATGGGCGCTTCTTTACTGTGGAGTAACGTTTCTCATTTACGTTACTCCGGCGAAACTTTAGCAGCAAGTACTGTTATTCACAAAGCACTTGCTCCTAAAGTTGCGGCGGCGTAGCGAAAATGAGCCGGCGGAATTCAAATTGGGCGGGTAGGGGGCGTGTATTATTATATTTAGGCGCGATCCCGCGGCGAACGTACTGCGCATGCGTCGACTGTCAGTGCGCATGCTCCAAATTCTGTCAGTGAACGTCAATGAAGTCAATCCCCATTCACGGACGTTTTACGCAAACGACTCAAATTTTTTTTTTCGACGCGATGACGACGGCCATACTTAACATAGGATACTCCACTAGGGGGCTGCTTTATCTTTACGCCGCGTATCTCTTACGGAAACGTTGGAAAGTCACTGCGTCGCGCCCAAATACGATCGTGAATTTCCGATTCCCGCTGATTAACATATTCTCGGCGTTAATCAGCGGGAACGCCCGCGCGCCATTTTTAAAATTGAAGTTACGATACGACGGCGAAATACAATTACGCCGCTCGTATAGGAACTCCAACCCGGCATTTCTTGTTTTCTGACTACAGAAACCAGAAACGCCGGCTCAAAGTGAGAGTTAGGCTGGAGTATCACTGATACTCCAGCCAAACTCTACCTGAATCTGGCCCTAAGTGTTTAAAATCATATTGATTGAGAAACTTTAAAAACTTGTAAGGGGTTAGCTCAGTAGCGGGGGTGTGTGACCCCCTGGATGGGTTCACTACACACTGAACTATACAGAGAGGCAGCCAAAGACGGTTGAAAACAAAGAGTTTGGTTTATTCTTCCATATTGTTGGAAACAAGTGCAAGCATCCAAACAGCATAAACAAAACAAAACATAAAATAAACCCTGGCCACTTGGGACGTCTACCTTCACCACACAGGAACCTATCGATGGAGTCTGGCACAGCCTACTGCTGGGCAGACACTGCTGGTCATACAGCAGAGAAACAATAGTCTTTTAGATTTTTATCACACAGAAAAATCAACACCACCTCACCTTCAGAAGTATTTCTCACTGCTCTCCTTAACTCAAAAAGCCCCAGGATGCAGAAATCAGTAGTCATCCTCTGGATGACTTATAGTAGCCTTAATTGCCTCATACTGAACAGCTGAAGTTTTCCAACGCCCTAAACCTTTCTGTAGCCGACACCTGATACTAATTGGTGAATTATCTGAAAACAAGGCAGAAATGTATCTCCGTCTGTGACAACACCCACAGATTTACCTGACTTCCTGTCACACACACACCCCCTCTTGTTTCAACCCTAGGGTTGGGACACAGGTTGCCAGGCACGCATGCACTCGGGACAACCCATCTGCATTCCCCATTTTAACACCGGGGCTATGCGTTACCACAAAACTAAATTCCTGGAGGGCCAGGAACCACCTATTTATTCTCCTATTGGTCTCCTTGTTCTGCGCCATCCACTTCAATGGGGCATGATCTGTCACCAGTTCAAACTGTCTACCCATGAGGTAGTACCAGAGAGAATCCAAAGCCCATTTCACCGCCAAACACTCTTTCTCAATGGTGGCATAATTCTCCTCATGGGCCTTCAACTTTCGGCTGAGGTACATAACAGGGTGTTCCTCCCCCTTGATAATCTGGGATAGTACAGCTCCTAACCCCACATTTGACGCATCTGTCTTAACCACAAAGTCCCGTGAAAAATCAGGCGAATTTAAAACTGGCTGACTACATAAGGCCTGTTTTAAAGCCTGAAAAGCTGTTTCTGCTTCGGGAGTCCATTTGGTCATGACAGACTCCATCCCTTTGGTCAAATTGGTCAGGGGAGCAGCCTGTGAGGCAAAATGGGGGATAAAACATCGGTAATAACCCACGATCCCCAAAAATGCACAAACCTGTTTCTTGTTGGTGGGACATGGCCAATCCTGAATAGCCCCAACTTTGTTTCTTTGGGGCTTGATTAGACCTCTTCCAATGGTATACCCCAGATACTTCGCCTTTTCTAGCCCAAGGGTCCATTTTTTTGGATTGGCTGTAAACCCGGCTTTCCAGATGGAATCCAACACAGTCTGAACTTTTGGTAAATGTGAGTCCCAATCCTCACTGTGGATGACAACGTCATCGAGGTATGCAGCAGCATAGGCTCGATGAGGCCGAAGGGTCTTATCCATGGTGCGTTGAAATGTGGCGGGAGCATTCTGTAACCCAAAAGGCATGCTCCGATATTGGAAAGATCCGTCTGGAGTTACAAATGCTGTTTTTTCCCTGGCCGACTCCGAGAGAGGAATTTGCCAATATCCCTTGGTCAGGTCTAACGTCGTCATGTACCGGGCAGTGCCTAGGCGATCAATCAGTTCATCTATGCGGTGTCAAACTTAGTGATTTTATTTAGGCACTAAGACAATGGGACTGGACCAATCACTATTTGACTCTTCTATCACCCCCAGCTCAAGCATTTTTTTTACTTCCTGGCGAATTGCCTCTCGCCGGGCTTCTGGAATTCTATAAGGCTTCAACTTGACCTTATCCCCTGGTGTGGTGATAATGTCATGTTCAACTCCGGAGACCCAACCTGGCAGGTCTGAAAACTTCTCCCTATTACGGAGCACAAATTCTTTAACCTCCTGTTGTTGAGTTTTGGACAGAGTCTTCCGCTATCCCAACTTCAAGGACAGCCAGGTTAAATGGAGCAGAAAATCGGGTAGTCTTGGCGACCAAGGACTCTCAATCCTTCCATGGTTTCAACAAGTTCACGTGATAGAGCTGCTCAGGTTTTCGTCTTCCTGATTGGCTAATTTTATAATACACCACCCCCATTTTCTCCAACACTTTATAGGGACCCTGCCATTTGGCTAGGAATTGACTTTCGACCGTGGGGAACAGCACCAACACCCTATCACCAGGTGCAAAGGAACGGACCTGGGCTCCACAATTGTAAATCCTTTGTTGAGCCAATTGGGCTTGGGCTAAATGTTCCTTCACAATCGGCATTACTTGGGTAATTGTATCTTGCATTTGGGCCACATGTTCAATCACACTAAGCATTTAAATATGTTTGTATTATTAGAATTTGAGTAGTTGAATTTTTGTAATGTAATACATATTAGTAATAAAAGATAATAAATTATCTATGTGTGTTTTTTGGGTCGATAGGGGTTATTGTGCAGCCTACTGACCCACGAATGACTCCCTACAATGTAAACTCAACAAGTAGCATGTAGTAGTGTGTATTACAAATGAATCAGTCACCTTCGAAGCATTGTGTGATTATGTGCGATTAATCCCTACCACATGCTAATTGTGTAGCTCATACCATAGTGATTGATCGCTACCCTTAGTAACAAATAGTGATTTTAGCAGCTTGATTAGAGCTTCAAACTAGGGATCTAAGGGGAAAGTAATACTGGGCATATGCTAAGGCCCCCTAACCAACGGGGGAGGGAGAGGTGGGCCTCATATCACAGTCTGAAATGGGATGTTTCATTATAATGGGGGATTTTAATTATCCAGATATAGACTGGGAGAAAGGAACCGCACATTCACCTAAGGCTTGCCATTTCCTAAATATCTTGCAGGACAATTTCATGGGTCAGAAGTTGAATGCACCAACAAGAAACAATGCGTTACTAGACCTACTGATTTCTAATAATACAGACCTGATTGCGGATGTAGAAATACGGAGCAACGTAGGAACTCTGTCCTCATCAACATGTGGACATTGTACTTTGGGATGGGGGTACCAGAGCCCCCCCTGCTTCAACCCCCCCCCCCCCACATGTTTAGAGCATGTGGCCTGGTATGGTTCAGGAGGGGTGGGGGCGCTCGGTCATACTCGAAGAAGGGTCTGGTACACCACACTGTTTTTTTGTTTTTTTTTAATATTGGCATGGGGTTCCCCTTAAAATCCACACCAGACCCAAAGGGCCTGGTATGGATTGGGGGTGACACTCTATTTGAATTTCCTATTGCCTGCATTCTTTTGTTTACATTTCAGTGGGAAAACCCCCTAAACAGCTGGTCATGATGCCAATGCTAATGCAGACGCAATGTCCCAACTGACAGGGAGGTCCATGGACTCTTCTCCACCGGTCAACAGTTGTCATTACACCAGACTGTCCTTCTTGTCTTCTGAGGAGATAGCAGCCCATACAACCAAGGATACCTTTCTGAAAACAATACTCTCCTGGGTACGGTCCAGTTGGCCTGCAACTTTCACACAGGAGTATGAACCTTATTTCCTTAGGCGTATGGAATTAACTATGGCTGGCAACTGTGTTTTTTGGGGAGACCTAGTGATCATTCCACAGACCCTCCGGAGACACATTCTGGACTTGCTACACACTGGTCACCCTGTGGGCACACATATGAAACAAAAGGCCAGAGGCTATGTGTGGTGGCCAAACCCAGACTCAGATATCTTGACGTATGTGAATGCTTGTGCTGGATGTGCACAAACGGCAAGAGACCCTCCTCGAGGCTGTATCCAGCATTGGACTTGGCCCACGGTTCCTTGGTTTTGCAGGCCCAATCAGAGGACACACCTTCTTGATCATAGTGGACACTCATTCAAAGTGGCCGAGCTCATTCCTGTTACTCAGCCAACGACTAAGGCAATGGTTTCCATACTGTTACTTTCGAGCTGCTAAGTTTAGATACCCCAGAGAAATCGTCACAGACAACGGTGCACAATTGACCAGTCAGGAGTTTTAGCATTTCCTGACTGCCCACAACATCAAGCACATATTGACCGCACCTTACCACCCAGCTACAAATGGTCAAGCAGAGCGGTTTGCTCAGACTTTCAAACGCTATTTCAAAGCTACAGTGGCTGCAAGTAAACAACACTCCTTGTCACCCCAGCTGGACTCCTTCCTTTCTTCTTACAGAAACACACCACATGCAACCACTGGGAAAACTCCAGCTGAACTCCTTCTGGGTCGGCAGCCATGGACTGTTTTGGATATGCTCCCCCCTCAAACAGTACAGGAACATGTACTGCAGTCCCAAGACAAGATGGTCAAACACAATGAGCTCCCCCGATTCAACGCCCAACAAAAGGTATGGGCCCGATCTTATAGGGCTTCCAACACCCGTTGGCTTCCTGCTGTCATTGCAGAGACTTTGGGACCCAAGATGTACAAGGTCTGCCTGGAAGATGGTTCCATTTGCAGACGTCATGTGGACCAACTGCATCCTCGTTCCCAACTGCCGAATCCTTGATGCCGGCTGAACCATCAGTGTCTCAAGTATCTGTTTTTTTGTTTTTTTTAGGGATGGATGGAAGGTGTTATACCTGAAGGGTTCCACATGTACTGGCACTTTAAGGCTGGCTCCACCCACCCAGGCTCCACCCAGCAGTGATGATAAGGGTCAAGGTGCATAGTAGCCATCTTAGGGAGAGCACATGTAAGAAGCAGATAAGATGTACTGTCCTGAGATGCATGTTGCAGTGTACAGATGACCTGAAATAAACATCCATTGTTCCAGACCAGAGTCTTGTGTCTCTCACAACACAGAGGATATAACAGGTTGTTAAGGATGTGGTGGCCAGCCTCCCGGCCTGCTCCTTACCAATCAGCTATTCCTCATTTAAAATTTGAATTGGTCAATCATTTTTCAACCGATCCGAATAGTTTAAAAATGTTGAGAATAATTTGAAAATGAATAAACAAAATGAAATTCATTACTATTTCATTTGGGGATTCAGAAATAAAAATAAATAAAGAATAAATTTGTCCGAATTAACATTTTGGACTGAAACAAATTGCACATGTCTAGATGAAGGAGCCATGAGCAAACTGTTCAGAGAGGCTACCCAGAGGCTTACAGCAACTCTGAAGTAGTTGCAGGAATTTATTACCAAAGAGTAGTATTGTGTGCATGAGACAACGATATCACAAACTCTTAAGGCCACATGCAGTCACGACTTTTCCAAAATGCATCTTGAAAATTCTGAAGCCACCTGGAAAAAAGTGTTATGGTCAGATGAGACTAACATTTTATTTTTTGGCCTCAACACCAAACTATATGTTTGGCGGAAATCTAAAACAACTCATTATCCAAATAAATATTTGTATCCAAAATAAAAAACTACTGCCTCAACCCCCTCTCCTAAAAAGAATTGTGATTTTTTTTTTAAAAACAAACTAAATTGTAAAAAAAATCAATACATAAAAAAAAAAAGAAACTACTGACACCATCCACAACCACATATCCCCCTTCACCTCTTTCCCCAGAAGCAATGTGAAAAAAGTTGAAAAGGTGATTTAAAAAAAAATTGCAGTGGGGGGAAGGGTGTGGGGGGTGTATGTGGGCTCCTCCCTGAAATGAGTTTCCCACCTCCCTGAAATTCTTTTTGGCAGGTTGGGATGTCTGGAGCCGCCACAACCTATGAAAATCATACAGCACCAGGTCAGTGGGGCAAACGCACCAAACATCTTAAAATGGCTAAATCTCATCCACATGGTAACAGATCATGGTAAAGTGTTGCATACCTGCTCTCCCCTTTGTCACTGGTCTCAGGCTCCCTTGGACTTTCACAAAATGGCCACCGCCATGTGGGTCCTTATATATCCCTCCCGGGAGGTATCCCCAGCCCTAGGAATGATCAACGGGCGGAAGGCAGAAATTCCAAGGGTTCACCCCATGCAGACAACTCTGCAAACACGAGCCCCTCCAAGGTGGGTGCAGACAGGGACATGCAGACTCATGGTCCCAATCCCCCAGAAATGCGGCGGGATAGGGCACCGCCAGTGCCCAAAATGGACAATGAGCAGTTCAATCATCCGGACCACTCAGGCCAATCAGGACAACACTCTTATGACTCTAAAATGTCCAAAAAAAAAAAACCCACCAACCAGCAAAAACCCAGAAACATAATGGAGGATATACAAACTTCAAACTCTGCCAGATGGGCAATACAAATAAGAAAGGAAAAACAATTTTGTACACAATTGCTTATACCAATACTATACAAAATATTTACATACAATGGGCCAGATTCTCGTATCCCGGCGTAAATGCCAGCGGGGCGTAGCGTATCGTATTTACACTACGCCGCCGCAAGTTTGGACCCAAGTGCCATATTCTCAAAGCACTTGCGTCCTAAGTTACTGCGGCGTAGCTGTGTTGTGACCCCACGTTTTTGATGTTTATTTTGAACGGCACATGCGCCGTCCGTGGAGGTTTCCCAGTGCGCATGTGTGAAATCACGTCGCAAATAGTCAATGCTTTCGACGTGAACGTAACTTACTCAAAGCCCTATTCGCAAACGACTTACGTAAACGAGGTAAAATACGACGCTGTCCCGACGTCTATACTTAACATTGCGTATGCATCACCTACGCAAAGTTACCCCTCATATAGCAGGGGTAACTTTACGCTTACGCAAACGACATAAAATACAACGACCGGGCGCAATTACGTTCGGTAATCGGCGTATCTAGCTCATTTGCATATTCAACACGGCTAATCGACGGAAGCGCCACTTAGCGGTCAGCGTATAATTGCACACAATTATACGCCAGCGTAGACAAGTTACGTCGGCGGAAGAAGCCTATATTTTTAACATATCTGCCTTTAAGAATCGGCGTAAACATACGCCGGCGCAGATTTAAAATTACGGCGGCATATCTGGAGATACGCCGCCGTAACAGCTTTGAGAATCTGGCACTGTATTTGCTGGCGTATAAGACTACCTTTTACACCGAAAAAAAACTGGCCAGAAAGCAGGGGTCGTCTTATATGGCGGGTCAGCTGCTCGAATGCCTGCTAGATGTGCGGTAATACTGTATGTACTTATCCACATCTTGTGTCTGCACTCCTCATTTACAGCTCACCTCTGCATTTCCACCCACAGCCAATTTTTGTGCCTGTGTCCAGAGCTTAAATTTGTGTCCCCATCCTCAGCTCACCTTTGCTTCCTCATTAACAGCTCGCCTTTGTGTCCAAACCCACAGCTCACCTTTGCATCTTCATCCACAGCTCACCTTTGCGTCCCCATCCACAGCTCACCTTTGCACCCCTGTCTCAAGTTCCCCTTTGCGTCCCTGTCCTAAGCTTACCTTGGTGTCCCCATTCACAGCTCACCTTGGCGTCCCCATTCACAGCTCACCTTGGCATCCCTGTCCACAGCTCACCTTGGCATCCCTATCCACAGCTCAGCATGGCTTTCCAGTCCACAGCTTACCTTTGCATCCCTGTGTTCAGCTCACCTTGGCGTTCCTATCCACAGCTCACCTTGGCATCCCTGTCCACAACTCACCTTCATGTCCCCATCCACAGCTCACCTTCCAGTCCCTGACCTCAGCTCACCTTGGTGTCCAAATCCACAGCTCACCTTGGTGTCCAAGTCCACAGATCACCTCTGCAGTCCTCCTCCACATTTTGTTTTTGCTCACTTCTACATCTCACTCTTGCACCTCCTGTCCAAGGTTTACCCCATCCAAAGCTCTCAACTTTGCATGTTGGCTCAATCTACAGCTCTCACCTTGGCACCCAGCACTCACCCATCCCCAGCTCTGACCTCTGCACCTACAGTAGTACTAACCCAATCCACAATTCTCACCTCCTCACCCATCAGCATTATGCAAAATATACTGTACTGCAATTACCTAACTATGAATTGTATACTTACAATGTTCTGGATGAGCTCCAACAAGCTTCATCTGTGCTCCATGCTCCTATTATTTTTAGGGCTGTGCAAATTAACTTTTAATTAATCAATTAATCTTTAAATTTTTTGATCGATCAAAATCTTTTCAATCGATTAAAATTCTTTTGATTGGTACTCGCCTCTTCCCCAGCTTCTGGGCCTACAGGGAGTTCCGTCAGATTTGGTAACGTCACGGACATCGGCAGGGCTTGCCGTGTCCATCTGAAGGGCTCCTTTGCCATTCAGATGGACACTGCATATCTGCATGCCGGCAGGACCTTACTATCTGCCATATGCAAGGGCTGTTACACTTCCCTCTATCAATCTGGGATTCTACAACCATCCATTGGGAGTTGTGATAGTTCCCTTCATGGGACATCTACATGCCGATGGACTGATGTTAACCCCTCCTCATCTGAATTCAGCAGTGGCATCGTTGTACACATTTTTATACCAGTATCATACTTAGCTACATGTTTTTATGACTGCTTTTGCTACCGTTTGGTATTACTCGCACCATTTTTACAGTTTATGTAGCTACATCAATTTTATCTCCAGTGCAATATTTATTTTGTTACCTACTTGAAGACTATAAAAGTTTTAATGCTATTCCCATCGAGCGCTGCCTTTGTGTGTTTTTTGTATCCTGCTATCCATTTTTCCAGTGGTTGGTAGCTGCACTGGGAATCGGCCTGCAAGGAGATCAGCTAAAAGTACCAGTAGTTGATCTGTATGTGCGTTATAATTAATCGAAATTAGTCGATTAATCGATTAAAAAAATAAACGATTAATCGAACACAACGTTTTTGATCAGTAACAGCCCTAATTATTTTTCAATTGCGGCCTGATGAAAACCTCCACCTGCACCACTTTTTTTGGTCACTCACAATCCAGTGAAATCCTCCATGTGCACCACATTTTTTTTTATCAATTGACATTTGAGGAATTCACCACACATACTGATTTATTTTTCTCCACGCTGCATCTGCTCTCAAGGCAATCTGTTAAAAAATGAAACAGGAAACCCCCACAAACATCTAGTTGTAAAGGACACAGAACTCATTGACTTCCATGTACTTCCCTTCCCATGTTAATCACTTAACCTCACCTAAGAAGAACTGTGTCTGAGACTTTAACAATGGAAGGCTATAGGCAACTTTTAAAGGGGTTGTAAAGGTACAACTTTTTTTTCCTAAATAGCTTTCTTTACCTTAGGCCGCGTACACACGATCAGTCCATCTGATGAGAATGGTTCGAAGGACCGTTTTCATCAGTTAACCGATGAAGCTGACTGATGGTCTGATGCGCCTACACACCATCGGTTAAAAAAACGATCGTGTCAGAACGCGGTGACGTAAAACACAACGACGTGCTGAAAAAAATGAAGTTCAATGCTTCTAAGCATGCGTCGACTTGATTCTGAGCATGCGCGGCTTTTTAACCGATACTTTTGCATACTTACGCTCGGTTTTGACCTATCGGTTAGGCGTCCATCGGTTAAATTTTAAAGCAAGTTCTCTTTTTTTTGACCAAAGGATAACTGACCGATGGGGCCTACACACGATCGTTTTGGACCGATGAAACAGACCTTCAGTCCATTTTCATCGGTTTTGACCGATCGTGTGTACACGGCCTTAGTGCAGTCCTCCTTCGCTTTCTCCCTGGTGTGGAGTGTCGTGCTCGCCCCCTCCCTCAAACTACAGGAGAGTCAAGATGCAGATAGAAAAAGGAGCTGTGTGTTCGTGGGCGTTCTTACTCTCCTGTAGTCCAAGGGAGGGGGTGAGCATGACACTCCACACCATAGAGAAAGCCTTGCATTACTGTGTGGAGTTACAGACAGAAGAACAGGAAGTGAGGATTTCTCAGAAGAAATAAGGACATTTAAAAGCAAAATTGAAGGATGAGGTAAGTAAAGGAGGACTGCACTAAGGTAAAGGAAGCTATTTAGGGAAAAAAATTGTACCTTTACAACCCCTATAAGGAATAGCCCACCTCCAGTATACTAAGGAAAAGTCCAGTACTCTGCTTCCACAGTTCTTTTATACAAAGATTGTGTCTGTACTATTTAACTTTTTGGCACAACCTGCACCAGTGATTCGTCACAATCTGGGTTGAAACCCAGTTTACGTCATACAGTTTTTCCAACTTTGATCATAACGCTTGTATTAATAGACTTACTTGGCAAAAAACTTTACAAAACATTACAACAAAGGCATGTGAATTTTGCAACATTACTGATATAACAGTACAAAATGTTCCTCCATAGTATTCCCCCCTTGTAAATTGTTTTCATATGCCGAGACTTCCAGATACACATTTTAAATCACAAAGGGGGTGCATAGGTTCAGAGTCGTTCAGCAGCACAGCACAATGCTTCTTGGCAATAAACTTTGTGACACTTGGTTATATCTCTCAACTTCAAAATTTCCTTCATGATTGGTCTCCTGACAAATACATTTAATAGTAAGGGATCATAAAAAGAGAGACATGTTGATAAATAGTTTTGAAAGAGATATCTGAAGCATGCCTTCTATAACAGCACGCTTTACAGACATTAAAATATCAGTGCTGAAAGTATATTATTCTGATCAAATAATTGTAAAGTTTCAAAAACACTATGTAAAATATATTTTGGTGTTATAGGAATAAACGAGCATCACTGATCCAAAAATGTAGTGCTCATCTATAGGTATCCCCAGTGTGAATGTGTAAGATCCTATTGCTGTGCATTGCCTTTTTAGGTAGGGGGGTTCATTCAACGTTCATTCAAAAATCCACTAGTGTACGACCAGCTTAAAGGGATTGTAAACATTAAGATAAAAAAAACTGTAATACTATACTAAACCTAATACTTATCTGAACCCGTCTTTATCCAGTGATGTTGCTGGAGTGTCTAAGCTGCCCGGGATTCCCCTCCTCATTGGCTGAGACAGCAGTGTGGCATGATTGGATCCTGCTGCTGTGAATCAAAATCATTTAGCCAATCAGGAGAGAGAGGGAGCGGGGCCGGGTCGCGGCTCTGTGTCTGAATGGACACAGGGAACTGTGACTCGGCTTGGGTGCCCCCATAGCAAGCTGTTTGTTTTGGGGGCACTCAACAGGAGGGAGGGGCCAGGAGCACAGAAGAGGGACCTTAGAAGAGGAGGATCTGGGCTGCTCTGTGCAAAATTAACTGCACAGAGGAGGTAAGTAAAACATGTTTGATATTTGTTTCATAGAAGTTATCATGTATGGCTCCTGGCAGCAAAGACATTGACTCAAGCAAATATGGGGCCTTAATATAACTCCTTGTTTGCAGTTGCTGTACAGTTATAGACAAGCTGAAAGAATATCAGGGCAATGTATTCTCAATGCTTGTAGTTTGTACACTGGAGGAGACGTATGAAACATTATTTGCTTTGAGCGTCCAATCATTTGCAGAGAAACAAACACAAAAAAAAAGAATGTAACTTTGTACATAATTGGATGAGTTAAATGAATATCGCTTTACAAAGCTGGGTGAAAAACGTACACCTTTATTATACAAAACCCTATGGTGTTGATTTACTAAAGACAAAAAGGATGTTCACTTTGCAATGGAAGCTGAACTTTGCATGGGGATTTTCCCTATAGCTTAGTGAAGAAGGTGAATATTCACTTTTTAAAAGATATGAAATAACACACAAGGAAAATAAAAAAACAGCATTTTGCTTGCACATGATTGGATAGTGGAAGTCAACAGAGCTTCACACCATAATAAATAGAAGCCCTTTCTGCTCCAGCCATCCCAATGTGTTTATCTCTCACTTACATCAACCATGGAAGCTGTGATTTTTTTTACCTTTTTGTTTGAAATTTGAAAAAATGCTTTCTGCAACCATCATTTCCTGTAGATTATATCCCATCATGCACTGTTTTATGCTGTTTTACTGCAACGGACCTGTGACGTCATACCCCCTCATGCCGTTGCGTCCCAGCGTGCGCTCCAGCCCTCATCTGGTCACTGCACAGCTTACCCGGAAACCATCTATGGTGAAACCAGGCATCTGCTTTTCCATGTACAGCACAAGCACTGCGAATGGTCTACATAGCAACAGGGGACTTCCACATCACGGCTGTGAACTGACTGACTCCCGAACCTTGTCTACATGCCTGTATTCAACTACTTCTATGTAAGTGCTTTAATACTGATCTTTTATTAAAGTGTACAGTTTTCTAAGTGGCACCTGTTTAGTTGTTACTTCTGTTGAGTGATTCAGGGAGGCTGGATGACTCAGCAAGCAACATCTTTGTTGACTCCCCCTCCTCTCTGGAAACTTGGAGAAGCTTCCAGAAGTAGAGGGTAAAGTCTAGGAGGAGCTGTTTGGAGTATTGGTGAGGGCCCCAGCCAATCTCCAGCAAAATGGGCTGACAGAGGGCAGGCTACCTCATAAGTACTCATGAGTCATGCCAGCAGGGGAAGTCAGGTGGAAGATGGGAGATAGAGTGCTGAGAAGGCTGTTGATGGCTCTTAAGGTTGACCCTTAGGCTGGGTGGCTTATTCTCATGTGCTGGAAGGACCCTCTACAACACATGGAGGAGTCCTTTCTTGGAGGCACCGGAGCAAGGATAGTGCAGGAGAGAAGATCAGCACATCCAGGTGGTCTCCTGAGCAATCAGCAGGGTGGGCTGGTGAGTAATCAGTCTGGGAGCACTGTGGGGAGAGAGAGTGTCAGTCTGAGAGGACTGTGATGAAGGAGCCAGGAGGGCTAGTGAAACGGGCAACTAAAGACAGGCGGTCTGGCAGTGCCTGAACAAATGGTGCTGGGATCAGTGGCCACAGGAGTGATTAAGCTGGACACTGCAATTTTGCTACACACTGAGGCTGGCCATACATGTTCAATTTTCTTGTACAATTTTCTTTTAGATTTACAAAAAAACATATAATATGAGGTCAAACTAAACAACACTTTCAATTGTATGCAATCAGGCAGGCCAGTGCACTACATAGTTGAAGGTAAATCTAAAGAAAATTGTACAGAAAATTGCACAGAAAATTGTATCATGTATGGCCAGCCTTAAAGGGGCCTTGGGTTCCTGCCTATAGCAGGCTTTAGCTCTAAATCTGACTTTGTCAGATCCCAAAGCAGTGTGACAACTGTAATTCTGCAAGCAAGAGTGCTGGAGGAAGTGATAAGTGTATATAGACTGTGTATAGGAAACATTGTCCCTGAAGTTTTTGAAGTCAAGTGGGCATTCCACAATTTTCCCAATCCCTATCCAGGTTATATCCCCTCAGTAAAACAAACCAAAAAAAAAATACTGGACTGTTTCCTGACTGTGAAGTTACTGTGAGAATTCAGTGTGCCTGGCTATGCAGGGTGGGGATCTCAATCTAGGAGGGAGTGGATGGAGACACTCAACTGTTAGGCCCCATTCACATCTCTACATAGTGGGGACTCACGTTCCCTCATGCAGTTTTTTTGTTACATAGTTACAGAACATAGTTTTGGGTTGCGTATTGGAGCGTTTCCGCTCAAAATACATAGGGCAGCCCATTCACTTGAATAGGCTGTTCCATGCAAAACAAATGCCCCAAAGAAGCTCCAAAAAGAATTTTAGCATGAAGCGTGGCACATTTGTTAACCTCCTTTTTGATGCGTTTGCAGCGTGTTTGTCATGAACATTAAATGTGCAATAAACGTTAAATGACAATGTAAGCAAGATGCAAGATTGAAGCACATTTCCGAAATGCGTGGCAAAGTGCGCATTTTATATGCAGTTTGCTGTGTGTCCGGAAATGCGCAGATGTAAATGGAGCCTCACTGTTCTTGTGTAAACACACCAATTTCCATTTCAGGTCCCATTCACACCTAGCCTAATGGGAGTGCATGTTTTTTGGTAGATATGTGCACACTGAAATATTTTGTTTCAGAATTTTGTTTTTGTCTGAAAAATTCATTTATTTAGTTACTCCCGAAATTCATTTTTATTTTATTTTTTTCATTAAAAAAATGAATTCGTCCAAAAATCCAAATTAATTAAAGCGGAGCTCCACCCAGGAAAACAACATTTTCCCATGTTGTTTAAAAAAAAAAAAAAAAAAAATACTCACCCGAAATACCTGTTGCTATGCGGAAGTCCGTAATCTGCCTCTTCCAGTCCGCGGTGCCTTTTCTTCTTGTCCTTCTCCTTGTGAATGGGGCGCGCTGCTTTCTGGGAACTGTGTGTGTTCTCAGAGAGCAGCGCGCCCATTCACAAGCCAGCGTGAGACTCACGCAGGTGCAGTAGGAAATGGGCAGTGAAGCCGTACGGCTTCACTGCCTGTTTCCCATAGTGTGAATGGCGGCGCAGGACCCGGAGCGATCGTGGGACCGGCATCGGGGGGGGGGGGGGCGTCAGCGCGGGCGCCTAGGACAGGTAAGTGTCCTTATTTAAAGTCAGCAGCTACACTGTTAGTAGCTGCTGACTTTAAAAAAAAAAAATCGCGGCTGGAGCTCCGCTTTAAGTTTAAATCTGTCATTGAAGACTTATGGTGTCTGTTGAATGTTCGACGGAGCAGCTAAAAGATTTGACACCGCAATCGTATATTTCCGGTCGAATGTTCCACCTACAAGCTATAGAACAATTCTAATGTTGTATGACACTAGTAATAATTATATTTATAAATTATTTTATACTAGTCAACCAACATTAGAATTCTTCTATAGCCTATGGGCCGAGCATTTGACCAGAAATGTATGATTGCGGCGTCGTACAGTTTAGCTGCTTGTCGAATCTTTTTAGAACTTTCAACAGACACCATAAGCCTTCAATGACTGATTCGACCTTTGTATGTTTTTCGCTGCTTCGTCGAATCTTCGTCATTAATGTCAAATGGTCTACCCTAACACTGTCTCTATAATGTTGAACCTTTTCTCTCTATGTCGAATCTTTCCTCTCTATGTAGAATAATCTTGGACCAATAGAACTTGGACTTAAGGTTAGGCACATTCAACCACAGGTTCAATAGACACAGATTGTCATTGTCAGTGTCATGTCGAATCTCCTATCTATATCGAACTGTTGTAGCAATGAAAACAAAAATAAAGATTTTTTTTATGTCGGATCTTTCGGATTCTGCACGTTCGTTTTCATTTGTTAAAACAATAGCGAATATACCTGAAATTCGGTCAAAAATGCATTCAGACGAAAACAAATGCACGTGTCTATTTTTTGGCTCATTTGTCTATTTTTTGGCTCATTTTTCCTGTGACAAAGGGCAGTCCATTGATTCTATTGGGCTGTCCCAAGTAGCTTATGGGTCATTTTGGCATGTTGCGGTTTGCATGTTTTTCATGTTTTGGTGTGTTTGATGCTTGCCCCTATGACCTTATGCACAGCACTTTTTTTGGAGGTTAACTGTCTAGCTATTTATAAACTATTGCAATGGAAGTGTGGTGCTTTCGGTGCACACAATTTATCGAACAACAATGCAGAAGCGTGCTGAATACAAAGAGCAGCTCCAACAACAGATCCTTGCCAGATTAGCTTTATACATTTTCACAATGGTAAAAACAACAATATTCCCCGTGAAGAAAATGGCAAAATATCCAAATGAACTTTTATAAACCAGCCCCAATATGTTAAGTAAATCAAATGAAAAAGACACCCAGTAAGGCATTCTTCTCACTTTACAGTTACGGCTTTGAAGCCAGTTACAGAGTGACATCATTCAGAATTTAGAGGAAAAATAAAACTCAAAGCTAAGAAACGCTGGTTAGGAATGGAAAAACATGTGAGGGAATAAAATAGACAGTGCATTTTGGGAATTAGTTACAAAAAAATTCCATACATCAAGCTTCTCAATCTGCGCAGAACAGATGTCAGAAGCTTGCTAGGAGGACTGTTAGAAGAACACTAGGTACAAAGCTTCCTGGCATTAAACCAATGACTGTAAATGTCATGCATGTCATAATTTACTTATGTAACAGGCACAGGCATTATGTTCACACTGGAAGTTTTTAAAGCATGTTCCTGCACGGAGGAATAGTGCAATTAGACAGTCAGGAAGGTATAATTACTGTTAGAACAAGTTGGCATGTAATTCTGTCTAAAATCACAATTTAGACACTTCTTTCCTGAAGCAAGAAAACCTTTTCTGAATTACTTGTTCTTCAAATGGCATTGATCTTTGTACTCATCATTACAGTTTGAGCTCAGATCTATAGCTACTTTATCAATAAGGTGTGAAAGCCCTTCTCCAGGGCTTTTGCTGTGTCATCTGCCTCAGACCTTCAACAATCAGTTGTTTATCTAGACAGAGAGTAGCTGACTGTTACTTTTTCCAATGCAGCTTTAGCCTTGAAAGACTTTTATGTTTTTTCTCAAGCTGTACTAAAACAGCAAATTAGTGAGGTGACCCATCTCGATAAAAGTGCCAAAATCCCATCATAGGCATTATGTTACATCTAAAACATACATATTAAAGCTCAAGTAAACCAAATGTTTTATTTAGTTTTTAGATAAAAGTAGGAAATCGGGTGATCACATCTCCAAACTGTCATTCAGGGACACCACCCCCCCTTCCCAAAAATCAACGAATTACAGCACAGCCGAGGCATCGGTTAACCACTAGCGGGCTAAGAAGGGGTTAAGTGTGTCCTAGGGAGTGATTCTAACTGTGTGGGGGCTGGGCTTACTGTGACACAACACGATCGCTGCTCCCGATGACAGGGAGCAGATGATCAGTGTCCTGTCACTAGGCAGAACAGGGAGATGCCTTGTTTACACAGGCACCCCACTGTTCTGCAGCTCCGTGACACAATCGTGGGACACCTGTGGACATCAAGTCCATGGGTCCAGTGGGCACAGTCACAGAGTTTGCAGCAGGGACGCGCACCCACCGTTGGCGGCACGTGTGCACCCACACGGTGGCAAATTTAAAGGGACGTATATATACTCCCATTTTCCTATCCGTGCCATTCTGCTGACGTAAAAGTGGGTGCGGCGGTCGGCAAGTGGTTAAACAAAATAGGTGCTAATTGCGATTACATTGAAATTTGCTGGGTATTGTGACAAAGTTGCAGAAATAGCGGTAATGTAGTGCAGCAAAGTCACTGGTCTTAAGCAATAAATCAAAAAGAAATAATACAAAACAAAATGGCCTACTCCAGTTTAGGAGGATAACTAACAGTAGTGTCCCTCACTACGCTTTACTGGAGGGGCTATTCCGGCCTCCAAATGCAGACAGCCTCCAATCTGTCCATCCAGCTCAGCATGCCTCTCACACTGAGCTCTCACTCTCCACAGTCACTACCAGGTGAAAGTTAATTAATAGGGAGAGAGGAGGTTTACCTGTTGGCCAGGTTTAACTCCTTCCAAGACAGGGAAAGCTGACCTTTCTAGTCTCTCACTGACGTATATGAAATCCTGTACCCTGTCACAGTATATAAGGAATAATTCCTCACCTAAGATTTAGTGGGATTTAGGGCATAATATTAGTCATTTATGGTTATTATAGTCCTTATAAGATCACACATTTGTTTTCACACTATCTATAACACAATTTTACAGTATGTGTTTACAATGTATTTTAATGTTAGCTGTGACCCATATAGCAATGGGTCCATCTGGATAGTGTAATTGCTGTCACACATTACAATCCAGAGCATTTGAATAATCCTGTGTAGAACATGTCAAAACATTCTGACACTTATTTTGTGTCTGTGTATAAAAGTTCATTGCATTCAGTTGGGCAAGGCTGCGGTGTAAGGCTGAGGATAAATGCGAATTAGGTACCCCCGCAGCAGCCTTTCTATCCTTCTGATAAGTTGTCAAAACATATTTATATAGGAGTGAAGAGATCATTTATTGCAAACCTATTAAAAAAAAACAAATGATGGGAGCTTTTCATTGGATATTCCGACTGTGTGCATGTTCCATCAGACTTTTTCCATCTGAATTTCCGACGGACTTAGAGAGCAGGTTCTCTATTTTTCCGTCAGAAATTCCGACAGAGTTTTGCCTGGTCAAAAGTCCGACCATGTGTACGCACCATAAGATTTCAGATGGCAGCAACAGTTCTATAACTCAAAGGGGTTGTAAAGACAAAAATATTTTCCTATTAAAATTAAAGTCTGACAGTAGCTGATAAAGTAAAAAGTAATGTTTTGCATTATAACTAGTTTGATACCTGTTGAAATCGAGCTGTTTTATTCACCTCCAGCACTCCTGAATCGTTATTCTCACTGACTTCCTGGTTTGCGGTGCGCATTCATTCTTGCTACATCACGGCCTAATGGGAACTACAGTTCCCATTAGACTTAGCCTCCATGCCTGTGAGGGATAAGAGAGCATCTTCACGCAGGGCTGTAGTCATAGAAAGGGGGTGAGCACATTCTGCTTTCCACCATGCAAAACAGTTCAGGTGCTGGTGGAAAGCAAGAAGAGGAGACAGGAAATGGCATTTTCAAACCTGGATTACTGTATCTTGGAGGTCAAAAGAAAAAACGAGGCAAGTGATATTTAAATGCTCTAGCTTACAGCAATCAATTGATCTAAGAAAATACGAACCTTTAGTGTTCCTTTAAGTTGTAAACGAAGCAGATGGAAGTACTGCCCCCTAGTTCTGATAACCCTGATGCATTTTGGATACACTCCACCAAATGTCAAGGAGGACAAATGTCTGCTTTTTAATTAGTGGCTTGTTGATAATATGGCTGGGGACAGGCTTACACTATTAAAGCGGATGTCCGCTGAAAGAAAAATATTAAAAGCCAGCAGCTACAAATACTGCAGCTGCTGACTTTTAATATTAGGACACTTACCTGTACTGGACTCCAGCGCTGTCCCCTGCAGAGGACGAGCGATCGCTCATCACTCTACTGCTCCCCCGCCATCCTCGGTGGAGGAACCAGGAAGTGAAGTGCTCCGGTTTCACGGCCCGGTTCTCTACGGCGCATGCACGAGTCGCGTGACGCCTGCCAATTGGCTCCCGCTGTGTACTGGAGCCGAGTGTTCCCAGCACATAACGTGGGGTTGGGGGCGGGACGTGACGTCATGTCCGCAATCTGCCCGGTGTGGCCGGAAGTGGGTGCAAATACCTGTCTTTAGACAGGTATCTGCACCCCCTCCCCCTGAAAGGTGTCAAATGTGACACCGAAGGGGGGGAGGGTTCCGATCAGCAGGAGTTCCACTTTAGGGTGGAGCTCCGCTTCAATATTTTCATAGTGGTTTCACATTTAAGTAGATGAACTCAGACTGTGTGATGTCATAATAGTTGTCAATTATAAGCAGAAACATAAGGAAAATTAAATCATTCTATAAACATTTTTATTGAAAAACAGATATGCCCCTAATCTACAATAAACAGAATGAATGTAGCATCGGCACACGCCAAAATGATGTCAATAGACCAGGACACGTTAGCCGGATATGAAAGTTCATGGAAACCTTGGTTGAACTACGTTCTGCCCAGTGTAAATACTGATGCTGTTATATTGCCATGGTAGCCAGCCATCCTTAGCAAACCTCCACTTACTATAACAACAGACAACAAAATCCGGACCACTCCTGCAGACACCCCTCACCCCCCCCCCTTCCTACCCTCCTCCCGTCTCCCCACGTTTTGGACGACAGTCTGGAAAGATATTGTTACTAATGTTATTAATATTGTTTTATGAGTAGGTACTGTTGAAGCTCCCTGATGTACGCATTGGTACACTTGCATGAACTATAAGCCCTATCCTTTCCAGGACTGCTCATGACAAATGAGGCACCTTATAGCAGGTCAGGCATAAATAACCATATGGACTCCACAACATACTTACACATTTATAGACCACTGGAAAAATGCCTCATCAGATGTACAATGTTCTTGTCTACATGTTATATGCTTTTTATGTATTCTATCTACTCACTGATCTTGTACGAACCATTATCTTCTCAATAAAGATATTTTGACAAGGAAAAACAGATATGCACATCAAAGTGTATTCGATATTTGTATTTTTAAAACTGGTTACACGAAAAACAAATAAATAAGAATGATAGGAAATGAAAATGATAAGTCGATAGCCTCACAGATGCAGAGAATTAAGCAGACTGCAGAAAAAATCACTCTGGACCACCACCTTGTAGAGGATCCTCTGGAGAAAAAAGAAAAACAGAGATCCAAAGGTTTATTACGTTTCCTTCTGTATTATACAGCTAACGTAATTGCTTCTAATCACTGGTGCATTTTTTGGGATTCCCTCCCATTTGTAAAGATAAACACTAGAAGGACAAATGTCTGCTTAACAATGGAAGGCTTTCCATAGCCTGGCTAGAGACAAACTTACACAATTAATACATTTACTAGTACTGATTAAATATAATAGTAATCTGGTGTCGATAAATGTAGGTTGTTCCAATGGCTTGTCATCAAAGTAGCTGAACCCAGACAGTAATGTCATAATCATTAATTATAATCAGAAACATGCACAGAAAACAAAATTATTTTATGAATGTTCTTAGTGAAGAACAGATGTGCACAATAAAGTACATTTAACTTGTTCCGACCGCCCGCCGTCATATTACTGCGGGAAGTCGGCTCCGCTGGGTGAGAGCCCGTAGCTATATGTTCTCTCGCCCCGTTACAGAGCAAGGCCCGGGAGCTATGTGTGTAAACACAAAGCTCCAGGTCCTGTCAGCGGGGGAAACGCTGATCTTCTGTTCATACAATGTAGTCCACCCCTCCCTACAGTTAGAACACACCAAGAACACACTTAACCCCTTCCCCGCCCCCTAGTGTTAACCCCTTCACTGCCAACTGGCATTTTTATAGTAATCCAATGCATTTTTATAGCATTGATCGCTAAAAAAAAATGCCAATGGTCCCAAAAATGTGTCAAAAGTGTCCGCAGTACTGAAAATGTCGCAGTACTGAAAAAAAATGCTGATCGCCGCCATTACTAGTAAAAAAAAATATTAATAAAAATGCCATAAAACTACCCCCTATTTTGTAAACGCTATAACTTTTGCACAAACCGATCAATAAACGCTTATTGCGATTTTTTTTACGAAAAATATATAGAAGAATACGTATCGACCTAAACTGAGGAAAAAAAATGTTTTTTTATATATTTTTGGGGGATATTTATTATAGCAAAAAGTAAAAAATATTGAATTTTTTTCAAAATTGTCGCTCTATTTTTGTTTATAGCGCAAAAAATAAAAACCGCAGAGATGATCAAATACCACCAAAAGAAAGCTCTATTTGTGGGAAAAAAAGGACGCCAATTTTGTTTGGGAGCCACGTCGCACGACCCCGCAATTGTCAGTTAAAGCGACGCAGTGCCGAATCACAAAAAGTGCTCTGGTCATTGGGCAGCAATATGGTCCGGGGGGTTAAGTGGGTTAAGTGGGTTAAGTGGTTAAGTAAATACATAAAAACATATAAAACACACATAAAACATAAAATAGATATGAAAAGAGTAGCAGATGTTAGTGAAAGGAATCCGACAGATACAAATAATTAAGCACAGAAAACCATTCAACCTTCTCTCTATAACATTCAGCTAATATGGCATTCATCCCTCCAATGAATGTTACCTATTTCCATTTTAGAATATCTAAAAGGCCTTGGCCCAGATTCAGGTACATCTGCGCATTATTGGACCGGCGTAGAGCACCGCCTTTACGTTAGACTTGCGCAATTTTGCCGCGTAATCCCCCTATTCTCGTAGCTTTTGCGCAGGAAATTGCGCATGCGTAACGTTTTTCCCGAGGCGTAAGGAGGAGTAATACAAATTGGGAAGGACGTGGGCGTGTTACATTGAAATGAGCCGTGACCCCATGCAAATGAAGGGCCGGCCGGCTCGCGCATGCGCGCTTGAAGGAGACCATGGTTAGCTCCGCTGTGCGCATGCTCACAACTCGGGAGCGGCGCAATCAGTGAAATTGGAAATGGACTAGGGCAACGTTGTGAACTACGCAAACAGCATAAATAGACACACACAAACGCACTTGCATTGCAAAAGTACATCCCTTTGTCCCTTCCCATTTAACCAAGTGCTTTTGTCCTGTTGTTCGTTGCGTTGTGTTTTGTAGTTGTCAGATTAGTGTTCTGTGTGATCAAGTGTTTGTTAGTAGATCTTTGAAAGTGTTTTTTAATAAGTGTTTGAGAGACTGTTTGTTTGATTGATCTATTTCTGTTCGTTTGTTTTCCTGCTGTATTTTTGTTTTGTTTTTTTGTGACTGTTTCTTGCTGAGTAGTTTTCTCTTTGTGTGTGTTCTTGCTTGATTGGTTGTGCTTGTTTGTGTGAGTGAATTTTGTTGACTGGGAGTGATTTTTTTGGGAAGTATGACAGAGAGAAAGAGAAAGCTCAATTTTACAGTTGGGGAAAAACAAATTCTTGCCCGGGCCATTAGCGAGTATGGGCGTTTCCTCCACGGCCCAGACAGTGCCAACACCACCCCGGCCAGGAGGAGGGAGATTTTGGATATGATCACTGAGCAGGTCAATTCAGCGGGGCAGGGGGAGACACGGACCTGGTCTGGGATTGACAAAAAAATCAATGACCTCCGGCGTCTGGTCAAACAGAAGCTGGCCAGAATTCATGCCCATGCCAGGGGCACAGGAGGGGGCCCACCATGCCGTATTAGGCTGACAGCGGAGGAGCGTGCGGTGGCCCTGACCTTTCATCGGCATGAAGTTGAGGGCCTGCCCGGCTTTGACTCAAGTCCGGAGCCCGTGGTGCCAGGTAAGTTTTTTTTTAATATCAGGTGTGTAGCATGTGTGGGGGAAGGGGGTGAAAGGGAATATGTGGCAAGTGTGTGGATCCTCCAACCTGTGAATGTTTTGTGTCATCCACAGATGTGCAGGAGGGTGCAGGGCCATCTGGCCTGACCGCACCAACCCCAGGACAGCAGCCTAATGAGGCCCCCCCAACAAGGCCGGAGTCGGCGGAGGAGGTTCAAGAGGAGGAGGAGAATCATGAGGAGGAGGAGAATCATGAGGAGGAGGAGTCCATGTCAGGCACTGGACGTTTGGTTTTTGAGGACTCCTCCCCTCTGGCTGGCAGCAGGCAGCCCTCCCTAAGAGGGACCCCCCCCTCCTCCCCCAACATGGCTCCCCTCACAAGGGCTTCCCCTTCTCCCCGGCCACAAGCATCAGCTGGAGGCAGGATTTCATCCCAGAACACCAGGGGGTGGCCGATCTCCTGCCCGCCACTCTGAGAAGGGACCAGTTCCTCCAGACCCGCCATCTGGGACAGGTCAGCCAGACATTGGTGCGGATGGAGGAGAGCCTGTCCTCCATCAAGGATACGCTGGGGAACCTGGACTCCCACTCCCGGGCTTTCACAACCTGCCTAAACGAGCTGCAGACGACATCAGCAGGTGTTGGGCAGGATGTGAGGGCCCTTACCCAGGCTATCCAGGCCAACACGGCAACACTTGGTGCTGCCCTGGACAGAATAGCCGTGGCCTTGGAGGGCAGGCCGCCAGGTGGGCAGAGATCAGGGGCTGCTCCTCCTTCCCCGGTTTTACCCCTCCCCCATGAGTCTCCCCTGAGAAGCCGGGGCCGGGGCCGTGGCCGGGGGCGCCCCAGGCGTGGCTCACGCAAGGGGCAATAATTTGTTTTTTCCCATTTTTTTTTTGCTGGAAAATTTTTGCTTTTGCAGGTAATTTTTTTTTTTTGGGTTGTGAATGCTGTTTGAATGTGGGGGTGACATTCCTGACGGAAAAGGGGCGTCACCCTCAATTTTGGTGGAGTAGGGTTCCCCAGGACCAGGGAGAAGTGATCCCCAGGTTCGTGTGAATGGTGTATGAATGTACAGTGACATAATTGGAGCCTTGGCGTGGCGTTGCTGCTCACAAGTCCAGCATGGTGGACTGGTGCCAATCCAATTTGATGTGGATGTGATGTGTCTGTGCTAGGGACCACAGTGGTGTGCATGCATGCATTCTCATTGTGCCATGATTAATGTGTGTGTTTAACGTGCAAAGATGCCCAATGTGAGTTGTCTCCTGGTTGCTCTTCCCCTTTAGAAGACGGGGTAGCCTCGGTTAGGGGGGGATTGTCTGGTTCAGGGGTCAGGTCATCACGTAGGGCAATCTGCAGGCCCTTTCTTACTGCGAAGTTGTGCAGCATGCAACATGCACCGATGATCTGGCACACGAAGTTTGGGGAATACAAGAGGGTACCCCCAGACTTATCCAGGCATCGGAAACTTGACTTTAGTAGGCCAAAGGTGCGCTCCACCACTGCTCGTGTTTGGGCATGTGCTTGATTGTATCTTTCCTCTCCTGGAGTTTGGGGGTTCCGGATAGGAGTCATGAGATGGGGTCCCAGTGGATATGCAGAGTCACCTGTAAGGGAAAAGACAGGAGGATGTTAGTCATGCATGTGCCCCTTGTGATGTGTGCATCATGGGAGGGGATAGTCATGCCTGACTCCCATGTCACTCACCAACCAGCCAGGTGTCCCCATACACGTTCTGATCGAATTCCATTTGGATGTGGCATTGATTGTATATGAAGCTGTCATGGCTGGACCCTGGGTGTTTGGCACGGACGTGCCATATGAGGTCTTGGGCATCGACTATCACCTGTACATTGATGGAATGCCAATGCTTCCGATTGCGGTACATGTGCTCTGTCTCCTGGGGGGGCTGGAGTGCCACATCTGTGCAATCAATGGCCCCCACAGTGCGTGGGAATCTGGCAATTCTGTAGAAATCTGTCATTGCCTTCAGTCGCAGCTCCTCAGTGGTGGGTTTGATGATTTGGTTGGCCATGCGTCTGAGGATTGCAGGGACAACCTGGTGCACACATCTGCTCATGGAGGATTGTGACATCCCAGCCACCACTCCACTTGTTCTTTGAAAAGAGCCACTGGCAAGGACATGGAGTGTTGCCATGACCTTGACCAGTGGCTGCACTGCATGTGAGCGTTGTGTTCGGCTGGTGATGTCCTCCTGCAGGGTTGTGGTTAATTCCAGGATGACATGAGGGGTGAATCTGAAGATGCGATACACCTCAGAATCACTCATGCCAAACAGGTCTATGCGGGTGCGGTATATCCTCTCCCGTGCCATCCTCCGTGCCATCCTTCGTGCCCTCATCCTTCTTTGTTCATCTAAAGTCAGTAGTATAGCTATGCGCGACGATGCCCCTGGCATGTTGGCATACAGATTGTTGTGCAACACGTGTGACTGCTGAGCTCCTCACTAACAGTGTTGCTTTATCTAACAAGTAGACTTTTTTTCTCTTTTTAGACCAGCTTTTATATGGTCTAATTTTAGACAGTATATTTTGCTGTTGCGCACACTGCGTCGCCTGCGCTGCCCCAACGTTCTTTTGTGGATCCCCGTAAGTCCCTCATTAGCATATTTGACTAGCAAATCAATGGTCTGTCTAGCGCACTTTTGCGCGGACGGATGCGCCAGTCTAATGAAATTCCGCGGGACAAAAAAAAATAGATTTTTTGCGTATCTCCTTCTGGGGATGCCGTGCTTCGAAATGCACGCGCACATTTCGACTTACGCATGCGCATCTCCTGTTGCGCAGGCGTAATCGCTCTGTGAATCTGGCCCCTTGTTTCTCCATTACATGTTACATAGTTCATCAGTTAAAAAAAGACTTATGTCCACCAAGTTCAACCAAAAGACCAATAAACGAGCCTTGCATCCCCAGAATCCTAAACTCAATTGATTCAGAGGATGGGAAGAAAACAACTTATCAAGTACGGTATATCTTAATTTGCTAGAAACTGAACTTGAAAAAAATCTTCCTGATCCCCAAAAGAGATCCCTGATCCACAAAGAGTCCACACCTGTCTGTAAATCAATAAAACATTTCTATATGACATGTTTCTTGTATTATAATATTTCAGCATTACAGTAATTCCTATTTACTCATGTTCATTTTTTTTTAATCTACCCACACATAGGGGTCAATTCACAAAGCTTTATTTTCAGATTGCGAGTGTTATTTTAACGATTTTGCACGTTATTGAAGCTAGTTCAATTCACTAAACGATTTAACGCTTTGAAAAATGATCAAATAACGTTTCCCTACACAGAACCGATATTTTAAGGTGTGGATCCTTCTTAAAGAGTCAAATCGTTATTTTAAAGATTCAAAACATTATTTTAAAGAGTCAAATCGTTAAATATGTACAGAAGTGCAATTCACAAAAATTTTTTTGACAGTTATCAATCGTTAAGCAATCGTTAATTTAACACCTCCCTCAGGGTGGCGTTATGACATTTCCCAGGCGATATTTTGTTGTTAGAGGAAGCTTTTGGCGATTTTTGTAGTGTAGTGTAGTGTTGGGCAAGCTAGAACCGTGCTCTATTTGAACTTAAAATTATCCAGAGGCGAAGAAAAACACGTTAGAATGTTGTTCAGATTTATAAACGTGTATTCCGTTCACATACTATTTTGGATGACTTTTCTGAAACCCAGGTGATAGCTAAATTCCGATTATCATCTCCCATGATTTATTCTCTGTATGAGGAAATACACATGGCTTTAGAAAACACACACTAGAAGTTTTGCACATCACATGCTCAATCTTCACGTGTGTATTGCTTGTGTCTCTCTCTCTCTCTCTCTGTATCTGCTCTTTTCCACATGCAGCTGTTCTCCTCCCCTTCTGCTCCCAGAATGCATCTCTCCAGCATTATTTAACGATCTTAAGAGTTATTTTAACGTCCCAAATGTTATTAATAACGTCTGAGTAGTTAGCATAACGTTTGGATAAAGAGTCAGTTGAAAACCATAACGACTATGTTAAATAACGATTATAGCTTTCGTGAATACCATGTTTGCTAGTGTTAAATAAGGAGTGCTAATTTAACACCTGAAGAAAACCAATAACGTTTCTCTTTGTGAATTGACCCCATAGTGGGTTATTTATTTACTAAAGGCAAATCTACTTTGCACTACAAGTGCAAACTATGGGCCAGATTCACAGAGCGATTACGCCTGTCTAACTGGTGTTAGACTGGAGTAATTTCAAATTACGTGCGTTTTTTGGCTAGTCGGAAAGCTCAAACCATGAATAGACGGCTGCGGGTTTCAATTTGACTGCATTACGTGTTCGTACGCCTTCGGATCTACGCTGCAATAAAATTGCGGCCACTGGGTGGACTTCCCGTCATTTTCCGCGTCGGGGTATGCTAATGAGCTTTTGCCGGCGATCCCAGAAATTACGATCTTCAATCGCAATCTCTTACGGCACCTTTAGTCATCTTTTTTTTACGTAACACTATACCAGCTTTTTGCTGGTCTAATATTAGACAGCCCATGTTAAGTATGGCCGTCGTTCCCGCGTCGAATTTCTACGTTTTCCGACGTCTTTTATTATTTTTTACGTAAGTCGTCCGGGAATAGGAATGTTCGTAAACGACGCTACTCAAACAACGAATGACGTAACAACGTGATTTCGCGCAATGCACGGCGGGAAATTTCTGAACGGAGCATGCGCAGTTCGATCGCCGCAGGGACGCACTTAATTTAAATGCTTCACGCCCCCCAATCGCGTATTTCGATTACGCGGCGAGAAATAGACTACGCCGTAGCGTACGGGCAAAAATCTACCAGGATTCGGTGTAGAGCCTGGTGAAATACGGCAGCGTAGAGTATTTCGATTACGCAGTGCAATATTAAGTGTATCTGAATCTGGCCCTATAAAAGTGCACTTGAAATTGCACTGAAAGTGCACTTGGAAGTTCAGTCACTGTAGATCCGAGCGGGACATGCAAGTAAAATATAAAAACAGGCCCAGATTCACAGAGCAATTACGCCTGCGCAACAGGAGATGCGCGTGCGTAAGTCTAAATGTGCGCGCGCGTTTCGTTGCGCGGCATCCCCAGAACGAGATACGCAAAAAATCGAAATTTTTTTGTCCCGCGTAATTTCGTTAGACTGGCGCATCCTTCCGCGCAAAAGTGTGCTAGACACACCATTGATTTGCTAGTCAAATATGCTAATGAGGGACTTACGGGGATCCACAAAACAACGTTGGGGCAGCGCAGGCGACGCAGTGTGCACAACAGCAAAATGTCCTGTCTAAAATTAGAGCATATAAAAGCTGGTCTAAAAAGAGAAAAAAAGTCTACTTGTCAGATAAAGCAACACTGTTAGTGAGGAGTTCAGCAGTCACACGTGTTGCACAACAATCTGTATGCCAACATGCCAGGGGCATCGTCGCGCATAGCTATACTACTGACTTTAGATGAACAAAGAAGGATGAGGGCACTGAGGAGGGCACTAAGGAGGGCACGGGAGATGTTTTATTTTTATTTTTTATTTGCTTATATAAAATTTACAATTTAATCTAATCTAATACAATATTATTATCTGATACAAGCCCCTCACTCTTCACTTGATATATCACACACGCATAGACATCTTTGGCATGAGTGATTCTGAGGTGTCTCGCATCTTCAGATTCACCCCTCATGTCATCCTGGAATGACCACAACCTTGCAGGAGGACATCAGCAGCCCAACACATGGCACCACCCATGACACCCATGACAGCTACATATCCAATCAGAGCCCCATCCCCACAGATTTCGAATAGAACATTTATGGGGACAGCTGGCTGGTTGGTGAGTGACATGGGAGTCAGGCATGACTATCCCCTCCCGTGATGCACACCTCACAAGTGGCACATGCATGACTAACATCCTCCTGTCTTTTCCCTTCAAGGTGACTCTGCATATGCACTGGTACCCCATCTCATGACCCCCATCTCATGCCAGCTCACATTATGCATCTTTGCACGTTAAACACACACATTAATCATGGCACAATGAGAATGCATGCATGCACACCACTGTGGTCCCTAGCACATACACATCACATTCTCATCAAATTGGATTGGCACCAGTCCACCATGCTGGACTTGTGAGCAGCAACGCCACGCCAAGGCTCCAATTATGTCACTGTACATTCATACACCATTCACACGGACCTGGGGATCACTTCTCCCTGGTCCTGGGGAACCCTTCTCCACCAAAATAGAGGGTGACACCCCTTTTCCGGCAGGAATGTCACCCCCACATTCACACAGCATTCACAACACAAAAAAAAATAACCAAAAAAAATGACCTGCCAAAGCAAAAAATTTCCAGCAAAAAAAAAAAAAAATCTATTTACAAAAAAAAAAAAAATTGGGGAAAAACAAATTAGTGCCCTCTGCGTGAGCCACGCCTGGGGCGGCCCCCGCCCACGGCCCCGGCTTCTCAGGGGAGACTCATGGGGGAGGGGTAAAACCGGGGAAGGAGGAGCAGCCCCTGATCTCTGCCCACCTGGCGGCCAGCCCTCCAAGGCCACGGCTATTCTGTCCAGGGCAGCACCAAGTGTTGCCGTGTTGGCCTGGATAGCCAGGGTAAGGGCCCTCACATCCTGCCCAACGCCTGCTGATGTCGTCTGCAGTTCGTTTAGGCAGGTTGTGAAAGCCCGGGAGTGGGAGTCAAGGTTCCCCAGCGTATCCTTGATGGAGGACAGGCTCTCCTTCATCCGCACCAATGTCTGGCTGACCTGTCCCAGATGGTGGGTCTGGAGGAACTGGTCCCTTCTCAGGGTGGCGGGCAGGAGATCGGCCAACCCCCTGGTGGTCTGGGATGACATCCTGCCTCCAGCTGATGCTTGTGGCCGGGGAGAAGGGGAGGCCCTTGTGAGGGGAGCCATGTTGGGGGAGGAGGGGGGGGGGGGGGGCTCCCCCTTAGGGAGGCCTGCCTGCTGCCAGGCAGAGGGGAAGAGTCCTCAAAACCCAAACGTCCAGTGCCTGACATAGACTCCTCCTCCTCATGATTCTCCTCCTCATCATGATTCTCCTGCTCCTCTTGAACCTCCTCCGCGGACTCCGGCCTTGTTGGGGGGGCCTCATTAGGCTGCTGTTCTGGGGTTGGTGCGGTCAGGCCAGATGGCCCTGCACCCTCCTGCACATCTGTGGATGACACAAAACATTCACAGGTTGGAGGATCCACACACTTGCCACATATTCCCTTTCACCCCCTCCCCCACACATGCTACACACCTGATATTAAAAAAAAATAAACCTTACCTGGCACCACGGGCTCCGGACTTGAGTCAAAGCCGGGCAGGCCCGCAACTTCATGCCGATGAAAGGTCAGGGCCACCGCACGCTCCTCCGCTGTCAGGCTAATACGGCATGGTGGGCCCCCTTCTGTGCCCCTGGCATGGGCATGCATTCTGGCCAGCTTCTTTTTGACCAGACGCCGGAGGTCATTAATTTTTTTGTCAATCCCAGACCTGGTCCGTGTCTCCCCCTGCCCCGCTGAATTCACCTGGTCAGTGATCCTATCCAAAATCTCCCTCCTCCTGGCCGGGGTGGTGTTGGCACTCTGTGGGCTGTGGAGGTAACGCCCATACTCGCTAATGGCCCGGGCAAGAATCTGTTTTTCCACAACTGTAAAATTCAGCTTGCGTTTTCTCTCACTCATCCTTCCAAAAAAAATCAGTCCCAGTCAACAAAATTCACACACACAAACAAGCACAACCAATCAAAAAAAAAAAAAACACACACAGAGAGAAAACTACTGAGCAAGAAACAGTCACCAAAAAACAAAACAAAAATACAGCAGGAAAAGAAACAAACACAAATATATCAATCAAACAAACAGTCTCTCAAACACTTATCAAAAACCACTTTCAAAAATCTACTAACAAACACTTGATCACACAGAACACTAATCTGACAACTACAAAACACACCGCAACGAACAACAGGACAAAAGCACTTTGTTAAATGGGAAGGGACAAAGGGATGTACTTTTGCAAAGGAAGTGCGTTTGTGTGTGTCTATTTATGCTGTCTGCGTAGTTCACAACGTTGCCCTAGTCCATTTCCAATTTCACTGATTGCGCCGCTCCCGAGTTGTGAGCATGCGCACAGCGGAGCTAACCATGGTCTCCTTCAAGCGCGCATGCGCGAGCCGGCCGGCCCTTCATTTGCATGGGGTCACGGCTCATTTCAATGTAACACGCCCACGTCCTTCCCAATTTGTATTACTCCTCCTTACGCCTCTGAAAAAACGTTACGTATGCGCAATTTCCTGCGCAAAAGCTACGAGAATAGGGTGATTACGTGGCAAAATTGCGCAAGTCTAACGTAAAGGCGGTGCGCTACGCCGGTCCAATAATGCGCAGATGTACCTGAATCTGGGCCACAGCATTTTAGCTTGCATATGATTGGATGATAAAATTAGCAGAGCTTCCCCTCATTTCAGATCTACCCCTCAGATTTACAGCGACTGCACTTCCAAGTGCACTTCAGTCTTGTAGTGTGCACTTGCAGTGCAAAGTGGATTTGCCTTTCGTAAAAATTACCCTCATTGTATTTTAAATGCAACAGCATTTTACCTCGGAAAAAATAAAACATATAGAGTTTTTCTTTATCTCTAAATGTAACAACTGACGGTTAGATATAGTTACTTTATTATTGGTAATATTTCATGTATATATCTTTCACATTTGAAGAAACTTTTGGCCAGGACAACACATTTAAACTTCCACAAGAGGTTCCACATTTTTTTTAAATTGTAAAATGTAAAAATATAAAACTCTATTCATTAATGTTGGTCACTGCACTTCTGGTAAGTCCCTTTAGATTGTACAGTGCCTTGCGAAAGTATTCGGCACCCTTGAACTTTGCGACCTTTTGCCACATTTCGGGCTTCAAACATAAAGATATAAAACTGTAATTTTTTGTGAAGGATCAACAACAAGTGGGACACAATCATGAAGTGGAACGAAATTTATTGGATATTTCAAACTTTGTTAACAAATAAAAAACAGAAAAATTGGGCGTGCAAAATTATTCAGCCCCTTTACTTTCAGGCGGCGTACACACGACCGAGGTTCTCGCTGGAAACCAGCGAGAACCTCGCTGGAAGCTGCATTCCAGCGAGGACCTCGGCCGTGTGTACACTCTCGGCGAGCTTGCCGTCGGGAAGCCCGTCGAGCAGAAATAGAGAGCACGCTCTCTATTTGCTCGACGGCCCGCCTGGAAGAATGGCTGGTTGCCATTCCCGACGGGCGGGTCGCCGATTTCGACGGCCGGCAGGGAACCTCGACGGGCGGAACGATGTGTTCTGCCCGTCGAGGTTCCCTGCCGTGTGTACACGGCCTCAGTGCAGCAAACTCTCTCCAGAAATTCAGTGAGGATCTCTGAATGATCCAATGTTGACCTAAATGACTAATGATGATAAATAAAATCCACCTGTGTGTAATCAAGTCTCCGTATAAATGCACCTGCACTGTGATAGTCTCAGAGGTCCGTTTAAAGGCAGGTCCGAGATACTGTTGTGGAGAAGTTTAAAGCCGGATTTGGATACAAAAAGATTTCCCAAGCTTTAAACATCCCAAGGAGCACTGTGCAAGCGATAATATTGAAATGGAAGGAGTATCAGACCACTGCAAATCTAAGAAGACCTGGCCGTCCCTCTAAACTTTCAGCTCATACAAGGAGAAGACTGATCAGAGATGCAGCCAAGAGGCCCATGATCACTCTGGATGAACTGCAGAGATGTACAGCTGAGGTGGGAGACTCTGTCCATAGGACAACAATCAGTCGTATATTGCACAAATCTGGCCTTTATGAAAGAGTGGCAAGAAGAAAGCCATTTCTTAAAGATATCCATAAAAAGTGTTGTTTAAAGTTTGCCACAAGCCACCTGGGAGACACACCAAACATGTAAAAGAAGGTGCTCTGGTCAGATGAAACCAAAATCGAACTTTTTGGCAATAATGCAAAACGTTATGTTTGGTGTAAAAAGCAACACAGCTCATCAACCTGAACACACCATCCCCAATGTCAAACATTATGGTGGCAGCATCATGGTTTGGGCCTGCTTTTCTTCAGCAGGGACAGGGAAGATGGTTAAAATTGATGGGAAGATGGATGGAGCCAAAATACAGGACCATTCTGGAAGAAAACCTGATGGAGTCTGTGAAAGACCTGAGACTGGGACGGAGATTTATCTTCCAACAAGACAATGATCCAAAACATAAAGCAAAATCTACAATGGAATTGTTCACAAATAAACATATCCAGGTGTTAGAATGGCCAAGTCAAGGTCCAAACCTGAATCCAATCGAGAATCTGTGGAAAGAACTGAAAACTGCTGTTCACAAATGCTCTCCATCCAACCTCACTGAGCTCAAGCTGTTTTGCAAGGAGGAATGGGCAAAGATTTCAGTCTCTCGATGTGCAAAACTGATAGAGACATACCCCAAGCGACTTACAGCTGTAATCGCAGCAAAAGGTGGCGCTACAAAGTATTAACTTAAGGGGGCTGAATAATTTTGCACGCCCAATTTTTCAGTTTTTTATTTGTTAACAAAGTTTGAAATATCCAATAAATTTTGTTCCACTTCATGATTGTGTCCCACTTGTTGATTCTTCACAAAAAATTACAGTTTTATATCTTTATGTTTGAAGCCTGAAATGTGGCAAAAGGTCGCAAAGTTCAAGGGGGGCGAATACTTTCGCAAGGCACAGTATAATAGTCAGGACGCACTCTACATTGCATATAGAAAAAGGAGCTGTGTGTTAGTGAGCGTCCTGACTCTCCTGTAGTCCAAGGGAGGGGGCAAGCACGACACTCCCCTTTAACTAAATTATAGAATTTTCATGAGACTTATCAGATAAGGTAGTATGAGTATGCAGCAATCCATAGTTACTAGACTTTACTTTTACAGAAAAATATGAGTTTTGATTGGCTGGAGCAACTGCACATACCACTTGAAAAGTAATATACATATTTCAGGATATTTCTTTCACCTCCTGCAAAATCAGTTTTCCATTCCACCCTAAAGCAGAAATGTGGCCACGACATGGACATGCAACTGTTTTTATTTTCTTAACAAGCAATAAATAATTACAAACTGAGTGTGTAATACAAGGTTCTACAATATACTCTGTTAAATGTCACCTTACAGTTGGTAAACAAAAAAATTATGGGAAAAGTTAAAATGACTAATTTTCCCAATGTATACAATATGAGTGTACTTGGAGTTGCTGCTGAGGTTAGGTGATGTTAACTTTATAAAACAAATTTGGAAATAACACAGTGCTGCCCCTTTAAATTCTTAAATACATGCATAAAAAATATATATATACATGCAATCTTAAAAGTGCAAAGTGCATAAAAACTTCTTAAAGCACTAAATCCACAATGTTGTGTTCCCCTTCTTCGTGTCCCCACTCACCAGCAATAGCTCAAATCAAACATGTAGAGAGATCTCTCATGTGTTCTGAGATGGTGTAATGATGATCCTTTATATCTCTCTTCCTTTTCTCCTCCATCACTTTTACCAGGGCCAATGCATTATTTCATGCCATAAAATTATAGAAGAATTTCCATAGTGTTAAACCGTTTTTATTGTGTTTAATATCTTTAAAAATATACTTACAATGTTGCAGTGAAAATAGAGCATGTAAATTGGCTATGGCAATGATGGTCACAGCGTGCGTTCCAACAGCCAGATATGATGCAATTGGATGTCCTCTCTTGATGCCTTTCGCACTCCCACTGGGCATCTTCAGAAGCTTCTAAAGTGAGTCGAAACAGACATATATATTTTTATGCATGTATTTCAGAATTTACAGGAGCAGCACTATGTCATTTCCAAAAATGTGTAAATAAAATATAAAACAAGCTTTCACCGATCTCTGTAGCTGAAGCCACTGTGGAATAAATTATCGTCAAAGTTTGAAGTTGACACTTCTGAGTTTTACTTTCACATTCTCTCTGTAGCTCAGCTCTCCCCTTCCCTGGCAATCTGCCAGTCTTATAATCTCTAATGTAAACACAGAGCAGGTGCACAAGAAGTGGGAAGAGAGCAGAGTGATTGAAGGTCTTTACTGGTTGTGATGTGTGCTTTTGCTTTGGGGATGAATTGCTCCACAGTGGCTGTAACTTCAGAAGTAAGTGAAGACTTCTGTCCATTGTCTGGACAGTGTTTTTTTAATCAAATATTTTTTTTTTTTTTTTTTTTTTTTTTTTTTTTTTTAAAGTGTATTTTTGTGCGTGAACTCGAGAGAGAGGAGCCGGACTGCAGGAGTTGGGAGTAGGCAGACCCTCCCCCCGGAGGCAATCGCCATCCTTCTCCATGCCCCTGGTGGCAATGGCGGGTGTGAAGGGGGGCCTCCCACTCACCCCGCCCTACCTGCTCCTCTTGGGAGCCCAACTGGGGCCCAACGGGACCCCAATGGGGCAGAGGGACTCCCCCTATGAGGGAGTGAGGGGGCCTAGCCCACCCAGCCAGCCCCGTAGGTCCTTCGCCTCTCTTTATTTTAAGAGACCGCATGGCCAAAGTGCATGTGTTTTAAACCAATTTCGTGTGCGTGCAAGTGTGGTGGTTTTTGTGGGGGGGGGGTGGGCGTACTAAGCACAGGCGTACCTTGCATAGCACACCCACCGGGAGCCGGGCTGAGACCACCAAACTCAATTCACATGTAGCCGAGACCGGGATCCGAACCCTTGGCTGCAGAGGTGAATGGCTTGTCAGCGCAGTGCCAATCACGTTGAGCCACCACAGCTCTAATCAAATATTTTTTATTGGAAAATATTTTTTTTTCTTGTTCTTGCTATAAATGAGAATTGTATTTGTCCCAATGGTGCTCAGAGGCTAAAGGGTAGATATATTACTCTTATATATGCTCACTCTCCATACCCTTCCCTCACATTTTTTCCCCAACACTCCCTGATACAGTGCCTTGCGAAAGTATTCAGCCCCCTTGAACTTTGCTACCTTTTGCCACATTTCAGGCTTCAAACATAAAGTGGAACAAAATTTATTGGATATTTCAAACTTTAACAAATAAAAAACTGAAAAATTGGGCGTGCAAAATTATTCAGCCCCCTTAAGTTAATACTATGTAGGGCCACCTTTTGCTGCGATTACAGCTGTAAGTCGCTTGAGGTATGTCTCTATAATTTTTGCACATCGAGAGACTGAAATTTTTGCCCATTCCTCCTTGCAAAACAGCTTGAGCTCAGTGAGGTTGGATGGAGAGCGTTTGTGAACAGCAGTTTTCAGTTCTTTCCACAGATTCTCGATTGGATTCAGGTTTGGACCTTGACTTGGCCATTCTAACACCTGGAAATGTTTATTTGTGAACCATTCCATTGTAGATTTTGCTTTATGTTTTGGATCATTGTCTTGTTGGAAGACAAATCTCCGTCCCAGTCTCAGGTCTTTTGCAGACTCCATCAGGTTTTCTTTCAGAATGGTCCTGTATTTGGCTCCATCCATCTTCCCATTAATTTTAACCATCTTCCCTGTCCCTGCTGAAGAAAAGCAGGCCCAAACCATGATGCTGACACCACCATGTTTGATAGTTGGGATGGTGTGTTCAGGGTGATGAGCTGTGTTGCTTTTACGCCAAGCATAACGTTTTGCATTATTGCCAAAAAGATCGATTTTGGTTTCATCTGACCAGAGCACATTCTTTTACATGTTTGGTGTGTCTCCCAGGTGGCTTGTGGCAAACTTTAAACAACACTTTTTATGGATATCTTTAAGAAATGGCTTTCTTCTTGCCACTCTTCCATAAAGGCCAGATTTGTGCAGTATACGACTGATTGTTGTCCTATGGACAGAGTCTCCCACCTCAGCTGTAGATCTCTGCAGTTCATCCAGAGTGATCATGGGCCTCTTGGCTGCATCTCTGATCAGTCTTCTCCTTGTATGAGCTGAAAGTTTAGAGGGACGGCCAGGTCTTCGTAGATTTGCAGTGGTCTGATACTCCTTCCATTTCAATATTATCACTTGCACAGTGCTCCTTGTGATGTTTAAAGCTTGGGAAATCTTTTTGTATCCAAATTGGCTTTAAACTTCTCCACAACAGTATCTCGGACATGCCTGTGTGTTCCTTGTTCTTCATTATGCTCTCTGCACTTTAAAACGGACCTCTGACACTATCACAGTGCAGGTGCATTTATACGGAGACTTGATTACACACAGGTGGATTTTATTTATCATCATTAGTCATTTAGGTCAACATTGGATCATTCAGAGATCCTCACTGAACTTCTGGAGAGAGTTTGCTGCACTGAAAGTAAAGGGGATGAATAATTTTGCACGTCCAATTTTTCTGTTTTTTAAATATCCAATAAATTTCGTTCCACTTCATGATTGTGTCCCACTTGTTGTTGATTCTTCACAAAAAATTACAGTTTTATATCTTTATGTTTGAAGCCTGAAATGTGGCAAAAGGTCGAAAAGTTCAAGGGGGCCGAATACTTTCGCAAGGCACTGTGTGTGTATATATATATATATATATATATATATATATATATATATATTGTGTGTATTGTACAGTATATATTATGTGTGTAAAGGGAAGATGCAGGCAATAAAGCTGGCCATGCAATTTTCATTCCTTCAACCATGGGGTGAAAAAAAGAAAACCACTTACTTCCCCCATCACCACAGGCAGTATTGATAGAGGAATTCTTCCCATTGCAATGTTGAATTCTGACAGTGGGAGGTTTCCCCACCATCAACATACAGTGATCAATGCTACTGGCTATAGCCAGTGATCATACAAAAAAAAATTCAGACTGGTTGTACAACCAGCCTGCCCATACATGGATCGAAATTAAGCCAATTCCTGCTGAACTGGCCTAATTTCAATCTGTCTATGGCTGGCTTAACTACACAGCAAACAGTAAGGAATTAAATACAGGGATCAAGTGGGTAAAACTGATTACCATATTTGGAGTTAAAAGGGAATATATTCCCCTTTGAGACAAGTGGTCAAAACTGTATCCAGAAGGTTTTATTCTTCTTCTAGAACTACAGATTTGTGATTTTTATTTTATAAGTAGATGCTTGCCCCTTATTTGAGAGCCTACCCAAAAGTTAAACTGTGAGTTGTTGTGATATAATATGTTTTATAAAATATTTAAACTATAAAGATATTTCAACTTACTTGATAGCTTGTCCAGACATAATTGGTATGCTGCTGCAAGTGATACAAGGTCTCTGGGTTCAGATAAAAAGTGGGTGATTCTGTTTTGACACTTTTTTATTTCACCCAGTGAAGCACTTTTAGTAGGTTCGGAAAACATATAGTTCATTTATAGCACCAAGGATTGAGTGCAATAAAGTTTAGATTAAATAAAACTACTGTTCTCCACTGAATAAACAGTTCATTTGCATGAAGCAATAAAGGCTTACCACAGTCAAAAAAAAAAAAAAAAACACCCCAAGGAGACTCAGACAGCAATAAAAACTTGTTTAACCTTACCCAGTACTATCCAATCATGAAAAAATATGTGGCTATTGTTAGGCACATACTTGTTCCAAGTCAGTGACTCAAGGTCAACAGAAAGATCGAAATGGAATTTCAATTATTGCTAACTTACACAACAATTGTAGTAAAAATGCATTGTTTGTATCTGTGATACAATGACATATGTACAAGAAGAATGTTTCATATCCCTAGCTCCTCTCTTTTTTGGTAACATATTTTTCAAATACACCAAGAACCCCTAGCTAAGTCTTAGTTGTGGGCAATCTCAGGGCCCACGAATTCACCCCCTATTTAAAATGTAAACTCCCATAGATTAATTGTACCTATAGAGAAGACTATAATAAGGCTTCCCTATAGGTACTGTAAATATATTTACTGTATATATGCAGTCGATGATGTCATGGACGCATGCGCATATGAGGCCCTGTACACACGATCAGACATGTCCGAGGAAACATGTCCGAAGGACCGTTTTCATGGGACCAGGCTGAATTGTCTGTTGGTCTGATGTGCGTACACACCATCGGACCAAAATCCCCTCGGATCAGAACGCGGTGACGTAGAACACAACTTGCCTAAAAGACCAGTTTCAGCGGACATGTTCGAGCGTGTGTACGCGGCCTCAAGGAATGGCCATCCGCGTGGACCTGGAAGGAAGATGGTTGAAGATGGATGCGGTCTCCAGCGGTGACAATGCATCGGTGGAGGGTTTCCTTTGCAGGTAAATTTCACATAATGTGCTAGAATGCAAAAAAATAAAAAATAACCCTGCGGCTTACTTCCTCTTTAATTTAGATGGAGCTAAAAAAATTCTATCACTTTTGGAAGGATATAAATGACTAGTCTCTAAAAGTTTCAAACTCACTTCAACGAATAATAATAATCATAATCATTTCTGTTCTGCATACCACTTTGTAAGCTAAATAGAAGGACCTGGGTTGGCTTTATACAATGTGGACTACAAATTGATTCTATAAGCTTCGAAAAGCTTGATCAGCTTTTAGGCAATTTATCAAAACCAGACACAAATATCTGGTACTTTAATTCTAACTATTTTCAGCCAATACTGGCCTTAATTGTAACAAAATATAGATGGATCCCTTATGCTTATGTACTCACAAACCAACCCAAATAAGCAAGGCACAGATAATGGTAATCACTGAACCAGATTGCTCATGGGATCCAGAAATCACATATGTAAAAACATCAACACTTATAAAAACTGCTAACCAGACACAATGTACTGACAACATTGCATGTGAACAAATAAAAGGAAAGAGAAAGAAAAATGGTGAAATTAGATGTGAAAGTCAAGGGGGTTGATTTACTTAAACTGAAGAGTGAAAAATCTGGTGCAGCTGTGCCATGGTAGCCAATCAACTTCTAACCTTAGCTTGTTCAATTAAAGAGGTTGTAAGAGTCGGTTCACACTGGGGCGACTTGGGATCTGACTTGAAGTCGTCTCAAGTCGTCCCAAGTCACGCTGTCCAAAAAAGCAATGTAAGTCAATAGGAGCGGTGTTAATACACACTATTTAAGTCGCTCCGACTTTAGAAAAGGTTCCTGTATGACTTCAATCAGACTTCTAGGCGATTTGTACCCATTGATTTCAATGGAAGTCGCTTCCGAGTCTGATCACTGTCTTAATTGAAGCTACTTTCCAGGAAGATAACATACATTTCTCAGGCAAACCTCTCCCTCCCCCTCCCTCTCCCAGAGCTGATTGTTGTTTTATTGGCCACTGGAATGTCTCCTGTCCTGGAGACGACTTCAAGTCGTGTTGTAAATCTCCCCAGATCGCCCTGTGGTTCATGCTCAAGTCGTGTTGGAGTTGCTTCTGAAAGAACCGACTCTAAAGTTTTCTTTTTTCTAAATAGGTTCCTTTAACCCCCCTGACGGTATTCCTGAGTCTGTCTTGGGGTGGAATTTCAGGACCAAAAGCGGTTACCCCGAGCCTGACTCTGGATCGCCTTGCAGTGTCCACAGGCACAAGTTACTTACCTTGTCCCTGGATCCTGCGATGCCTCCCCGCTGTGTGATCGAGCGGTGTCCTCCTCGCTCGATTCACAGTGCCAAGTGGTGCCAAGCTCAATTCCCTGCGACGTTATGATGCACGGGGGCGGAGATCGGCGCCAAATTTAAAAAAGTAAATAAACACAATACATACAGTATACTGTAATCTTATAGATTACAGTACTGTATGACAAAAATACACACCCCCTTTGTCCCCAGTGGTCTGCCCAGTGTCCTGCATGCACTTTTATATAATAAAAACTGTTCTTTCTGCCTGGAAACTGGGGATTGTCCATAGCAACCAAAAAGTGTCCCTTTATGTCAAAAGTGGTTTTAGACCAGCTAAAAAACAGCGATAATAAATAAGAATTACTTGCAGAATTGAGCAATAGTGATTTGTGGGGAAATTCGTCATGAAAAAATTAAAAGTAATAATTTTTATTATTATTATATTATTTTTTTATAATTATTTATATTTATTTATTATATTATAATTTATGATTTTGTGTTTCAATGTTATTATACCCGGGATGTCTACTAGACTCTTGTTTGAACAGATTTAAGTGTGTTATTTCTAAGAATTACAGGCCTACAATACACAACGCCAAATTTCCATTCAAAATAATGGTACCGCTTTCAGCACCTAAAATCTGAATTAACCACTTGCTTACTGGGCACTTATACCCCCCTCCTGCCCAGGTGATATTTCAGCTTCTGGCACTGCGTCGCTTTAACTGACAATTGCGCGGTCGTGCGACGTGGCTCCCAAACAAAATTTACGTCCTTTTTTCCCCACAAGTAGAGCTTTCTTTTGGTGGTATTCGGCGATCTGCGATTTTTATTGGGACTGCGACGTTATGGCGGACACATCGGACACTTTTGACACATTTTTGGCGTCCTTCACATTTATACTGCGATCAGTGCTATAAAAATGCACTAATTACTGTATAAATGTGATTGGCATTGAAGGGGTTAACACTAGGGGGTGAGGAAGGAGTTAAATGTATTCCCTGCATAGTGTTCTAACTGTGGGGGCAGGGGGGGTGACTGATCTGTGTCCCTATGTACAAGGAACACATATAGATCTCCTCCTCTCCAGAGACAGGACGCTGTCTCTGTGTAAAACGGCAATGAGAGATGATCTCATGTGTTTACATATGAGATCATCTCTCATTCGCCCACAGATCGCATCGCAAACGGCCACTCTAATTGGCCGTTCGCGGCGATTTGTGATTGGCTGTGTCCAAGGGACACGGCCAACACAGTGTTTCCCTGCAGCGCGCTCTGGAGCGTGCGCAGGGAAGCTGCTAGTGACAAGCCGTCAATTGACGGCTTGTTGGTAATTTAGATCCGCGCTAAAGCCGTCATTCAGCTATAGCGCGGATCTCAAGTAGTTAATCATACCGCCAGGAAGGTTAAGCTAGTACATTGTTGGTTCACTTACCTTGTCCTTTGATTTTCTTTCTAAAATGTTTTTTTTCTTTGTTTTCTTTGTTTGAATTTCTCACTTCCTGTTCCTCCTCAGGCGGCACACGGAGGCACTGTGTGAATCGAGCGAGGACCTGCTCGCTCACACAGCGGATGCATCGCTGGATCCAGGAACAAGGTAAGCCAGCGAGCACTGCAGGCTCTGCAAAGCTACCCCGAGCATGACTCGGGGATACCGATTTTAGCAACAAAAAAAACACCCCGAGTCCCGCTCGGGGATACCGCCTGGGGGGTTAATAAATGAAATAATAATATAAAAACTGCATCTTGGATTTACTCAGGTTATCTTTGTGTAATATTACAATTTGTTTGATAATCTGAATCATTTAAGTGTGAGGAAATATGAAAAAGAAATAAAAAAATCAAGAAGTGGGCAAATATTTTTTCACTGTAAAAGGGGGACAAAGGGTGTTTATAATGTTTTATATCTATACACACATGTTGTGCCTTTCATTTATATTTTAAACTGGATGGGTTGTTTACAAGTTGAGGCTAAGTAATCATTCCTTGCAAAGTGAACAGCCTATTTGCCTTTAGTAAATCAACCAAGTCCACCCAAAATGATATTTTAGTTATAGGTTAAGTCTGATGGGCTGAGTCAGCCTCTAGCTTTTTTTTTACAGATAATTAATAACCCAACCGGGAGATCGGATCTTTATGCAATAATGCCTGACTGTTTCTTGCCTTTCCAGAAACTTTGGGTGTACTTGTTCAATTTGCATGCTTCAGCACGTCCTCTTGCATTCTGCATAATATTAAACAAACAATTCAGCAGATGTGGAGACCTAAAAGAGCTCTCTACAACATCTACCAGGAACTGATCTTTTTTTTTTTTTTTTTGGAAAATGGACTCTGTAATTGCTACCTGTGGCTACCAAAGGCCATCCTGCTGCCCAACTCAAAATTTCGAAAAATAATGTTTAACACATTCTAGATGCTATTACCGACCTATATTCTACCCTGTTGTGCCAATAGATATTCAACTCACTCTGTGGTTGTAAGACTCTCTTTTGTTCTATGGCTACAATATCATATTTCTAAAATGTAAAATTTCAATAAGTTTATTGAAATAAAAAACAAAATGTTTACATTTAATAATCCCTTAATTAGCTTTGGATATTCATATGAAGGGGACCAGAGAAGAGGAGGATCTGGGCTGCTCTGTGCAAAACCACTGAACAGAGCAGGTTAGTATGACATGTTTGTTATTTAATTAATTTTTTTTTTTTTCTTTTTACAAAAGCCTGTAATACCACTTTAACTACTCTGAGGGTACTATACATTGTGCTGTTGATATGCTGTTGTGTATTAAATAATTTGCATTGCTGATATTTTTCTTGCTTACATTTACTTGTGTGACCAGCGTGTTAATAGATTGGTAATTTGCTGAAATTAAAGAAATGAAACAACACTGACACCCAGAGGTATATTGCTATATTGATGAGTATTGCAGTAAATGATACTTTCAGCTTTAGGGTATGTATAAACACATATGTAACTATATACTGTGTGTGTGTGTGTGTGTATATATATATATATATATATATATATATATATATATATATATATATATATATATATTGTATATATTCAATAGATACAGTATCTCACAAAGTGAGTACACCCCTCACATTTTTGTAAATATTTTATTATGTCTTTTCATGTGACAACACTGAGGAAATTATACTTTACTACAATGTAAAGAAGTGAGTGTACAGCTTGCTGCCCCCTTAAAATAACTCATCAGCCATTAATGTATAAACCGCTGACAACAAAATTAAGTATACCCCTAAGTGAAAATGTCCAAATTGGACCCAATTAGCCATTTTCCCTCCCCGGTATCTTGTGACTTGTTAAGACCAGTTTCATCGGACCAATTTGATGGTGTGTACGGCCTATCGGACTGTTGTCCGTCGGACCAAAGTTTTAAAACTTGCTTTAAAATCTGTCCAAAACGATGGTTAGTACACAAAAGCACCGGACCAAAAACCCACGCATGCTCATAATCAAGTCGACGCATGCTTGGAAGAATTGAACTTCATTTTTCAGCACGTCGTTGTGTTCTACGTCACCACGTTCTGGCCTGATCAGATTTTTGGTCTGATGGTGTGTACGCACATCAGACCATCAGACCACTTCAGCGTGGTCCGATGAAAACGGTCCATCGGACCATTCTCACCGGACCGGTCTGATCGTGTGTACGTGGCCTGAGTGTTACAAGGTCTCAGATGTATTACATTTGGTGTTATCACTCTCACTCTCACATACATGGCACCTCATGGGAAAATACTCTCTAAGGATCTGAAAAAAAGAATTGTTGCTCTACATAGAGATGGCTTGGGCAAGTGATGGTGAACCTTGGCACCCCATGATGCTCATGTTCTCTGTAATGTAGTTGAGCATCATAGGAAATGTAGTTCCAAAACATCTGGGGTGCCAAGGTTCGCCATCACAGGCCTAGGCTATAAAAAGATTGCCAAGACCCAGAAACTGAGCCACAAGCACGTGCACTCAACCAAAGAAGTTGAGTGCACGTGCTCAGTGTCATATCCAGAGGTTGTCTTTGGGAAATTGACATATGAGTGTTGCCAGTATTGCTGTAGAGGGTGAAGGGGTGGAAGGTCAGCCTGTCAGTGCTCAAACCATACGCCGCACACTGCATCAAATCGATCTGCATGGCTGTCGTCCCAGAAGGAAGCCTTTTCTAAAGATGATGCAAAAGAAAGCCTGCAAACAGTTTGCTGAAGAAGAGCAGACTAAGGACAAGAATTACTGGAACTGTGGTCTGATGAGACCAAGATAACAACAAAAACCTGGGGAATGCCCAGGGAAAAACCAAGCCTACTTACCGACCAGCTTGCAGAACAACCAATTAACCTGTCTAACAGTATGCGTTAAAAACAGGGGTTTTGTCCGCATGCATTTGCAAAGGCATGCGTGAGCCACAGAGCCGCGCCAAGGCACCCCGTAATCTGTGGTCCTAACACTAAACAATGAGTGTCCCCACAATGGAGGCACATACATTTTAATGGATAAATAAGGGCAGGTGGACTGAAGGGGAGCCACCCCTCCTTAAAGGTACAGGAGCACACCAAACACCCAGCATAGAGCACAATGGCTGCAAAGGTGTTGGTGCACTGCTGGACCAATAAAAACACTGCAGGTGAAGCATAAAACGTGTCCACCGCCCCCATCTATAGCTGGCCATAGCAGTAAGTAGCATTTGGAGGCTAAAGCAGATAACAACAAAAACCTGGGGAATGCCCAGGGAAAAACCAAGCCTACTTACAGACCAGCTTGCAGAACAACCAATTAACATGTCTAACAGTATGCGTTAAAAACAGGGGTTTTGTCCGCACGCATTTGCAAACGCATGCGTGAGCCACAGAGCCGCGCCAAGGCACCCCATAATCTGTGGTCCTAACACTAAACAATGAGCATCCTCACAGTGGAGGCACATGCATTCTAATGGATAGATAGGGGCAGGTGGGCTGAAGGGGAGCCACCCCTCCGGAAATAAAGATAAACCTATTTGGTTCAGATGGTGTCAAGTTTGTGTGGCGACAACCAGGTGAGGAGTACAAAGACAAGTGTGTCTTACCTACAGTCAAGCATTGTGATGGGAGTGTCAGGCCGCGTACACACGATCTAATTTGTCCGCTGAAACTGGTCCGATGGACCGTTTCAGCAGACAAATCCGATCGTGTGTATGGGCTAGCGGACATGTTTGTCCAGCGGACAAATTTCAAAGCATGCTTTTAAATTTTTCCCCAGCAGACATGTCCGTCGGATATGTCCGCTGGTTAGTATACTAACCAGCGGACATATCTGTCCGCACATGCGTCGAATGAATTCGACGCATGCGTGGAAGTTTTTCACTTCCTTGTTCGGTGACGTGCCACGTCACCGCGCTGTCTGCCAGCAGGGATTTTGATCCGATGGTGTATACACGCCATCGCACCAAAATCCGATGAGACATGTCCGCTGCAAATGGTCCGTTGGACATGTTTGAGCGGACATGTCTCATCGTGTGTACGCGGCCTTATGGTCTGGGGCATGATGAGTGCTCCCAGGACTATGGAGCTACAATTCATTCAGGAAATCATGAATGCCAACATCTACTGTGACATACCGAAGCAGAGCATGATGCCCTCCCTTTGGAGACTGGGTCGCAGGGCAGTATTCCAACATGATAACGACCCCAAACACATCTCCAAGATGAGCACTGCCTTGCTAAAGAAGTTGAGGGTAAAATGAGAGGGAGAAAATACTCAGAATAGAAAATCACTGAAAACTGAGCATGTGCAGAATTGCCACCACATCTGCAAAATCCCTAGCTGAATTGGGGACATGAACAGAAGGTGGAGATAGAGAGCAGCAGGATTAACCAGGTGTAGTTACAGAAAATGTATCTCATAAGTGACTAAGTGAGTATGAACAGCATGTAATACAGCATTTATTGATAGTTTTTTTTAATGTGGGTGTAGCACTACCCCCGGAGGAGCTGCTGGTTTGTTTTGGGTGGCACATTTACCTTGTGGCTCTCCGAATTCCTAGGGGTGTATGGTGCATATAGCAGAAGTAAAGGAATGGCCGCAACAGGTGTTTTTTGCTGTTCTCTTTATTACCCAGCTAGGTAAAAATGATAAACTTGTGGTGAAAAAGGTAAAGTTGAAGGAAGAAGAATAGCAAATTCAGGCATAGAAATAGGGAAACAGTCTTGCTCCCACATGTAACACTTCTTTGCGCCACTCCTGCCTGAGTGGGAATAGCGTACCTGGACAGGCCTCTCTCACTGACCAGAGTATCCCTCGAACCTTTGAGAAGAAGTCTCTGCCACAGACACTCCTAGGATCAATTCAGTGAGAAACGTTTGCCACAGACCCTCCTGATTGTAGTTACGGAGATGTACCTCCTTAGAGGAATTACGCCTGGATCTCCTTCTAATTTCTTTCAGGTATCATCTGACAGCCTCCCAGTGTCTGGATACCTCGATCACCGGTGGATTGTCGAGACCCTATTTGATTGCCAGCCTCTCATTGGCTCTCCTCAGATGGACACCCCACCAAACAGCTATACCGCTTGGGATCTTCAGGATTGGGAACCCAGTCAACCACTGGGCTCCCTGCCATGACTCAAATGTCCTGGACCCACATGGTTCAGGAACCAGGAACTCCACGTGGCACGCACGCCCCGGCCAGGTAGGCCATAACGCCAGGGCGCCGTGGTGCAGACCCCCTAAAAGTGGATGCCGCACTTGAAGAAGAAGACCCAAAACTAATGGCGTCTGCCCCATGAATAGCCTCCCCCAGCATGCACAGCGAGGCTCAACCCTCCTGATTGGCTGCTGGGGAAGAGCAACCAAACCTTGACCCCACTGATGCCACCTACTGCACTGGAGTGGGAAGAACACCCCAGTACAACAGAATGAGCCCACAACACAGGCATGCTGAGACAGAGGCCCAATTTGAACATTTTAACCAGATCAGAGTTTATATACACTCTGATCTCCCTCTAAATTTAAATAGCACCGGTACTTTGAAGTAACTGGGCGCTACATGGGTTTAGTAACACTTTTAGGTTAGGGGTAGGGCCAAGTTAAGTGGAATAGTAAAAGAAAGTGTCAGGGATAGGCAGTAGCTTGGAAGGCCATGGGCACTTACAATAAAATGTAAGATTCATGTCTAAATATGCAGTATAGGGTTTGAGAAGTTCTTGTGTTTCTTGGAGCTAATGCACTTACATATGCTCTATATATTTAAAGCAGTATCAAACCTCAATAAAAAATATCTTGCAGCGTATCAGTCTTTAAATGTGGTGGCTTTTTTCCTTTATTTTCAAATGGTGATCCAGCCAGTAAACACACTTCCTGTCTCAGTGTGTGTCCACTCTGGATGGAGGAGCAACAGAAACACTTTTGAACAACAAACAGCATTGTCAGTCAAGGGAGATGTTAGATACAACAACAGATTTACATTAATTTTATTAACAAATTAAAGCAGTTTTATTAGAACCAACCAAATGTTGAAGTGGTTTCTTTCTAGTTGGTTCTGTTTTCACTAAATAATGTAATTATCTAGTAATATGGATAAAATGTGATAACTGTTAAGCCGCGTACACACAACCGTTATTCGTGTCATTGAAAAAAACAACGTTTTTCTCGACGTGATTCCTCTCAAGCCTGCCTTGCATACACACGTAAAAAAATAAAATGCTCCAGCAAAGCGCGGTGACGTACAACACGTAGGACTGCACTATAAAGGGAAAGTTCCATTCGAATGGCGCCACCCTTTGGGCTGCTTTTGCTAATTTCCCATCTCATAACTTGCTTCTGAGAATGTGCTTTTTTTCCCCCCTCGTTAAAGCCTACACACGACCGTTTTTCTCGACGTGAAAAACGACGAGAAAAAATAGAGAAAGTTCTACATTTTTAACACCTATTTTTCTCGTCGAGAAAAATGCTCTGGAGAATGCACATGACCGTTTTTCATGACCAATTAAAAAATGGCATTTTTTCGTCATGAAAAACGGTCGTGTGTATGCGGCATCACTTTCAAAGTCCCGGTTTACATGTGGATAGTTAAAACAACCAGTAATAAGAATTTCCATTCATTCTGTTCCGATTCATTTTCAGCTTTTAGAAGCATTTGAACTTCAGCACAGTCATATATCTGTATTCTGTAATGGCTTATAGAAATTCCAAGAAAATACATTGCAGTTCTTACCTTCACTATCTATATTTATCCATATACTGTATTTACCCATACAGACTTTTCATAGATATCGTCATTCAGAGTTGTTTAAAAAAAATACTTTTCTATTATTAGTTTTTTTTTTATTATTTCCAAACACATTATGTAGCCTTTTGAATTTATTATTCAGGATGTCATTCAGCAAGCCTGGTTTATGTTATACTAAATATAGTATAAGAAATGCTGGTTTGAAATGCTGGTTTTGATCATTTTGGTTGCAAGGTTCTATGCATTTCCAAACACCCAACATTTTTTAAATTCACTTCTAATTATGAGCACCTTAAAATTGTTCTCTTATCCCGTCCCCTATTATTTCAATATTTCCAATTATCCCTACTACACAAAGAAAAAACCCCTATAGCAGCGCTACAACATGATATGGCACTACAATTGAATGTAGAGATCAGTAAAAAAACACAAGTGCTGCTGTAAACCATTTAGAAAAGGGCAGAAACATACAAACAAAAATACAGCGCACAATAGGAAAAATTGTAGAAACACTTTATAGTCTGAATAAAATAAGAAATAAACACAGAAAAAGAGCATAGATAAAAATTACAATATGAATGTGTGTTGATACAATTCAACCAAAGTCCACAGGGAGAAAAACAGCTTGAGATGAAAGGGTTAAGTGTCACGCTATATTCAAAGGCAAGAAGCACACCAGAGCAGAAGGCAAAGTGTGATAGGTATAGTGCTTCTATAATGAGCTCTCTCCTGAAGGGCTGTGAAGCAGTCACAAGATGAACTAATGTGTCAGGGGGAGCATAGCACGGCGGGGAACAGTCCACGTCGCCGTTTAGCAGATGTAGACAGAAGCTTACAGGTACTTGCCAGTCCAGATGGTGGGAGGGAACCAAGGGAGAGAGCTCTCTCTCTCTTGCACTGCCGCGATGTAGGGCGGTAGGAGAGCTTGGGCGCAGATTTTCAAACCGGCCGCATCAGCTGCTAAGGTGGAGAGCAATACTTCCGCGACGTCACTGAAAGGGGCGGGATGTGGTGTCCGGACACCAAACCTTTTCGATCATGTGACGGCGACTGGCCAATAGAAGAAGCGGACAGCGTATGCTGTTCTTAAGCACACACAAGACGGATGCTGTTTATAAGCACACACGGGCGTCACTACATGAGATAATAGGACGTCAGTGTGGAATTATGTGCTTAAAGGACCTCTGTGGACATCAGTAATGGTTAGGGAGAGCCGTAACTGACATGTTTCGCGTGACAAAGCGTCTGTGACGCGAAACATGTCAGTTACGGCTCTCCCTAACCATTACTGATGTCCACAGAGGTCCTTTAAGCACATAATTCCACACTGACGTCCTATTATCTCATGTAGTGACGCCCGTGTGTGCTTATAAACAGCATCCGTCTTGTGTGTGCTTAAGAACAGCATACGCTGTCCGCTTCTTCTATTGGCCAGTCGCCGTCACATGATCGAAAAGGTTTGGTGTCCGGACACCACATCCCGCCCCTTCCAGTGACGTCGCGGAAGTATTGCTCTCCACCTTAGCAGCTGATGCGGCCGGTTTGAAAATCTGCGCCCAAGCTCTCCTACCGCCCTACATCGCTGCAGTGCAAGAGAGAGAGAGCTCTCTCCCTTGGTTCCCTCCCACCATCTGGACTGGCAAGTACCTGTAAGCTTCTGTCTACATCTGCTAAACGGCGACGTGGACTGTTCCCCGCCGTGCTATGCTCCCCCCTACAATCTGCTCAGGTGTGAATGTAGACTCAGGATTCAAGTGCCAGTATGTTGAGGTGTGAGCACCATTGAATAAAATGAAAATCCAAGTGTTGCGCATTGAATCACTTTTGGTGAAATTTCTAATTGTGCTTCAGATTGCTGAGGTGTGAACAGGCCCTATAACTGTTTTTTTGTTTGTTTTTTAGACAATGCAAACTGCATGTATGCTGAACAACCAAAAAAAAAATATATAGTAAAAAATATATAGTATTCATATATTTTAGAAATAAAAACATCAAAAATGCATTGTATGCAAATAGTTTATCTTAAATTACAATCTATTGCAAGAGAACTGTTACAGCACTGAACACTCCAATTTAAAATCAAATCTTAATTCATTGCCAGGTACTAAGACCACAACAATCAATCAACAATTTTTTACATACCCATCAAAACTTCAAATTTCCATCAAAATACATAAAATAACATCAACAGTCAAATATTTTCCTTAAAGTAATTACAAACATCACGCACTGACCTTCCATCCTTCCCCAAAATACAAAAATCCCCACAACCTGCAACATATTTTAACTACAACATTTCAACAACTATCCCTACCCACATACTTTTTCTCCATCCTCCCTATACCAACAGAAAACACTCCCTCCACCACATTCTGTACTCAAACAGACCCCATACACCTCCTGCAAAGACACATTCTTAAAAAGATATTCGCAACACTCTCTGCCCTCGTACACCCCTCCCTTGGATGTATTTCACAACACCTCCTCCTCTGAAATTCTCTTGGCGCTGAACACCTAAGTACAATTATCCATAAAATATCTTTCTGATGATTAATCAACTCTTTATCACTCACATTCTTTCATATCCTTTCCACCTCACTCATCCTCAACTCTCTTAAGCATTCAAACTCTTCTCTTCCATCCAACAAACAAATAACCTTTTTACTTTCAACCCAAACTTCTTTTGATACTTCTTCCAAATGTTTTCAGTTTGTAAATAAACAGGGAGACTGTGCAGAGCTCTTCCAGTTCATCTGTTCTGTGCAGCTGAGGCTACAGAGATGGGGATTGAGAACTGTGTCCTCAATCTCCTTTCTGTCTCTAAAAGTATACATCGGGGATCTGTTTAGACCTCTGATATTTCACCAAAGCCACCAAACAGGGTGGGTAAAAAAAAATGTAAAACAATAAGAAAAATTACAATTGCAAAAAAAATGTAAAAAAAATGATGAAAAGTAAAAAAAAATGACTGGCAACATCCACTGCCCTACTTACACAATCCCGTACGCTACTTACATCATTCTCAGCCCTACTGCGAAAGTTCATTGCCCTACTGACACCATCCACTGCTCTACTGACTGATATGGTCCATTGATTTACTGACACTGCCCACTGCCCTACCGACACCTGCCCTAATGATATGCCCACTGTTTTACTGACACTGTCCACTGTCCCACTGACACTGTCCACTGCTCTATAGGCAGCATCTACTGCCCTACTGCCACGTGCCCAGTGCTGGACTGGCACTGTCCACTTATAAGGTAGGATACATTTATATTTTCACAGTGATCCTTTTTTTATCATATTTTTTGGGTTTTCCTTACTATTTAGTTAGGTTTTGCTAGTTCATTTCTATTTAAAAAAAGGGCGCCTCTCAAAGGCTGCTTTCCCCATTTTACACTGTGCCACTGGGGAAAAAGCATGACCCTGTGTAGGTTATTGAGTAAATTTAGAGGGCCCAGGCTGGTCAGGCAGGGGACCACTCAGGCCTTCTGAGGTCTGGTTTCACCTACACAGGGTGAGAGGAAAATCCCTTTTCCCCAGCAGCGCAATTCTCTGTCCAAACCCTCCTTTTTTTTTTGCTCAGCCCTGCCTAACCATGCATATGCACAAGGTTGGGGCAATTAGGCCACACTCTGAGCTGCCAGGTGAAAGTGATAGACTGGCTTGTACGTAATCTTGTATGTAAATCTTGAGGTCAGAGGTTCCACACACCCCGTGTAGTAGTGGAACTCCAGGTGGTAGTGGGGGATACCTCAGATGGGGGTGGGGTAATATTCCTCCTTTTTACCTCCAAAAACCTTCTGGACACCCTCTAATACCAGCCACCTCCCCTGTCCTTTTAACCTTCCACTTCTGCACCTTCCAGTAACACATTACCATTTGCCAATTCTCCACCTGCCCCGTGCTAGATTGCACAGATGAAGAAGACTCTATTCCAGCATCCTGACTCAATGGACTAGTGCTAGAGAAATCCTCTATATTTTGAGAGGGAGGGAAGCACTTCTGAACGCTCAATCTTTCTCTTTATGGTGCACTGCTTGACTTAATTTCCTCTCTCTCTTTCTCCACCCTCTGCCTACAGGGACTTTGATTCTGTCTCCTCTACAACAGAGGGAACAGTCCCAGCCAAGGTATCATCGGGGAAAAGCCTGGCTGAGTCACCAGGGTTTTCTGCCAACCTGTGATCAGAGACCACTGGGTAAACCTCAGGCCATTTTTTAGTAACCCTAAGGATGTAAAGCACTGGCCACTTCAGCATAAGACATTGTCCTACTAGTGTCTTCCCTGGTCTCAGCTTCTCGAGCACGCAGGACAAATGCAGCTGATGCCAGTGTTGCATTTGAACACTGCCTGGCCAGGTAAATGGCGCTGCCACAAATATGGCACCGCCTTACAATCTGAAATGTTTTGTCCTCTCAGACAATAATAACGGCATGTTACTCACGTTTGACAATGGTCCTTTATATGCCAAAACCCTGTCAGCAAAATAAAAATTGTTTAGGGTACTAAAAGTAACTCAAGTTACTCCCAAAGAAAAGCCTGAGACTCCCCCCCCCCCCCCAACTCCCTCTTGGTCGGCCTTAAAAGTGACCAAAAACTTTTGGTAATCATCAAAGGTACCTAACATTTGTCAGCTTGGTCCTTGCAAAGAGAGAATCACAGTATCTGAACAAAAATGCCTTTATCTCCTCGTCTCTACCACAGTGATTATACAGATACACAGTTTCGAAAAGGCACAAATTAATCTCACTACTTAGAAATGTTATCCCTTCCAGTTTCTCACCCCCGATTTGTTTTTCTCTGACCAAACATGTCTGCAGGTCTTCTCGCTTCCAGAACCAAACATCATACAAATTGTAAGCATTGCATGCAAAAAATACTATCTTGTAGCATTAAGAAAAGGTCTTTAACAGTCGTCTTTTGCAAAAAATAAAGACCCACAGACTTGCGTCTCACTTTGGCAATTACCAACAATAAACAAATACTCACTTACTATTTCCAAAATTCATCTTCACATGCCCCCGATGGAGGCCCCTTTGATATAACTTCTTCTAAGTTAGTATGAGCAGTTAACATATGTAATGGTCATGTGCACCTACCTACTGACACTACAAGGAACTTCTGTCTTTCCTCTGCTAAATCTATCGCACTATTGTCTTGCCATTGCTTCCAAGCTTATAATGTTTTTTTTATTACTACATTTTTTCTGCTTTTATGATCCAGTGCTGGATGTGTTGGCACATAATACATAGTCCATGTCGTGAGTGAGCATCAGAGCGTGGCTACTTTTCCACAGTGGTACCGTGTAGACTGAAAGTAGCCAATCTCATAAAGGAACACGTTTCACAAATATTACAATTACTTTCATGAATGTGCTGACAAATGCTGTTGGTACAAAAGTACACCGATCACCAGAGCTTTTTTTCTCAGAAAATAGGTGCAGGAACTCAACCACGACCCGTTCAGATTTCACAAACAGTAGAAGGGTCTTAAAGGGGCATTAAATACCAGAATTGCATTACATACAGTGTGCAGCGTTCAGGGGGTTACAAAGCAGTCACTTGTAAACACAGAAACCAGACTTCTGTGTTCACAAGTGATTGTGGTGAGCGGGCACCAAAGGGTCTGAGCCAAAGGTGGTGGAACTGAGTTCCACCAAGTTCCCCCAGAAAAAAAGCCCTGCCGATCACAACCAACACAGGTATTGAATAATATTTTTAGTTTTCTAATTTGGGTTTGATTTTGCTTTAAGTAACTAACATGCAATATGTTTAGAGTGTTGTTTGCGCTATTATTAAAAATAACCCAGAAAAAACCCTGGCACCGTGAATGCTGCAGGGATTGGCGTGAAGAGTATTTCCAAGCAGGCAGCTGCTCCCAATTCAGTGCCTGACACGGAGTTTGCAAGTTAAAGGCTGTCAACAAATAACCGCACTGACAGTTTCCCTTTAGCTTGTTCGAGTTGACAAAAATCTAATGGTGCATGGAAACTCAGGGCGATTCTTCCATAACACCAAAGAATGAGTGATCAGTCTCGTATAACTGACATGCTAACTGGTTCAGTCAGTTCATATTAATGTCTCTTCACCTACCATTGTCAAATATTCCCCTAGTTAGCTGTAGGGGAAGAAATCTGCCACCAAAAAACAGCTGTATACAAATTGTTTTGGAGAGTAAAATAATTCATGGGTTTTTTCCTTTCTGTAATTTCATGAAGACATTTTAATATAATGCTAAGAATCATTAAGTTGCTGGTAAAATGTTACTACAATATGTAACTGTAGCAAACTAATGCAAAATTTCTTGCACTTGTTACTGTTAGGCCTCGTACACACGAGGGGATATGTCCGCTGAAAACGGTCCGATGGACCGTTTCAGCAGACATCTCCGCTCGTGTGTATGGGCTAGCGGACAGATTTCTCCACCCGACAGATTTCAAAGCATGCTTTGAAATCTATCCGGTGGGAATCTGTCCGCCCGACATGTCTGCTGGTTAGTACACTTACCAGCAGACATGTCGTCCCCCACCGCCGCCGCGCCGCCGCCGAATGGATTCGGCGCATGCGCGGAAGTGTTTAACTTCCTGGTGCGGTGACGTGGCGGTGACGTGGCGGCGTCAACGTCACCGCCGCGTCACCGCCACGTCACCGCGCCGTCTGGCGGCGGGGAATTTGATCCGATGGTGTGTACACGCCATCGGATCTAACTCCCGATCGGACATATCCGATGGAAATGGTCCGCGGACCGTTTTCATCGGATATGTCCGGTAGTGTGTACGAGGCCTAACTTCTAGAGTTTGGGTTAATGCCAGATAGCGCAACAATATTTTATTGGGTCAGTGGTCTAAAATGCAGGTGCTTACAAATGAAACTTTGCCAAGTGAGAATCCACAGACTGTTAGAGCCTCCAGTGCTAATGCGGGCAAAGCAAAAAGTATTTTTACATCGCCATTACGCTCCTTGACTACAGAGGCTTTAACTATTTAGGGACAATGATTTAATATCTATAGAGCAGCCTTTCTTAACCTTTTTAGCACATAGGAACCCATAACTTTTCGGGCTCAGGGAACCCCTGCTAAAAAATTACAATATCTACAACTCAGGATACATTATTGTGATGGTCAGTGGGAAGAATAACCTTCTTACAGAATGCTAAAAAGATCAATGATATCAGTGGGACTTATCTAGGAGGCAGAAATTGCTCATAACTCAAGGAACCCCTAGCAAACTCTGGAGGAACCCTACAGTTCCATGGAACCCTGGTTGAGAAACTCTGCTATAGAGAGTGCACAATAACGGCTTCATGTGGCTCTGTGTAATGGGACGTGATGCCAATATTAGAACCTCAGGAGAAGCCTTAGAATACTTCTTGTCATTTTCTGCTGGGCTGCAGTGCTCTACAGTCAAGAGGTCAGAAGGCATCATGCTTTCACTGTAAAAATAATATGGAAATCTCCTTACCATCAAGTGTAATTTAATTTACAACAAGTTGGGATTGATTTACCAAAGCTGGAGCGTGCAAAATCTGTTGCAGATGTGCATAGAAACCAATCATATTCCATTTTTTTGGGCAAAACTTAATTGAACAAGCTAAAGTTAGAAGTTGTTTGGCTACCATGCACAGCTGCTCCAGATTTTGCATGCTCCAATTTTATTAAATCAACCCAATTGTACACTCCACCACAAAACACACCACAAAAGTCAGGAAGTGGGTACTTGCATTATCATTATTGAAGCCAAAGGAATTGGACACATAGATATACATAACTATTGGGGTCCTGGTGACCTAGCTGCCAGGGTAGGAAATATCCTAGCTGCCAGGTGAAGAACTCTTCCAGTGAGAGTGGGGGGGAAGCGAGGCGGCTGGAGTGTCCTAAAGAAAGATTTTAGGGACTTAGAAGCTAAATTGAGGATAGGGACCTCCAAAGTAGTGTTTTCAGGAATACTTCCAGTACCTCAAGCCCCACCAGAAAGGCAGAAGGCGATTAGGGAAGTAAACAAGTGGCTGAGGAGCTGGTGTAGAAAAGAGGGGTTTAGGTTCCTGGAGAGCTGGGCTGACTTCTTAGGGCCCTTTCACACTAGCGGACGAACGGTCCGCTAATTACAAGTCCGTTAACGGACTTGTAATGGGCCCCTATGGGAGCGGATCCGTTAGCGGATGATGCATCCGCTAACGTCCGCAAGATCCGCATCCGTTTTTACGGACGGAAGAATGTCCTATTTTTCTTCCGTCCGGTGGAACGGATCGGATGCAAGCGGACAGACGGTCCGTTTTCCATCCGATTCCCCATAGGGGATAGCGGAGGAGAGACAGGGCGGTCCCTGCATAGTGTGCGGGGACCGCCCTGTCCGCCCGACAGCTCAGCGGAGACCCCCCGCTGAGCCGACGGACACACGGAGTGGACCGCAAAACGGACCGCTCCGTGTGAAAGAGCCCTAAGTCGGTCACCAGTTCTATAGAAGGGACGGACTGCACCTAAATGAGGAGGGTGCAGATCAGCTCGGAGTGAAGATGGATGAAAAGTTAGAGGGGTTTTTAAACTAGGTGATGAGGGGGGGGGGGGGTCCAGGGGTAGAGATAGTAAGCAATGAACATATTCCAGAGGGTAGTATTGGGGGAATTAGTGGTAGGATGACTAAAGCACATAAACCCAAGGTTTAACAAGTCCTATTTTCAATCTTGGAACACCCAATAAGGAGACAGAATGCCACGGTCTAAACTCCATGGCATGTTCACCCATGCCAGGAGCCTGGCGGACAAGATGGGTGAACTAGAGATACTGTTGAATGAAGACGATTTAGATTTTGTGGAAATTTCAGAGGCCTGGTTCAACAGCTCTCATAATTGGCTGGCAAAAATTCAAGGGTATTCTCTTTATCGCAGGGATAGAGAGGGTAAAAAAGGGGGAGAGGTATACCTATACAGTGCCTTGCAAAAGTATTCACCCCCCCCCCTTGGATTTTTACCTATTTTGTTACATTACAGCCTTTAGTTCAATGTATTTTTAATCTGAATTATATGTGATGGATCAGAACACAATAGTCCAAGTTGGTGAAGCAAAATTAGAAAAATATATACATAAAACTATTTTTTAGAAATAAAAAACTGATAATTGGCATGTGCTTATGTATTTACCCCCTTTGTTATGGAGCCCATAAAAAAGCTATTACCTTCAGAAGTCACATAATTATTATTATTATTATACAGGTTTTATATAGCGACCAACAGTTTGTGCAGTGCTTAACAAAATAAAGGTAGACATTACAATTACATTACAATTTGGTACAAGAGAAATCAGAGGGTCCTACTTATTAGAGCTCATTAGAGCTTACAATCTAAAAAGGGAGGGTCAATTGATACAAAAGATGTGGGGGATGAGCTAATGGAGGAAGTAAAACAATGTTAGTTGGAAGTAGGATAGGCTTCTTTAAAGAGAAGAGTTTTCAGGGATCGTCTAAATATGGATAGATTAGGGGACAGTCTGAAAGATTGGGGTAGGGAGTTCCAAAGGATGGGAGAAGCTCTGGAGAAATCCTGGAGGTGAGCATGGGTGGAGGTGACAATGGAGCTAAAGAGCAGGAGGTCTTGGGAGGACCGAAGAGAGTGGCTTGGTTGGTATTTTGGGACTAGGTTAGTGATGGTAATTAGTGAAATTACCATGTGCCATTACATATACTGTACACACCTTTTTTAAAGGCCCCAGAGTCTGCAACACCTAAGCAAGAGGCACCACTAACCAAACACTGCCATGAAGTCCAAGAAACTCTCCAAACAAGTAAGGGACAATGTTGTTGAGAAGTACAAGTCAGGGTTAGGTTTTAAAAAAAATATCCAAATCTTTGATGATACCTAGGAGCACCATCAAATCTATCATAACCAAATGGAAAGAACATGGCACAAAAGCAAACCTACTAAGAGACGGCTGCACACCAAAACTCACAGACCGGGCAAGGAGGGCATTAATCCGGAGATGCAGCACAGAGACCAGAGGTAACCCTGGAGGAGCTGTAGAGTTTCACAACAGAGGCTGGAGTATCTGTACATATGACGACAATAAGCCGTACGCTCCATAGAGTTGGGAAGAAGAAAGCCATCACTTTCAGCAAAAAAAAAAAAAATGGCACGTTTTGAGTTTGCGAAAAGACATGTGGAAGACTCTCAAAATGTATGGAGGAAGGTGCTCTGGTCTGATGAGACTAAAATTTTACTTTTTGGCCATCAAATAAAATGCTATGTCTGGCGCAAACCCAACACATCACATCACCCAAAGAACAAGATCAGCAGTCGGGACTGGGAAACTGGTTTAGAGTTGAGGAAAAGATGGATGGTGATAAATACAGGGATATTCCTGAGCAAAACCCGTACCACTCTGTGTGTGATTTGAGGCTAGGACAGAGGTTCACCTTCCAGCAGGACAAGGACCCCAAACACTGCTAAAGCAACACTTGAGGTTTAAGGGGAAACATGTAAATGTGTTGAAATGGCCCAATCAAAGCCTAGACCTCAATCCAATAGAAAATCTGTGGTCAGACTTAAAAGACCAGATTCAGAAAGAAAGTACGCCGGCGTATCTCCTGATATGCCGCCGTAATTTCAAATGTGCGCCGTCGCATCTTTACGCCGATTCAGAAAGCAAGATACGCCGAAAAACATGGCTTCAGCCGTCCGACGTAACTTGCCTATGCCGGCGTATCGTGGGCGCATAGTTACGCTGGGCGCATTCGGGGTTCCCATTAAAAATATGCAAATGAGCTAGATACGCCGATTGATTCAGAAACGTAGTAGAGACGTATTTATATACGTCGTTTACGTAAGGCATTCGACCATTGTAAAGTTACCCCTGCTATATGAGGCGCAGGCAATGTTAAGTATGGACGTCGGAACAGCGTCGAATTGTAGGTCGTTTACGTTGTTTGCGTACACGAATAGGGCTGTGGGTAAGTTACGTTCACGTCGAAAGCTTTGAGTATTTGCGACGTGATTTTGGAGCATGCGCACTGGGATACGTCCACAGACGGCGCATGCGCCGTACGTTCGGACCCTCATTTGCATGGGGTCATGGCTCATTTTACTACAACACGCCCACTGCCTGGCTACTTTGAATTACGAGCACTTATGCCGGCCCATTTACACTACGCCGCCGTAACCTACGGCGCAAATTCTTTCTGAATACAGTACCTGCCTCTGTAAGTTATGGCGGCGTAGTGTATATGTGATATGCTACACCCGCGGAAACTTAGGCAAATCTTTCTGAATCTGGCCCAAAGATTGCTGTTCATACGGGCCAGTAAAGGAAAAGGAAAACGGGCCAGTAAAGGAAAAATATTAATTTTATTTGCTTCTGCTAGGTAAATTGTTTGGATGACTTCTTTAACACTTTCTTACCATTTCTGCCATTTCTGTTCTGTTTCTTAGCTTTTTATTCTTACATATTTTTTTCTTTTAAGGTTGATCCTCTGCCGGAGTCTGCTGACAGCTAACATCCTGTACTCCAGCTTCCACCTTGAGGGGGTCTGCTGCAACTTGGTTAATTCCCCTGTATGTGTTTTAACCACTTGCTTACTGGGCACATATACCCCCCTTCTGCCCAGGTGAAATTTCAGCTTCCGGCACTGCGTCGCTTTAACTGACAATTGCGCGGTCGTGCGACGTGGTCCCCAAACAAAATTGACGTCCTTTTTTCCCCACAAGTAGAGCTTTCTTTTGGTGGTATTTGATCACCTCTGCGTTTTTTATTTTTTGCGCTATAAACAAAAAAGAGCGACAATTTTGAAAAAAATACAATATTTTTTACTTATTGCTATAATAAATAGCCCAATTAAAAAAAAAAAAAAAAAAAAAAAAAATTCTCAGTTTAGGCCGATACGTATTCTACATATTTTTGGTAAAAAAAATCGCAATAAACGACTGGTTTGCGCAAAAGTTATAGCGCCTACAAAATAGGGGACAGAATTATTATTATTTTTTTACTAGTAATAGCGGCGATCTGCGATTTTTATTGGGACTGCGACATTATGGCGGACACATCAGACACTTTTGACACATTTTTGGCACCATTCACATTTATACTGCGATCAGTGCTATAAATATGCACTAATTACCGTATAAATGTGACTGTCATTGAAGGGGTTAACACTAGGGGGTGAGGAAGGGGTTAAATGTGTACCCTGAATTGTGTTCTAACTGTGGGGGAGGGGGACTGACTGGGGAGGTGACCGGTCTGTGTCCCTATGTACAAGGGACACAGATCGGTCTCCTCTCTCCATCACAGGAGCTGTCTCTGTGTGAGCCGACAATGAGAGATGATCTCATATATTTACATTTGAGATCATCTCTCATTGGCCGCACAGATCGCATAGCAAACGGCCACTCTGATTGGCCGTTCGCCATGATCTGTGATTGGCTGTGTCTAAGGGACACGGCCAGCTTAGAATTTCCCCGCTGCGCGCTCTGGAGGGCGCGCGGGGAACGCCCAAAGGTCAATGTGCCTGACAACCAGTGAATCCAGAGGAAATGTGAGTTAGATGAATTTTGCACTCACCCTATTTTCTCTTTTCCACTGATTTACCTCAAAAAAAATTCAAATTAAATGGTTTCCAGACTACCTTTAGCCACTTCCATACTGGGCACTTATACACCTTCTCGCCCAGAGCAATTTTTAGCTTTTAGTGCTGTTGCATTTTGAATGACAACTGCGCGGTCGTGCTACACTGTACCCAAACTAAATTTTTATCATTTTGTACCCACAAATAGAGCTTTCTTTTGGTGGTATTTGATCACCTCTGGGATTTTTATTTTCTGCAAAAACGGCACGGATGGGCACTGATAGGCGGCACAGATGGGCACTGATAGGCGGCATGGATGGGCACTGATAGGAGGCATGGATGGGCATAGATGGGCACTAACGTATGTGTTGTACTAATGGATGCCAATCAGTGCCAAACAATGCCTGCCAATCAGTGATGCCCATTGTGGGCACTGATTGGCATCCATTGCAGGCACTGATTGGCATCCATTATGTGTCATCCCTGGTGGTCTAGGGTGGCATACCTTTGTTTTACATCCCTGGTGGTCTAGTGGAATCCCTGGTGGTCCAGTGGGCATCCTCGGGAGGGGGGGGCTGTGCTGATAATCGATCAGCACAAACCCCCCTGTCAGAGGAGCAGCCGATCGGCTCTCCTCTACTCGCGTCTGCTGCGAGTTAGGAAAAGCTGATTACCGGCTTTTCCTGTTTACATCGTGATCAGCCGTGATTAGACATGGCTGATCACGTGGCAAAGTGTCTCCGTGAGAGACACTTTACCTAGATCGTTGTTGCGGGGTGTCAGACCACTTTGCCACCGTCAATCTGTCATTGGCGGGCGGCAAGTGGTTAATCTAAGCCAAATGTCAACAGCAATTACTTATATCTTAGGGTAATACAGACAGTATGTATCAAAAGAGCCAGGAAGTATCTATCCAGTGACCACTGACAAAAAAACATAAAAAGTAAATTCACCACATCTCAACACATACAAGGATATTGTCAGGGACGTTCTGTCCGTGCTCGTAGGCGTGCGCCTATGCGTGTGCGTGAGTCATGGCCTTTGCGCGCGTCTGTGCGCAGGCGCACGCATTAGATGCACCCCTGGCACCCCCACAGCCTATAAAAGACTGCTAGGAATGCTGCACCTTTGATCTGCATCTGTTCCCTGAGCTCTTTTTCTGTTTGAAGTATTCTGTTCCAGTGTATGACCCGGCTTCCTGACCTTGCTTCCTTCTCCAGTCCTGACTTCGGCTTGTTGACCCAGCTCTGTTCTCTGTCCGATTACCTGTTGCCAAGACCCAGCCTGGACTTTGACTACTCTCCTGCCTACTGTTTTTGCTATTTCTTCACGTGTATGACCCGGCCTGTCTGACTCTGCTAACCTGCATCCACAGCTCTGCTGACCTGCATCCACGGCTCTGCTGACCTGCATCTGCTGCTCTACTAACCTGCATCCACGGCTCTGCTGACCTGCATCCACAGCTCTGCTGACCTGCACCTGCCACTCTGCTTACCTGCTTCCACGGCTCTGCTGACCTGCATCATCTTCTTCCGTCCAGTGCTTCCTGTCTTACTAGCAGCAACACCAGAACAGGCACCCTTACCTCACCATGGCTCTTACCACCACTTACCACCCCATTCCAGTGGTCTCCGAGCCGGGGTTGTACGGGAGGTCTCCCTCCACACACCAGGCTCACACTCAGGTACGTAACAGATATTATAATTGTAGCGCCCCTGTACTTTTAAGTATGGACGCCATTCAAATTTAGAGGGGGATCAGAGTCTTATTCAGCTCTCATCCATTTAATTGTGCTAGTTTAGTGCTGTGCTGCCCTGTTGTCCTGCATTCCAATGATGCTTTTGCATCTTGGAACGACAGGTGGCAGCAGTGGAGATCAGCGAGAACTCTTTCCTGCCAGCAGCCAATTGGAGGAGGTTTTCCCTCGCGGGGCATGCTGGGGGAGGGTATTTCTTGAGGACGCCAGCGGGGCGTCGGGTGGGTGTGAAGTTGGTTACGGGTGCGGCACCCACCTTTAGGGTGTGCGCACATCACGGCCCCCCGGCGAGATGGCCTACCAGGCTGGGGCGCATGTGCTATGCAGAGTTTCTGACTCTGGGCCCACATGACCTAGAGCAGGGGTCCTCAAACTACGGCCCGCGGGCCACATGCGGCCCGCGGACGACTTGTAACCGGCCCACCCGACCTTGACAGGCCACACCGGTTACACTGCAGGTTGTAACACAGCGATCCTGCTGTGTCACGGAGATGACAGTGTTAACAGTTCGGGCACGCTGTGACAAATGTCCCACCCCCCTCCTCCTAGACTAGCTTGTGTGATAGAGGCGGTGTTCCGTCTATCACACAAGCTGGTCTAGGAGGAGGAGGGCGGGACATTTATCCCCAATGCGCCAGAACTGTTACCTTCGTGACACAGCGGGACCGTCACAGCACTTGCGTGAGCAGTGAGCAGTGGCACAGTAAGGAGAAATTGCTGTGAGGGGTTTACGATGGTGAGGGAGGGTGGAGGCTTGCAATGGTGAGGGGGGCTGATATTGATGTAATGATGATGGTAGGGGGGCTGATGATGATGATGGTGGGGGGGCTGATGATGATGATGAAATGATGATGATGATGGTGGGGGGGGGGGGGGCTGATGATGATAAAATGATGATGTAATGATGATGGTGGGGGGGCTTGCAATGAGGGGCTGATGGGGTAATGATGAAGGTGGGGAGGCTTGCAATGGTGGGGGGGTTGCAATGAGGGGCTTATAATGGTGAGGGGGCTTGCCAAGGTGAGGGGGGGTTGCAATGAGGGGCTGATGATGATGATGATGATGTAATGATTATTGGGGGGGCTTGCAATGATCTTGATCGGCTTGCAATTAATGATTGTGAGGGGGGGCTTGTAATGAGGGGCTTACAATGATAATGGCGAGAGGGGGCTTGCAATGAGGAGATGATGATGGTGATGTAATGATGACGGTGAGGTGGGGGGGCTTGCAATAATCATGATTGGTTTGCAATTAATGATTGTGAGGGGGGACTTGCAATGAGGGGCTTATAATGATGAAGAGGGAGGGTTGCAATGGTGAGGGGGGGGGCTTGAAATGATGGCTTGAATTTTGAAATGGTGGTCAGGGGGGGCTTGCAATGATGGTCTGAATGACAGTGAGGGTGGGCTTGCAATGATGGCTTGAAATGACGGTGAGGGTGGGCTTGCAATGATGGCTTGAAATGACAGTGGGGGGGGGGGGCTTGCAATGATGGTGAGGGGGGGGTTTCAATGATGGTGAGGGGGACTTGCAATGATGGTGAGGCGAGCACTGATTGGGCTGCACTGGCGAGCATTGGTGGTCAAAGAAAGTTATTGCTGGTATATTTGTTTTGTAGTGCTTTGTGTGTGTGTGTGTATATATATACTTCAAAATAACATATGTGCAGTGTGCATAGGAAATGGTTCATAGTTTTTTTTTTTTTTATAGTCCGGCCCTCTAACGGTTTGAGGGACAGTGAACCAGCCCCATGTTTAAAAAGTTTGAGGACCCCTGACCTAGAGCGACTAAAGCTGCGAAGGGGCCCCAGTGACTTACTGGGACCCCACTCCTGTGAGAAGATCCCAGGCGAGTTATGCTGTTCGGTGAGGAGTCAGTCTGAGGAAAGCCCGGAGGCAGGCGATCCAATAGGGCCTTGGCGAACCATCGGGATCAAGGTAACTGAACACTGGGAGTTTGTTATTTGGCAACCTGTCAGTCAGTGACCTGAAAAAGTCTGAAGATAATTCAGTCAGATGCTTACTGAGAAGGAATTGCTCCGTCAAGTTACTTTTCCAGAGCAAGGGCCTGTGGCAGAGGCAAGTTCTTCCAAACTCTATTGAGCCAAGCCTGTGGCAGAGGCTTGTTTCCTTCTCAGGGTTCCAAACCGCATCCCGGCTGCCAGTTCTGTGAGAGAGACTGTCCGGGTGCGCTATACCCACTCCGGCTGGAGTGACGACATATTGAGAGAATAAAAGTTGAAGCAGGACTGCGTCTTATTATAGAGGCCTGAATCTGCAACTTCTTCGCTATCCTGTCTTCACCTGAGGTTACCCGTTGCCGTGTTGGTGGAATAAAAGCACAGAAAACGACACCTTGCTGACTGGACATTCGATTATTGCTCATTCAACCTGCTTTCATCATACCCCTAGACATGCTAAAAAGGTAACACGCCGATCCCAAATCAAACCAGAGGCTCCTGCGGGGGTAGCACTACATAATAAGGTCCAGATTTCTGCACAGGCCACACAGAAAATACCCAGTTGTCCATGTATCATGCTGCTAGTAATCGGCAACACTGTGGAGCAGTGTGCTCATCATTTATAGCCCTAGCAAAGCCTGTGCATTTTCATTGGTGGCATATTATACTGTGTATTCAAAAAGAAGGCACACTGAGTCCATATCCTGGTAATAAGGAAAATTAAGAGAGTGACTAGGTGTCCCAGGAGCCGCAGTTAAAGCGGAGTTTCACCCTAAATATAAGCCCTCTCATGTGATCCAGCATACTGGCGTCAGCGCCAGTATGCTGTTTTTTTTTTTTTTTTTTAATCCATGTACTTACTGTATTATGCTGAATTTTATTTTTTTTACCCCGCGGTGGACGGCGCCAGTATAGCGCGTCACATCTTACGAAAGTACCCGAAAAGGACTCGGGTAATCTCGGCGAAAATGCGGCGCCTGCGCACAGACCTAGGAGCTGACTGCGCAGGCGCCGTATTTCTCCGAGTCCTACGGCTATGGCGCGTCACGCCCTCCAAAAAACGCCGAAATAGGACTCGGAGAAATACGGCGCCTGCGCAGTCAGCTCCTAGGTCTGTGCGCAGGCGCCGCATTTTCGCCGAGATTACCCGAGTCCTTTTCGGGTACTTTCGTAAGATGTGACGCGCTATACTGGCGCCGTCCACCGCGGGGTAAAAAAAATAAAATTCAGCATAATACAGTAAGTACATGGATTAAAAAAAAAAAAAAACAGCATACTGGCGCTGACGCCAGTATGCTGGATCACATGAGAGGGCTTATATTTAGGGTGAAACTCCGCTTTAAAAGTTAAATGGTTGTAAACCCTCCCACACAACTTTACTGTTTTGTAATCCTCATAAAAACACTAAAGTGAAGCCTGGAGTGGAGAAAGAAAAAAGAGGCAAAGTAACAGAGGGCTGGACATGACCAGGTGTATGGGAGACCAACAAAGGGTTAAGAGGGAAGAGAGGCTAAGGGGTGATGACAAGTTGGAAAGCTTCTGTGAAGGGGTAAAGCAGTATAAAAAGGGGAGGCGGGGACTTCCGGGATCAGTGGGGAAGAAACAGACAGAAGGAGGCAGTTTTTCCCACCCATCCTCCCTGTGTTTTTTGCCTTGGTGTTGTTTCTTTTCTTTCAGGATCACTAGATTCGGTTCGTCATAGCAGCGGTGTAACGGCGGTGTCCTTGGTCTTAGATGGTGGAAGATAACAGATGTGATGGAAGTGGTGGGGGGTCCATCGTTGGTATGGGCTTCTCTGGGGTATTCCAGTGGAACGGTGGCTGCTGGAATACAGTTAATGGTTGCACTGCAGGAAAAGGGGTGTCTCCGAGCTGTGATACGGCTGGAGGCCTGGTATGGAAAAGGGTCCCGCAGTGTAGTGGTGGTAATGTTAAGTTTGGGGTGCCGTCAAAGACCAACAGGCTGTGTGTAAGTTGCCTTTATAAATGTTATTTGATTATTTAAATATTTTGTGTTAATCAAAAGGCTGCGATGGCCAGTTATACTCCAAACTCAGGTGTGGTCTCATTATTGAGGGGTTAGGGTTGTGGTAATGTGGGTTATCCAGACTACATGGGTCATGATTGCTTCTGGCAATTGTCTCCTTACCTGTTTAGTTTTGTGGTAATCTGTTCTGTTTACTGACGTCATTGGCACATGCGCTTCCCTTCCCCTCATTCACGGCAGGGTGCTGTGAATGGGATTTCCTCTCCCAGCGCACAGTGATGACTGCCCTCTCCTCGCGAGACTACAGAGTTTCTCCTGCATCCTGGAACTCACAATGTAACCGTGTGACGTCACATGGAGAGTAAACCTATGCCATCCGAGAGCGCGATCAGGAGAGGAGAGCTGGAGCAGGACTGACAGGCATGCATATACCCAGAACGGATATATATAACAACACAAAAACAACGCAATATTTTGGGTATGAGTGGCGATCCAATAATGTCAGATCGTGCACACGCGATATTATGGGGAGAAACAGCAAATGGTGGAAATTATATTCTACACAGACTCAAGATGACAGTACTAATAATGGCACCGCCTTATCCCGGAAGACAACATTTTTAAAAGTTTGAAAATAAAGTAATAGGCTATTCTGACTTGATTAGACCATGTAATGATTGATAAAAGATAATTCAATTGAAATAGATGAAAAACACCATAGAGACTGCAGATTTTTCTTCCTCTTTAAGACCTGCTGTATGATAGTGAATGACAGTCTCAGCCTGGACCTCTGCCAGGCCACGCTCCCAGTGCATTTCACTCCGCCCACCAAAGCTTACTCATGGGGGTGACTAAGCTCTGGGGGGGTAATGAAACACATTGGGGGCATGGCCTGGCGGGGGTCCAAGCTGAGACTGTCATTCAGTATCATACAGCAGGGGCCAGATTCAGAAAGATTTGTGTAATTTTAGTCGGGCGTAGCGTATCTCAGATACACTACGCCGCCGTAACTAAGAGAGGCAGGTACTGTATTCAGAAAGAACATGCGCCCTAAGTTACGGCGGCGTAGCGTAAGCCTGCGCAATTCAAATTATCCAGGCAATGGGCGTGTTGTATGTAAATGAATCGTGACTCCACGTAAATGACGCGTCTAACAAACGGCGCATGTGCCGTCCGTGGACGTATCCCAGTGCGCATGCGTCAAAACCACATCGCAAATACGCAATGCTTTCGATGTAAACGTAACTTACGCACAGCCCTATTCGCGTATGACTTACGCAAACGACGTAAACGACAGAAAATTTGACGCTGGTCCGACGTCCATACTTAAAATTGCCTGCGCCTCATATAGCAGGGGTAACTTTACGCCGGTCATACGCCTTACGTAAACGACGTATATCAAAGCACCGGGCGCAACTACGTTTCTGAATCGGCGTATCTAGCTCATTTGCATATTTTTTATGGGAATGTCTAATGCGTCCAGCGTAACTATGCGCCCACGATACGCCGGCGTAGGCAAGTTACGCCGGACGACTGAAGCCATGTTTTTCGCCGTATTTTGCTTTCAGAATCGGCGTAAATATGCAACGGCGCACATTTGAATTTACGGCGGTGTATCAAGAGAAACGCCGGCTTAGATGGCCCCCTGTCTTAACTCGATGTTAAGTCACTCTCTATCATTGAAGCGTAGATGAGATCCTGTCCGGGCCAGCGGTGGGCACAGGAATCATTCCCATAAGGCCTGAGTAGCTCACACACATATCCTTGGTTTGCAAGGTAAATGAAGAGTTATAACTGTTTTTAGCAGGCAGTAAGCCGGTGCTGCTTTATAAGGCTGCTTTCACACTTCTTTGTTGAAAAAAAAAACACATCAAAAATGCATACATGTTTTTGCTATGGTGTGCTAAGTGTAAAGCAATGCATAATGCATTTTTGCTACGTTTGTATTGAGTTTTCTTCATATGACTTATGAGATGCGATTTTCATGCAATTTCCAGTGCAACTATGTTGTGCGACTTGCTTGACTTTGATGTGACTTCAGAAGTTCTCATCTGTGCAGGTCCACTCTGTTCTTGCTGCCACAGCTACTCACACAGAAAAATGTAGGAGATGCGTACAGATGCCATTAATCCTAATGGCACACTGCAGGTACTGGAAATCGCTCCCACACTGGGAACTACACTGCACTTTCAGTTCCCATGCAGGCAGCGATTCCAATGGCACGCGCGTGCCCGAAGTGTGTCCCTGGAGCCAATGCGGGATGTAAACACACACATCCCGGTTCTCTCAATGGTGAGGAGACTGATTGTGTGTTCATACAATGTATGAACACTGATCAATCTCTTCCCCTTGTCAGTCCCATCTCCCCTTAAGTTAGAACACACATTAGGGAACACAATTAACCCCTAGATCGCCCCCTAGTATTAACCCCTTTCCTGCCAGTGACATTTTTACAGTAATCAGTGCATTTTTATAGCACTGATCGCTGTATAAATGCCAATGGTCCCAAAAATGTGTCCGATGTGTCGCAGATCGGCGCCATTACTAGTAAAAAAATAAAAATGAATAAAAATGACATAAAACTACCCCCTATATTGTAGACACTATAACTTTTGCACAAACTGACTTGAACTGAGGAGATCTGGTACCTTCATCACAGCAACACAAGCCTACAAATACAGTGTATACAGTGAATTAAAGCAAGGGAAAGATTAGCTAACTGTAGCGATACCCTCTCGGGAGCCGCTGGTTGATTTGGGATCAGCGTATTAAGTTACCTTTCAGCTTTTGTCTAGGGTGGAATCAGTGAGCAGAGCAGTAAACGAATTGTCCAGCCAGTAGATGAGATTTGCCAAATGCTTTATTTCTTGGGTCCAACACGACCAACATCAACAGGAGGTAGACAGGTCAGGTTGATGAAGTAGAGAAAACCTTGCGGTATCAGGCTTGGATGAACAGGAGAGCAAGCCTGCTCTCAGTAACAATATATTTTGTCGCCACTCTAGCCAGAGTGGGTGAAGTGATCGCCGGACAGACCTCTGCCACAAGCCTGGCAGCCGGAGTTCTACTTTAAGGTTGCTGAAAGGAGCAGGTCCTTGCAGTGGACCTGGCTCTGATTGGATTTAAGATGCCAGATGAGGCCTCTGCCACAGACTCTATGCTGACAATGTGAACAGCAGAGCGAATCCTTCCAGTCAATCACAATTAGGTGACCGATTGACAGTTGAAGTGTACCTGTCAGTGTGTCGGTCACTAGATCCCCGATGGTTCGTTCAGTTCTCTCAGACAACCTGCCTCCGGGTTCTCCTCGAGTCGGCTCCCCACCGCACAGCCAGCGGCCTAGGATCTCTCTCTTGGTGGTAAGGGGACCCAGAAAGTCACTGGGGCCCCTCGGCAGCATCCGCCAGGAACTCCGTGTAACTTTCGACCCCGGCCTGGTAGGCCATATCGCCGGGGACTGTTGGATGCTCACACCCTAAAGGTGGGTGCCGCACATCCGTGAAAACCCACAGAAAATGGCGCCTGTCGCAGATATACCCTCCCCCAGCATGCCCCACGAGGGAAAACTCCTCCAATTGGTTGCTGAGGGAAAGTGGCTCTGTTAGAACCCCTCTGGCGCCCGGGGGTGAGATTGACACCCCCGAAGTGCAGACTGACCCACAGGACAGTTTCAATATGACAGCAGCCCAAATTTAACAAAATTAAGAGTGAGAGCAACATCACTCTCTCACTCCCCCACTAACTTTAGTGTAGTGCCCATACTAAAATTAAGGGGGTGCTACATAACATTAAAGGGGTTGTAAAGGTAAAAAAATAAATCCTAAATAGCTTCCTTTACCTTAGTGCAGTCCTCCTTCACTCACCTCATCCTTCGATTTTGCTTTTAAATGTCCTTATTTCTTCTGAGAAATACTCACTTCCTGTTCTTCTGTCTGTAACTACACACTGTAATGCAAGGCTCTCTCCCTGGTGTGGAGAAAGCCTCTTGAGGGGGGAGGGGGCGAGCAGGAGTGTCAGGACACCCACTAACACACAGCTCCTTTCTCTATCTACAGAGTAGAGAGTGTCCTAACCTAGGGTGACCAGACATCCCCAGTTTCAGGGGACAGTCCCCTGATTGAGGACACTGTCCCCGGACCAAGTCTGTCCCTGGTTTTGTCCCCAGATTGGATTTAATAGGGGGCAGGGGCAATTTCAAAGACAGTCAGTGCAGAAAAAAAATTAGAATTACACACCCCTGCTCCGCCGTACCTACTAGCATAGGGGGGTTGTATTTTTCCCATTATCTGTGCCCCTTTCTGATCATGTGCTGGTCGGAGCGGAGGAAATATTTCTTCAGTTTCAGGCGCATGCCTATTCAGCTTCGCTCGCATGTTCTTCTTTCTTGGCTCAAATCCTTGCCAGCCACCTGCCTATCTCCTTGCCTTCCCTGGTGGAGTGATCTTCCTCTGCTCCCCATCCAGTAGTAGCCGGGGGCACGAAGAGTAAGACTTGAGAGGCTGTGAGGTGGCCGGCGACGGGCAGAGAGTCGCTGATTGTTTCCATTACTAGTAAAGAAAAAATATGTCCCCGGATTTCATTTTAAAAATCTGGTCACCTTATCCTAACCCTCCTGCTTGCCCCCTCCCCCCTCAGGATGCTTTCTCCACACCAGGCTTGTGATGCTGTGATGAAGGTACCAGATCTCCTCAGTTCAAGTCATTTGCCTCTGACCTCACAAAAACTGTCAGCAGCAAAGTCTGATATATTTCCTGCTGATCCACTTACACTCACTGAGGTACAGCTGGGATGCTTCTTTCCCACCATTAACAGGTTTACCATGCTGCATACTCTTCTACCCACTCAGTCTGTACCTCCAGAGATTTCTTCACACATGGTTCTCCAAGACTGCTGCTGTTGTATGTTTCCCAGCTTCAGCTGTTACAGCTGCCTAATGCAGACAAAATACATTTTGACAGAGGAAGGCTCTGTCACTGTAGGAATATAGCAAAATGTGACACAGGACTGGCATTTAGGGCTAATTTGGGGTTTAGAACTATCATTTCTGAGTGGAGAAAGAAAAGCTGTGTTTTCTCCAGATTCTGTATTTCTGGATCGGAACAGTCAATCTCGTGTCCAGAGTTTACCAAGTGCCTGCAATCTGTGTGAGTACACAGGTGTGTGGGGTCATTATATACTCAGGTCTGTGGATAGATCAGAGCTTCCATTTTGGAGACAGCTTTCAGTTTGGAGACCTCTCCCAGTGTGGGAGACAGCATGTCTCACCTGAGGTCAGGGGGCCCCAGCTGGAAGCCACGAGACAGAGGTCTCATTGAGGGGTCAGGGGGCCCCAGCCAGAAGCCACAAGACAAAGGGCTTATCGAGGGCTCAGGGGGCTCCAGTCAGAAGCCACAATACAGAGGTCTCATTGAGGGGTCAGGGGGCCCCAGCCAGAAGCCACATAACAGAGGTTTCTATCATGTACCTGGTGCTGGAGGCCAATGGAAAGAGCTTCTCCTGTGGCTAAGTACCAGATTACCCTAAAAATGAAAACAGAAAGAGTCCGGCTCAAAGTAGCACAGGTCACCAGTAATGTTGTTTGCAGAGAAACTCAGAAGGGTTTCTGATGTGCTAAGTAGTGGCTGCAGACAGGTGGCGCCTGTAAGACATGGCAGGTCTGAGGTAGCACTGAGATAATGGGAAGTCAGTTTGAGCCAGAGTTAAGAGCCAGGAGGATAGCATAGCAGGCAGGATCAGAAGGGAGCCAAAGTCAAACACAGGAGACAGTAGAGAATATTTGTGGACAAGCCAAGGTCAGTTCAGGAGATAGGCAGGGCAAATGGGGTTGATAGCAAATAACCTTCAGGAAGAATGATCACACAAACACAATACAAGCTAAAGATCAATCAGCAACTTTGAACACACTTCCTTATATAGACCCATGTGAGGTGCTGGTAGAGATGCTGGGTCCTAGAGCCCTTCTCCAACCATTGGTTTCCTGACCGTTTCATCGAGGGGTCAGAGGACCCAGCCAATAGCCAAGAGACAGAGGAACTCATCAAGGGGTCAGAGGACAGAAGGTCTCAGTTACAGGAGTCAGGTCAGCTCCTATCAGGGGTGTCAGAAGAACCTCAATCCCAGAGTTGGGTCGTGCAGAGGGGCACTTTAACTGAAGGCTAGAGAGTCAAGTGTTCCAGGAGCGCTGGACAAGACAGTCAAAGGGACTCGTAAGAGGAGCATTAGTGCTGCCAACAAGTGAGTCAGGTGGCTTTGTATTTTGCTTTATGTATGTTATGTGGAAGAAATACCCTGCATGAGCATCTAATGTACGTATGAACGTTTACGTTTTCAGTTTTGGACTGGCGCAACTCATTGTACAAGCACCTATCGCTTGAGTTTAATCACCCCAACCTCACACAATATGGTAGGTAATGATATAAACAAATATATGACATTAATAATATCATATATATTAGACAAATGACATATAAATATTATATATAGGCCCAATAAAGAACAGCATGTTACCTGACTTTGACATGTGTGGGAACAGTAGCCTTTCTACCGCTAGCCCCATGGTTCCTTTTGCAGATGTCTGATAATTAAGGTGGAGTAATTTCATTTGTATCACGTGTACCTTTTTACCAGTAGCTTCTTAAACAGTAATGTTCAGTAATGCTCAAAAACACTTAACCCCTGACAGTATTATGCCAACCTTTCCTTAATCAAGTGAGAAAACTCAAACAAGCTGCAGTTGCATTTCTGTGCACTTTACATTAAAATATATTTTTTTTTTATCGTAATGCATTCTTTTTTTTTCAAATATATATTTTATTGAGAAAACACATGTGAAGAAATTCCAGCGTTACAACATAAATATACATGTCATAAAAAAAAAACAAGCACAGAAGGGTTTATAGACAGTTCAGCCATCACCGTAACAAGTCACTATACAAAATCATACGTAGAGAGGGATCAAAACGACATTCACATTACATTCTGATCAAGTAAGGATACCATTAATGAGCAAGAACCTCTCTGTGTTTAATTTTATATTAGGCAGGAATTAAAGTGATAACAAGTGAAGTAGAGAGAAAAGAAAAAGAAAGAAGGGGGGAGGAGAAGGGAGGGAAGACAAGAAGGGAGGATGAGGGGGGGGGGGGCAGACAGGGCGAGGGCGGTGAGCGGTCAACACCACTCCTGGCCAGAGCGACGTTAAGACCCAAGTAGGGATACTCCCTCATCCGAAAAAATAAAAATATTCCAGATACCCCAGACCTCAGTGAAGGTCTCATGTTTGTGATGCGCAGTAAGGATATCTTAATGCATTCTATGCATTAAGATTAAAAACCTTCTGTGTGCAGCAGCCACCCTCAGCCCCCCCCCCCCCATACTTACCTGAGCCTCTATCTCTATCCAGCAAAGTTGCGGCAGGGTCTTGGCCCGGAACTCCCCTCCTCATTGGCTGAGAAAGCAGCACGGGACCATTTGCTCCCACTGTTGCCAAAGTTAGTCAGCCAATGAGAAGAGAAAGGGGCCAGGCAACAGCTCTGTGTCTGAGTGGACACAGGGAGCTGTGACCTGACTCGGGTGCCCCCAGAGCAAGCAGCTTGCTCTGGGGGCACTCAACAGGAGGGAGAGGCCAAAAGCACCTAAGAGGGACGAGAGAAGAGGAGGATCCAGGCTGCTCTGTGCAAAACCATTTCACCAAACAGGTAAGGGTTTGTTATTTTAAACAAAAAGACAGGACTTTACAAATACCTTAAACAATATAACAACATTTTAAACATCAAGGACTCTGATTCAGTGTAAAGCCAGGTACACACTATGGTATATTTTTGTGCAACCCCACACAAAATAACCTGACAGCTCCAGTCAGAGCCGCTGTACTAACTATGCCAGGTTAGTCAGGTGATCTCCTCTGCTGAGCTGTTATGTGTTGTGTTCTGACAGAGGGACAGCCCCCTGCCACAGCACTCCAATCAGCGCTCTCTGGTTGGTGAGCGAAGGCCTGCTTTAAGCTTAAAGAGATGAACATTTTATCATAAAGCGTCAAACACATGATTGTTTGCTCACCAAGAAAGTCTAGGCTAGTACAGTAAAACCTTGGTTTGAGAGCATTTTGCAAGACAAGCAAAATGTTTTAATACATTTTTCTTTGATATACAAGCGATGTCTTGATATAAAAGTAGTGTCATGTCACAGCCGAGTATAAAAAAGAAGAAAGGAGCCTCTAAGTGTAGAAATATGGTTACATTTAATGAAGGTACAACATTTAGCAACTTATTGCTACACTTAGGCGGCGTACACATGACCGAGGTTCTCGCTGGAAACCAGCGAGAACCTCGCTGGAAGCTGCATTCCAGCGAGAACCTCGGCCGTGTGTACGCTCTCGGCGAGCATCCCGTCGGGAATGCCGTCGAGCAGAAATAGAGAGCATGTTCTCTATTTGCTCGACGGCCCGCCTGGATGAATGGCTGGTTGCCATTCCCGACGGGCGGGTCGCCGAATCTGACGGCCGGCAGAGAACCTCGACGGGCGGAACGATGTGTTCTGCCCGTCGAGGTTCTCTGCCGTGTGTACGCGGCATCAGAGGTGCCTCTCTTCTCTTTTATACTCTGTAAAATAAAAAATGCTTTGATATACAAGTGCTTTGGATTACAAGCATGTTTCTGGAACTAATTATGCTCGCAATCCAAGGTTTTACTTTATAAGAGAGACTGTAATGCAATCTGCTGTCTTCATAAACATGCACGAATATTTGACCAACATCTGCAAAAGCTATGGGAAGATGTTAACTCACAGTGATTAGTCATGAATTCAGAAACCTAAGATAGGGGACATGTGTACACAATACATCATATTAGACTTTGACTGCAAAAAGTCAGACCACAAGGAAAGTCAAGAGTGAAGGCTTCAAGGACATAGCAGAGCTTAGTAGTCAGACACATGCCAGAAGCAGTAGGAAATCCCCAGGGAGTTGCTCCAGCACTCTGCCCTGATGAATATTCAGACTGCACTCTGATTAGATTAGTATCCTGGTTGAAGACATGGCAAAAGCAACAAGTGGCAGATGACAAATTGTAAAATGTGATGTTCAGAGAGAACACAGCATGGGTGACCATCATTTATATTTCTAGCACTCCATCTAGCGTACCGTTTCAGACAAGCACACTCATTAAATTGCAGACAGTGTTTTGAAATGTTCTGCTTTAAAGTCAAGTAGGAAACATATAATACAATGTCAAATGATAACCATTGAATGTAATAACACGTTAAATGCATCCTTCTTCTCCCATCACAGATAACCTTATAGCAACAGGATACTATATTGTCTGAATTTAAAAATATTTTTATAATGTCAAAGTAATAAAAGGTATTTGGTCCAAATAATTTACAAATACATTTGGAAAAAGTCCTGTTTTCATAAGTACTCACTACCTTAAAGTGGTAGTAAACCTTCATATATTATATACTATAAAGGTTTTACCTGTATATCTGCCGTCTTCCCCTTTCAAAAATTAAAGGTTAAAGGAAATGGAAACACCCCCTCCACATAGGCAAAACATAATCTCCCTGTTTATCTCCATCTCAGCTCTCTCCCCAACACATTTTTTTAGCTCATGTTATCTCATGTGTCAGGGGATGTTTTAGAAGTAAGTCATACTGATAACAAAGCAACAAAGCACCAGAGAGAAATGACACTTAGTGCTTTGGAGAGAGACAACTAAACACTACAAATGTATGTGCTTAGTTCAAATTTCATGAATGGGGTTTACAACAACTTTAACCACTTGCCTCAAAAGCATGTACCTGTACGTCATTCTACTTCAAGTGGTTGTACAGGGGTGATGCCTGCAACTGCCAATGGTCATCTTTCTTCTAATCACAACCGATTCGGCTAAGCAGCCATTCGATTGTTATCACAAGCAGCAGGAGGGGAAAAGCCAATGTAGCACCAATAATTAAAAAGAGCCCAAAATACATCCATGGTAATTACAGACCAGTTAGCCTAACATCAATAGTAGGGTTATCCCGATACCACTTTTTTAGGACCGAGTACAAGTACCGATACTTTTTTTCAAGTAGTCGCCGATACCGAATACCAAAACTTTTTTAAAATGTGTCCCCAAATGCAGCCATGTCCCCCACATATGCAGCCATGTCCCCCCAGCCATGTCCCCCACATATGCAGCCATGTCCCTCCAGCCATGTCCCCCACATATGCAGCCATGTCCCTCTAGCCATGTCCCTCACATATGCAGCCATGTCCCTCACATATGCAGCCATGTCCCTCACATATGCAGCCATGTCCCTCTAGCCATGTCCCTCACATATGCAGCCATGTCCCTCTAGCCATGTCCCTCACATATGCAGCCATGTCCCTCACATATGCAGCCATGTCCCTCTAGCCATGTCCCTCACATATGCAGCCATGTCCCTCTAGCCATGTCCCTCACATATGCAGCCATGTCCCTCACATATGCAGCCATGTCCCTCTAGCCATGTCCCTCACATATGCAGCCATGTCCCTCTAGCCATGTCCCTCACATATGCAGCCATGTCCCTCTAGCCATGTCCCTCACATATGCAGCCATGTCCCTCTAGACATGTCCCTCACATATGCAGCCATGTCCCTCACATACGCAGCCATGTCCCTCTAGCCATGTCCCTCACATACGCAGCCATGTCCCTCTAGCCATGTCCCTCACATATGCAGCCATGTCCCTCTAGCCATTTCCCCCATACGCAGCCATGTCCCTCCAGCCATTTCCCCCATACGCGGCCATGTCTCTCCAGCCATTTCCCCCATACGCAGCCATGTCTCTCCAGCCATTTCCCCCATACGCAGCCATGTCTCTCCAGCCATTTCCCCCATACGCAGCCATGTCTCTCCAGCCATTTCCCCCATACGCAGCCATGTCTCTCCAGCCATTTCCCCCATACGCAGCCATGTCTCTCCATCCATTTCCCCCATACGCAGCCATGTCTCTCCAGCCATTTCCCCCATACGCAGCCATGTCTCTCCAGCCATTTCCCCCATACGCAGCCATGTCTCTCCAGCCATTTCCCCCATACGCAGCCATGTCTCTCCAGCCATTTCCCCCATACGCAGCCATGTCTCTCCAGCCATTTCCCCCATACGCAGCCATGTCTCTCCAGCCATTTCCCCCATACGCAGCCATGTCTCTCCAGCCATTTCCCCCATACGCAGCCATGTCTCTCCAGACATTTCCCCCATACGCAGCCATGTCTCTCCAGCCATTTCCCCCATACGCAGCCATGTCTCTCCAGCCATTTCCCCCATACGCAGCCATGTCTCTCCAGCCATTTCCCCCATACGCAGCCATGTCTCTCCAGCCATTTCCCCCATAAGCAGCCATGTCTCTCCAGCCATTTCCCCCATACGCAGCCATGTCTCTCCAGCCATTTCCCCCATACGCAGCCATGTCTCTCCAGCCATTTCCCCCATACGCAGCCATGTCTCTCCAGCCATTTCCCCCATACGCAGCCATGTCTCTCCAGCCATTTCCCCCATACGCAGCCATGTCTCTCCAGCCATTTCCCCCATACGCAGCCATGTCTCTCCAGCCATTTCCCCCATACGCAGCAATGCCCCTCCAGCAATTTCCCCCATACGCAGCCATGTCTCTCCAGCCATTTCCCCCATACGCAGCCATGTCTCTCCAGCCATTTCCCCCATACGCAGCAATGCCCCTCCAGCCATTTCCCCCATACCTTACCTTTTCCGCCGCACGGAGAACATCACAGCATTCATTTGAATAGCTGTAGTGTTCCCGCCCATATAGACACTCCCCCTTGCTCGGGATAGGACAGATGACGATCACCCATCCAATCCCGAGCAAGGGGGAGTGTCTATACGCGCGGGAAGACTACAGCTATTCAAATGAATGCTGTGATGTTCCCGCACGCCGTTAAACCCATGCGGCGGCTTTCGATGCGGCGGCGCAATGCGGCGGCTTTCGATGCGGTGGCAGCGGTGGGGGGGGAGTTTTCTATTATCCTTTGTCGCCTCTGTGCCCATTGTTGTCACTGTGCTGTGCCCTTTGTCGCCTCTGTGCCCATTGTTGTCACTGTGATGTGCCCTTTAATTGATGCCACTGTGCCCTTTGCCACTCCGTCCCCTTTGCCGCTCTCTGTGCCCATTGTCACCCCTTTCCCTGTAAAATGCACTTACCTGAAGCTTCCATGTCCTCCCTTGATGTCTTCTTCCGTCTTGGTGACGCTTCAGCCAATCAGGTTCCTGATAACCAGAATTCGGGAACCTGATTGGCTGAAACGGCCGTCAGTCTTATCCAAGGAATGCAGGGGGCGTGCGTTCCGAGGATAGACATCTGAGAGCCAGAGGGCTATACTTGAAAAGCCTATCAGAGCCGCTGGCTTCTTTACTGTTATGCCGAGTACGCACGATCAGAAATTTTCGCCAAAAAAAACGTGGATTTTTTTTTAGACAAAATTTTGGCTCAAACTTGTGTTTGATGGTCAGAGCCTGAGCGAAGCCAGAATCGGCTTTGATCGGGTCTCGGATTTAATAACCTGGAAGCAGTGGTGGCTGGTGCTCAACATTTTTGGGGGGGCGCAAACTAAAACAAATTGCAGCCTCACTGTGCCTATCAAACGCAGCCACTGTGCCATCAATTGTCACCACTGTGCAATGCCATCAAACGCAGCCGCTGTGCCATCAATTGTCACCACTGTGCCATGCCATCAAACGCAGCCACTGTGCCATCAATTGTCACCACTGTGCCCATTGTTGCCACTGTGCATGTCACTGGTGCTGTGCCCTTTAATTGTTGCCACTGTGCCCATTGTTGTCACTGTGCTGTGCCCTTTGTCGCCTCTGTGCCCATTGTTGTCACTGTGCCCATTGTTGTCACTGTGCTGTGCCTTTTGTTGCCTCTGTGCCCATTGTTGTCACTGTGCTGTGCCCTTTGTCGCCTCTATGCCCATTGTTGTCACTGTGCTGTGCCCTTTAATTGATGCCACTGTGCCCTTTGCCGCTCTCTGTCCCCTTTCCCGCTCTCTGTGCCCATTGTCGCCCCTTTCCCTGTAAAATGCACTTACCTGAAGCTTCCATGTCCTCCCTTGATGTCTTCTTCCGCCTTGGTGACGCTTCAGCCAATTAGGTTCCTGATAACCAGAATCCGGGAACCTGATTGGCTGAAACGGCCGTCAGTCTTATCCAAGGAACGCAGGGGGCATGCGTTCCATGGATAGACATCCGAGAGCCAGAGGGCTCACCCAACCAGCTGCCACTATTCAGGTAGCCCTATGTCCGGTTATATGAATAGACCAGCGGCAGCTGGCAACAATAATAACACACATTCATTGCAATGCAATCAATGTATGTTATTTGCGAGAGGGGGTGGCGCTGCATCGCCCTCTATTGACGGCCGCCAGAACTGCAGGCATTAAAAGTAAAAATTAAATTTTAAGCAAAATAAATGTCTTAAAGGGCCCTTTTTTTTTTACTACAGGAGAGGGGGGCGGCGCCCAGGTGCCCCCTATGGACGGCCGCCACTGCCTGGAAGTGAAGTCACAATGTAATTTCTGGTTTACTGGAGCCTTAAAAGGCACCAGATTTAAGAAAAATGGCAGTATTCAACACACACAAACTTAGCGTTTTGAATCCTTATAAACCCCAGATCCCTCCAAAAAAAAAATTGATATGTGACTATTGCTGTCAAAGGGATGTGTACATTCTTTGTGACAGCAATACAAGTGCTAACTTTTTTTTAAGGGGACAGTATATAAATAAATAAATAAAATAAGATTTTTTTTTTTTTAAAGTGCCCCATCCCCCTGTTCTCGTGCACAGAAGCGAAAGCATACAAAGTTGTGCAAATGTAAACAGTGTTCAAACCACACACGTGAGGTATCGCTGCGATCGTTAGAGTGAGAGCAATAATTCTAGCACTAGACTTCCTTAACGCTTTACATGGTAACTAGGGTTGTCCCGATGCCTCTGTTTTAGGACCGAGTACAAGTACCGATACTTTTTTTCATGTACTCGCCGATACCGAATACCGATACTTTTTTTTAATGTCATGAATTAAGAATGTCTCTTACATTGGTGGTCAGGGTACAGGGTATGGTGCACATCAGGTTACTGGGCACAGGGTATGGGGCACATCAGAGTAATGGGCACAGGGTATGGGGCACATCAGGGTACTAGGCACATCAGGGCACAGCGGGGTACTGGGCACATCAGGGTACTGGGCACAGTGGGGTACTGGGCACATCGAGGCTCTGGGCACATCAGGGTACTGGGCACATCAGGGTACTGGGCACTGGGCACAGGGTACTGGGCACATCAGGGCACAATGGGGTACTGGGCACATCAGGGTACAGGGCACATTAGGGTACTGGGCACTGGGCACAGGGTACTGGGCACATCAGGGCACAACGGGGTACTGGGCATATCAGGGTACTTTGGCACATTGTACTGGGCACAGTGGGGCACTGGGCACAGCAGGGTACTGGGCTTAGCGGGCTACTGGGCACATCAGGGTACTTGGGCACATCGTACTGGGCACAGTGGGGTACTGGGTACATCAGGGCACTGGGCATGGGGCACATCAGTGCACTAGGCACATCTGGGCATGGCAGGGCACAGAAGAGCACTGTTTTGTTTCCGTTTCATTTTAATTGCAGAGTAGTGCAGGAAGCGTCTGACATCTGTAATAAGTAGCTGTAAAAAGTTCTTACTGGTCTTTATCACGTCGCACTGTTCCCAGGGGCCTCTCCTCTCCTCCCGTCCATCTCAGATGATGTCACAAGCGTACGACGAGAGGAGGGGAGGGGCCGCCGGGAACAGCGCGATGTGATAAAGAACAGTAAGAACTTATTACAGCCACTTATTAGCCGCCTAAGGACTGCTCTCCGCCCCCCGCCCACTCTCCGGCCGCTCTCTTGCAATAGAGAAGCATTGGGCCAGGCATCCGCCAGGCTGCTGAGGTGGCTGTCATGCAAGCTTCACGTGCGGCGGTTTTGTATATACGGCGGCGGGGTCGGATTAGTTTATACGGCGTTGGCGGCAAGTATTCTATTTAGGTATCGGGGGTATTTGCGGGAGTACATGTACGCCCGCAAATACTCGGTATCGGTCCTGATACCGATACTAGTATCAGTATCGGGACAACCCTAATGGTAACCATTAAAATTTTTAGAATTGTCGCCTATGGAGATTTTTAAGTACCTTGTCGCCATTCCACGAGTGTGCACAATTTTAAATCATGACATGTATGTTAGCTATCTATTTACTCAGTGTAACATCATGTTTCACATTATACAAAAAAAAATGGGCTAACCTTACTGTTTTTTTTTTTTTTAATTCATGAATGTGTATTTTTACCAAACAAATTGTGTTTGAAAGACCGCTGTGCAAATACAGTAGAACATAAAATATTGTAATGACCGCCATTTATTTTTCTACGGCAGTGGTTCTAAATTCTTGTCCTCAAGACCCACGAACAAGCCAGGATTGCAAGATAACTGAAATATATCAGAGGTGATATTGTTTGCTGCTCATCCATTTCAGTATTCTAGGCTGCATCTCCCCAAGATAATACTTAAAATCTGAAGCTGAGAACCACTGCTCTAGGGTCTCTGCTAAAAATATATATATATATATATATATATATATATATATATATATAAAATGTTTTTTTTTTTTTTTTTAGCAATTATCTAGCAAAAAATGCAAATTTATACTTGTAAACAAGAAGTGTCAGAAAAAGACCTGGGGCCAGATTCCCGTAGAATTGCCGCTGGCATAGCGTAAGCCATTTACACTACGCCGCAATTTAACAGAGCAAGTGCCGTATTCCCAAAGCACTTGCTCCGTAAGTTGCGTCGGCGTAGTGTAAATGGCTCTGCGTATCCCCGCGTAATTCAAAGGGGGCGGCTTGTATTTAAATTAAGCGCGCCCCCGCGTCGATCGAACTGCGCATACGCCGGCCTCAAAAATAGCCCAGTGCGCATGCTCCAGCTCACGTCGGAAAAAGTGAATGAAACTGACGTGGGCGTCGTTTACGTAAATCCCTATCCGCGAACGACTTAAGCCCCGTACACACGGCCGAGGTTCTCGGCAGAAACCAGCGAGAACCTCGCTGGGAGCCGCATTCTGCCGAGAACCTCGGCCGTGTGTACGCTCTCGGCGAGCCCCGTCCGTCGAGTTTCTCTGCCGTGTGTACGAGGCATAAGTAAAACAACGTAACCGATGGAAAAAGACTACGCTGACCCGACGCCATACTTCACATGGCAACGACGGAACTTTGTAAGGTTACCCCTTATATAGCAAGGGTAACCTTACGCGTACGGAAATAACGTAAACGACGACGGGACGGCGTAAAAACGCTTGGGAATCGTCGGATTAGGCTCATTTGCATAGACAAATGAGAAATCATCATAAAGACCACCTAGTGGTCAGCGATGTCATTACATCTACGATCCGACAGTGTAATTGTTTTACACATGTCGGATCTTCACTGTATCTATGCATAAGTGATTCTAGGAATCACACGCATAGATACCCAGTAAAAAAAACAGAGATACGACGGTGTTTCCTACGATACGCCGGCGTATCTCTTTTGAGAATCTGGCCCTCGGTCTTTAAGTGGTTAAAAGCTTTGGGCCAGATTCACGTACATTGGCGCATATTTTGACCAGCGTAGCGCACCTCCTTTACGTTAGACCGGCGCAATGTAGAGGCGCAATCACCGTATCCTCGTAGTATTTGCACAATAATTAGCGCCGGTTTAACGTAAATTCCGAGGCGTAAGGCGGAGTAATTCAAATTGGGAAGGACGTGGGCGTGTTTCATTGAAATGAGCCGTGACCCCATGCAAATGGAGGGCCGGCCGGCTCGTGCATGTGCACATGAAGCAGACCATGGTCAGCACCTCTGTGCGCATGCTCACAACTCGGGAACGGCACAATCAGTGAAATTGGAAGTGGACCCGGGCAACTTAGTGAACTACGCAGACAGCATAAATAGACAGACACAAACACCCTTCCTTTGCAAAAGTACATCCCTTTGTATCCCTTCCTATACAGCAAGGTGCTTTTGTTCTGTTGTTTGTTGCGTTGTGACTTGTCTTTGTGATATTTGTTGACTGTTTGATCTAGTGTTTTGTAGAATATATTTGATAGTGTCTTTTGTTGACTGGTTGTGAGACTTTTTGGTTGATAGATTTTGTTTGTTTGTTTTTGTTGCTTGATTTTTCCTGCTTGTTTTTGTGTGTGATTTTTGGTGATTGTTTGGGAGAGAGTTGTTGTATATGTATGACTGAGAGGAAGCGGAAGAGCAATTTTTCTTTGGGGGAGAAACAAATTATTGCCCGGGGCCTTACCCAATATGGCCGTTTCCTTCACGGCTCGGAGAGTGCCAACACCACCCCAGCCAGGAAGAAGGAGATTTTGCAGAACATTACCGACCAGGTAAATGCATTGGGGGGGAGACTCGGACTCGCGAGGGGATCGTAAAGAAAATCAATGACCTCCGGCGTGTGATCCGTGGGAAGCTGGACAAAATGGCAGCCCATGCCAGGGGCACTGGAGGGGCCCACCATGCCCTGTTAGGCTGACAGTGGAGGAGCGTGCGGTGGCCCACACCTTTAATAGACAACAAGTGGAGGGCCTGCCTGGCTATGACTCCAGTCAGGAGGCTGTGATGCCAGGTAAGGTTTTATTTTCCTATCTGGTGTCTAGCATGTGTGGGGGAGGGGGGGAAAGGAATATGTGGAAAGTGTGTCGATCCTCCAACCTGTGAATGTTTTGTGTCATCCACAGATGTGCAAGAGGGTGCTGGGCCATCTGGCCTGACTGCACCATCCCCGGGACACCTGCCTGATGAGGACCCCCAGACAAGCCCGGAGTCCTCGGAGGAGTTGGAGGAGGAGGAGTTTGAGGAGGATGTCATGTCAGCCAGTGGACTGTTGTTTTTGGAGGAGTCTTCCCCTCTGGCTGGCAGCAGCCAGCCCTCCATAAGGGGTAGCCCCTCCCACTCCTCCCCCAACAGGGCTCCCCTCCCAAGGGCCTCCCCTTCTCCCTGGCCACAAGCATCAGCTGGAGGCAGGAACACAGATATATGGAAAGGCTCCTGCCCCACCGAGGGGGATGGATTGGGAGGAAGGTTGGGCTGGGAGGTGGGCTGGGGATACTGCAGCAGACGCACACTCTGTCCTGGGCAGAGAAAAATAGCATATAGAAAGGAAGGGGGTGGTGTCTGCGCTGTAATGGTGAGGGAGGGGGGGAGGGGTTTGTGGGTGTGGGTGGGAATCAGGCAGGTGACTGGATGGATGGATGTGGTAGGTAAGGTGAGCTTAGGACAACATAATAACCAACATTATGAAATAAGCAATGTGAATTGATATACACAATAGGGGTGATTACCAATATGTACAAAAAAGTGACAGAAAACACTAGCCAGTGCAATGTGAGACCAATAGAAAAAACCTATAATAAAAGCACAGTACTAAATCCAAACAAACTGTAAGACCAGAGAAAATTCCATGAGGAAATGCCTCTGGATCCACAAAATATAATGTGACTGAATAAATGAATAAAGTCTCTGGTGAAAAAACCCAAAAATGTCCAGGAAAGTCCAGAGTGAAATAGTGGTGCCAGGAAAGGGTGATAGCAGAAAACACCTCAGGTGGTCCCCAGCTCCTCACCTCAAGGCTATTGCATGGATAGCCTAAAACAACACCTCCCGGTGGAGGACAATGATCCCTCAGCAGGGCAAGCAGCAGAAGCACTCCTCAGCAGTAAATAAAGCAGATATAAAGCGGGTGAGTGACAGTACAAGGAACGTCTGTATGGGCAGCATGTGTCACTCATACATCCACTCACCGGAGGGTGATGGATGATGGGCCTATCTCCCACGAACAGCGAGTTCGTTCTTGGTCCGGAGCTAGTATCAGGTACCCTCTTCTAGGATTGGCCAGATAATCGCTCAGAGCAATGGAACTCTCAGATGGCATACATGATGAAAGAGAAACAAACCATAGCGCAATCCCGCAAGATAAAACACATTTATTCAAAAAATGACACTCACATTTAAAACGATCCAATGGGGCATGAAACAAACAGACGTCAGGTGGAACACTCTGCGTCAGGCGTATGGACTCTGTGGCTCCTCGATCCCTACGCGTCTTGTCACACCACGTGACTTCCTTAGGGGATGATGCTGGTGAGACTTCCTTATCTTAAATACACTGCCCAAATGTCCGCTGTACTGGGCGCATGGCGGCCATTTTCCCGTGGCCCGCACTCGTGATTGGGTGATGAGTACATACTGTAGTGGTCGCCATCTTACCTGTGACACTTCCTATTTACAAGTAGGAGTGACTCCAGAGACAGGTGTATAAGTGATAGGGTGTAGAGCGGAATGGGCGGGTCTGAGTCTGGTGTAATTTACACCAGAGTAACACAAGGCATATAAATGCACTGCCCGAATGTCCGCTGTACTGGGCGCATGGCGGCCATTTTCCCGTGGCCCGCACTGATGGTTGAATGATGGATTTACATACTATAGTAGTCGCCATTTTTCCTGGGACACTTCCTATTTATAGGTAGGAGTGACTCCAGGGAGGGGCACACTAGTGATAGGGTGTGGGGCGGAGTGGGCAGGTCTAAGTCTGATGTAATTTACATGTAATGCCAGCAGAGTGACATATGGAAAATAAACAATTTCCAATCATAAAACTGGAGAGGTATAGCACATATTAATGTAGGAATATAAAATATTAAAATATTAAAAACGAGAGGAGAATATGAATGGTCTAAGATTGATTCCTTAATGGTAAAATTTAGAGATAAAAATAAAAATGAAAATTGGAATGTAAACGGATGGAAAAAATATATATATATATTAGGAAAACCGTATGTAGCAGCCTGCCCCACAGATAGGGCAGGGATTATGACATAGGTTTGAATGGATTTTCCTTATAGCATACTACAGAAAACAACTAGGCTCTAATAGGAGCTGCAGAGACAACACGCATGACACATATCAGGCAGTTTTTTGCTATAGCCGTCAGCCTGATTGGTATGAGTGAATGCATATACATATAGACTAAGGATGTATGCAAAGTATCTGCAAATACATACATATAATATACACATATATATAGGTAAACAGAACTTCTAATCTAATTTAGAAGGAAAGGGGGAAAAAAAGGGGTATGCTGGTCCTAGAAGGGGGGGTGCTCTTAGAAGTCATTAAGAAAGCAGTTAAGATCAAAATCTATATTGAGTCCTCTTGGGGCAAAGGTATCCATGAGACCTAACTTTGTGACCCCCCCGCCAGGGTCTATTGTAGGGTGCTATCCCCCAAAATTTAAGATGGGACGGGTCTTTATTGTGAACTGCCTCAAAGTGTCTAGAGACACTGTGTTTATCGAAGCCTTTAAGAATATTTTGCACGTGTTCTTTTAGCCGTATCCTCAATAAGCGTTTAGTGCGGCCTACATACTGTAGACCGCAGCTACACTCTAATGCCTACACTGCCCCCAAGGTATTGCATCCAACAAAATCCTTAATTTCGTATTCTGTTCCGTTGCTGTTGGATATGAATTTTGTTTTCTTTTCGTTGGGGCGTTTTGTGCGTGTACAGGCATAGCATCGCTTGCAGGGATAAAATCCTTTCCCGGTGAAGAACGTGAGCTGTTTCTTGGGCGGGTTGATAACTCCCTTTACTAGTTGGTCTCTAAGAGTGGGAGCCCTCTTGCAAATGAATTTTGGCTTTTCAGGCAGAATCGTTCACAGTTTAGTATCCGTTTTTAGAATGTGCCAATGGCGGGACATTTGGGCAGTGTATTTAAGATAAGGAAGTCTCACCAGCATCATCCCCTAAGGAAGTCACGTGGTGTGACAAGACGCGTAGGGATCGAGGAGCCACAGAGTCCATACGCCTGACGCAGAGTGTTCCACCTGACGTCTGTTTGTTTCATGCCCCATTGGATCGTTTTAAATGTGAGTGTCATTTTTTGAATAAATGTGTTTTATCTTGCGGGATTGCGCTATGGTTTGTTTCTCTTTCATCATGTATGCCATCTGAGAGTTCCATTGCTCTGAGCGATTATCTGGCCAATCCTAGAAGAGGGTACCTGATACTAGCTCCGGACCAAGAACGAACTCGCTGTTCGTGGGAGATAGGCCCATCATCCATCACCCTCCGGTGAGTGGATGTATGAGTGACACATGCTGCCCATACAGACGTTCCTTGTACTGTCACTCACCCGCTTTATATCTGCTTTATTTACTGCTGAGGAGTGCTTCTGCTGCTTGCCCTGCTGAGGGATCATTGTCCTCCACCGGGAGGTGTTGTTTTAGGCTATCCATGCAATAGCCTTGAGGTGAGGAGCTGGGGACCACCTGAGGTGTTTTCTGCTATCACCCTTTCCTGGCACCACTATTCCACTCTGGACTTTCCTGGACATTTTTGGGTTTTTTCACCAGAGACTTTATTCATTTATTCAGTCACATTATATTTTGTGGATCCAGAGGCATTTCCTCATGGAATTTTCTCTGGTCTTACAGTTTGTTTGGATTTAGTACTGTGCTTTTATTATAGGTTTTTTCTATTGGTCTCACATTGCACTGGCTAGTGTTTTCTGTCACTTTTTTGTACATATTGGTAATCACCCCTATTGTGTATATCAATTCACATTGCTTATTTCATAATGTTGGTTATTATGTTGTCCTAAGCTCACCTTACCTACCACATCCATCCATCCAGTCACCTGCCTGATTCCCACCCACACCCACAAACCCCCCCCCCCTTTCCCCCCCCCTCCCTCACCATTACAGCGCAGACACCACCCCCTTCCTTTCTATAAGCTGGAGGCAGGAAGTCGTCCCAGAAGACCAGGGGGGTGGCCGAGGTTCTGCCCGCCAATCTGAGAAGGGACCAGGCCCTTCAGACCCACCATCTGGGACAGGTCAGCCAGACTTTGGTGCGGATGGAGGAGAGCCTGTCCTCCATAAAGGATACGCTTGGAGACCTGGACTGCCACTCCCGGGCTCTTACAAACTGCCTAAACGAACTGCAGACTACTACAGCAGACGTTGGGCAGGATGTGAGGGCCCTCACCCAGGCTATCCAGGCCAATACGGCATCACTAAGTGCTGGCCTGACCAGAATTGCCGTGGCCTTGGAGGGCAGGCCGCCAGGTGGGCAGAGACCAGGGGCTGCTCCTCCTTCCCCGGATTACCCCCCCTCCCCATGAGTCTCCCCTGAGGAGCCGTGGTCGTGGGCGCCCCAGGCGTGGGTCACGCCAGTGGCATTAATTTGTTTCCCCCCTCCTTTTTTTTTTTTTTTCTGGACTTTTTTTTTCAGGACTTTTTTTTTTTTTGGCTGGAATTTTTTTTTTTTTTGCTGGACAATTTTTTATTTTTTTTGTGTTGTGAATGATTTCGGAATGTGGGGGTGACATTCCTGCCGGAAAAGGGGCGTCACCCTCATTTGTGGTGGAGAAGGGTTCCCCAGGACCAGGGAGAAGTGATCCCCAGGTCCGTGTGAATGGTGTATGGATGTACAGTGACATAATTGGAGCCGTGGCGTGGCGTTGCTGCTCACAAGTCCTGCATGGTGGGCTTGTGCTAATCCAATTTGATGAGGATGTGATGTGTCTGTGCTAGGGACCACAGTGGTGTGCATGCATGCATTCTCATTGTGCCATGATTAATGTGTGTGTTTAACGTGCAAAGATGCCTAATTTGAGCTGTCTCCTGGCTGCCCTTCCCTCAGAAGACGGGGTAGCCTCGGTTAGGGGGGGATTGTCGGGTTCAGGGGTCAGGTCATCACGTATGTCAATCTCCAGGCCCTTTCTTACTGCGAAGTTGTGCAGCATGCAACATGCACCGATGATCTGGCACACAAAGTTGCGGGAATACAACAGGGTCCCCCCAGACTTATTCAGGCATCGGAAACGTGACTTCAGGAGGCCAAAGGTGCGCTCCACCACTGCACGTGTTTGTGCGTGGGCTTCATTGTATCTTTCCTCTCCTGGGGTTTGGGGGTTCTGGATTAGGAGTCATGAGACGGGGTCCCAGTGCATATGCAGAGTCACCTGTAAGGGAAAAGACAGGAGGATGTTAGTCATGCATATGCCCCTTGTGATGTGTGCATCATGGGGGGCGGCAGTCATGCCTGCCACCCATGTCACTCACCAACCAGCCAGGTGTCCCCATACACGTTCTGTTCAAATTCCGTTGGGATGGGGCTCTGATTGTATATGTAGCTGTCATGGCTGGATCCGGGGTGTTTGGCACGGACGTGCCATATGAGGCCTTGGGCATCGACTATCACCTGTACGTTGATGGAATGCCAATGCTTCAGATTGCGGTATATGTGTTCTGTCTCATGGGGGGGCTGGAGTGCCACATGTGTGCAATCAATGGCCCCCATGGTGCGTTGGAATCTGGCAATTCTGTAGAAATCTGTCATTGCCTTCAGCCGCAGGTCCTCAGTGGTTGGTTTGATGATTTGGTTGGCCATGCGTCTGAGGATTGCAGGGATAACCTGGTGCACACATCTGCTCATGGAGGATTGTGACATCCCAGCCACCACTCCACTTGTTCTTTGAAAAGAGCCACTGGCAAGGAAATGGAGTGTTGCCAGGACCTTGACCAGTGGCTGCACTGCATGTGAGCGGTGTGTTGGACTGGTGATGTCATCCTGCAGGGTTATGGTTAATTCCAGGATGGCATGAGGGGTGAATCTGAAGATGCGATACACCTCAGAATCACTCATGCCAAAGAGGTCTATGCGTGTGCGATATATCCTCTCCCGTGCCCTCCTCCGTGCCCTCCTCCATGCCCTCCTCCTTCTTTGCTCATCTAAAGTCATTAGTATAGCTATGAGCAAGGATGCCCCCGGCATGTTGGCATAAAGTTTGTTGTTCAGCAAGTGTGACTGCTCAGCTCCTCACTAACAGTGTTGCTTTAGATGACATGTAGACGGATTGTCTAATTTTATTCCACCTTTTATATGGTCTAATTTTAGACAGGACGTGCAGCTGTTGCGCACAGCGCGTAGCCTGCGCTGCACCAACGTTCTTTTGTGGATCCCCGTAACTCCCTCATTTGCATATTTGAATAGCAAATCAATGGTGTGTCTAGCGCAGTTTTGCGTGGACGGATACGCCGGTCTATCGAAATTACGCCGGTCCAAAAAAAGTAGATTTCTTGCGTATCTCGTTTTGGGGATGCGGCGCATTGAAACGCATGCGCAAATTTAGACTTATGCCGCGCATCTCGTGTAATGGCGGCGTAATGGCTCTGTGAATCTGGCCCTCTGTTTTGTTTTTAATTTTATCCAATCACTTCAAGTGAAATGTTCTGCAGTATATTGCTTATTAAACATTTTTGCCCAACACTAATGTTTTTGCCAGGCCCACAATGCTCTGTTTCGCCAAACTTTGGGTAGGGTAGTGCGCAGCTAAACATGTCACAGGGCACTAGTCTTTGACAACACAGGCTAAGGCTGCTGTCAATTTGGCTGCTGGATGAAAAATTAAGAAAGGGGGCGTGGCTTGGCGTGCAGCGTGGACGGAAGCTGTGTGAAGGAGCTCCTGCCTTCTGAGAGAATCGGGAGGTGAAAAGACCCATTACGAGGACGAGAATGTCCACGTTAATCAAAAGACGGTCACACAATAGATCCCTGTGCTCAATAGGAACAACCAGAAGCAAAAAATCTCCAGCAAACCTCAGCAAATACAGATATAGGGCCAGATTCAGGTAGGAGAGCGGATCTATTCTGGAGTAATGTTCGTCATTTACGTTACTCTGCCGAAACTTTAGGAGCAAGTACTGTATTCACAAAGCACTTGCTCCTAAAGTTGCGGCGGCTTAGCGAAAATGAGCCGGCGGAATTCAAATTGGGCGGGTAGGGGGCGTGTATTATTTAAACTAGGCGCGATCCCGCGGCGAACGTACTGCGCATGCGTCGACTGTCAGTGCGCATGCTCCAAATTCTGTCAGTGAACGTCAATGACGTCAATCCCCATTCACGGATGTTTTACGCAAACGACGTTAAACTTTTTCAATTCGACGCGATCACGACGGCCATACTTAACATAGGATACTCCACCTAGGGGGCATGTTTTTCTTTACGCCGCGTATCGCTTACGGAAACGTCGGAAAGTCACTGCATCGGGCCCGCGTACGATCGTGAATTGCCGTATCTCGCTGATTTACATATTCTCTGCGTAAATCAGCGGGAACGCCCCGAGCGCCCATTTTAAAATTGCAGTTCCGATACGACGACGAAATACAATTACGCCGCTCGTATATGAACTCAATCCCGGCGTATCTTGTTTTCTGCATACAGAAAACAGATAAGCCGGCTCAAAGTGTGAGTTATGCTGGCGAATCACTGATACTCCAGCGTAACTCTACCTGAATCTGGCCCATAGAGGCGGAGGTGGAAGCTCCAAGATAAAGCCGACTCACAGAACGGCCGGAGGAGAAGACATGGAGGATGATGAGATCTCACTACCTGCATCTGAGAACTCTACCAGAGGTAAAAATACCACTGATCTCCCTCTGACATTTGCTGATATGACTGAGATAGCAGCTGACATTAAAAACTCCCTCTCGGCAGCCATCACTGATCTAAAGACAGAATTGCTGAGACTATCAAAGAAAATGGCAGTAAACGAAAGTGCAGGGAAGAGGAGAGATAGTGCACTACTCAGGTTAAACGATATTACAGCCACACACTCTCAACATATGATTGACATGAACAGACAGATTGAGGACCTGGATAATAGGGGAAGAAGACACAATATCAGTGTAACGGAATGTCCCGTGACACTCAGAGACTTTTGAAGGGTGCAGTGTACAGTACTCCTGTGCCAGATTCACCAATGACTCTTAGGTCTAGGGTCACCCTATGTCTTATAGGGGCATAGGGTGACTGTCAGGGGATGCCTACGCAGGCATCCGGTACTAGGCAACAGGTCAATGGGCTGCACTAAAGTCAATAGGCACCAGGATAGTGACAAAATATACATTTAATAAAGGTTAAGCACACGTGAAACAATCGTGTAAAAACCCCAAGACAAGCAAGCATAACACAGCAAAACCCCAAACCAATAATCAACAAATATATACACGGTGGGAGCATAAATACCAGGTCAAGCAGGGATGTGAGGAACAAGGGGAATCAGAGTCCAGGACAGGGCAGGGATCAAATCAGGGACAGGTTGGCTCCAGCTAGCAGATCAGGCAGGTAACAGGCTGACAAGGAAAAATACTGAAGCACTGGATTGTAGTGCAGGGCGGGCTTATATACACCTGTAGCAGTTCATCCCATGGGAGACACCCGCTGGTGGACATCAAAACTGCACCCCTGTTGCTGGGAGAAACAGTGCCACCAGCAGGTGACCAAAGCCATGACATGGATCATGACAGTCCCCCCCCCCAAGGGGTGGCCTCTGGACACCCCATTCTGCCCTTGTCCTGGTAGTGCACGTGGATGCAGAAGAGCCCCAAAAAGTATTTCGGTCAAAGTTCTTTAACCCATTGGGAGACCAGCCCCCCCAAGTCCGGAAACGGAAACTGCATCCTACCTCCACCAGGGTCTGGAAGTTGGTATCTAAGGGTGAAAACAGGCAGGGCGGCAAACTCAGGGTCGTTAGGCTGGGAAAGTGACACAAACTTAAAGTCAGGCACCGGGACATCAGACGGGAAGCCGGGTACGTTGGACCGGAAACCAAGCACGTCAGGCTGGAAACCAGTAACCAGGACACCAGGGTGGACAACAGGAACCAGAGCACCAAGGTGGACAACAGGAACTGGAGACAAAGGAACTGGACCTGGAACTGGAGACACAGGAACTGGAGACACTGGAACAGGAACTGGAGACACCGGAACTGAAGACACCGGAACAGGAACTGGAGACACTGGAACAGGAACTGGAGACACTGGAACAGGAACAGGAACTGGAGACACCGGAACAGGAACTGGAGACACCGGAACAGGAACTGGAGACACCGGAACAGGAACTGGAGACACCGGAACAGGAACAGGAACTGGAGACACCGGAACAGGAACTGGAGACACTGGAACAGGAACTGGAACTGGAGACACCGGAACAGGAACTGGAGACACCGGAACAGGAACTGGAGACACCGGAACAGGAACAGGAGACACCGGAACAGGAACTGGAGACACCGGAACAGGAACTGGAGACACTGGAACAGGAACTGGAGACACTGGAACAGGAACTGGAGACACTGGAACAGGAACTGGAGACACTGGAACAGGAACTGGAGACACCGGAACTGGAGACACCGGAACAGGAACTGGAGACACCGGAACTGGAGACACCGGAACAGGAGACACCGGAACAGGAACTGGAGACACCGGAACTGAAGACACCGGAACAGGAGACACTGGAGGAACTGGAGACTGGGCAACGGGCACAGGCACATCAGACAGAACAGCAGGTGCATCGGACTGGATAGCAGGTACTGGACCTTTAAGCTGGGCAGCAGGTACTGGAACTGTAGACTGGGCAACAGGCACATCAGACAGAACAGCAGGTGCTGGCACAACAGGAAGAACAGCAGGTGCATCGGACTGGATAGCAGGTACTGGACCTTTAAGCTGGGCAGCAGGTACTGGAACTGTAGACTGGGCAACGGGCACATCAGACAAAACAGCAGGTGCTGGCATGCAAGCGGACTGGAGCAGGTTGGTTGGTGTGGAGACAGGCTGGGTTAGTGGCATGATCGAGTGGGTTGGAAAAAACCTTTTCTTTTTCTTTGGTTTCACCACTGAGGATTTTGGTGGAACGGACGGAGGCAGTTGAGAAGCAGCAGCAGCAGAAGGGTTAAAGGCAGGGTAAGTGCAGCAGGAGGAAACAGGGGATTGGTTCTTTGTTGTTAGCAGGGTGTATTGTTCAGCAAAAGTGGGAATTGGGGGTAAAGAAAAAGACATCCCAGCAGGTTGGTAACTAGACAAAGAAATGGATGGTTGGGAGCTGACAGGGGCTGAGTACAACAAACTGGACCAAACTTGTAATAATGGTTTCACAAAGTCAGGTTTGCACACAGTTTGTCTGACCAGAGACTGCACAGAATCAATGCATGCTGCAAGCACCTGTTGAGGACAAGCTGAGTAATGCTCATGAAAAAAGGCTGAGTCATCTTCCAACAGCCACACCAAAGACTCTACCTGAGCTGCACTAAAAGGAGGTGTATAATCATCACGTCCACCATTAGTATCAGACAGGGCCAACTGTGTGCAGATCTGAATCAATGGCTGCACATCCTCAAACAAAAAACTGCCACGATCAACAAAAACATGAGCCATACGGATACATTCCAATAACTGCTCTCTAGTGTATTCACTTAATTCCTGATAGCAGAAATCTCAGTCATCTGTTGCCAGGAGTGACAGGTACAAAATATCTTCCAGATGCATATTTAGAATAGCAAGTGCCCAGAAGCAATTTCCCAAATGCAGCCGACCTGTTTATAGGGCTTCAGTATTATGTCAGGGGATGCCTACGCAGGCATCCGGTACTAGGCAACAGGTCAATGGGCTGCACTAAAGTCAATAGGCACCAGGATAGTGACAAAATATACATTTAATAAAGGTTAAGCACACGTGAAACAATCGTGTAAAACCCCCAAGACAAGCAAGCATAACACAGCAAAACCCCAAACCAATAATCAACAAATATATACAAGGTGGGAGCATAAATACCAGGTCAAGCAGGGATGTGAGGAACAAGGGGAATCAGAGTCCAGGACAGGGCAGGGATCAAATCAGGGACAGGTTGGCTCCAGCTAGCAGATCAGGCAGGTAACAGGCTGACAAGGAAAAATACTGAAGCACTGGATTGTAGTGCAGGGCGGGCTTATATACACCTGTAGCAGTTCATCCCATGGGAGACACCCGCTGGTGGACATCAGAACTGCACCCCTGTTGCTGGGTGAAACAGTGCCACCAGCAGGTGACCAAAGCCATGACATGGATCATGACAGTGACTGAGAAATTATATCTCGGATTACATAAGATGGGACATTAATGATAATTCATGTTTGCAGGATATCTTGGAATATTACAAGTGGTTTATTTTGACCTGAACAGGTCAATAGGAAAATGACTCATTCCTCTGTGTAACAGGCTGTTATAATGCTAATTAAGTTTACCTGATTGAATACTGTGTTTTGTCTATTGTACTAATGGTCGGGTGTCTAACTGTGAGGTGTTAATTAAGTGGGTTAGCATGTCAATTATGTTTCAGCTTGTCGCGGAGTCAGAACGTCTGTCTAAGATGTGGATTGAGGGGAACTTATTGTGTGATGCTGTTTTGTTTGAATTCTATTGATAATAGATGTGACTTGTCAGCTGTAGTAATTAACTCCTGTAGGTTCTGTGCCAGAGCATCTAACTTGTCAACTGTAGTAATCAGTTCATGGTAATTATGTCAGACCGGTGCCGAAAAGTCTGTAGAATGTGTATGAAGCACCCATTGTGTGTTGTTTTGGGTGGAGAGTTTCATTGTCCCTAACATGCTTGAACTGTATAAAAACCTGAGAGTGTACCATTAAAGCATTCATACATTTGAAATCAGAAATAACAGCGCTTGTGTCTCGTCTTAATTCTGGGGAATGGAATGGATCGTGTCTACATGGATTGTCGGACTGTCGGATAAGCTGTCTTGGGTTGATGGAAGGTCGTAAACGGTGGTGACCATTACAATCAGAGTGAGAGGAATCCCAAAATCTGTTACCCCAGATCAAATCAGACCAGCGCTATCCTCCACCTTCTATAGCCTTATTGAAAGACCTGAGGCCTCACCAATAGAATGTGACAGAGCACACGGAGCCCTCGGACACAGAGTCCCAGAAAATAATCCTCCAAGAGACATTGTGTGCTGTCTCCCAAACTTCTCTCTGAAAGAAGAAATCCTTTTAAAAAGCAAGAGCAAATGAGCAGGTCACATTTAATGGAGCGGACAGCTATTCCAGATACCACAGAATTCCCCTTTTTTTTTTTTTCTTCAAAAAGCTTTTATTGAGCAAAAAACAATCGAAATGAACAGGCCATACATACAGTACATTATTACAGCTAACTGCGGGTGGTATCATACAAAGTATTAGGCCTCGTACACACGAGGGGATATGTCCGCTGAAAACGGTCCGATGGACCGTTTCAGCAGACATCTCCGCTCGTGTGTATGGGCTAGCGGACAGATTTCTCCACCCGACAGATTTCAAAGCATGCTTTGAAATCTATCCGGTGGAATCTGTCCGCCCGACATGTCTGCTGGTTAGTACACTTACCAGCAGACATGTCGTCCCCCACCGCCGCCGCCGAATGGATTCGGCGCATGCGCGGAAGTGTTTAACTTCCTGGTGCGGTGACGTGGCGGTGACGTGGCGGCGTCAACGTCACCGCCGCGTCACCGCGCCGTCTGGCGGCGGGGAATTTGATCCGATGGTGTGTACACGCCATCGGATCAAACTCCCGATCGGACATATCCGATGGAAATGGTCCGCGGACCGTTTTCATCGGATATGTCCGATCGTGTGTACGAGGCCTTACACTGCGTGGTCACTTGTCTGTGCTAGGGAAGAGAAGAGATAGAGGCAACAAAGAGGCAGATGTAACAGCATCGTGCAAGACAGATTGACGTGTAGTGTTAACATGTTGTTATGATATGGCTGTCCCCCAAATCCCAGTACCCCCCCCATCCCAATGGTCGTCCCCATAGTTAACAGGCGAGGCTGTGGGCAATCTCCCCGCTATGAGCAGGAAGCTGGCGATTTGAGCCATTTATCCCAGATCTTGTTATATTTAGATGGGCAACCCCTGTGTAAATAGACCAGTTTTTTGTATGGCAGTACGCTATTTACTTCCGTCAGCAAGTGAGAGAACTCCGGAGGATCCGGCCTCATCCAGACCCTAGCAATAACCTTCCGAGCTACAAAGAGTGTCTCATGCAGGAAAGTTTGGAGGAATTTATTCATGTCCGCGTCAGGGAATATGCCAAGCAGGCATGGTTTTGGCTGTAGGGTTGGGGGGGATCAGAGTTCCCCTTTTATATCTGAACTCGCAGGAAGGGGGGTCTCTGCAGACTCTGATGTAAGGGAAAACTCTGGGGCCTCTAACATAAGGGATGCTCTGGGAACCCTGATTGAAGGGGGAACATTGAGAAGACTCTGATATAAGGGGGAACACTGTGGTCTCTGGTGTAAAGGGAAACTCTGATGTAAGGGGTGCTCTGAGAACCCTGATTTGCCTCGGTGTCACTCAGAGGCAGGAGAGAGAAGGGGGGGAGACTTCAGTCACAGACAGGAATTGATGGTAAGCTCACTCACCCCTTAAGAGGCATCACCTCTCATGCTGCTGGACTTCAAATTTCAACCCCAACTTTCCTTTTCTATGCCCCAGCGCCGGGAATTGGAGTGTGGGCAGACACCGAGGGGTAGTGGTGGGGTGGGGGGGGCGAGGTGCAGATTGAGCCCTCTCTCCTCTCATGTCTGTATTTGGGGGGGATTGTTAGTGCTTTCTATGGGAAGTGTGAACAAGTATAACAGATACTCTCAGCTTAGACAACTGCAGCCAGCAATGCTGCTGGGAAGCCATTGTTCAGTCTAAATAATGTGTCCGGGTTTCAGGCAGTCTGAAACCTGGATGCATGATTCCAAACCCGAACTGTCCGGGTGAATCCTGGTCAGGTGGTAACCCTATACCAGATTGGTATGCTGAATTCCGCTTGCCACCAACCATTAACAACTCGCCTTTCATGTCAGGCCCTTCTCCAGAAAAGCCTCCCTTCCAATATGGGAAACATTGCAGAAACAATAACAGAAGCATTTATAGCTCTCCCACCTCCAAGCGCCCAAGAATAAGGGGGAATACAGATAATGTCAGCGCTTCTCTATCCACTCAGTACCTGAAATACTACTAAAAATGAATGTTCAGCTTTTATCTGTTTAAGACGGTTTGCTAAGCACATGTTGATAACCCAATTTTGTCCATTTAGATGTGGTGGCCATAGTTGCACATACTGCTCTTTTATTCAAAAAGGGGACACTGTTATCTTCACTTCTACAGGGAAATCACATAAGCTACATTCTTTCATTAATTCTAATACACGATATGTAGTATACGTGATCACATGCAAACTTTGCTCGATACAGTATGTTGGCAGGACAACCAGAAGACTCAAAGATCGCCTCTATGATCACTTATATGACATTGATAAGGATCATGCTACTAATGTCGCACGGCACTGGAACAATTTTCACCAAAAAAATACTTCCAGTCTAGTTATCCAAGGGCTAGAAAGAATCACAAGACCAGCCAGGGGTGGGGACAAATTTAACATACTGTGCAGACAAGTAGTCCGATGGATTTTTATTCTCAATTCCAGATGCCCTTCGGGGCTCAATTTTGAGTGGGACGTGTCCCACTTTTATTAGATGAGTTTGGCATTTCCACATTATACAAAATATATATATAATCTCCTGTTCGGACTTCCTTCGATGCACATATATATTGTCTTTTTTGGTCACTCAGACCATACCACCACACCATGGGCTGAGTCTTTTTCCATACAGGGATTGGCCACGCACAAGAATGTCGCAGTCTTCCTATATGTAAACTCTATTATAGGCTAGAATTATCACTCCAATAACGTGACACCCTTCTGAGACATTGAGAATACTGAAGCTGTCTCCTTGTCCTTGCACCCGTTATATAACTTTTTTTAAACACAAAATATTTTTTTTGTGTCTTAGGCTCCTTACACACGGAGCGGTCCGTTTTTCGGTCCGCTCCGTGTGTCCGTCAGCTCAGGGGGGGGGTCTCCGCTCAGCTGTCGGCGGACAGGGCGGTCCCTGCACACTGTGCAGGGACCGCCCCGTCTCTCCTCCGCTCTCCCCTATGGGGAGTCTGATGGAAACGGACCGTCTGTCCGTTTGCATCCGATCCGTTTGGCCGGATGGAAGAAAAATAGGACATTCTTCCGTCCGCAAAAACGGATGCGGATCTAGCGGACGTTAGCGGATGCATCATCCGCTAACGGATCCGCTCCCATAGGGGCCCATTACAAGTCCGTAAACGGACTTGTAATGAGCGGACGAACGGTCCGCTAGTGTGAAAGGGCCCTTAATCTAAACAGAAAATGGAATATAGGCGAAAGTGGAGCTTTTAAAAAGGGTTCTGCACTTGACGCATACCACTAGGTCATTGTAGGTTTGTTTTTGTTTTTGCTTATCATATTTTTAAATAAAAAAAGTCTTTTGAAGCATATACATCTTTTTTAATGTAAGAAATAAAAACAATTATGAGTATAATAAATGCCCTAAAAATGATATACAAACCACAATGGTCTAGTGGTATAGTGTATGGAATCATAACCATACATATATTATTTTAATAAAACATCAAATTTTTATATATAATAATTTTTTGTTTCTTAGATATTTAAAAGGTTGCAGTCTTTAGGAACTTTCACATTTTATATTTACTACTCGTTATGTAGACCATTAAATGAGTTGACTGCACCAACCTTTAATCACACATGTCTAATTTTCAAAATTTTCAAACTTTTTTCACGGTACACACATTTATTAATTTCCTCTTATTACATTGGTTATGATACATATGTGTCTCACACATGAGGTCTCTCTTTGTTCTTTTTGTCATCTCTTATCACCAGCATGAGAGATTGTTTTTTCATGCGTTTTTTCATGCGTTTTTTCATGCAATTTCTTTTACACATGAGGGCACTTCATGTGTGACACATTAAGGATAACCGTGTTCTATTAACCTATGATCACCTGTGGGTTGATTGGTGAAACTCCCCTTTCACCTCTCCCCCTCCTCCATTTAAGCATAGCTTAGTCATTTGTTCACTAGCTACGAATAAGCATCGCACGATGTGAAACATGTCAGCTTTTGTTCTTTTGTCCACTCTTCTTTTTGACTGCAGCTATTTTATTTAAAAAAAATTATTTTAATTTTTTTTAATAAAGACATTGTTTTTAAGGTGTGCGGCGGTCCAGGATTCCTTTCATCCTATACATTTGTGCACAGCCAGCACCCTTTCGGTTCACTGGGATGGAAGCAAAGGGGATTAGCAGTTTTCAGAGCGGTATTCATCTCTTCTCCAAAAAAGTGGCACCCAGACTAGAGCCTACCTGAAGGACACAAAGGATTTACTCATGCTGCTACAGGACATTGATCATTCTGGAAAGGAGGATGTAGTCTTCTTACCGGAAAAATATGACCACAACAGCAGTCAATGTGGACACAGGGTATGTTTATAGTCTCCCAGCAAGACTTAAGGTGGATCTGGTTCTTAAATACTGGATAAGGCTTTCATATGTATCTCAGAAGGGAAATAAAATAAAAGATCCCCATAGTGCAGATTGCTAAAATTAGGGTATTTATTAAAAGTAATGCACTTACAGAATTGACGGCATTGTGTGCGTTGATACAATCATCCGCCTGTATGTGCGAGTAATCTCGGCGTCTTCTCGTGTCCTCCCGCTGTCTCTGCTTACCGTATAGGTGACGTCATGGCATTGGGACGCAAGCCACACCTACGCGTTTTGTCACAAGATGACGTCGTCTGAGATACATATGAAAACCCCCTCTTCTCAGTTCCATCTATCTTTCGGTTCTGTCCTACGCTTTTGCATTTTTTTTTTTTTTACTCTACTATTTCCTTGATCTTACCTATCTAATTCTGAAATTGCTTGTGCAAATTTTTCTGAAGTTTTAAATAATCTCCATTGCTCCCAGGCTGTTCTACTTCTACTACCAACTTCTTCTCCCAGGTCTACCCTTCTCAGATATTCCATCTCTGAAACGTAGTCAACTCTGTGTATCCATTCTTTTATAGTTGGCCTCTGTGGGTCTAACCAAGTTTTTGGAATTAGGCCCTTGGCTGCATTTAGCAACACCGGGACCAATGTCACCATTCCATATTGGTGAGGAATTTCCCTTGGACTTTCACTTTTATACCTATTCTGTTTGGACTTTGGGATTGCCAATTATCTCTCTTAAGACCTATTTACAGTCTATTACGATTTTTGTTGCTTGATTTTTCAGGCCATTATATTCATTTTGTGTATTCGCTTATTTATTTACACTCTGGGCCAGATTCACATACAATCTGCGGCGGTGTAGAGTAAGCCATTTACACTACGCCGCCACAACTTAATGGAGCAAGTGCCGTATTCCCAAAGCACTTGCTTCGTAGTTTGCGGCGGCGTAGTGTAAATGGCCCTGCTTATCCCAGCGTAATTCAAAGGGGGCGGCTTATATTTAAATTAAGCGCGCCCCCGCGTCGATCGAACTGCGCATGCGCCGGCCGGGAAAAAAGCCCAGTGCGCATGCTCTAGCTCACGTCGGAAAACGTAGTTGAAACCGACGTGATCGTCACGTACGCAATGCCCTATTCGCGAACGACTTAGTAAAACGACGTAACCGACGGAAAAACATGACTCTGACCCGACGCCATACTTAACGTGGCATACGACGGAACTTCGTAAGCCTACCCCTCATATAGCTGGGGTAGGTTTACTCTTAAGTAAACAAAGTAAACGACGACGGGGCGGTGTAAAAACGTTCGGGAATCGGCGTATTAGGCTCATTTGCATAGGCAAATGAGAAATCAACGTAAAGGCCACCTAGCGGCCAGGAAAGTCATTACATCTACAATCCGACGGTGTAAGTGTTTTACACCTGTCGGATCTTCACTGTATCTATGCGTAAGTGATTCTAGGAATCACACGCATAGATGCCCATTAAAAAAAAACAGAGATACGACGGTGTTTCCTACGAAACCCTGGCGTATCTCTTTTGAGAATCTGGCCCTCAGTCTTTAAGTGGTTAAAAGCTTTGTCTTGTTTTTAATTTTATCCAATCACTTCAAGTGAAATGTTCTGCAGTACATTGCTTATTGAACATTTTTGCCCAACGCTAATGTTTTTGCCAGGCCCACAATGCTCTGTTTCTCCAAACTTTTGGGTAGGGTAGTGCGCAGCTAAACATGTCACAGGGCACTAGTCTTTGACAACAGAATCTGGCCCTCTGTGTTCATACATCAGGGTTTCACATTTTTTCATATAGGTTTTTGTGCCGTACCTCTCTTTTTAAACTATCTATAAATAGAATCTACCTCAGATACATTTACATACATACCTCCATATATGGTGAAAGTATGTCACCAGTATGTATTCTTGAAATTTTATATATATTTATATGTACAATTATATCTATGAGATCTCAACTACAGGGCAATTATCTTAAGGGCTATATTCCCAACAGCCATTCGGTGATATTAATTTTCTCCAACCACCACCACGATGATTTATTAATTGATATATTTTTATATTTGTATATATTCTTTTTTTTTTATTTACATATCCATTTATTTAATCTATTTACTATATTGGTCCTTTGTGGACAATATTAGTACGTTGAGATGTTTATTTACCTACAATCAAGTTTTCTTTTTCCTCTTCCTACATCTATTTATATGGATTTTTATATTGCTTTTATGGATATGTATTTGTACATTGAAACATGTACCCCGATATGGTTTAAGCAAGCCACGCCAAATCAATATCAGCTTTAATGGGCTAATACTCATTCAATTATTCCATCCAGCATATTAACAATGAAGATATAGGGTACTGACAGGGAGCCTCATGCTACCTGTCTCAAATCTATACCGTATATGCTGATGTATGTTGGTTTTAATTGTATGCATTTTTTATCTAGGGTATGTGATTGATAGTGACACCTCTCGTTAATTCCGGCAGTGATCTAATACCATTATAATTAATCAGCTCCTTTTTATAAAAAAAAGGATCCTTTTTTTGCCTATGCTGTTGCCGTGTAACATAATTTTATTATGTAAACGTGCGTAATCAGTACATAGGGTTAAAACCTAAATGTTGTGTGCAGTTATATGAAGTTACCCTGGTAATGTGATAGGCTGTGTAACCATAAAATGTCCATCCACAAATGGAAGCCTCCGCAAAGGGGATTAGAAGCAAAATCCAGCAGGAGCTACAGAGTATAAAAGAGAAGAGAGGCACCTCTATGTGTAGAAATATGTTTATAAATATTGTAACTTCATTAAATGTAACTATATTCCTACACTTACAGGCGTCTCTCTTCTCTATTACACTCAGTGGTGACATGACGCTACACTTATATCAAGACATCGCTTGTATATCAAGTCAAATGTATTAAAATGTTTTGCTTGTCTTGCAAAACGCTCTCAAACCAAGTTACTACTGTATATAAAACAAGCATGTGACGCTGTCATATAATTATGAATGAATACATAATAAAGATGTTTGTTATTATAGTATAAAAAGTGTCTAAAAATCATAATTTCTAGCTAAAGAAAGCAGCCAAAAGGAATCACTGAGCGCCATCTTGTGGCCAATTAAATTTATTACATGCCAATGCCACTTGAATAGAGTTGAGCGGACACCTGGATGTTCGGGTTCGGCCGAACTTCAGGAAAAAAGTTTGGGTTCGGGACCCGAACATGACCCGAACTTGACCCCGAACCCGAACCCCATTGAAGTCAATGGGGACCCAGACTTTTGACTACTAAAATGTCTCTAAAAATCTAAGGGAAAGGGCTAGAGGGCTGCAAATGGTAGAAAAATGTTGGTAAGAGCATGGCATGTATTCTGCAATCAATTGTGGATAGAGAAATAACTTAAAATAACATAAAATACATCAAAATAAAAATAAATAATCTTGACAAGCAGAAACCTTCCCCAATGATGGGACACTATTCCTCCCACTGATACCAATGATGGGGCACTATTTCTCCCACTGACACAAATGATGGGGCACTATTCCTCCCAATGATACCAATGATGGGAGACTATTCCTCCCACTGATACCAATGATGCGGCACTATTTCTTCCACTGACACAAATAATGGGACACCATTCCTCCCAATGACACCAATGATGGGGCACTATTTCTCCCACTGACAAAAATGATGGGACACTATTCCTCCCAATAATACCAATGATGGGGCACTATTTCTCTCACTGACACAAATGATGGGGCACTATTCCTCCCGATTATACCAATGATGGGGCACTATTTCTCCCACTGACACACATGATGGGACACTATTCCTCCCAATGATACCAATTATGGGGCACTATTTCTCCCACTGACACAAATGATGGAGCACTATTCCTCCCAATGATACCAATTATGGGGCACTATTTCTCCCACTGACACAAATGATGGGACACTATTCCTCCCAATGATACCAATGATGGGAGACTAATCTTCCCACTGATACCAACAGGGGCGGACTGACAACTCATGGGGCCCCCGGACAATAGAAGATTATGGGGCCCCTGGGCTTACTAATGGCCACCACGCCAGGAGGCAGTGCAGAGGCAGATCATTTTCACATCAAAAGCATGTCAGTTTCAGACATATCAGGGACGGATGTAAAAAAAACACTGATTTTTACATACTGTCCCTGGTTTTACTGAGCCTGGCAACCCTGATGGGACCCCCTAGTGGCATGGGGCCCTTGGGCAGTGCCCAAGTGACTCAATGGTCAGTCTGCCCCTGGATACCAATGATGTGGCACTATTTCTCCCACTGACACAAATGATGCGGCACTATTCCTCCCAATGGTACCAATGATGCGGCACTATTTCTCCCACTGATACAAATGATAGGATACCATTCCTTCGAATGATATCAATGATGGGGCACTATTTCTCCCACTAACACAAATGATGGGGCACTATTCCTCCCAATGATACCAATGATGGAGCACTATTCCTCCCACTGACACAAATGATAGGGCACTATTCCTCCAAATGATACCAATGATGCGGCACTATTTCTCCCACTGATACAAATGATAGGATACCATTCCTTCGAATGATATCAATGATGGGGCACTATTTCTCCCACTAACACAAATGATGGGGCACTATTCCTCCCAATGATACCAATGATGGAGCACTATTCCTCCCACTGACACAAATGATAGGGCACTATTCCTCCAAATGATACCAACGATGGGGCACTATTTCTCCCACTGACACAAATGATGGGGCACTATTCCTCCCAATGATACCAATGATGGGGCACTATTTCTCCCACTGACACAAATGATGGGACACTATTCCTGCCAATGATACCAATGATGGGACACTATTTTGGTGCAATTAGATTTGTGAAGTAGGACTGACTCCTATATATTTCTCTGCCTATAAGAACATCAGGAACCTTCTCCCTAAATTATCTAATGCAGAGTATCTGACAGGAACATATGCAATGCAGCTGCAATTAGATTTGTAAAGTAGGACTGACTCCTAACTAATTCTCTCCCTGTAAGAACATCAGGAACCTTTCCCTACAGTAGCTAATGCTATGTAGATCGCTGAGTATTGTAATTCGATTTCTGAAGCAGGACAATCTTATCTAAATCTCTCCCTAAAAATCAGCAGCAACGGCAGCCTTTCCCTACCCTATCTAAAGCAGAGTGATGAGCTGTGCTGTGTGCCTCTAGGTTATATAGAGGCTGGGTCACATGCTCGGTCACATGCTGCACTGGCCAATCACAGCCATGCCATTAGTAGGCATGACTGTGATGGCTTCTAGGTCACACAAGTAAAACAAATGGCGATTGGCTGTCGTGCAGCGCGCCGTTACATAGCCAAACTCTGAACCCGAACTTTCAGCAAATTATTCGGGTTCGGGTCCAAAAAGAAAAAACTTTACAGTTCGGATTCGCTCAACCCTACACTTGAACAGTCGTCTGCTCACATAATTTGTAATAAAAACAACTTTGTCATTCTGAAGCTTCCCTCCAAACACTTTGCATATTATTTCATATATACAGTACTTTGAAGTCATTTGGAGTGATGAGACCAAAACTGTATGTATTTGTACACAGGCACAGTTTTCATACTTTTGGCTCTGTGTGTTTCCAGAATAAAATTAAAAAACGAACCAATCCAAATGCAGACTTTTAGCTTTAATTCAAGGGGTTGAACATGAATATCAATTACAAATTTTAGCAACTGCAACCACTTTTATACACAGTCCCCCATTTTCAGGGTCTCAAATGTAATTGGACAAATGAATATAATCATAAATAAAATGTTCATTTTTAGTATTTTGTTGAGAATCCTTAAAGGGGTTGTAAAGGTACAATTTTTCCCCCTAAATAGCTTCCTTTCCCTTAGTGCAGTCCTCCTTCACTTACCTCATCCTTCCATTTTGCTTTTAAATGTCCTTATTTCTTCTGAGAAATCCTCACTTCCTGTTCTTCTGTCTGTAACTCCACACAGTAATGCAAGGCTTTCTCCCTGGTGTGGAGTGTCGTGCTCGACCCCCTCCCTTGGACTACCGGAGAGTCAGGTCAGCTGGCCTTCCCGTCATTCTGGTACAGATTAATGTTAGTTTCATCCGTCCAAAGAATGCTTTTCTAGAACTGCTCTGACTTTTTTAGATGTTTTTGGCAAAATCGAATCTGGCTTTTCTATTTTTCAGGCTTATGAATGGTTTGCACCTTGTGGTCTCCCCAACAGGGGCACAGACAGCAATAACAACCTGACAGGGGTTCTAATCCCTCTCCAGTCTCAAAAAGAAAAGCCTTTGCCTATAGTTATACCTTGGTGAGCACGGTAGGTGGTTGTTACATTGTTGGTCAGTCATCTCTGACCTTAGCTACTTTTTATACTCAGATTGTCATTTTGTTGTCTCTGATTGGAATATAATGTCATGGTGTCATTGTTAATACATTACCAATAGTATAATACACTACTAATAAAGGAGGAACGAAATGATCTTGGTGTTATTACCACAGGCAGCCAGCAGGTGACACCAGACATCTATAACCCTGTATTCCAGGGACTAGGGATGAGCTTCGAGTTTGAGTCGAACAACGAACACCGGGCCGTCTTTAATATGGTTTGGGCCCTGGGCAAACATTTTTTTTGGGCCCCCCTCCAGCCTATTTGGGCCTGGCTGGTTCACATGTATGTGTTTTGGCGGCCCTCATTTGTGCAGGCACAGCAGCCCATTGATTTGAATGGGCTGCCATGCCTTTGTTTCCTGCAGAAAAAAGGTGCATTCAGCATTTTAAAAATACAGTTGCCTTGAAATCCAGTCAGCTTTTGCACGATGCTACTTACCTACAGTTCTTGCACACACAAACGCACTGTGTTTTTAAAAGCGTGACCTAAACGTCTAAAAATGCAGCAAGTTTGACAGTGCAGGAACTGCAGATAAGTCACAGCAGACAGCAGGATGGACAGACAATGCTGTATTTCATTGCTTGATGGGCATAGGTGTGCCGTGTGCGCAGCCTATTACATGAGGCATGTTCTTTTCTTTGCAGGACACATACATGTGAACCACCCAGGCCCAAAATAAACCCATCAAGCAGTTAAATACAGACAGTAATGCCATGTGCTCTGAGGCCTTACTCAGCCTGGACTGCAGGTCTGGTCTGTTATTTAAAGAGTTCCTGTATTTTACACATGGCATGGCATCCCATGGTGCTAAAGCAGAATGGACAGACGGTGGTGTGACCCCATGCCATACCATGTGTAAAATACAGGAACTTTTTAAAACACTGACCAGGTCTGCAGTGAATCATCAAATATTATAAAGACTTTGGGCACACTCTACAGAAAACTTCTATTTACAATATAGCAAACAGTGACATACCTTGGAGTGCAGGACATGAAATAGAAGTCAGCCTCGGGAAGAGCAAACTGGGGATTCTATAAAGTCACATTCTAATTCACTTTTATATACAAGCAGCACCCAGTGTCAGGAAGGGAGAAGTGCATGTCTAAAGGGAAGCCAGGGGTGCTGTACATTTTATAACACTGGGAAGGGAAGCAGTACTGCGTTCCGCTGATGATTTTCCCTTCTCGTCTTTCAGGACAGCCACAATAGAGATAGGCTCCTCCTCTTCCTCAGGAAACACTGCACAGCCTTAAAGAACTCTCCTCCCCCTGCCAGACCTCAGTTCTTAGTGTTTCCTCCGGTGGGGAGACACTGCAGAGGAACCCAGGCCGGTGCAGTCAGGGGACTGTGGCTCTTTTCTTATTTTCTAGGGGAGCAGGGGCCTCCTTAAGGAAATTACTTTTTTAGGCAGGTACTCACCGCCAGACGCACCCCAATCCAGTTGGCTTGAGGGGGGTCCTCTATTGTGTCCACAGGGACCATGGCGGGGGAGGCCTCCAGGACGCCCTGTTTTCTACAGGCCGCATATTTTTTTCAATTTCGCGGGCCGAGTGGCGGGTGACGTCATTCGACGGCGCGTCGGAATCCTCCCCTTTGACCCGCGACTTCGTGTTTGCTGGAGGAGTCTGATGCTTGCTGGGGCAAGTTAGACACAGCGCAACCACCTCCAGGATGTCGGCGACTGGGAGGAATAGTGCCGCATCATTGGTGTCAGTGGGAGGAATAGTGCCACATCATTGGTAGTAGAGGGATGAATAGTACCCCATCATTGGTGTCAGTAGGAGAAGTAGTTCTCCGTTGGTGTCAGTGGGAGGAATTTATACCCCATCAATGGGCGGAATAGTGGTCCATCATTGGTGTCAGTGGAAGGAATAGCACCCCATTATTGTATCAGTGGGAGAAATAGTGCCCCATGTTTAGTATCAGTGGGAGGAATAGTGGCCCTTCATTGGTGTCAGTGGGAGGAGTAGTGCTCTATTGTTGGTGTCATTGGGAAGAATATTGCCCCATTATTGGCATCAGTGGGAGGAATAGTGCCCCATCATTTGTGTCAGTGGAAGGAATAGCAACCCATTATTGGTATCAGTGGGAGGAATAGTGCCCCATCATTGGTGTCACATATACACATACATATTCATATACACACAATGTTTAAATATAAAAAGCACAATTTATTTGCTGCACAAACACATTGGCGACAGATTGGAGGAAGTCACGAGCGAATCATTCAGGTACAGCGACTGAAAAATTACAATGCATCAAAGGAAAGCAAAACTTGAAGGGTAACTCCAGACATGGGGACCATGTATAAATCAGTGAATGTGACCTTCCCCCAACATTCTCTGTGAAGAACCAATCACAGTCATATAACACACATGGACCTGCAGAGAATGTGGAGTGAATGTTTGATTTTCTGCTTTATAACTCCGTCCCGGAATCATGTTATATAATGTTATATGATGTGGAAGTTTTGTCAGGGGCATTTATACATTATCACCCATAGGGGGCGCTCAAGCACTGATGGCTCCCCAGATGTTGGATGTGAAGGATGATTGATTGGAGTCTGTGACATCTGAGGAGCTTTAAGGCCAACCATGACATTGCCAGTGTCAAACTGGGTGGGTCTGCAGGCTCTTGCCCGTATATATATATAAGGAGCGGAGTTGGGAATCCCTGGCCTGCAGTCTCCAGGTTAGGTGTTCCCAGAATCCCAGGAATGCAGAGGATTTTACACTGCAGGTTGGTCTGTGAAAAGAAGAAAACCAGCGCCTCCACCCCCTTTGGGCCTTTCCAGGGCGGAGTTTACTGACTGAAGTTTACCCTTTAAAAAAGACACTTAAAGTCAGAATTAGCAAAATCATTGTATTACTTCAACAATCCCTCGTAGATCAAAGAAACATATAAATCTGGTTCTAGCTATATCATCTCTATATATAAATATAATATTAACATGCTGTATAGGCAGTAAAAACAGTAATCGTGGCAGTGACCCGTGTGTCTTGACTGTCTGTGCTGTTGGTGGGAAGATGGAAGAGGATTGGGTTGGGTAGGATGGGATGAGCATGTTGGGTGGTGGTAATGCAGGGTGTACACCTCTCATCTAGTCTGTGGTGCATTGGATGGTAATGCAGGGTGTACACCCCTCATCTAGTCTGTGGTGCATTGGATGGTAATGCAGGGTGTACACCCCTCATCCAGTCTGTGGTGCATTGGTTGGTGGTGCAGGGTGTACACCCCTCATCCAGTCTGTGGTGCATTGGTTGGTGGTGCAGGGTGTACACCCCTCATCCAGTCTGTGGTGCATTGGGTGGTAATGCAGGGTGTACACCCCTCATCCAGTCTGTGGTGCATTGGATGGTAACACAGGTTGTACACCCCTCATCTAGTCTGTGGTAATACAGGGTGTACACCCCTCACCCAGTCTGTGGTGCATTGGTTGGTGGTGCAGGGTGTACACCCCTCATCTAGTCTGTGATGCATTGGATGGTAACGTAGGTTGTACACCCCTCATCTAGTCTGTGGTGCATTGGGTGGTAACACAGGTTGTACACTGTACATTGGTGGTGCAGGTTGTACACCCCTCATCTAGTATGGGTTTGAGGACCGTGCAGCACTCATAATGAGATTACCTACAATTTTTAAATAAAAGGGGGCACTGTACTAAATTAAAGAAGAACTCAGCCCTATTCATATTCTTTTTACACAGAGTAGAGGAGGGTTTGATCCCTTTTCAGGTCCTTGCTGTCAAACATGACCCTAGTGAGGAGATTTCCTTCCCCACACACATATGACATTGGGGACTGGCACAGCCGCCCCTCTGATTTACAGTACATTCCCACATATTCCTATGAAGCAGCCACTAGAGGGTGCTGTCACCACCCTCACAGTACAAGCACTGTGTTGTTAGAGGCCCCCTAGGCCTAGGGGATGTTTTATAGGAATATATTGGGATGTACTTAAAAAAGGGCAACAAGGAGGGTCCAACTGACGGCACCAACCTTGGATATCATGACAGTACATTTAACTTTAAAACCCAACTATAGACAATTTTGTCTTAATTCTGTGGGTATCACCGTTGGGCTGATTCACCTCACTTCCTGTCCTGGTGACACACACAGTAAGTAAAAAGGTAAATTTCCCCACAGGAGGTAAAGACAGCAGTTTTAAAGTTAAAGACACAAGCAGATTGGGTAAATCTCGATCCTCTTGAATATATATCCTGTCTGCTACAAATTGTCTGAGATACTTTGTAAGTGGGGCAGAGGATCAGCAATCACACATTCATGCATGGAACAATAGAATTGCCTGTGTCGAGGGGCTTGTGGTAATGTAAGTCCTGTTTGCAGAAGGTCAGAAGGAGGTCAACTGTACCTGTCAATGAATTCGGAATGATCTCAGAGAGTATCAAACTCCTGCCATTGGCACAAGCTGGTAGCCCCTCGGCACAGGCCCTAAGGCAGGTTGTGGCCCCTGGGGCCCCCGGCAAAATGGTGAGTTTGGTCTGTTCTCCATGATGTCAGCACTTGAAGGACGTCTGCACTTTCATACCGTTCAGCAGCTGAGGTGGGCCATAATTGTTCACCATGTGGACCCGTTCTTGTTCCTCCTCCGCGTTAAAAATCAGTGTTTTCCAAAATCGTTCCATCTGCCTTTCATACATTCTGAGGTTTAGGATGGAGTGCTGAAGGGGTCAGGCCCTCTGTAGGGGATCTATTTCTGGTTTGTATGTCTATGTCCCTATTAGGGAGATGTCCATCACTTCCTGTCTCTGTAGTACCCAGTACCAGGGCAAAGAGAAATCTCCCCCCAATGGAGACACAGACTCAACTTTCCTTATTCCATTAAGAGAAAACAATTCTCTAAAATTAATTTGTATATTGTACTACACACCAGGAATCAGAGTCATCTTGGCCCTCCTGATGATCATGGTCGTCGCCACAGCTCCCGGGGGGATGCCCCCCCCCCCAGTGCCTCCTATCATCATCATCCTCTATACCAGGGGTCTCCAAACTGCAGACCAAGGGCCAGATGTGGCCCTTTGCTAGCCTTTATCCGGCTCTTGGGGTTTTACTCCTCCCACTGATATGAGGCACTATTCTTCCCACTGATGCCAACAAGGGGGCACAATTTCTTTTCACTGATACCAATGATGGGATACAATTACTCCTACTAATAGGGGCACTACTCCTTATCCTACTGACTGCAAACTCTGTGGCCATATTTACTCTCAACAATGCAGGACGGGTGTTTGGGGCCCCTGTCAGACAGGACCGCCATCAGGCCCCTTACACAGCTTCACATGGGCCCCCTGGAGCAAGCAGAGAACCGGGAGAGAGGTGCTTCTGCCTCAAATTAAGAAGCGGGGGGCTGCCGCCGAATTGAGAAGCAGGGGGGTACCATGAATTGGGGGGGTTGCCTAGGGAACCTCTGGGGGTAGCCATCCAGGCCCTTGGGGCCTCTGGGCCCTTTAATTAAAAACAAAAAAATATATATAAAAAAATATATATATATTTTTTTTTATAAAACATTATTTTTTTAAAAGGGGGGTTGCCACCCGCCTCTAGGCCCTTTAATAATAAACAAAATATTAAATAAATAAATAAATAAAATGTATAAAATGTATATATAAGAGAAAAGAAAAGAAAGAAAGAAAAAAATATATAAAAAAGAAAAAAACATTTTTTGTAAAATTAAAAAAAAGGGGGGGTTGCCATCCGGGGCCCTGGGGACCTCCAGGCCCTTTTATAAAAAAAAAGAAGATTTTTTTTATATTAAAACAAAAACAAAAGGGGGGTTGCCATCCGGGGCCCTGGGGTCTTCCGGGCCCTTTAATAAAATGAAAAAAGAAATAAAAAAATATATAAAAAAGAAAAAAACATTTTTTATAAAAAAAAAGGAGGGGGTTGCCATCCGGGGGCCCTGGGGACCTCCGGGCCCTTTCATAAAAAGAAAAAAAATTATATAAAAAAAAAAAAAAGGAGGGGGTTGCCTCTGGCCCCTTTTATAAAAAGATAAAAGAAAAAATATATATATATTTATTAAAAATATATATATAAAAAAAAGGGGGGGTTGCCATTCGGGCCCTGGGGAATTCCGCCAGGCCCCTGGGGACCTCTGCTCCCTTTAATAAAAAAATATATATAAAAAAAAGGGGGGTTGCCACCCAGTGCCCTGGGGACCTCCGGGGCCCTTACAGGTGTACTGCCTGTACCCCCTGATGGCAGCCCTGCAGTCAAATAAGATGTTGGGGGGGGGGCCCTGGGATCTCTAATGACAACTCAGATCTGATTGTGAAAAGTCATTTCTCTTCCCTCAGACCAGAAAGGAGGAGACAAAACACTGACAGGTCACATTACACAACAAGCCGGTCCAGCTCTCTATCTCACCCAACCCCCCCCATCACCTTCCCCCCTCAGCCCCCCTCACACACACACTGACATCACTGCTAATGAGACTTACTGTGTCACTGATGGATGTCGGATGAAAAATCTGTCGAAGTAGTGTCTAATTAGTCCTCTGTGGGGTGCTGTGTCGGTCCTCTGCTCGCTCCGAGAAAGAGCAACAAAATGACGCGGCTCCGCCTTCGCGTACTAGTATTAGTCAAGCCCCACCCCCGTGCCCCGGCCATTCCGCGAGTCCTTTCCCCCGCGCGATCGTTCAGTGGACGCGAGGCCCTAATGCATAGTACCGAGCTGACAACTCGGAGAGAAGATTCAGTTTCTTCCTCCCTCCAGCCTGAAGGTGGCAATAGAGAGCGCTGCTGTGCAGTGAATTAAGTCTACCGTTCTGCCTCTGTCTCGCTTTCCTTGTAACGTGACTGGAGGGAGGAAGAACATGTTGCACAAGCAGTGTGTCTGTAAGTACAAGGGGGGGAGAGGGGAGACAACTTACCTCACACCTTCCCCCTCTACTCCTCACACAACCCCCTCTCTTACTTACAACCCCCAGACACCCCTCTCTCTTCCTCACCCCCCCTCTTATTTTAACCCCCCAGACACCCCCCTCTCCCTTGAACTGATGTGGCTGATGTGATGTGGCACAGTGGCTGCATTTGATGGCATGGCAAGGTGGCTGCGTTTGCCATGGCACCGTGGTGACAATTGATGGGTACAGTGGTGAAAATTGATGAACACAGTGGCGACAATTCATGTCACAGTGGTAACAATTAATGGCACAGTGGCTGCGTTTGATGGCATGGCACAGTGGCTGTGTTTGATGGCATGGCACAGTGGTGACAATTGATGGCACAGTGGCTGCATTTGATGGCATGGCACAGTGGTGACAATTGATGGGCACAGTGGCGATAAATGATGGCACAGTGGCTTCTTTTGATGGCACGGCACAGTGGCTGCGTTTGCCATGGCACAGTGGTGACAATTGATGGCACAGTGGTAACAAATGATGGCACAGTGGCTGCGTTTGATGGCATGGCACAGTAATTGCATTTGGCATGGCACAGTGGCTGCGTTTGCCAAGGCACAGAGGCGACAATTGATGGCACAGTGGCTGCGTTTGGCATGGCACAGTGGCTGCGTTTGATGGCATAGCACAGTGGCTGCGTTTGATGGCAAGGCACAGTGGCGACAATTGATGGGCACAGTGGTGACAATTGATGGCACAGTGGCTGCATTTAATGGTATGGCACAGTGGTGACAATTGATGGGCACAGTGGCGATAAATTATGGCACAGTGGCTGCGTTTGATGGCATGGCACAGTGGCTGCATTTGCCATGGCACAGTGGCGACAATTGATGGCACAGTGGTGACAATTGATGCGTTTGATGGCACAGTGGCTGCGTTTGATGGCATGGCACAGTGGCTGCGTTTGATGGCATGGCACAGTGGCAAGAATTGATGGGCACAGTGGCTGTGTTTGATGGCATGTCACAGTGGTGACAATTGATGGGCACAGTGGCGATAAATGATGAGCACAGTGGCTGCATTTGATGGCATGGCACAGTGGTGACAATTGATGGGCACAGTGGTGATAAATGATGGGCACAGTGGCTGCATTTGATGGCATGGCACAGTGGTGACAATTGATGGGCACAGTGGTGATAAATGATGGGCACAGTGGCTGCATTTGATGCCATGGCACAGTGGTGACAAACCAAATTGACGTCCCTTTTTTCCCACAAATAGAGCTTTCTTTTGGTGGTATTTGATCACCACTGCGGTTTTTATTTTTTGCGCTATAAACAAAAATAGAGCGACAATTTTGAAAAAAATCTTTTTTTTTTTCTGTAATAACAATCACCCAAAAATATAAAAAAAATCTTTCCTCAGTTTAGGCCGAAACGTATTCTTTTACATATTTTCCGTAAAAAAAAAAATTGCAATAAGCATTTATTGATTGGTTTGTGCAAAAGTTATAGCGTCTACAAAATAGGAGGTCATTTTATGGCATTTTTATTAATATATTTTTTTTTTCTGCGTGCCGTGTTTGATGAGACCTCTCCCGATCCTGTCCGTGTGGTGTCTGTGGGAATTCCTGTGAAGGACCTTCTGGCCGACCCCTCAAGTCCGGCTGGTTCAGTCACATCAGTGGAGTTCTGTGGAGGAAGGTAAGTGGCTTTTGTATCAGGCTGTCCTAACTCAGGATGGGACATTTCCAATATTCCTCACAACCCCCCCCCCCCCCCCCCCCCACGCATTTATAGGAAGCACAAAGGGAACAATGAGTAACCAATCTAAATGTTTCAGTCCATATTTTAGACCCTGAGCACAAGCCATACATGGAGCCTGTACATATAGGGTATCATTGGGGTATATTTCTACATAAGGTATTATTGGGTTGTATTGCCATATGAGCCCGTTCGTTTCCCCCCTCTACCTCTCTGCCCGGGGGTTCTTGGCTCTTAATTGGATAGATTGATAGCAGCGCAGCCATTGGCTCCCGCTTCTGTCAATCAAATCCAATGACGCGGACGCTCGGGGGCGTGTCCGCAAGGTTACCCCCACCCAAGAGCGGTTCTCCCAGAGGGTTAACTAGGAGAAGCCGTGAGTGCCACAGAGGGGGCTCAGAAGCGAAGGATCGGGGGCCACTCTGTGCAAAACGAACTACACAGTGGAGGTAAGTATGATATGTTTGTTACTAAAAAAAACAAGTGTTTACAACCCCTTTAGGGCTGGTTGGGTTAGAAGGTGTCAAGGTGTCAGAGGTTGTGTTCTTAAAGTGGTTGTAAACCCCAAAAAACATTAAAAAAAGAAATACAAACATGCAAGACAAAGGCATAATGAGCTAGTATGACTAGCATACTAGCTCATTATGAATTACTTACTTGGGATCGAAGCCCCCGCAGCGACCATCGCTCCTCTCCTCCACCGCCATAATACCTGTAGTGACTTCCGGGTATCGCCACTCCGGCGCTGTGACTGGCCAGAGCGGCGATGACGTCACTCCTGCATATGCGCGCTTTTCCCGCACTATCCCATTCAAAACCCGGTACACTCAGTGCGCCTGCGCCATTGTCTATGGTGCGCATGCGCCGCAGACATCGGTGCCCGATTTTCTGCGAATATCTCCTTAACTGTGTGGGTTAAGGAGATATTGCAAGCACCTGCAGTAAGCCTTAACCACTTCCATACCGGGCACTTACGCACCTTCCTGCCCAAGTCAATTTTCAGCTTTCAGCGCTGCCGCACTTTGAATGACAATTGCGCGGTCATGCTACACTGCACCCAAACAAAATTGGCGTCCTTTTTTCCCCACAAATAGAGCTTTCTTTTGGTGGTATTTAATCACCTCTGCGGTTTTTATTTTTTGTGCAACTAAAAAAAGACCAAAAATTTGGAAAAAAATTAAGTTTTTATTTTTTTCTGTTAACATACTTATTTACAAAAAAAAAATTCTTCTTCAATTACGGGCACCGATGAGGTGGTACTGATGGGCACCGTCTGTCAGACTCGAGTGAGGAAGAGCCGATCAACAGCTCTTCCTGTTTACATCGTAATCAGCCGTGATTGGACACTGCTGATCACGTGGTAAAGAGTCTCCGCCGGAGGCTCTTTACCGAGATCGGAGATGCAGGGTGTCAGACGGGCGCGCCGGCATGTTATCCTGTTGGACGTCAATAGACATCCAGCCAGCAAAATTGTATGGAGAAAAACCAGGACGGCCGCACTCCAAAAAATGTTCCTTTATAATAAAACAGATCACAACATCAACATGTCACAGCAAAAAACAGTAAAGAGCTGACGTGTTTCAGACCAAAATACAGCGCTTATTCAAACACGCATTCTCAGAAGCAATGCTAGCCATAACACAACATTAGCAGAAGTTGCCCAAAGGGTGGCGCTAAAGAGCAGAAAAACAACGTAGTCTCTGTTTGTTAGCCAACAAAGTTTTGCCGTTTGTATGCAGAACAAGTTCAAGGTCAACGCCCTTCACACAAAATTCCACAGATTTGTCCGATGGAAATCCGATCGTGTGTACGAGGCATACTGTAAGTGTCACATCCCCTCCCCCAATGTGCCGATCATTTGTTGTTTTGACCAATGAGTGATCCTGTTTTCTGGAAAAAGGAACAAACCTTCACAACCACAGCACTGTACAAGGAACACCGAGACAGCCACATCAGTCTCTGCACCACAGAAGCTTACACTCTAATGTCTCCCCCACAGTCACATAAATGGCTGTGACATACAGTGCCTTGAAAAAGTATTCATACCCCCTGAAATCTTCCACATTTTGTCATGTTACAACCAAAAACGTAAATGTATTTTATTGGGATTTTATGTGATGGCCCATAATTGTGAAGTGGAAGGAAAATGATGAATGGTTTTCAAAATGTTTTACAAATAAATATGTGAAAAGTGTGGGGAGTACATTTGCATGGCGCCCCCCGGAGTCAATACTTTGTAGAATCACCTTTCACTGCAATTACAGCTGCAATGCCGCATACACACGACCGTTTTTTGGGTTGTAAAAAATGAAATTTTTAAGGGTTTAGAAAAAACAACATTTTTTTCAACCTAAACGTTAAAACGGCCTTGCCTACACACGATCGTGAAAAAAAAAATGCTCTAGCAAAGCGCGGTGACGTACAACACGTACGACGGCACTATAAAGGGGAAGTTCCATGTGGATGGCGCCACCCTTGGGGCTGCTTTTGTTGATTTTGTGTTAATAAAAGACGATTTGCGCTTTTCTGTCTGTTACAGCGTGATGAATGTGCTTACTCCATTACGAACGCTAGTTTCACCAGAACGAGCGCTCCCGTCTCATAACTTCTGAGCATGCGCGTTTTTTTTACGTCGTTAAAGCCCACACACGACCATTTTTTACGACGTTAAAAGCGACAACGTTAAAAACGTTGTGAAAAATTAGAGCATGTACAAAAATGTTAATGGCCATTTTTTACATCGTGAAAAATTGCTCTGAAACCCACACACAATCGTTTTTAATGACATAAAAAAAACGTAATTTTTTAAACAACCCGAAAACCGGTCATGTGTATGCGGCACAAGTCTTTTTTGGGGATGTCTCTACCAGCTTTGCCCATCTAGAAAGGGACATTTCTGCCCATTCTTCTTTGTAAAATACAAATGAAAAGAACTCTCCGCTCCGGGTGTAACTGATACGCCCACTGGAACACCCACCTGAGTGCCAACCCCCGGCTCGCCATCCGTAGTAAATTGGCAAAATAAGAAACGGCTGCACCTCGTGTGGGCTCCAAGTAAAGTTCATTGGAATATGAAAATGTCCAAAATCACACCAGCGGTGGGCAATGTAGACGCGTTTCACACAACAGAAATGTTCTCAGTCATTACAAAGACATCTCTAATGCCGCGTACACACGATTGGTTTGTCCAATGGACCATTTTCATCGAATGAACTGATCATGTGTGGGCCCCATCGTTTTTTTTCCCATCGGTGAAAAAAAATAGAACCTGTTTTAAAATTATCTGATGGTTAAAAAACTGATAGAAAAAAAACGATCATCTGTGGGGAAGTCCATCGGTCAGAAAATCCACGCATGCTCAGAATCAAGTGTCGCATGCTCGGAAGCATTGAACTTCGTTTTTCTCAGCACGTCGTTGTGTTTTACGTCACAGCGTTGGACACAATTGGATTTTTAACTGATGGTGTGTAGGCAAGACTGATGAAAGTCAGCTTCATCGGATATCTGATGAAATAATCCATCGGTCCATTTTTATCGGATGGACCGATCGTGTGTACGTGGCATAACTGATACGTGTTATATAGAGCCATCCCCTGTACAGGTAATAGGGGAACATCAAAGAGGCAGGTGACAACCTTCATCACTGATTAAAGCAGATGTCCGCTCATAAAAAAATATTAAAAGCCAGCAGCTACAAATACTGCAGCTGCTGACTTTTAATATTAGGACACTTACCTGTCCTGGAGTCCAGCGGCGTCCGCAGCAGAGGACGACCAATCGCTCGTCACTCTGCTGCCCCTCCGCCATCCTCCGTGAGGGAACCAGGAAGTGAAGTGCTCCAGCTTCACTGCCTGGTTCCCTACGGCGCATGTGCGAGTCGCGCTGCGCCCGCCGATTGGCTCCCGCTGTGTGCTGGGAGCCGAGTGTTCCCAGCACACAATGGGGGGGGGGGTGACGGGATGTGAAGAAATGCCTGTATTCTGCCTGAGACTGCTGAGCCGGAAGTGGGTGCAAATACCTGTCTTTAGACAGGTATCTGCACCCCCCTCCCCCTGAAAGGTGTCAAATGTGACACTGGAGGGGGCAGGGTTCCGATCAGCGCTAGTTCTCTTAGGCTGCATTCACACCTAGGCGACAAGATACGCCGCGTACGCGGCATATCTTGCCGCCTGTAGATGAAACTTTTTTTTTTTTTTTCTTTAACATTGCGGTCTATGAGCGAACGCCAATGTCACCTGAAAAAAAGGGTCCGGGACTTTTTTTCAGGCGACAGGCGTGGAGATGTGAACAGTCTCCATAGACCGCAATGTTATTTCACATCTCGAGCGACAAGCGCGTCGGGCGTCCGGGGTTTTGTCGCTCAGATGTGAATGGAGCCTTATGCCGCGTACACACGGTCGTTTTTTGCGATGAAAAAAAAACGAAGTTTTTTAAAACGTCATTTAAATTGATCGTGTGTGGGCAAAACGTCGTTTTTTGTCTTAAAAAAAACGACAAAAAAAATTCCAACATGCTTGAATTTTTTGTGTCGTTTTTCAAAACGTTGTTTTTTGTTTCACAAAAACGACGTTTTTCAACCCGCGCATGCCCAGAAGCTAGTTATGAAGCGAGCTTCAATGGAAAAGAGTGGTGAACGTAACCTCGCTTTTTGTGAAAAAACGATGGTGTCTATGCAACATCGTCTTTGAAAGCGACGTTTCAAAAACGTAGTTTTTTACTTCACAGAAAACGTAGTTTTTTTTCATCGCAAAAAACGACCGTGTGTACGCGGCATTAGGGTAGAGCTTGGCTTTAAATCAAAACACACAACTATAAACACACAAAAACAAGGGAAACATTCAAACAAAATTAAAGAATCAATAGAAGAAAACAAACAAATCCTAATAAATGAATACATGAAAGATAATAAAAATCTCATATGGGCTAATAAACCCCCAAGAATTAAGAGGCGCACATTATCATTATCAAAGCGAGATGGAGGTGTGTCTGCTCCAGATATCTATAGGTACTATCAGGCGGCCATTTTGACCCGCCTGATAGATTGGAGGAGACATGGCGATGAGAAAATATGGCCAGGTTTGGAACAGGCACAGTGCAGTAGCATACTCCACCTGGCAGCGTGGTGTTATAGAGACCTGCCGATAACTATTAAGAAACACCCACTGATAGGCCCAACACTGAAAGTTGCTTACGGGCTATTTGCGAAGGGGACATTGTCCACCCTGGATTCACCACTTTACCCAATTATGGGGAACCCCCAATTCGCACCAGGATTGATGAAGGGGACGTTCAGTGGGTTAATAGAGCGGGGCTTGGTACAGGCATCTCATTTTGTTAAAGAAGGCTCTTGGCATACTATGCAGGAGATGGTAATGGGTGGGCTTCCCTACCAATTGGACACTTGGAGGGCATTACAATTACGGCACTTCCTGGACACTCTGAAATCCCCTGTAAGATATGGGCGTAAACTAACACGATTTGAGGGGTATTGTAGTGGGAGTGGAGTGCTTCGGCACACCCTCTCAAGAATTAACGAATTATTAAATGTACCGATGGAGGACTCCCAAATCCCCTTTTTTAACAGGTGGGAGGTGGAGCGGGGAAGACCTTTTACAGAAGAACAAAAGAATAAAATTCTTCGGAATATATTTGAATCCTCAGTCTGTGTGAAGACACAGGAGATGAATTACAAGATATTAACTCAGTGGTATCGTACTCCGGTAGTATTAAAGAAGTGCTACCCAGACATCTCGGATAGATGCTGGAGGTGCGGAAAGAAGGAAGGAACGTTATTACATATTCTGTGGTCTTGCCCGAAGATTTTAAGTTTTTGGACAAAGGTCCAGGGAATAGTACAGAAATTTAGCAAAGAAAAATTACCAGAGGACTGGTCTTATTATTTATTACAGGACTCTGAGAGTTCGGTAAAGCTTTATAGGAAATCCATGGCTTGTCACCTTCTAAATGCTGCCCGTGCCTGTATCCCAGGGATGTGGAAACAGACACAACCGCCAACGGTAAAGATGTGGCTGAATAGAGTAGAAGATACAAATAGAATGGAGGACCTAGTGTGGACCTCCAGACAGAAACGTAAGGCCTACCTTGATACGTGGGCTGAATGGATTGCGTTTAGATACTCAGAAGAAGGAAGGGTTCTGATAGATGCGTAGACATGGGAGGGAGGGATCCGGCCCTGCGGATGGGGAGGAGGAGAGGAGATGGATGGAGGAGGGGGTGGTTCCCCCACCCCCCCCTCCTTTTTTTTTTTTTTTTTTTTTTTTTTTTGGGGTGGGGGGGGGGGGGGGTGGTTATACTTTTGGTTAGTTTTGTTTGATAAGGGGGATGGGGTTGGTATAGTATTGGGAAGTCAATGCAGAGAGCGATATCCCAAGGGGTGGTCCAACTGCCCCCCCTGGCAGGGGACACTTGGACCCCCTGGCGGGAGGGGGGGTCCTGAGGTAGTAAGGGGAAGGCACCCACTGACCTAAAGGTAATTAGATATGGAAGATGATTTTCAGTTTGAGAGAGGAACGATACGATATGTTTTGGGAAATATATCTCTTCTATCTATGTTTAAATGATTTGACTTTGTACCATGTGGGTATTTCTTTTCCTTTTTTCATTTTTGTATGTTGTAATGACTTCATGGCCAGAGGGATGGCCCTTTGTATGTATCTCACTATGCTTGTTTGAAAACAATAAAAGAAAAATTTAAAAAAAAATAAAAATCTCATGTTTTCAACAAAAAAGGACATTGGGGTAAACACTGACAAACTAGAATTAAAACTTCCTAATATATGACTACAGATACACACTAAAGCCGTGTACACACGATCGGTTTGAGTGTGGGCCCCATCGGTCTTTTTTCCATTGGTGTAAAAAATAGAATTTTTTTACATTTTTCCTATGGATAAAAAAAACAATCGTCTGTGTGGAACTCCATCGGAGAAAAAACCATGCATGCTCAGAATCAAGTCAATGCATGCTCTAAAGCATTGTACTTTTTCGGCTCGTCGTAGTGTTTTATGTCACTGCGTTTTGGCACGGTCAGAATTTAGTCTGAAGCCCTGTACACACGATCGGTTTGTCTGTTTTCATTGCAAAAAACGATCGTGTGTGGGCCCCATTGGTTTGTTTTCCATCGGTGTAAAAAAATAAAACATGTTTTACATTTTTCCTTTGAATAAAAAAACGGTAGAAAAAACGATCGTCTTTCTGGAAGTCCATTGGTCAAAAATCCGCGCATGCTCAGAATCAAGTCGACGCATGCTTGGAAGCATTGAACTTCATTTTTCTCAGCATGTCGTAGTGTTTTACGTCACCGCGTTTTGGCACAGTCGGATTTTGGACCGATGGTGTGTAGGCAAGACTGATGAAAGTCAGTTTCATCAGATATCCGACGAAAAAATCCATCGGATTTGATTCCTTTAGAAATCCGATCGTGTGTACAGGGCTTAAATGTTACATGTGGAAGCATATTGTACCATGTGACAATATGTAAAGGGGCACAAGGCCAAAAAATATCACAACCACAGGTGGGCTGTAAAAGTTGGGAAAATATATTAAAGTTGCATCAACCTTATAGGGTGATAAATACAGCAGTTACCTCTGTCCACCCTGGACATGTATGAAGCCATATGTGGCCAAAGGAAAATATATTGTAATCCCATCAATCCTATGAAAGTTTCATATGTAGACATAATAACTGCTTGCCGACCAGCCGCCCAGATATACGGCGGCAGGTCGGCTCGGCTGCGCGCCTTTACGTAACTATATGTCATCTTGCGAATCAGCCAATAGGGGCGCGTGCCCCCCGCTCGCTCCTGGTTCCAACACGAGTGCGCGCTGGGCGCGTACACCGACGGGCTCCCGCGATCGCTTGTTACAGAGCGAGAAGGGGGAGCTGTGTGTGTAAACACACAGCTCCCGATCCTGTCAGGGGGAGAAATGCCTGATCGTCTGTTTATACAATGTATGGACAGCGATCTGTCATTTCCCCAAAAATCGCTGATCGCCGCCATTACTAGTAAAAAAAAAAATGAATAAAAATGCCATAAAACGATCCCCTATTTTGTAGGCGCAAACCAATCAATAAATGCTTATTGCGATTTTTTTTAATTTTTTTTTTTTACGAAAAATATGTAGAAGAATACGTATCGGCCTAAACTGAGAAAAAACATGGGGCCAGATTCACAGAGCTCTTACTCCGGTCTATCTCACGTTAGACCGGAGTACTTTCAAATTACGCGCGTCGTATCATTAGTTTAAATCCTCAAACCATGATACGACGGCTTCGGGCTTCAATCCGACTGGCTTACGTGTTCGTACGCCTTCGGATCTACGCTGCAATAATTTTGCGGCCGCTGGGTGGAGTTCCCGTCGTTTTACGCGACGGGGTATGCAAATGAGCTTTTTCCGACGATCCACAAAGTAACGATCGTCTTTCGCAATCTCTTACGGCATCTGTAGTCATCTTTTTGCTGTGTAAAGTTATTCCAGCTATTAGCTGGTCTATAGTTAGACGGCCCATGTTAAGTATGGCCGTCGTTCCCGTGTCGAGTTTCAATTTTTTTTTTTTTTGCGTAAGTCGTTCGGGAATAGGAATTACGTAAATGACGCTACTAAAAAAAAAATGACGTAACAACGTTATTTCGCGCAATACACGGCGGGAAATTTCAGAACGGAGCATGCGCAGTTCGATCGCCATGGGGACGCGCCTAATTTAAATGCTTCACGCCCCATAATCGCGTATTTCGATTCCGCCGCGAGAAATACACTACGCCGCCGTACCTTACGGGCCAAAATCTACCTGAATTAGTCGTAGAGCCAGGTAAAATACGGCGGCGTAGTGTATCTCTGATACTCTGCGCTAATGTAATTGTACCTGAATCTGGCCCATAGTTTTTTTGGGGGGATATTTATTACAGCAAAAAGTAAAAAAATATTATTTATTTTTTCAAAATTGTCGCTCTATTTTTGTTTATAGCGCAAAAAATAAAAACCACAGAGGTGATCAAATACCACCAAAAGAAAGCTTTATTTGTAGAAAAAAAAAGGGCGCCAATTTTGTTTGGGAGCCACGTCGCACGATCGTGCAATTGTCAGTTAAATCGACGCAGTGCCGAATCGCAAAAAGGGGCCAGGTCATTGACCAGAAAAATGGTCGGGGGGTGAAGTGGTTAAGCCATGTGGCAAACCTGGACATGTATACAATCACACATGGCCAGAAGTATCACGTCCATAGGAGGGCTGCAAAAGTTGGGGAAAATATACTAAAACCCCCCCATAGACCCTTGGATATTTTTATATTCCAATAAACTTTATTTGGAGCCCACGTGAAGTGCAGCCGTTTCTCATTTTGACATTCTGTGCAAAATAGCTCAAGCTCTGTTAGCTCTATTTGTGTGAAAAAAAGACAAAAATTTCATATGGGTGCAGTGTTGCTTGACTAATTGTCCCACCAAGCTTGTGCGCAGATCGCAAACGCATACGTGAGCAGCACCCGCATATGTAAACGGTATTCAAACCACACATGTGAGGTATCGCCTCGATCGGTAGAGTGAGAGCGATAATTCTAGCCCTAGACCTCCTCTGTAACTCAAAACATGCAGCCTGTAGAATTTTTTAAACGTCACCTATGGAGATTTTAAAGGGTAAAAGTTTGTCGCCGTTCCACGAGCGGATGCAATTTTGAAGCGTGACATGTTGGGTATCAATTTACCCGGCGTAACATTATCTTTCACAATATAAAAAAAAAATTGGGCTAACTTTACTGTTGTCTTATTATTATTTATTTTTTCCCAAGTACAAGTATTGCAACAACGCCATTTTATTCTCCAGGGTGTTAGAATAAAAAATATATATAATGTTTGGGGGTTCTAATTGGAGGGAAGGAGATGGCAGTGAAAACAGTGAAACTGCTGTTTTACTTGTAATGCCAACGGCCACCACAAGATGGGGCCAGATCACAGAAGGAAGCATAGGCCTGCAGAAGGCCGCAAAGCCGCCGCCGCCTCAATTACCGGCGGATTGGGGAGGTGGATTCTGTGTCTCCGTGCGCCCCCACCTCCCCTGCCGCGCCAGCCGGTAATTGAGGCCATGGCCTTCTGCAGGCCTAAGCTTCCCTGGGCGCCAGGTAACAATTTTTTGTCGCAATTGCGACCGGGTGCCTGGATTTTGTCGAGCCCTGGTTTAAGTGCCCAGTGGGTAAGTGGTTAAACTTCTCCACAACTTTATCCCAGACCTATCTTATTATTATTATTATTAAAAAGTGTTTAATATCGCGCCCGTCTTACCCGAAGCGCTAAACGCAAAAGTACACAGCAGAGAACAAAAATTGGCACCGCAGCAATTAAAAGGGGTACTAAGAAGGGAGAAACCTAATATAACATGAGAAGGACTCAAAAACCCTCCTCTACTGGTTCAGCCACAGGCTTGGGTAAACAGGTGGGTTTTAAGTTTGCGACGGAAAGCCAGGAGATTGCTAACCTGTCTAATCGGCAGGGGGATCCTATTCCACACTATCTGGTGTGTTCCTTGGCCTTCATGATGCTGTTTGTTCACTAAGGTTCTCTAACAAACCTCTGAGGGCTTCACAGAACAGCTGTATTTATAGTGAGAATAAATGACACACAGGTGGACTCTCTATACTAATTAGGTGACTTTTGAAGGCAATTGGTTCCACTAGATTTTATTTAGGGGTATCGGAGTAAGTTCAGATACTTATTTGTAAAAAAAAAAATTGAAAACCATTTATTATTTTCCTTCCACTTCACAATTATGTGCCACTTGTGTTGGTCTATCACATAAAATCCCAATAAAATACATTTAAGTTTTTTGGTTGTAACATGACAAAATGTGGAAAATTTCAAGGGGTATGAATACTTTTTCAAGGCACTGTATACTGCAGCACTGTACAGTAGTGTTGCTCACGAATATTCGCATTTCGAATATTCGATACGAATATTGCATATTAGAGTATTCGCAAATAACTCGAATATCGCGGCGAATATTCGCTATTTCGAATATTCGGATTTTCTTAAATTTCGCAATCAATTTCGCAAACAATTTCGCATTCGCACTAGCGAAATTTCGCAATTTTTTTTTTTTTGTTATAAAATATAGCGAATATTCGTAAATATCGAATATTCGTGATATTTTATCCAAAAAAAAATAGCGAAATTTCGCAATCATTTTCGCTTTCGCATATGCGAAATTTCGCAATTTTTTTTTTAATAAAATATAGCGAATATTCGTAAATATCGAATATTCGTGATATTTTATCCAAAAAAAAAAAATAGCGAAATTTCGCATTATTTTTTGTATAACATATCACGAATATTCGATATTAACGAATATTCGCGAATATTCTTCTAAATATTCGCGAAATATCGCAAAATCGAATATGGCGTATTCCGCTCATCACTACTGTACAGAGAGTAGTGACCCAGTCACATCAACCTCTGCACCAAAGGAGCTTACACTCTAAGGTCCCCCCACAGTCACACACTATTATTATAGTAGACATTTATATAGCTCGGATTTTTTTTTTCCCTCTCTGCGTTGCCTTCGCCGCCATTCATCCCCCCGTAGCGCCGGCGTTCTGTTTATTTGGCGATCAGATAACTGCGTTTAATGATTACTCGGCTGCATGCTGCGCACATGATGCTCTCAGGCTTTTCTGCTCCGAGCTGTAAAAATAAAAATACATGATGGGACAAAGTTAATTATTGTGAGTGGAGCTGATATTCTGTGTTATACATTAAAGGATCTCACCTTTGTTATGACGGCAATTTTAAAGAGAAACGGTCATTCTCAGACAGAAATCGGTGATCAGTATTGCGCAGGCTGACAGATTACGATTTTAGGTTGGCTATAAAAGCCGAGATCTCACCCTCCATTAGGCACCTGATACAGTGTTCAGGAAAGGTTCAGACCGAGAAGGTGGGAATTAAGTGTTAACCCATTGGGGTTGATTTACTACAGAAAAAAAGACTGTGCATTCTGCAAGAGCAGTTGCTCCAGAGATTAGTAAATGAGGTGACGCTTTGAGGAGTTCCATCATCCAATCATGTGCAAGCATGAATGAATTTGATTTAAATCAACTTGATTTAAGTCATAATTTTTAAAGAGCAACTGTCCTCTCCTCCTCTGACCCGCTGTTGGCTCCTCCTCTGACCCGCAGTTGGCTCCTCCTCTGACCCGATGTTGGCTCCTCCTCTGACCCGCTGTTGGCTCCTCCTCTGACCCGCTGTTGGCTCCTCCTCTGACCCACTGTTGACTCACCGACAGTCCCATTCACTTTAATGGGGACGCCTGGTGATGCGGCAGTGACACAACAAGGTGAGGGACGTGGCGGCAGCAGGTGAGTGGATGCTCCGCTAACAGGTGCTATTATGATGGATCTAAAATGACAGGTGCTCTTTAAATGTAAGCACTTATTCTTGCTGGTAGTTAGAATCTTTAATATTTGCAAACAAAATGAAGGTTTCCTATTTAGAATAATAAGCTGTCAGGTTAGTAAAACAGCGATATCAGAACAAATTCAATCATACAGTTTGTTGTGTACATAGATTTGCCAAACAATAGGGATAAAGGAATATTCCTGAACATTGTTTTATCTCATGGTTACTGTGAATGCACCAATACAGTGCATGTTATCTCAGCTTGCAGAGCTTGGATTCATTGAATGAGTTTACCATAAATGTAAATATTGCAGAATATACAGCTACATAACTAAGCTCAATTTCATGCTAAATAAACTAAATTATTAATGTATCTTAAATAGAAAACTATCTTTACTCCAAAAACATTTTATTAAAATAGATTTGAAAAAAAAACTGATTTGAATCCCAAAAATCTGATTTAAATCCCAAAAATCGAATTAAAAAAAAAATCCTATATTTTTTTTTTTTTTTTAACATCATTGATTTATATCCACCCTGGTCTGTGGCCACTTTGGCTCATCGGCTTGTGAGTGAGGGCTCAGACTTCACTTAAGGTCTGACAATCGCTGTCCCATCATCTGTTGGACATCACACACTGTCTACTGGCATCTGAACGCACATAGCAGGATCAAACAGGTTGCAACCTTCCCTCATATTAGGCTTTATTATTGGATGCTAATAGGCACACTCAGTAGCTGGGAGGTTAGCACAATAACAGATTCAACAGTGAGAATTCAGATGACAAGTCTTCCCCCTTGCGTCAGAGGGGGCAGGGTCACGTGACGGGTGGCCCCGCCTCCCCTATATAAGAAATATCAAAGCTCCGCTGGGCTGTGTCCAGCAGAGAGAGAAGGTCGGCGATGCTGCACTCTGGATGGATGGATCTTCTCATCGCTGGACCAGAGAGGAGATCACCCGTCGCTGGATACAGACAACGTTGGAGCAGGGAGCCTGGACCGAGTGGATTACCACCGCTGGATTTTTTTTATTTATTTATTTATTAATAAAGGACTTTTTTCTACGGTGTGTGTGTTTTTTTCAAACTATTTACACTTCCTTCGTGAAATGGTAGGGGTACAATGTACCCCATTACCATTTCACATAAGGGGGGTAGGATCTGGGGGTCCCCTTTGTTAAACGGGTCTTCCAGATTCTGATAAGCCCCCTGCCCGCAGACCCCCACAACCACCGGGCAAGAGTTGTGGGGATGAGGCCCTTGTCCCCATCAACATGGGGGAATCCTCCCCATGTTGAGGGCATGTGGCCTGGTACGGTTCAGGAGAAGGGGGCCGCACTCTGTCCCCCCCTCTTTTCTGCGGCCGGCCAGGTTAACATGCTCGGATAAGGGGTCTGGAATAGATATTTGGGGGGAACCCCACGTATTTTTTTTTTTTAAATTGACGGGGGGTTCCCCTTAATATCCATACCAGACCTGAAGGGCCACGCTTTTTTTTTCTTTTTATGAATGGATTCTCTCTGAATTGCCAGAGCTGACAATTATATAGCCGCAAGTCCGGTTTTAAATGACTTTTTTTCCTTTTAGAAATTACACTTTGTGCAGGGACAGTTCTATGTATGGGAAACATGCGATATTTCACATGCTGACTTAAACACCCCCCCCCCCCCCCCGGGTACGAAATTTAAAGGAATATTTCACTTTTATTGTTTCACTTTTAGCATTATTAAATTCACTGCTAAACTTTTTTTTGCATTGATACATGTCCCCTAGGACAGGACCCGGGTCCCCAAACACTTTTTAGGACAATAACTTGCATATTAGCCTTTAAAATTAGCACTTTAGATTTCAAATGTTCGAGTCTCATAGACTTTAACGGGGTTCTAAAGTTCACACGAACATTTGGTGTATTCGCAAGTTCTGGTGCAAACCGAACAGGGGGGTGTTCGACTCATCCCCAACCTTCAGTCACCTCTCCCTCAGTACAAACTGTACCGATAACAAAGTCCAGACTGTGGGATTGCAGCAAGATGTCGGTACTCCAGGACATGGTGCATACTGTGTAAAATAAAGTCACTATCTTATCTGCTCCTCCTTTATTCAGATTGTGGATTAAATTTGTTACATATTGATAATTAAATGATATTATATCTTTCTTTCTGTGTTTCTATAGCTTAGTAAATCTGCCACAGCGCCTGCCATCTCCTCTGGTGTGCCCGGAGAACCATGGAAGGTCAGTTCACCGGAGAGGTACAAATCTGCCACCAATCTCACTATATTTAGTTTAATTTAAATATAAAGAATTTCCATGGGTTGCCTATAGCAGTGGTCATCAACCCTGTCCTCGGGGTCCACTAACAGGCCATGTTTTATGTATTACCTTGGGGAGATGCAGACTGGAATACTGCAATCACTGAGCAGCAAATTATATCACCTGTGATGTATTTCAGTTATCTTACAAACCTGGCCTGTTAGTGGACCCTGAGGACAGGGTTGATGACCACTGGCCTATAGGGACAGCAGTTCAGAGGTTGCCTTCTTTAAAACTTCTGCAGGGGGGGCCTTTGTCTGGCTGATCCCAGAGGAATTTAGCAGTAGTGCTGACTGTACTGCCCGATGAATGAATGAATAAATGAATGAATGAATCAATGAAAACTTATATAGCGCAGCACATGCAAACTTAATCGCCTCTGGGCGCTTGTTGTTCCTGTCTCCTTTGGTATTAACAGAGATGAGTCTTGATCTTTCTCCTGAATGCTAGGTGGTTCTCTCCCAACCGAATGCTGGTTGGTAAAGCGTTCCATAGTCTGGGACCTTGGACCGCAAATCTCCTTTCTCCTTTGGACTTGTACTTGGCTTTCGGTATCTGGAGTAGATTTTGATTGGTGGATCGCAGAACGCAATTGGGATTATGAGCTTTTATTTTTTCGCATAGATAATGAATGGGGGGCTTTCCCATGGATACATCTATGCGTTAGACAGACTGCATTAAAAGTGATTCTGTCTTTTACTGGTAACCAGTGAAGGGTTCTCAGTGAAGGTGAGATTGATTCCCAGGGTTTTTTCCCAGTCACAAGTCTGGCAGCCGTAATTTGAACGACTTGTAGACGAGCGATTTGGTACTTGGGGAGTCTGAGGTAAAGGGCATTTGCATAGTCCCAGTCTGGAGTTTACAACTGCTCCCACCACGACCGCTGTATCTTCTTTGGGAATAAATGGAATAAGTCTGCGTAGTAGGCGCAGCAGATGGTGAGATCCGCTGACCACTGACCCTATTTGTGCGTCCATTGTCATGTAGGAGTCAAAGATGACCCCAAGACTTTTGACTTTGTCGCTAGGGGTGATGATTTTGCCCAGAATGGGGGTATCCAGGTTGTTGCAGGTTGAATCATACACTTGGCGTGAAACAGGAGAAGTTCTGTTTTCGCTCCGTTGAGTTTAAGATAACTCTTTGTCATCCAGTCCTCTATCAAAGAGAGGCATGTCTCTAGATTGAGGTGGTGATCCTTTTTATTGCAAATGCGAAAATACAGTTGCATGTCGTCTGCATATGAGTGGTAGATCAGTTTTTGGCTGTTAATAATCTCAAAAAGAGGGCGAAGATAGATGTTGAATAATACCGGTGACAGGGGGGATCCTTGAGGGACTCCGCACGATAATGTGCGTTTCTCAGAAGTGAAAGGTCCTAACTTCACTATTTGCATTCGGTTTTCCAAAAAAGAGGAGAACCAAGATAAATCGCCTTCTGCGACTCTGGCTACTTCAGCTAGCCGAGTCAATAAAAGCTTGTGGTCTACTGTGTCTAAGGCGGCGCTTAGGTCCAACAGAACCAGAAGACAAGATTCTCCTTCGTCTGCGGCCTCGAGAACGTCGTCCCATATCGTGAGCAATGCGGTTTCCGTCCCGTGTCCAGGCCGGAATCCCGATTGAAATGGATCAAGTAGCTTGTAGGTATCTAGATGCTGTTGCAGCTGTTGTACCACTACTTTTTCCATTACTTTTGAGAGTACATTTAGGCCTGTTATTGGACGACGGTGGAGTGGATCCTTGGGGTCCAGATTGGGTTTCTTCAGAATGGGTCGAATTATACCCTCCTTCAATTGGGAGGGCACCGATGAAAGGAGAATCTATAAATCTGTATATGTAACACAATCATCAAAAATCCTAAATACACAAAATGAGTTCCCCTTTAAATGTTCCATGTGTCCTCCAGCCTCCAGCTTCATGGTAATTGTCTTTGGGTGGGCAGAGGAGAATGGAATAAAGCTCAATATTTCCTGGAGCTCGGCACTCAGAGAGCTAATTGATGAGAATTGTCTTCTTGTTGCAGAATACGGACTCTGCTCTCTACCGCCAGATTGCCTGGTTCTGAATATTGTACATTTTACATTGTCTGATTCCAAAGAGCGTCTGCTGTGTGTCACGCCACAGCGCCGGGAAACCTCTGCAATAAAGTGCACCTGTCATGGGAAGGACACAGAGGAGGGCTTCCCTGGCTTCATTCCAAAAATCCTGTCTCTCTGATCCAATGGCTTCAATGCTTACATATGCTGACTTTACTTGCTGCACGTTGGCTCCAGGGTTGTGATTTGGAAAGTAATAAAACCAGAGACAGCCAGGAAACTAGCATTTTCAAAAGAGGCTTCTTATAAATGAAGGGCCAGATTCATAAAGCAATTACGCCTGTCTAACTGGTGTTAGACAGGAGTAATTTCAAATTTCGCGCGCCGTATCACTAGTTTGAATCCTCAAACCATGATACGGCGGCTTCGGGCTTCGATCCGAGAGGCTTACGTCTTCGTAAGCCTTCGGATCTACGCTGCGATATTTTTGCGGCCGCTGGGAGGAGTTTGCGTCGTTTTCATGCGTCGGATATGCAAATGTGTTTTTACGGCGATCCACGAAGATACGAGCGGTCTTCGCAATCGCTTACGTCTGGGTTTTTTTACGTACTGTTAGGCCAGCTTTTTGCTGGTCTAACGGTGCGTAGCCCATGTTAAGTATGGCCGTCGTTCCCGCGTCAAATTTAAATTTTTTTATTTTTTTTTGCGTAACTCGTTCGGGAATAGAAATGTCCGTAAACGACGCTACTCAAACAACGAATGACGTAACGACGTGATTTCGCGCAATGCACGGTGGGAAATTTGCGAACGGAGCATGCGCAGTTCGATCGCCGCGGGAACGCGCCTATTTTAAATCCTTCACGCCCCCTACTCGTCTAGATGGATTGCGACGGGAGAAATACACTACGCCGCCGTCATTTACTGGACAAAATCTACCTGGATTCCACGTAGAGCCAGGTAAAAAACGGCGGCGTAGTGTATTTCTGATACGCTACGAGAATCCAATTCTCTCTGAATCTGGGCCGAAGTCTTTACTTTCAGAAGGCTGTGACATTGATTTATTTGAAGTCATTCTAACATTGGATTACAGTAATGCCGCGTACACACCGACGTTTTTTGTGATGAAATAAAACGATGTTTTAAAAACGTCATTTAAAATAATCGTGTGTGGGCTTTACGTCGTTTTTTGTCTTCTGAAAAACGACCAAAAAAAATTCGAACATGCTTCAATTTTTTATGTCATTTTTTCAAAATGTTGTTTTTTGTGTCATAAAAAATGATCGTGTGTGAGCTAAAACGATGTTTAAACTACGTTTTTAAACCCACGCATGCTCAGAAGCAAGTTATGACGCAAGCTTAAATGGAAAAGAGTGCTGTCGTACGTGTTGTACGTAACCGCACTTTGCAAGAGCATTTTCTGAAAACGATGGTGTGTAGGCAACGTCGTTTTTTAAAATGAAGTTTGAAAAACGTTATTTTTTTTGACCGTGTGTACGTGGCATTAAACCTTGGATTGTGAGTATAATTTGTTCTAGAAACATGCTTGTAATCCAAAACACTTGTATATCAAAGCAAATTTCCCCATAAGAAATAATGGAAACTAATTTGTTCCACAAACATTTATTCATAAATCCTACAGTTTATAGTCCATATAAAAAGATTATAGTAATGTGTAGGGAATTATGGGGCCCCTTACACAGCTTAAGGCATGGGCCTCCTGGGGCAGAGAACCGGGGGGTGCTGCAGCCTCAAATTGAGAAACGGGGGGGGGGGGGGGGAGGCACGAAGAATTGAGAAGCAGGGGGGGGGATTGAGGAGTGGGGGGTACACATTTTTTTTTTTATAAAACATTTTTATTTGATTTATATATACATATATATATATATATATATATATATATATATATATATATATATATATATATATACAGTACAGACCAAAAGTTTGGACACACCTTCTCATTCAGAGTTTTCTTTATTTTCATGACTATGAAAATTGTAGATTCACACTAAATGCATCACAACTATGAATTAACACATGTGGAATTATATACATAACATAAAAGTGTGAAACAACTGAAAATATGTCATATTCTAGGTTGTTCAAAGTAGCCACCTTTTGCTTTGATTACTGCTTTGCACACTCTTGGCATTCTCTTGATGAGCTTCAAGAGGTAGTCACCTGAAATGGTCTTCCAACAGTCTTGAAGCAGTTCCCAGAGATGCTTAGCACTTGTTGGCCCTTTTGCCTTCACTCTGCAGTCCAGCTCACCCCAAACCATCTCGATTGGGTTCAGGTCCGGTGACTGTGGAGGCCAGGTCATCTGGCACAGCACCCCATCACTCTCCTTCTTAGTCAAATAGCCCTTACACAGCCTGGAGGTGTGTTTGGGGTCATTGTCCTGTTGGAAAATAAATGATGGTCCAACTAAACGCAAACTGGATGGAATAGCATGCCGCTGCAAGATGCTGTGGTAGCCATGCTGGTTCAGTATGCCTTCAATTTTGAATAAATCCCCAACAGTGTCACCAGCAAAGCACCCCCACACCATCACACCTCCTCCTCCATGCTTCATGGTGGGAATCCATCCGTTCACCTTTTCTGCGTCACACAAAGACACGGTGGTTGGAACCAAAGATCTCACGTTTGGACTCATCAGACCTAAGCACAGATTTCCACTGGTCTAATGTCCATTCCTTGTGTTCTTTAGCCCAAACAAGTCTCTTCTGCTTGTTGCCTTTCTTTAGCAGTGGTTTCCTAGCAGATATTCTACCATGAAGGCCTGATTCACACAGTCTCCTCTTAACAGTTGTTCTAGAGATGTGTCTGCTGCAAGAGGTGGCTACTTTGAAGAACCTAGAATATGACATATATTTTTAGTTGTTTTACACTTTTTTGTTATGTATATAATTCCACATGTGTTTATTCATAGTTTTGATAGGCTGTGTAACCATAAAATGTCCATCCACAAATGGAAGCCTCCACAAGGGGATTAGAAGCAAAATCCAGCAGGAGCTCCAGAGTATAAAAGAGAGTAGAGGCACCTCTATGTGTAGAAATATGTTTATAAATATTGTACCTTCATTGAATGTAACTATATTCCTACACTTACAGGCGTCTCTCTTCTCTATTACACTCAGTGGTGACATGACGCTACACTTATATCAAGACATCGCTTGTATATCAAGTCAAATGTATTAAAATGTTTTGCTTGTCTTGCAAAACGTTTTCAAACCAAGTTACTACTGTATATAAAACAAGCATGTGACGCTGTCATATAATTATGAATGAATACATAATAAAGATGTTTGTTATTATAGTATAAAAAGTGTCTAAAATTTTCTAGCTAAAGAAAGAGGCCAAAAGGAATCACTGAGCGCCATCTTGTGGCCAACTACATTTATTACATGCCAATGTCACTTGAACACACTTCTGCTCACATAATTTGTAATACAAACATATTTGCCATTCTGAAGCTTCCCTCCAAACACTTTGCATATTATTTTATATATACTTTGAAGTCATTTGGAGTGATGAGACCAAAACTGTATGTATTTGTACACAGGCACAGTTTTCATACTTTTGGCTCTGTATGTTTCCAGAATAAAATTAAAAAACGAACCAATCCAAATGCAGACTTTCAGCTTTAATTCAAGGGGTTGAACATGAATATCAATTACAAATTTTAGCAACTGCAACCACTTTTATACACAGTCCCCCCATGTTCAGGGTCTCAAATGTAATTGGACAAATGAGTATAATGATAAATAAAATGTTCATTTTTTTAAACATTGGTTTACCCCAACAAATGACAAATTATGGGTAAACACGTCTAGCCACACACAATTTTGACCTCCCTTCTCTCGCAATAGCTAGCGCTATTATCCCTAAGATAACAATCCCCAACCTAATAAGCATTAAAACTACTTTGTTCGCTTGGAAACACATTCTCTCAAAAACCAAACATGTAGAGAAAAAGGCTAAATTACATCTTCCCACAGAAGTCATTAATTATTGCAGAATCAGATTCTCTGTAAACGAGTGGATCAGTAATGGATATAATCTATACCAGAACCTACCCCCTAATGTTAAGAACATCATCGAGACTAATGTCGCGTACACACGGTCGTTTTTTGCGATGAAAAAAACCGACGTTTTTTAAAACGTCATTTAAATTGATCGTGTGTGGGCAAAACGTCGTTTTTTGTCTTAAAAAAAACGACCAAAAAAAAATTCCATGCTTGAATTTTTTGTGTCGTTTTTCAAAACGTCGTTTTTTGTTTCACAAAAAGTCACCGTGTGTAGCAAAAACGTCGTTCAAAACGACGTTTTTCAACCCGCGCATGCCCAGAAGCTAGTTATGAAGCGAGCTTCAATGGAAAAGAGTGGTGAACGTAACCTTGCTTTTTGTGAAAAAACGATGGTGTGTATGCAAAATTGTCTTTGAAAAGTGACGTTTCAAAAACGTCGTTTTTTACTTCACAGAAAACGTTGTTTTTTTTTCATCGCAAAAAACGACCGTGTGTACGCGGCATAAGATTGGTAAGTGTACCCGACTGAAGGATTTCTCTCCCAGTAATTTGATCGAAATCCCTATGAACCTTTGGGAGTTCCTCTCTCCTCAGAAAAATGGTAACAGGAAAGGTATATCTTTCTTCTACGATGTGTTATCCTCCCAACTGTTACCAAAAAACACAAATATGTTGAAATGGGAAAGAGATCTGGACCAGATTTTTTCCCTGTCTCAGTGGATTAAAGCATTTCAAACAAGAAGTAAATCATCCTCTTGCATTGAACACTGGGATAATGGCCAAAAAATAATTAATAGATGGTACTTAACACCATACAAGTTATCCAAAATGTATCCAACTGCATCCGACATCTGTTGGAAATGTAACGAGCAAACGGGAAACCTCTTGCTCGCGCTTTGGAGTTGGAACTCTATCTCATCCTTTATCGCCAATCTTACGGGTAACCTTGCCAAGCTTACTCCTACCAACGCATTATTAGGTATAGATCTAGACAAATACCCCACTATGTACAGGACTATTGTCTTACATATTTTGATAGCAACAAGAATTACAGTGGCCTCTCTATGGAAATCCGCAGACACCCCAAACCTACCAATGGTCATCACCAGATTAAACACCCAAGCTCAATTAGAACTATTATTAGCCTATAAGAATGATTCTATAATCCCCTATCGTAGAAAATGGATAATGTGGTTAACCCACCAGAAAGCTTCCAAATACTTAAAAGATTCCTTACTTTAATAATCTTCCTATAGTCTGAAGAATAACATTATAAAATACTGAATCTTTGGTATAGATAATGACTAACGGCAGCCTTTATTTCTGTTTTCTCCATCCCTCCCCCTCCTTTATTTGTATTTACTTTAGCTGTATAGGTGTATCACTGATCATCTTGGTGACCTCCCAGTCCTACAGTTTGTACCCAATTGGGGTAGGCTGGCCTAGGTCGCCGAGTACCGTATTCTTTTTCTGTTAAATATTTGCCTGTACAAGGTGATTATACTACTTAAGTTGTATATTGAATGCAACTACCTCAAGTGTTGTAAATTGATAAACCCAATAAAAATGTATTGATGAAAAAATTTTTTTTTTTAATATTTAGTATTTTGTTGAGAATCCTTAAAGGGGTTGTAAAGGTACAATTTTCCCCCCTAAATAGCTTCCTTTACCTTGGTGCAGTCCTCCTTCACTTACCTCATCCTTCCATTTTGCTTTTAAATGTCCTTATATCTTATGAGAAATCCTCACTTCCTGTTCTTCTGTTTGTAACTCCACACAGTAATGTGAGGCTTTTTCCCTGGTGTGGAGTGTTGTGCTCACACCCTCCCTTGGACTACAGGAGAGTGAGGACACCCACTAACACACAGCTCCTTTCTCCATCTGCAACGTAGAGAGTGTCCTAACTTTCCTGTAGTCCAAGGGAAGGGGCGAGCACGACACTCCACACCAGAGAGAAAGCCTTGCATTACTGGAGTTACAGACAGAAGAACAGGAAGTGAGGATTTCTCAGAAGAAATAAGGACATTTAAAAGCAAAATGGAAGGATGAGGATTTAAGGCCCCTTTCACACTAGGGCGGGAGGTGCGGTGGCGGAAAAGTGCTGTTATTTTTAGCGGCACTTTACTGCTAATTTCGTGGCACTATTCGGCCGCTAGTGGTGAGGTTTTACCCCCGGCTAGTGGCCAAGAAATGGTTAAAACCGCCCACAATGTGCCTCTGCAGAGGCGCATTGCTGGCGGTATAGCCACGCTGTCCCATTGATTTCAATGGGTGGGAGCGGTGGAGGGGCCGGATCGGTGGAGGAGCGGTATACACACCACTCCATAGATGCAGTTAGCAGGACTTTTTTTCCCGTCCTGGTAGCGCACCGCCCCAGTGTGAAAGCCCTCAGGGGTTTCACACTGGAGACACAGCAGCAGCTGTTTAGGGTCGGTTTGTAGGCTCTATTTTTAACGCAATATCGCCTGCAAAATGACCTCAGTGTGAAAAGGGTCTTACTGGCAATGGGTGCCTGAAGTCTGGAGCCCATGGACATTACCAGAGACTGGCTTTCCTCCTTTCCGATGCTTTGCCAGGCTCTAATGGCAGCTCTCTTCAGTTGTTCTTTGTGGGTCTTTTTGCCTTTTAGTTTCGTCTTCAGCAAGTGAAATGCTCACTTGGGTTGAGATCAGGTGATTGACTCGGCCATTGCAGAATATTCCACTTTTTTTCCTTCAGAAGCTCCTGGGTTGCTTTTACGGTGTGTTTTGGATCTTTGTCCTTCTGTACTGTGAAGCACCGTCCAATCAACTTTGCTGCATTTGGCTAAATCTGGGCTGACAGTATATCTCTAAACACTGCAGAATTCATCCGGCTGCTTCTGTCACATCAATAACCACCAATGACCCAGTGCCACTGGAAGCCATGCATACCCACGCCATCACACTGCCACCTCCACCATGTGACCACAGATGACGTCGTGTGCTTTGGATCACGAGCCGTCCCAAGCCTTCTCCACACTTTTTCCTTCCCGTCATTCTGGTACAGATTAATCTTTGTTTCATCCATCCAAAGTATGCTTTTCTAGAACTGCTCTGACTTTTTTAGATGTTTTTGGCAAAATCTAATCTGGCTTTTCTATTTTTCAGGCTTATGAATGGTTTGCACCTTGTGGTCTCCCAAACAGGGGCACAGACAGCAATAACAACCTGACAGGGGTTCTAATCCCTCTCCAGTCTCAAAAAGAAAAACCTTTGCCTATAGTTATACCTTGGTGAGCACGGTAGGTGGTTGTTGGTCAGTCATCTCTGACCTTAGCTACTTTTTATACTCAGATTGTCATTTTGTTGTCTCCTCTTCCGTGATTGGATGAAAGCTTTTCCATGAGCAGTATTAATTTCCTCTTGGGGCCTCTTATTGGAATATATTGTCATGTTGCAGCGGCGGTCCGTCCATAGGGGGCCCTGGAGCGCCGCCCCCTCTGGCTCTCGCACCGCCACTGAAAATAACATACATTCATGCATTGCATGAATGTATGTTATTGTTGCTAGCTGCCGCTGGTCTATTTAGATGGCCAGATGGTGAGCGCCGACCACCTGAATAACGGCAGCTGGTTGGCTGTGCAGAAGTGCCTATCAGAGCCAGCGGGTCTGATAGGCTTTCCTAATGCAGCCCTCGTCTCCCAGATGCTTTATCCAGGGAACGTACGGGGTGCGTTCCTTGAATAAGACTGTCGGCCCTCTCAGCCAATCAGGTTCGTCAATTCTGGTTATCGGTAACCTGATTGGCTGAAGCGTCACCAAGGTGGGAGAAGACATCAAGGGACAAAACGTTATTTATCACACTTCGTCCATGAGATAAAAAAAAAGATACTACTTAGAATTTTTTGGGACATGACTATCAAATGTTAAAAAGATAAGATAGCGAAAAAACAGATTGCAGAGTTCAGGAGTTCAGGAGTGTGCTACTTACAGAGTGCAGAACTCAGAAGTGCGTTACATAAAGAATGCAGGGCTAATGAGCGTGCTATATAAATGCAGAGCCCCAAGAGCATGCTACGTTACCTACAGAATGCAGGGCTCAGCAGTGTATAACCTACACAATGCAGGGCTCACCAGTGGGTTACCTACAGAATGCAAGGCTCAGCAGTGCGTAACCTACACAATGCAGGGATCACCAGTGCGTTACCTACAGAATGCAGGGCTCAGCAGTGCATAACCTACACAATGCAGGGCTCACCAGTGCGTTACGTACAGAATGCAGGGCTCAGCAGTGCGTAACCTACACAATGCAGGGATCACCAGTGCGTTACCTACAGAATGCAGGGCTCAGCAGTGCGTAACCTACACAATGCAGGGATCACCAGTGCGTTTCCTACAGAATGCAGGGCTCAGTGGTGCATTAACTAAAAAAAAATGTATGTGTATATATACACATATAACGGCGCTAATGGGTGTAGTGCATCAACAAACTTTGAAAATTAGTGATTGTGTAACAAATTGTGACAACCAAATCTCTAATATATACACATACATACAGTATCTCACAAAAGTAAGTACACCCCTCACATTTTTGTAAATATTTTTTATATATATATATATATATATATATATATATATATATATATATATATATATATATATATATATATATATATATATATATGTTGCCACTGGTGTCCTCTTCCACTCCTCCATGACAACATCATGGAACTGGTGGATGTTGGAGATCTTGCATTCCTCCACCTTCCATTTTAGCATGCTCAATAGGGTTTAGGTCTGGAGACATACTTGGCCAGTCCATCACCTTTACCCTCAGCTTCTTTAGCAAGGCAGTGGTCATCTTGAAGGTGTGTTTGGGGTCGTTATGTTTGAATACTGCCCTGTGGCCCAGTCCCTGAAGGGAGGGGATCATGCTCTGCTTCACTATGTCACAGTACATGTTGGCATTTATGGTTCCCTCAATGAACTGTAGTTTCCCAGTGCCGGCAGCACTCATGCAGCCCCAGACCATGACACTCCCACCACCATGCTTGACTGTAGGCAAGACGCACTTGTCTTTCTACATCTCACATGGTTTGCGGCTACACATGCTTGATACCATCTAAACCAAATAAATGTATCTTGGTCTTATCAGGCCACAGGACATGTCCTTAGTCTGCTTGTCTTCAGCAAACTGTTGTGGGCTTTCTTGTGCATCATCTTTAGAAGAGGCTTCCTTCTGGGACAACAGCCATGCAGACCAAATTGATGCAGTGTGTGGCGTATGGTCTGAGTACAGACAAGTTTTAAAAATTCTGGACTAGAGAGGGGAAGAGTGCAGATAAACAGGTACAACCTATGTAGGAGGATTTGTTTCATCTTTGTGTATCCCCTGAGGGCAGTCACTTCACTGGGTATATGTAAGAATGTACATATCCTCCCCTGTGACAGCATACAGGGCTCTACCTGACAGAAGGATGTCAGTGGGACAATTGGGTGAGTATCTGAACTGTGCCTAGAACACCACCAGGAAAGCAGGGGCAGAGAAAAAGAAAAGGGGGTGACGGGGGGCATTAAAGGTCCTCTTTAGGTGTCAAAAAAGGAGCCTATAGCTGTTGTGTGTTATTGTTATGAAAGATGTCCCTGTTTAGGTTTTACAAATGGAGTATTGGTATCAGTGGCGGCTGGTGCTCAAAATTTTTGGGGGGGCGCAAACGAAAAAAAAAATATTGCAGCCTCACTGTGCCCATCACATGCAGCCACTGTGCCATGCCACCAAATGTAGCCACTGTGCCATGCCACCAAATGCAGCCACTGTGCCATCAATTGTCACCACTGTGCCATGCCATCAAATGCAGCTACTGTGCCCATCAATTGTCACCAATGTGCCATGCCATCATATGCAGTCACTGTGCCATCAATTGTCACCAATGTGCTATGCCATCATTTGCAGTCACTGTGCCATCAATTGTCACCACTTGTGTCACTAATTGTGCCATGCCATCAAACGCCACCACTGTGCCATCAATTGTCACCAATGTGCCATGCCATCAAAAGCAGCTACTGTGCCCATCAATTGTCACCACTGTGCCATGCCATCAAATGCAGTCACTGTGCAATCAATTGTCACCACTGTGCCATGCCATCAAACGCCACCACTGTGCCATCAATTGTCACCACTGTGCCATGCCATCAAACGCAGTCACTGTGCCATCAATTGTCACCTCTCTGCCATGCCATCAAATGCAGTCACTGTGCCATCAATTGTCACCTCTCTGCCATGCCATCATATTCAGTCACTGTGCCATCAATTGTCACCACTGTGCCCCATGCCACTGTGCTCATTGTCGCCTCTGTGCCCCATGATGCCACTGTGCCCCATGCTTCTACTGTGCCCCATGCTGCCACTGTGCCCCATGCTGCCACTGTGCCCCATGCTGCCACTGTGCCCCATGCTGCCCCTTTCCCTGTAAAAAAATCACTTACCTGACGCTTCCATGTCCTCCCTCAATGTCTTCTGCGCCCTGGAGAAGCTTCAGCCAATCAGGTTCCTGAAAACCAGAATCCGGGAACCTGATTGGCTGAAACGGCTGTCAGTCTAATGCAAGGACCGCAGATTGCCTGCGCTCCGAGCATAGACTTCCGAGAGCCGGAGGGCGGGACTGGAAAAGCCTATCAGAGCCACTGGCTTTGATAGGCAGTTCCCCTCAGCCAACCAGCTGTCGCTATTCGGGTAACCGGCGTCCCATGTCCGGTTATACGAATAGACCAGGCAGCTGGCAACAGTAACACACGTCCAATGCATAGCATTGAACGTGTGTTACTTGCGAGAGGGGGTGGCGCTGCAGCGCCCTCTATAGACGGCCGCCAGAACTTCGGCTAAAATGTCAAAATGACATTTTAGCCGAATAAAAGTTCTTAAAGGGCCCGTTTTTTTTTTTTTTTTATTATTTTTTTTTTTTGTGACTGCGGGAGGGGGGGCGGCGCCCGTGCGCCCATATGGGCGGGCCGCCACTGATTGGTATAGCGCTGGACCCAAAAATATGAGGCAGAAATCTATTGTATGGGCTATCCCTATGAGTCCCTGGGGCAGTTCAAAGTAAATGTAAATAATGAGAGCTCCACAGCTTTGTAAGTCCAGTAGAGATCTATCAATCTTGAAAAAAGATCAGAAGGTAAAAACCAAGGCATTCTGGGGCCTCACAACTTTTCCATCATCAAAAAGACAAGATAACAGATTCATACTGTATGTTAAGGACATGCCAGGGCTTTTTTTCAGCAGTAACGCGGGGGGCGGGGGGGGGGGGTGCAGTTCCGGAGCCTCCAGCACAGATTTTATGCAATGGCAAGGGGTACTAGAGTGTGCTGGAGGGTCTATTGATGTTGGCTGCTGGAGGTACTATGGTCACTGGGGTGATCTATTGTTGTAGGGGGTCTAATGTTCCTGGGGAGGTTTATTGTTGCCAGTGGGGGATCTATAGTTGCTGGGGGGGGGTCTATGTTGTTGGCTGCAGGGGGTCTATTTTATTGCTTTTCTTTTTGTAAGTGCCAAATTCCATACAAATTAATTGGTTCTGTATTCCTTAAATGGGGTGGTACTGGGAGGTGGGTAGTGGGTGGAACCAAGGGACAGTGCTCGAAGGTGGGTAGGAGGCGGAGACAAGGGGTGATTCAGAAGGGGGGGAGCATCTGCATCTATTCCCTGAGAAAAAAAGCCCTGGGATATGCAATTAGTGAACCTCCAGTTGTGGCAGAACTACAAGTCCCATGAGGCATAGAAAGACTCTGACAGCCACAAGCATGACACCCAGAGGCAGATGTATGATGGGTCTTGTAGTTTTGCAACAGCTGGAGGTCCGCTAATTGCATATCCCTGCTGTATGTTGTGGCTTTTACCTTCTGATCCTTTATAAATCTATACTTGACTTATTACAAACTTGTGGCGCTGTCATCATTGACATTTACCTCGGTCTATTTACCATTTAGTTTTATATATGTGTAGCGCTCACCCCCGAAGGAGCCGCTGGTTGTTGTTTGGGATCAGCGTATTAAGTTACCTTGTAGAGTGTCTAGGGGTAGTAGCAGTGAGTAGTAGCAGTGAGCGAATTTTCAGTCACCAAATGGATTTTCAAATGCTTTATTCCACCAACAACGGCCAACATCAGCAGGACATAGGAAAGGTTGACGAAGCAATAGAGAACAGTGCGGTATCAGGCCTGGATAAGAAGTAGAGCAGTCCTGCTCTCAGTAGTAGTGACAGACCCTTGTTATAAGCCTGGCAGCCGGAATGTCACTTTTAAGTTGCTGGGAGGAACAGGTCTCTATTACAAACCTGGCTTGGGCCTCTGCCACAGGCTTACTACTTAGTACTCGAGAGAACAATTCGGATTGAGCGCATCCTCCCAGTAAATGCCATGAAAGGGGTCACCGGTTGACAGCTGACATGTACCTGTCAATTCCAGTAACCAGATCCCCGATGGTTCATTCAAGCCCTTTTGGATAACCTGCCTCCGGGTTCTCCTCAAGCCAATCCCCCACCAAACGGCACACAGCCTGGGATCTTCTCAGTAAGGTTGGGGACCCAGTAAGTCACTGGGACCCCTATCAACATCTGGATGGGTCTCCATGGAGCAGGCAACTCCGGCCAGGCGGGCCATGATAGCGGGGTCCGTGGATGTGCGCACCCTGAAGGTGGATGCCGCACCTGGAACGTGGACCCCGTGCCGAGAAGAAGAACCGCCGACCCCGAACACGTGGCAGCTGCCACAGATATACCCCTCCCCAGCATGCCCAGCGAGGGAAAAACTCCTCTAATTGGCTGCTGGGGAAAAGTGGCTCTGTCAGAACCCCTCTAATGCCAACTGCCACAGGACAGTTCTGAAATAGCAGCAACCTGCAATTATGAATGAGAGCAAAATAACTCTCCCATTCGCCCGCTAACTTTAGCGTAGTGCCCGTACTGAAAGTAAGGGGGCGCTACATAGCCCCCCCAGTCAATTAGTCACTGTCCCCAGTGTCCCAAAGCATTCGGGCCCGAATGCTGACCTGATACTGCCAACCAGATAGGAAAAGAGAGAAAACAATTGAAAATATCAAAGTAACAATACTTAGCAATGTACAAAATATATGACAGACAAACATACACAACCCTAGCTATCTAGCTGCCCATTCTCCGCAGTGTTGATAGTAGGTGGGTCCAGAACAGCCTGTATAGGGAACAAAATACACAGTAATACACATCCTAAAGTACAATATACATTTCCTATCTATTTACAGCCTCAAAGGTCAGAACTGAAACTGCACGCTCGAGCCCAAACGTGAAACTTCCTTTCCTCCCAGAGAGTCCTAAGGTGTAAGTGCTACAAGAGAAATACTTTGCTGTTGCAAGAGAAGAGAGAAAAAACTTAGCAAACTGTATATACATTTCTGTCCTGCATGTAACGCTGCAGAACACTGCCCCTAGCGGTCAGTGCACTGGTACTGCGGCAGCCCATGGGTCCAATACAAAAAGTGGCAGAAAAAAAAAAAGTACAGAAGGTAGAACAGTTCCTTTCTTTCTGCTGAAGCTTTTTCAGTGTTGCAAATAGAGAAGTTGGCAAAATCCCACTCTAACTGACTGAACCCACCCCTCCCAAGAGTTCATTACAAGAATGTCCATGTGGATCCGGAGGAGTAGGGGGAAGGGGAAAACTTGGAGAGAAAAGTACAAACTGAGTGGGGCAAAAGTTCTTGTCCACAACTTCGAACAACACACACAAAAAAGAAGACCCGACAACTTAAGCATCGGGTGCCCGCATAGGACGGACATGAGTACGGTTGGAGGAGAGGTGAGCTCACAAGAAGGAAAACAAAAACACAGCAGTCAACTCACCAACTTCTCAAGATGGGTATGTGGCATTTGGATATATAATGCCAAGCTCACAAGGTGCGCCCCTGAGCGGAGAGCTTCTTCTTCCTTCTGCGGCAAGGTTGGAATCCCCCAATCCCTTGCTGTTCGGGAAATCGGGGCTCAAATAAATGGTCGGGCAAGTAATTTCCATCCATCGTGGAATCACTCAGCCAAAATTCAAATTCTGAGGAATCTTCCGCCCCAGCGGGGAGATAATTGAGAGTCCTGGCTGAAGTAGTGGCCCGATCAGGCCGATAGGACGTTCTCCACTTATTCCAATCAATTGGTCGGGGAGGTTCCTTCTCGACGACAACACACTGGACAGGGGCCGCCACAACTAGAATGGGCACTTGAGTGGTTTCGGCCTGCACACTGGTCACACGGCCTACACAATCATCACGCTCCCCCCTGTCTTGCGGGCCTACCTTCATCAGACGGGAGGGCGAGATGGCCAATGGCAGAGCTTTGGTGGACAGGGCGAGGGGAGCGACATCCCACATCCAGGGCCCCAGGTTCTCCTATCCAATCAGGAGAGTGAGGCTCCGACCATTCGATCTTCACCTCTGCGGTGACTGTTCCGGAGGACCAGTCCACATGGTATTCCCGCGGAGGGCTGACGGACGGTGTAACATTGAACAAGTAAGTAAGCCCGGCACTTCTGGCATCGGGTAAAGGGCAGGATGCGAATGGTCAACTTCTGGCATTTGGGACAGGTCAGGCCCAACATCTGTCCCGCCGGAGGACAGTAACAAAGTAATTCTGTCCCGCCTGAGGACAGTAATACGAATTGTCCCATGGTGGACAACCATATGCCCGTGTCTGTCACAGACAATCCAGACGCTGTAGGCACAGAGGACAACCCTGGCGTGGTCACGAGGCGCCTCAATCCAGCACGGGCAGCAAAACTCATCGATGCTGCGGACATCTCTCAATAGCAGTCTGTCCTGTTCAACGAAATGGTGATTCTGCAGTATTGGCGCGCAGAGAGGCGTATCTTTGCTGTTTGGCGCAAAATCCTACTGCACGTCTCACGCAGGGGGGGTGGCTCCTCCCAGTTGGGAACTTGTCTGGACACATTGCAGGCGTGCTGTACTGTGCTCCACGTATGCCCAAGCTTAGCGGTGCGAGGTTAACTTCCTCGTTGCCAGACAGTTCAAACACAATGGCGGACACTCTTCGCTCTTTAACAAATTCCGTACTCACTTTTATGGTTGCCAACGGTAATCCCGATCGAGCCTCCACGTGTAGCGCTCACCCCCGAAGGAGCCGCTGGTTGTTGTTTAAGATCGGCGTATTAAGTTACCTTGTAGTGTGTCTAGGGGTAGTAGCAGTGAGTGAATGTCCATTCACCAAATGGATTTTCAAATGCTTTATTCCAGGGCCCAACAACGGCCAACATCAACAGGAGATAGGAAAGGTTGATGAAGCAATAGAAAACAGTGCGGTATCAGGCCTGGATAAAAAAAAAAAGTAGAAAAAGTAGAGCAGTCCTGCTCTCAGTAGTAGTAGATACAGTTCGTCGCCACTCTCACCAGAGTGGGTGAAGTGACTCCGGACAGACCCTTGTTATAAGCCTGGCAGCCAGAATGTCATTTTTAAGAGACTGGGAGGAACAGGTCTCTATTACAGACCTGGCTCGGGCCTCTGCCACAGGCTTAATACTAAGTACTCGAGAGAACAATTGGGATTGAGCGAATCCTCCCAGTAAATGCAATGAAAGGGGTCACCAGTTGACAGCTGACATGTACCTGTCAATTCCAGTAACCGGATCCCCGATGGTTTGTTCAAGCCCTTTTGGATAACCTGTCTCCGGGTTCTCCTCAAGCCGATCCCCCACTGAACGGCACACAGCCTGGGATCTTCTCAGTAAGGTTGGGGACCCAGTAAGTCACTGGGACCCCTATCAACATCTGGATGGGTCTCCATGGAGCAGGCAACTCCGGCCAGGCGGGCCATGATAGCGGGGTCCGTGGATGAGCACACCCTGAAGGTGGATGCCGCACCTGGAATGTGGACCCCGCGCAGAGAAGAAGAACCGCCGACCCCGAACACGCGGCAGCTGCCACAGATATACCCCTCCCCAGCATGCCCAGCGGGGGAAGAACTCCTCTAATTGGCTGCTGGGGAAAAGTGGCTCTGTCAGAACCCTTCTAGCGCCAACTGCCGCCCAGGGGTGTAATGACACCCCTGGGCCGCAGACCGACCCACAGGACAGTTCTGAAATAGCAGCAACCTGCAATTTGACAAATTATGAATGGGAGCAAAATAACTCTCCCATTCGTCTGCTAACTTTAGCATAGAAAGTAAGGGGGCGCTACATATGCATACAAAGAACGCTATATTTACCTATTCCAACCCAGGTTCTGGCCTAGTGCTGCATGCTGGCTGTACTTTACTGTTCCACTCAGTGCTGGTCTGTCAGCGCCTTCAGTGAATGGCAACAGAATCTCTAGATAATTATAATTATGTGAAGAAAAAAGGGGGGGGAATCTTGCGCCAAAATTTTAGTAATCTATGTACTTAAGTGGGGTATCTGGTGAAGCTGCTCCCTAAAAAATGCAGAAATCTGAATTTGGTATTGTGTGATAGTGGATAGGGGCGCTAAAAGTAGTGAGTGAGTTATGTGCTAAATACACAATATTAGTAAACGGTGAATCCAACTGGACTAGAAACTTGAATGACCATATGTGTTCATAAGTGCAGTTGAGCAAAAATTTTATATATAACAATATCACAAATAATACATAAATATTACAATGGGCAGTCATGTGACTGCACAAAGTCCATGTGCAAAGTCTATTATATATATATATATATATATATATATATATATATATATATATATATATATATACAGTATATATATATATATATATATATATATATATATATATACAGTATATATATATATATATATATATATATATACACAGTCCCAGAAAAATATTTTAGGTAAAGTGCAACGTGTTCAATTATCTTCCAAATCCAAAGTGCAACAGGGAAGTGATCCACCTTCACCAATAGGTCACCTAAGATAAAGATAGATGGCTCCTTACCAAAAGATGTTGACCCAATTAATTAAAATAAGGTCAATTGTAGCTTAAAAGATAATATGGGTCGGCTGGATGTCATACAGGTTCCGATGTCAGCACCAATTAGCGTACCGAATGCCATGAGAAAGATAGAAAGCCGCCATAGTGTAAAAGGTTTATTTAAAAACATGGAACTAAAAACACAGTGCCGAGTGGCCCCTTAATTTTGATGGTGGCCGTATCCCGGCACTGAGGCTTTACACTTGTAGGGAGTTGTGGAGAAAGTTGGTCGTGTCCTGGGAAGCTTCAGCCCAGCTCCCATAATATCCAATTTAGGTTCAGTACACTTTATAATTGTGGCCCTGGCCCTTACTTGACTTTGTTTAATTCTATGCTATAATGCCTAATCACTTTCACTTGCAAATACTTAGGTCCCTTTCACACTTGTACGACTTCAAAGTCGCGCGATTTTGCTGCGATTTCAATGAATGCCTGTGTAAGTGGCATCAAAATCGGACCAAAGTAGTGCAGGGACTACTTTGAAGTCGGCACTACTTAAAGTCATGCCAGTATGAATGGTGTTCATTGAAAATCATGGAGAATGACTTGTCATACAATTTTGCAGTACAAAATCGTGAGACAAGTCGTATAAGTGTGAAAGGGCACTTAAACGTCAATAGGCTGTTCATAGGTTAACTTTTAGGAGCCATTCACACCTAAGCGCAGTGATGGCGACCCTTGGCATCCCAGATGTTTTGGAACTACATTTCCAATGATGCTCAACTACACTGCAGAGTGCATGATGGGAAATATAGTTCCAAAACCTCTGGGGTGCCAAGGTTTGCCATAACTGCCTTAGTTGTGTTAAATGGTCCAGACCATGCCTGTGCATTACAGCCCTAAAGACTTGTGTGGGACTGTCTCCAGCCTGGGGATAGAGCCCTATAGAAGTTTATGGGTCACTAATGGGAAGAGGCGGCCAAAACAGTGAATTCTGGCACCGCTGGAAGCAAGCAAATGGATGAAGCAGAAGATAAGTATGTATCTGTGAAGGAGAGGGTGTGGCAAGTTAAAGGATAAGTTAATTTAAAAATAATAAAACGCTCATATAATGCATTTATTGTAGCCTGTAAAGCATCGCAGCAGCAATCAGTAGATGGCTGGCACCATGCAGGTCTCCCAACGATCTGTCAGTGTATCTACTTGTCCATACAAGCAAGCAGATACACTGACAGGAAGAATCAAACTACCAACGTCATTAAGAACTACAAGCCAACAGCCAAAGGATGTCAGGGCTTGTAGTTCATTCACACAAAGTTGTGTGAATAAATGGCGTGGCCACGCTGATTTCAAAAAGTGACAGCTAGTACAGGGAACTTCTCCCCGCACAGCTGTCACAGGGAGGAAGGATCCAGCAGTGGCTGCAGCATTGGTTACATGTCCCACCCTAAAAATGGGGGCAATATGTTCTCAAATGTAAGCTTATCCTTTAAAGTGGCATACCAGGCTGAACCCAACTAATCTTAAAAATGCTTCCTCCCCCTAACAGCACCTATGCTGACTGAACAACAACCCCTACAGGAAGAGGGAGTGCCAACAATCAATGGACCATAGTAGTCTATAGGCGACATCACACTCTCACACATTACCAACTATTGAGTGCTCTCTTTTTACTTGCTGCCACCACTGGCTGAAAGAGGGGAGATTATGTGACTGGATTGGAGTAGCCTGAAAAAAAGGGGGGGGGGAGTATATGCATCTTTATTTCAAAGATTAGTCAACATAGGTGTTAAGAGGGGAAAGGGAGCATTTTTTTTTTTTTCAAAGATTGTTCAGTTTTTTTCTAAATAATACTTTTTTTTTTACAAATAATGAAATTCATCAAAGTAGTAACAGCAAGGGGACAATATCCAAGAGTTTGTATAAATATATTGTAAACACCTCAAAAAAAAAAAATGTTTTTGCAAGTAAAATATTAGTTACATGGAAATCTAATTGAAAAAATATCTTATATAAACTCTGTTTATAGAAAAGCGTCCTTAAAAGGAATTGTAAAGGCAGAAGTTTTTTTTATCTTAATGCATCTATGTGCAGCAGCCACCCCCCTAATACTTACCTGAGGTCCCTCTGTCCATGAGTGTCTCAGCCATCTGAGATTCTCTGTCTTAAAGCAGAGGTTCACCCTAAATTTTGACTTGGGCTGAAGTAAACTACCAGCCATAGAAAATAACGAATCCGTTGTTTGCTTTTTTTTTCATCGCGATCCTTACCTTAGTACTGCTGCAGTTTGTCTCCTGTCAATCAATATTCCCCGTGGGAGTGGGCGTGTATCATCGTTTTCCCCCGACCAGCGCTGTCTCCTGGGAGTGAGTCATGAGAATCCCAGGAGACGAGCTGTGCTGTAATCCCGCAATATCCCACATTGTTATGGCAACCGTGTAGTGTTAACCACTTAACCCCCGGACCATATTGCTGGTCAAAGACCAGAGCACTTTTTGTGATTCGGCACTGCGTCGCTTTAACTAACAATTGCGCGGTCGTGCGATGTGGCTCCCAAACAAAATTGGCGTCCTTTTTTTCCCACAAATAGAGCTTTCTTTTGGTGGTATTTGATCATCTCTGCGATTTCTATTTTTTGCGCTATAAACAAAAATAGAGCGACTATTTTGAAAAAAATTCAATATTTTTTACATTTTGCTAGAATATCCCCAAAAAATATAAAAAAAAATTTTTTTCCTCAGTTTAGGCCGATACGTATTCTACATATTTTTCGTAAAAAAAAAAAAAAAAATCGCAATTAGCGTTTGATTGGTTTGTGCAAAATTTATAGCGTTTACAAAAAAGGGGGTAGTTTTATGGCATTTTTATTAATATTTTTTTTTTTACTAGTAATGGCGGCGATCAGTGTTTTTTTTCAGTACCGAGACATTATGGCAGACACATCGGACAATTTTGACAAATTTTTGGGACAATTGTCATTTTTATAGCGATCAATGCTATAAAAATGCATTGGATTACTATAAAAATGTCATTGGCAGTGAAGGGGTTAACACTAGGGGGCAGGGAAGGGGTTAAGTGTGTTCCTGGGTGTGTTCTAACTGTATGGGGGGGTTGACTCAATAGGGGAAATCACTGATCTTCTGTTTATACATTGTATGAACAGAAGATCAGCGTTTCCCCCGCTGACAGGACCAGAGAGCTTTGTGTTTACACACAAAGCTCCCATTCCCCGCTCTGTAACGAACGAGTGCGCGTGCCCGGCGGCGATCGCGGGACTCGGGGGACGAGCGGCGGCGCGCGCCCCCTAGCGGCCGCTAAAGGGAGGACGTAGAGCTACGTGCTCTCGCCCAGCAGTGCCGACCTGCCGCCGTAGAATGACGGTGGGCTGGTCGGCAACTGGTTAACTGTGGGCTTCAGAGTGCCCACAGTTAATATGAAAACATCCATTGCTTGTTTTAAAAAATATAGTTTGCTCGACAAAACTGATTACACCGGCTAAAGGAGTGGGACACACGGGTTGCTGAGTACTACAGGTAAGAGTGCAAGAACAATGCAAAAAAAATGAAAACCCGCGGAACCCCTGCTTTAATTGGCGGAGACACAGCCGTGGTGCCATTGTATCCCAATGCTGTCAGTCAGCTAGCCAGTCAGGGGAGAGGGAGTGTGGCCAGGTCAAGGCTCCACAGCATCTAAATGGACCCAGGGAGCTGTGACTTAGCTAGGGTGCCCCATAGCAAACTGCTTGCTGCAGGGGTACTGAACAGGAGAGAGGGTCCAGGATCACAGAAGAGGGACTGAGAAAAGGAGGATCGGGGCTGCTCTGTGCAAATCCACTGGTTTTGTTATTTTTTATAGGAAAACAAATAAAAAAAACAAGACTTCACAATCACTTTAAAATGTACATTAAGTCGAATAAGCTTTTGTAAACAAACGAGGATGAGTTTGTCATCCTAAAATTGTAGGTGAATATTACAACAAAGACCTTATGTGACCAAAAAAAATTAACGTAAAGAAAAGAGAAAAAAAGGTTAAAGATACAAGGTATATGGTGCCGACTTTTCTATTTTTAAAGTGGAAACAGTTATAGAACCATCAATCTGATATTTAGTCCATGGATCCCAGGATTTCTCAAATAATTGAACCTCACCATTTAAAGTGATTGCACACCCTGTGTGGGAGCGATGTCATTGCGGCTCCAGCTAAGCACCAGAGCCACAATACCTGGAAGTAACTCCGGTGTTGTGTGCGTCAATCGCAGGTGAGCATTACATAATGAGCTAGTATGCAATGCATACTAGCTCATTATGCCTTTGTTTTTTTTTTCAAAATTGGGTTTACACCCACTTTAATATGGCTCAAAGATGTTCATTAATCATAATCCAGGACAATTTAGCCTTTAAAATGAAAAGCGTAGGGTTGTTGTTTTCCAAGATCTGGCTATAGTAATTTTTGCTGCCATAAATATAATCTTCTGAAATGTTTCGGAATCTTCTCCATTTGGCTACAAAGTATTCCTGAAATTCCACTTCAAGTCAGGGGAAAAAAATAAAAGGAATAAATGTACTTTAAAACCAAGTGCATTTATCATATTTTTATTAAAAGGCCCCAGCATGGATCATTTCTACCAATACAGGCACAGATATTCATTGGGCTGCCATTAAAGACTAAGGGCACTTCAAAGCAGTGACATATTTAGCGAGTCTAACCACTAGGGGTGCAACGGATCAAAAAAAAAAAAAAAAAAAAAAAAAAACTCATGGATCGGATCGATCCTCGGATCAGAGTCACGGATCGGATAATTTTTCGGATCAGCAAAAAAACAAAAAAAAAACAAAAAAGGACTAATCTTTTTTCACCCAACAGAGTTTTAGATTCAGTTATTTTCAACACAAAACGGAGCTTAAATACAGTATATGTAAATCTGACGGACTGTTTACATGTTAAATTTTAAAAGCCGCAGCAAACCTGCTGACCTTACATGCTTGCTAATGTGACAGAACACCTCTGATTTTCACATTTAGTTAAATATTAATATCAGAGGTGTTCTGTCACATTAGCAAGCATGTAAGGTCAGCAGGTTTGCTGCGGCTTTTAAAATTTAACATGTAAACAGTCCGACAGATTTACATATACTGTATTTAACCACTAGAGGGCCGCACTATAGACGAAAGACATCCACAGCGCGGCTCTCAAGTGCCGGGTGGACTTCTTTGGACATCTTGTTTACATTCCCTGTGTGCGTACCGATCGCTGTATAAATGTGAATGGTCCTTAAATTGTGTCAAGTGTCCGATACGTCCGCCGCAATATCGCAGGCCTGAAAATTTTCTGTCTTTTTGTTTATAGCGCAAAAAATAAATCGCAGAGATGATCAAATTCCACCAAAAAAAAATCTCTATTTGTGGGAGAAAGCTGGTCTGGGATGAAGGGGGTTTAAGTGCCCAGTAATGAAGTGGTTAAGCACATAAGCTCCGTTTTGTGTTGAAAATAACTGTGAAATCAAACTGTTGGGTGTAACAAGATGTCCGCTTGCCCCCTAATCACTATCATTACTCTAGTATCACCGGTGTCCCCCTCCTCTCCACTCTGGTGTCACCCCTTCTCCGGTGTGACACCCCTCCTTCGAGGCGGGGAGGAGTGTCACGCTGTGCTCCGACAAGCTCCGCAGATCGCGTGGTGTGCCGATCCAAACAGGGTGACCTGTTCGGATCATGGATCGGTGACGTTCCGTTGCACCACTAACGTAGTTAGTAGTTGCACCACATAAAATATCAGACTATTTTTATTTTGCAGTGCATCTATCCGAGTGTTGTACGCGATGCTGGAAATGACCCTTAAGGCTCGGTTCAGACCTATGCGAATTGCTTGCGTGTTTTGCCGCATCCACTTCGCATAGCAGGAGAATGTGACTGGCTCCGGTTCACACATCTCCACAGTGGGTCCGGTGCGGTGTGCAGGAAAAACGCATGCTTTTTTTGCTGCGTTTCAGTCCAAAATTCAGGCTGAAATTGGGCCTGAAACTGTGAACCAGCACGCACCGGACCCCTGCTTTGTGACAGATGCGGCGACTGTGTGAACTGAGCTTTAGACTTAATTCCTAGCATTGCTTTTTTTCTCACTGGGAAAATAGGCATAGGTGTGAATTCAGCCCAACTTGGGGGGCGGGGGGGTTGGACTAAAGCCCCTTTCACACGGAGACTGATCAGGTCCACCTGTCAGTTTTTCTAGGCCATACATTATGCAATTTTCTTACTAATACCAATTGTGTTGATGAGGGAATCCCTCCCACAGCACTAAAGTGTTCTGCTGGCGGGAAACCTTCCCCAAGGCAGAATACAATGACTGCTGGCAGTTATAGCCATCGGCACTGATCAGGCAATAAAAAATAAACTGACAGGCTGGTTGTACTGAAATAGATGGATCTTCCCATAGATCAATAGAAATTCAGCCTGTTCCTGCTGAACCGGCCAAATTTTGATTTGTCTATGGCTGGCTTAAGGGACTTTAACCACCTTTGTACATACTCACAAGGAAACCTCAGTAAGCTTTGCTTTAACGTTTTATTTTCAAAGTAAAAAAAGTAAAAGAGGAAACATTTTACAAACATATCAGGGTGTGGTCAATGACAGTGTTCCTCTGTAATCCCTCTTGATAGGCTGCACAGCACAGGGATCGGTCAGGACAGAAGACAATCCAAAGCTGAATGGATAAAGCTTCCAGTACACAACAGTGTCCCATGTTTAGCTCCCAGTGTCAGTGATGCCCCCATCTTGCTCTGCCCCCAGCCTCAGGAGTCATCCGGCTTGTCCACGGGTGGCCCACATGGCTGCAGCATTTTCTCCATTAGGTTGAAGCGCACCCGGGCTTTGCTTTCATTCTCCGCAACAGCAAAGTAGTTGAGCAGGTCAAAATGGCCCATGTAGGAGCAGTACGAGTCTCTGTGCTGGTTAACCAGCCATTCCCACTTAGTGGTGTCTGCATGACCCGTGCCGATATACTTGGACTGAAGATGCTCCAGCTGACTGTGAATGGTGTATCTGTCCGTCATGGCTTCTCAAACACCAGGCAAGCAACAATTACAACAGGCGGTGACACTCCTTCAGGTCTGCAGCCAAAAGAGGAGGGGACGTGGCCAGAAACACGGGCGCACCACTTCTGTCGGTTCGGACTCTGTTATAACAGACACAAAACAACATGTTATTTCAATGTCAGGTTCATACAATTATGTAATAGATAGATATTGCTATTGTGTGCATTCATTTACGAATAGGAAGTTCAGGCTCTATGACCCGGAAGAAAGAAAAATGGAAATAATGCACAAAAGGCTACACGAGTATAAAAATGTTTTATGGAAATATAATTAAATGTCTTGTAAATTTTTAATCTACTTTTTGTACAAGATTGAAAACAGAGTGTACCACAAGAACAATTTTTTTTTTAACCGCTTAACACCTGCCACACGACTATGTACGTCCACAGAATGGCACGTACAGGCAGATGGGCGTACATGTACGTCCCTGCCTTCTAGCGGGTCGGGAGTGCGATCAGGACCCCCTCCGCGGCGGGCGGCTGTTCGGTTTTTGTCCGCCCCGTTGTGATCGCTCCCAGCCAATCCCCTGAGCCTCCGCTCTGCACTTCCTCTGCCTGTGTAATGTAAACACTGGCAGAGGAAGTGATGTGAGCTCTCCTCTCGGTGGTATTTTCGATCAGGCGAGAGGAGAGAAGACTCACAGTAAGTCGCACCAACACTACACTGACACCACACACATAGGCACATTTAACCCCTTCCGATCACCCCCCCCCCCCCCCAGCCCCGTCACAGTGTCACTGATTGCAGTGATCATATATTTACTGATCACTGCATTTAGTGTCAGTGTGACAGGTCCAGGGTAGCCCCCGTACCCCCCCTAATAAAGGTTTAACCCCTTGATCACCGCCCTAGTTAACCCTTTCACCCCCTATTACCAGCGTCACTAAGCGATCGGTTTTCTGATCGCTGTCACTAAGCGATCGGTTTTCTGATCGCTGTATTAGTGTCGCTGTTCCTACTAGGTAGCTAAAAAAAATGTATTGCGATTTTCTTTTACTAAAGACATGTGGCTGAATACATTTTGGCCTAAATGTTTGACTAAAATTTAGTTTATTCGATTTTTCTTATAACAAAAAGTAAAAAAATATTGATTTTTTTTTCAAAAATGTCGCTCTTTTTTGTTTATAGCGCAAAAAATAAAAATCGCAGAGGCGATCAAATACCATCAAAATAAAGCTCTATTTGTGGGAAGAAAAGGACGCAAATTATGTTTGGGAGCCACGTCGCACGATTGTCTGTTAAAGCGACGCAGTGCCGAATTGTAAAAACGCCTCTGGGCATTTAGCAGCATATTGGTCCGGGGCTTAAGTGGTTAAATAAAAAAAATGTGGATTTAAAAAAAAAAAAAAAAAAAAACCTAGTCAGTCTGCAATCTTTTTTTAATTTTACTTTATTACCACCTGGTGAACCTGCCAATAAGTGTTATTTTTTAACTTCTGATTTGAACAGCAGAACTACAACTTTTAGGTCTTTCAGTCGAGGGGCTGCAAAAACAGGCAGCTGAGCCATGGTTTCCACCACCAAGCTGGCTACTCGAAAGTTGCTATTTACGTGCCGCAGCTGTGGCATTTTTAACTTAAGGCGCAGAGTTTGACAAGTGGCACAAGTTCAATGGGGCCATGCCACAACCACATGCAATGCCATGCATTTGTAGGGCAGCAATATAGGGCAAACCAGGCAATATACTGCCTCCTAACCGCCTGTCAAATGCCCTCTGAAAAGCAATCTAAACATGTATTGCTCTTAAAGTGGTTGTAAACCTACTTTGTGAAAAAAAAAACACACTTGCAAGACAAAGGCATAATGAGCTAGTATGCATAGCATACTAGCTCATTATGCAATACTCACCTGAGATCAATGTCCTCTCTGCGGTGCCCGTACACAGCACCGGTCGGCAACATCACTCTCAGGGGGGGTTACTTACGGCTATCGCGGTTCCGGCGCTGTAAGTGGCCGAAGCCACAATGACATCACTCCCACGCATGCGCGCGGGAGCCGCCGGTAATGGCACACCCACTGAAGCAAAGGCGATTACGTGCCATTGCTTCAGTGTGCATGTGCCGATTACATTGGCACATGCAAATATCCTGGATAGCTACAGGTAAGCCTTATTATAGGCTTACCTGTAGCAAAAAGTGTATTGTAAGAAGCCTTAGAAAACCAAGAGCTCTTTATCGTAGAAGACACATGCACACCCTCTGATGTGGCCCACGACCTCCTGCTCTGGGGTGGCTCGTTGAGCCATAGACCTCTGTTATTACCTACAGTTTGGTGCGCTTTCAGAAAGTGCACCATACCTGCAGGATATAATAGAAGTCTATGGCAAAGTGCAGCTAACCCGCAGGAAATCCACAAGTGCACCACTCTGCTCCCACGATGTCGGTAAACCACAGCGCATCAGTGTGAAAGCAGTCTGAGGCCCCTTTCACATGATCGGTCCGACCCAATCAGGCCTTCCATTCACCTCTATGGAGCTGCAAATGTAAACAGACTTACACCCCCTACCTTTAATCCGATCCGCAATAAAAAACACAGAAGGAGCAGATCGGAGAGCCCATAGAGTGGGATAGGCTGTGTCCGTTCTGCTTATGTGGAGTGTAGCCTGCAAACGGTTACCCACAACCTGTGGCCTGCGACCTGTTACCAACCTGCTTAAGTGTCTCTCGCTATTCAAAAGGTTGGGCACCCCTGATATTCGTCCTGTCTTTGAAGAGGGATATCTCGGTAATGGCAGCAACTGCCATAACCAAGGTATCCATCTCTTCAGGTGGCAGTGCGGTTAACAATAATGGTGGTTTCTGTGGCGGATCCACCGCAAGATCACAGTTTTCTGCAGCAGGAGAGGGCCCCCCTCCCACCGCTTACTGGAGCCGTTGGTAGCGGCGGAGGCGATCTGGTCCTATCCGTTGCTAGGTATGGATACGAGTGAGGGCAAGATGGCCCCCACCCTTCTCCATACCATATCATAAACGTCACTTCCGCCCATACGTCTTAAATGGGCATTTTTGTTTTCTTGCATTTTAGTCTAAATATGAGGAGATCCGAGGTCTCTTTGACCCCAGATGTCATATTTTAGAGGCCCTGTCATGCTTTTATTCAATTACAAGAGATGTTTACATTCCTTGTTCCATGCAACTTGTAGATTTTTTAAACGTCGCCTATGGAGATTTTTATGGGTAAAAGTTTGACGCCATTCCACAAGCGGGCGCAGTTTTGAAGCGCGACATGTTGGGTATTTACTCAGCATAACATTATCTTTCACAGAATAAAAAAAAAAAATTGGGCTAACTTTTCTGTTGTCTTATTTGTTAATTCAAAAAGTGCATTTTTTCCAAAAAAAAAGTGCGCTTGCAAGACCGCCGCGCAAATACGGTGTGACAAAAAGTATTGCAATGCCCATCATTTTATTCTCTAGGGTGTTAGAAAAAAAAAATGTATAATGTTTGGGGTTCTAAGTAATTTTCTAGCAAACAAAACCTTTAAAAACCAAATCTCTGAAAGAGGCTCGTCCTTAAGTGGTTAAAGGGAATTGTATGAAATGTCCACATTTTCAAGTGAGCGGCCAATCTGTGTGGTGGCGGTTCCTGTTCTCACAATTGCCCACACTAAACCACCGCCCCCCCCCCCCAGTTTTGGTCCTGCCACTGTAACCGGATTTCAGATACCAATACCTCACAGGTTATTAGTGATTTATATTTTAGGGCCTGTCCCGTGCACCTCCTTTTTCAGCCATTCAGTATATTAGAAACAGGATTGATCCTGCAGCAGGTGTGTCTGGGAACTCCTCACCCTCCATCACAGGCCAGGGTTCCGAGATCAGCAGATCTATAACATGAACCATTACTGCTGAGCAGACTTAAAGCACATCCAGCTAGTCGCTGGCAGCCATTGGAGAAAGAAAAAGCAGAGAGAAGCGAGTGTAAGGGGCCCATTGTGTACCCTGTGTGAGGTCAGGGAATTAATAGGAGTTAGAATAATGTACTCACCAAGATCAGAGATGTGGGAGCAGGTGACCCCCAACACTGGTAAACAAGGATCGTTCGATCCGCTGTAGATAATGATCCTTATGCAAGGACCGACTGCAACACACAATCCCGGAAAAGTCCTGGACGCTGCAACCACGAGAAGACTCAGGCCTATACAATCTGCGCATGCGCCGACTTCCGAGCTCACAGAAAAGCGTTCAGGGCAAAGAGTCGAGCGCCGATCTCGATCCTAACAACTACACGCGAACACCGGGCAGCGTGGGAGACGAAGTTTGGGCGTTCATTATGTCCCGCCCATGAAATTCCGCAACCTTTGTGTTTCACATGCATTTATATGGTTATTTGGTTTTATGTACTTTTTGGGCTCGGCGCTCGGCTCCTTAGCTTTCTTGTGAGCTTTGGGGTTGGCGCATGCGCGAATGCGCTAGTGTTAGGAGTTCTATTGAATGGGATTACCCACACAGTTGTTATAACATAACATAATACATCTGGTCTATGACACGTTTTGCATAGTTCACTCACTTATTGCTCTGCATCATTTATTCTTAAGTTTTTATTTCGCTGTTCCATTCGCCTGCTTTGAAGATTGCACCATTGCCTCTGTCACCTCTACATTCAGTAACGCACAGCAGGCCCCCTACTGGACACATCTATGTACTGCAGGTATCCTCTTGTACCGAGTCCAGTTATTATTTCCCCCTCTTACATCTCATGTAAGTGCTCATGTTGTATAACCCACCTAGGTTTAGGGCAGGCTCATCGCTGAATCACACAGAAACGCAGACTCTGTTCCTGTGCAAATCAGTGTTGTGGGATTTTCAACTCATTAATCTGAATGGGCTGAAATCGCATCCGATTGCACAAAATGTAGGCAGGCACCAAAACACACGGCACAAGATCGCATGGTACTGCAGGAATATTTAAAGCGGAGGTCTGTTCAATAAATAAAAAATAAAAATAAAAGTCAGCAGCTACTAACACTGTAGTTGCTGACTTTTAATAAGGACACTTACCCGTCCTAGTCGCCAGCGTTGTCGGCCCCCGCCGAGGCCGATCCTCGATCCTGGCAGCTCCAGGCGCCGCCATCCATAGTAAGGGAAACAGGCACTGAAGCCGTGCGGCTTCACTGCCCAGTTCCTACTGCGCATGCGCGAGCAACACGGTGCTTTGTGAATGGGCCGGTTGCTTTCTGGGATACACACAGTTCCCAGAATGCAGCTCGCCCCATTCACAAGAAGAAACAGACTGTAGGAGGAGGAAGAGAATCGACCGCGGAAGAGACATAGCAACTGCTATTTAGGGTAAGTACATTTTTTGGTGGAAAGATTTTTTTAGGGTGGAACTCTGCTTTAACCACTTGTCATCCGTCCACCGTCATATGACGGCGGGCGGATAACTTCATTGTCCTGACTGCACGTCATATGACGTGCAGTCATAGAAAGCTAATAGGGGCGCGCGCCGCCGGCAGCGCGCGTGCACCCGTCGCATCACTGGGACCCCCGTGCGTGTGCCCGGGCACACGCGATTGCCGTGTAACTGAGCTGGGACGTGCAGCTCTGTGTGTAAACACAGAGCTGCACGTCCCTGTCAGGGAGAGAGGAGATCGGTTGTGTCCGTTGTACATAGGGACACAATCGGTCACCTCCCCCAGTCACCCCCCTCCCCCCACAGTTAGAACACAAACTAGGAGAAACATTTAACCCCTTCCCCGCCCCCTAGTGGTTAACCCCTTCCCTGCCAGTTACATTTATACAGTTATCAATGCATATTTATAGCATTGTTCACTGTATAAATGTAAATGGTCCCAAAAATGTGTCAAAAGTGTCAGATGTGTCTGCTATAATGTCCCAGTCCCGAGAAAAAATCGCAAATCGCCGCCATTCCTAGTAAAAAAATAAATTAAAAAAAATCATAATTATGTCCCCTATTTTGTAGGCAAAATAACTTGTGCGCAAACCAAGAAGAATACGTATCGGCCTAAACTGAGATAAAAAATGTTTTTTTTTTTTTTAAATGGGATATTTATTATAGCAAAAAGCAAAAAATATTGTGTCTTTTTTCAAAATTGTCGCTTTTTTTTTTGTTTATAGCGCAAAAAATAAAAACCGCACGGGCGATCAAATACCACCAAAAGAAAGCTCTATTTGTGGGGAAAAAAGGACGGCAATTTTGTTTGGGAGCCACGTCGCACGACCGCGCAATTGTCAGTTAAAGCGACGCAGTGCCGGAAGCTAACATTTTGTCTGGGCAGGAAGGGGGTGTAGGTGCACAGTAGGCAAGTGGTTAATATACAATCTGCGTTTGGGGTGCTGTTAAAGCGGAGGTCCACTCAAAAAAAAGGAGCCAAAAGGCAAAAAAAAAAAAGTGAAAAAATAAATAAATATATATGTAGCGTTCACCCCCAAAGGAGCTGCTGGTTGTTGTTTGGGATTGACGTATTAAGTTACCCTGTGATGTGTCTAGGGGTAGTGGCAGTGAGTAGTAGCAGCGAGCGAATGTCCAGTCATCAAATGGGTTTTCAAATGATTTATTTCAAGGCCTGGCACGGCCAACATCAACAAAAAGGCTGGATAGAAAAGGTTGATGAAGCAGTAGAGAACAGTGCGGTATCGGGCCTGGATAATGAGGAAAGCAAGCCTGCTTTCAACTATAGGTAGAACCCGTCGCCACCCCAGTCTGGGTGGGTGAAGTGCTCTCGGACAGACTTCTGCCACAAGCCTGGCAGCCAAAATGTCACTTATAGATCGCTCAGAGGAACAGGCTTCTGCCACAGTCCTGGCTCGAGCCTCTGCCACAGGCTTGGTACTTCAGTAAACTAGATCTTGAGCTAATCCTCCCAGTAAATGTAATGAATGGTCAAGGACTGACAGCTGGCATATACCTGTCACGTCTTGATGACCAGATCCCAGATGGTTCGTTCAAGCCCCTTTGGACAACCTGCCTCCGGGTTCTCCTCAAGCCGATCCCCCACCAAACGGTCCACAGCCTGGGATCTTTTAGTAAAGTTGGGGACCCAGCAAGTCACAGCATCTGAATGGGTCTCCATGGAGCATGCAGCTCCAGCCAGGTGGGCCATGCCGGCGGGGTCCGTGGATGCGCGCACCCTGAAGGTGGATGCCGGACCTGGAACGTGAAAGAGAAATCACCCCAGAATCATGGCGTCTGTCACAGATATACCCCTCCCCAGCATGCCCAGTGAGGGAAAAACTCCTCTAATTGGCTGCTGGGGAAAAGTGGCTCTGCCAGAACCCCTCTAGCGCCAACTGTCGCCCAGTGGTGGGATAGCACCCCTGGAATGCAGACTGACCCACAGGACAGTTCTGGAACAACAGCAACTTGTAATCTAACAAATCACGAATGGGAGCAAAGTAACTCTCCCATTCACCCATTAACTTTAGCGTAGTGCCCGCACTAAAAGTAAGGGGGCGCTACATATATATACTTAACCACTTAATCACCGCCCTATAGCCGAAATACGGCTATAGGGCGGTTCCTGTACTCTAACAGGACGTCCATGGACGTCCTCCGTTAGAGTCAGGTGTGCGCGCCCAACCGGGCGCGCACACGCGATCACCGGTGCTCACCGGGTCCACGGGACCCGCAGCACCGATGATCGCGGTAAGGAGCCAATGGCGGCGGCTCCTTACCACGTGATCGCGCCGTCCAATGACGGCGCGACCACGTGTGTAAACAAATCTGACGTGCGTCAGATCCGCGCGCCCGAGCGGGCGCGCACACGCGGTCACGGCGCTCGGCGGGTCCACGGGACCCGCAGCGTCAGTGATCTCGGTAAGGAGCCAATGGTGGCGGCTCCTTACCACGTGATCGCGCCGTCCAATGACGGCGTGATCACATGTAAACAAACCGCGTCACTTGCTGACGCCGGTTCTTCCCTCCTCTCGCTGTACCGATCGGTACAGCGTGAGAGGAGAGCGCGGATGGCTGCAGCAGTGTGGGATGGATCTGTGACTATTGCAGTCACAGATCCATCCATCCCTGCTCAGCCATCCCTGCATTAACTCCTTCCTTCCCTGCGCAAAACTCTGCATACCCCCCCCAATACTCTGCATACCCCCCCCAATACTCTGCATACCCCCCCAATACTCTGCATACCCCCCCAATACTCTGCATACCCCCCCCAATACTCTGCATACCCCCAATACTCCTCAATACTCTGCATACCCCCAATACTCCTCAATACTCTGCAATACCCCGCAATACTCCGCAGTACCCCGCAATACTCCGCAGTACCCCGCAATACTCCGCAGTACCCCGCAATACTCTGCAATACCCCGCAATACTCTGCAATACCCCGCAATACTCTGCAATACCCCGCAATACTCCGCAGTACCCCGCAATACTCCGCAATACTCCGCAGTACCCCGCAGTACCCCGCAATACTCTGCAATACCCCGCAATACTCTGCAATACCCCGCAATACTCTGCAATACCCCGCAATACTCCGCAGTACCCCGCAATACTCCGCAGTACCCCGCAATACTCCGCAATACTCCGCAGTACCCCGCAATACTCCGCAGTACCCCGCAATACTCCGCAGTACCCCGCAATACTCCGCAATACCCCGCAGTACCCCGCACAATACTCCCGCACAATACTCCCGCACAATACTCCCGCACAATACTCTGCAGTACCCCCGCGCAATACTCCCCCGCGCAATACTCCCCCGCGCAATACTCCCCCGCGCAATACTCCCCCGCGCAATACTCTGCAATCGTTTTTTTTTTAGGCTTCCCAGCCTAGAGGGGAGATGTGGGGTCTTATTGACCCCATATCTCACTGTAAAGAGGACCTGTCATGCTATATTCCTATTACAAGGGATGTTTACATTCCTTGTAATAGGAATAAAAGTAACCAAAACATTTATTTTTGGGGAAAAAGGTGTCAAACTAAAATAAATAAAGTAAAATGAACAATAAAAAAATAAAAAAAAAATTACAGCGCCCCTGTACCCGTGTGCTCGTATACAGACGCGACCGCACACGTAAGTCCCGCCCACATATGAAAACGGTGTTCAAACCACACATGTGAGGTATCGCTGCGAACGTTAGAGCGAGAGCAATAATTTTGGCCCTAGACCTCCTCTCCAACTAAAAAGATGTAACCAGGAAAAACATTTAAAGCGTCGCCTATGGGGATTTTTAAGTCGCATAGTTTGGCGCCATTCCACAAGCGTGTGCAATATTGAAGGGTGACATGTTGGGTATCTATTTACTCGGCGTAACTTCATCTTTCATATTATGCAAAAACATTGGGCTAACTTTACTGTTTTTTTTTTTTTAAGCACAAAACTGTTTTGTTTCCAAAAAAAAAACGCGTTCGAAAAATTGCTGTGCAAATACAATGCGAGATAAAAAGTTGTAACGGCCGCCATTGTATTCTCTAGGGTCTTTGCTAAAAAAGCATATATAATGTTTTGGGGTTCTATGTAATTTTCTAGCAAATAAATGATGATTTTTCCATGTAGGAGAGAAATGTCAGAATTGGTCTGGGTGTTCCAGAACGCCTGATGGCGTTCCCTGCATGTTGGGCCTGTGTATGTGGCCACGCTGTGTAAAAGTCTCACACATGGGGTATCGCCATACTCGGGAGGAATAGCAGAATGTGTTTTGGGGTGTAATTTGTGGTATGCATATGCTGTGTGTGAGAAATAACCTAATAATATGAACATTTTGTGGAAAAAAAATTAAAATAAAAAAATCTTGATTTTGCAAAGAATTGTGGGGAAAAAATGACAACTTCAAAAAACTCACGATGCCTCTTTCTGAATACCTTGGAATGTCTTCTTTCCAAAAAGGGGTCATTTGGGGGGTATTTGTACTTTTCTGGCATGTTAGGGTCTCAAGAAATGAGAGAGGCTGTCAGTACATCAGATGTGATCAAATTGATCAATTTTCAGTAATTGGTACCATAGCTTGTAGACCCCATAACTTTCACCCAGACTAAATATTATCCAATTTTTTTTTTTTTTTGTTACCAAAGATATGTAGCAGTATACATTTTAGGCCAAATTTATGAAGAAAAATTACTTTTTTGCAAAATTTTATAATAGAAATGAAGAAAAATTCATTTTTTTACAAAATTTACGTTCTTTTTTCATTTATAGCGAAAAAAATAAAAACCGCAGAGGTGATCAAATACCACCAAAAGAAAGCTCTATTTGTGGGAAAAAAAGGACAAAAATTTCATTTGGTTACAGTGTTGTATGACTGAGTTATTGCCATTCAAACTGTGAGAGCACCGAAAGCTGAAAATTGGTCTGGTTATTAAGGGGGTTTAAGTGCCCAGTGGTCAAGTGGTTAATAGAAATGTCTGTTACTAGGCAGATCGTCCTAGTAGCCTAGGAGCGTTGCCTCCTGGGAAATGGGGGCGCGATGCCTTCTGGGACACGCAGGACACACCACCCCTTCACAAAGAGCTGCGCGACTCGCACATGCACAGTAGTAAATGGGCAGTGAAGCCGTAAGGCTCCACTGCCTGTTCCCCTTAGTGAGGATGGCGGCGCCGGGACCTGCGCCAATACGGATTGGCCTCAGGCGGCCGACATCATGGGCACCTTGGACAGGTTAGTGTGCTTATTAAAAGTCAGCAGCTACAGTGTTTGTAGCTGCTGACTTTTACTGATTTTTTTTTAAAGCTGGACCTCCGCTTTAAGAATGTATTTACTCCCACACATTTTGAGCGTGGTGCATGAAAAGGCACTGTGAACCCCGCCCTTAGATTAAGCACTCTTCTTTTTTTTCAGTGCTGACAAATATTGTGCTTCATCAACTGCCTTTTTAAGTACTGGTTCACACCAGAATCACACAGGAATGTGCAATTCATTGCAGTATTATTTTGTTTCAGGTAAATGGGCTGAAATTGCACAAAAGTAGTGAATACACAACTTTTCAAAAATGCACCACACCAAAATGCATTGTACTGCGCTACCTTACGGTCTGGTGCAGGCAAATTGCGATCTGCATTTGGGGTGTCAATAAGATCGCACAGATTTACCCACACCATGCTCTGGTGATAATTGCTTCTTGGCCTTTTGGCTAAGATCATGTGTAGTATCTGTTCTTATCAGCTGTCAGTAGGTGGTGCTATTCTAATCGTCCGTAGTACACGGCGAGATGGAAAGGGATGGCGGTTGGCAGATGCTAAACCTTCTGGCGTGGAGGTGGAAGCCTTCTGATTTGGATGGAGAAACATGAGGTCGAAGGTGAGGGGCCAGGCCCCTGGCCTCTGGTCTGGATTTTGTGGTGCCTGCCCCAGTCAGTTGTTCGGAGAGAACACTAGCTCCTCTTTCTGTCGGGGGGAGCGGTTAGTATTTCCCGAACGTAATTTGGAGGGAGTGACTTTAGTAGCCGGCTCTCCCCAATCTCTCAGAGCTCCTACCTTCCTGGCTGGGATGGGTGCTGCTGGTCCGGGCTGTGGGCCAGGGTCCGTTGAAAAGCCGGTGGAGTAGGGTAACCAGACATCCCCGGTTTCAGGGGACAGTCCCCGGATTGAGGACCCTGTCCCCGGACCAAGTCTGTCCCCGGTTTTATCCCCGGATTGGATTTGAACAGGGGCTGGGACAATTTCAAAGTCAGTGCAGAATATAAAAAAAAAAAATCTGAATCCCCCCGCTCCACTGCGCCCATTCAGCTCCGCTCGCATGTTCTTCTGCCTTGGCTCAAGTCCCGGCCAGCCGCCTACCTGCTTATCTCCTTGCCTTCCTTGGTTAGAGTGATCTTCCTCCGCACCCCCTCAGTAGTAGTCGGGGCCCAGGGAGTAAGACTTGGCTGGCGGGCAGTAAGTCGCTGATTGCCACCATTACTAGTAAAAAAATAATATGTCCCCGGATTTCATTTTAAAAATCTGGTCACCTTACCCTGGAGTGGCAGTCCAGGGGTGCCGTATTTTGCACAAGTGTTTGAGAGGGCACTTACAGATATGGCACCTTGGTCACATCTCCACAAACACCCTTTTCACACCTGCCTCTAGGTCTTTTGGCTGGGACCAGAGGAATTTTTGTTTCCCGGCCAGAGGGTCGGCCATCGTATTGCACGATGGTCACTTTCCACTCACTCTCCCACCTTCCTTCTCCCCCACTTTCTTTTTTTATTTTACCCCCGTGTTTGTCACTTTATGCCTTTTTTTATTTGGTGCTAGTTGTGTACACTCTGTGTGTTAGTAGGGTGCCGGTCCTCGGGCTAGCCCTGAACGTCTTGGGAGTGGGTGGACATGGCCTTCTGGCTTAGTTCGCCTGCTCTCATGGGGTCTCCCTTCGGGGGAGCCCCACCTAGTACTGGGAGGGTTCTGTTTCGGCAGACCCTCCAGGGAATGGGGTATGTCGGCTTCGGCTGCTCGGACCACTTGAGTACCTCAGTCCCTGCCTGGAGCCTAATGCCCCGGGGGATCAGGGTCAGGTCCTTCCTCACACGAGGACCTTTTGACGTAGCACCTGTCGCCCTTTTTTGTGTATCACTCTTTATGTGTGTGCACATTTTTTCTTCACCGGGTGGAGTTTTTTGGGTTGTGTTATGCACGCCACAGGCTTTTCAATAGAAAAAAAAATGCTCTGGTGATAAATGCTCTGGATATAAGCCCTATCCCAACAATATGCCCTAGTTTAAAATGTTTGTAACATCCTATAATCCACTCTATTACAGTACTATATAATGTAAAATGTGTGTGTTTCTGTAATATAATTGTGGGGAAGAGAGCTCCGGTGGGTCACAGAAGCGCAGAGCGGCGCTATAACAATTATGGTTAAAGATAAACACTGATATTGCAATAATATGAATAAAGTCCAAAAACATAAAAAATGTATGAATCTACTTTGTGCAAAAAAACAAAAAAAAACAAGCTTGTGTGATGTCTTCAGACAACCTCCATGAACAGAGTGCTCCCACCACCTCATGCGATGCTCGCTCACCTCCTTTAAACGACCCTGCAAAGGGTCAAACACGTCTTGCACCCTTTGCATACATTCCCTCCCAGGGATCGTCAGAGAATCTTGGTGGCTCAAAGGATGAAACTAATCAAGAGCAGGTAGGTACTCCTTCCACGGTGCTGCTTCAAACTATAAATTCACAGTGATTACCGGTAAGTTCAGCAACACATGAAAAAAACAAGAGAAAGTGCCTCCTATAGTGCAGGTCTCCACCCCTTGATGGTGGCAAAATTTGCCAGAAATGTACAAGATAGTTTGGTCCACTCAGAATTGCGAAGGACCCCCTACCACAAACTGGTTGACCAAACTATGTATCAAACCTGGTATGTATGTACTTTGCTCCCATTTGTCTACATGTGAAAGGTGTGGGATTTGTTAGTATGTTGATAAAACAGATACATTTACAAATGCATAACAACAATATTCCTCTTTAAACAGCTGACGTATAATGAGTTGGCAAGTGGATAATAGTATAAACAAAAAAGAGGTTGGTGGCACATTTCAAGCACTTCCACATAGGGATCCCAAGTGGTCTGAAGTGTAAACTCTTTGTCGGTGGTCACGCACTGGCATGGATTTTACGTTATTAGATCTATGATGGGTCCATTCCTGCTGCTACTGTTACTATTTTGGATTTGTCATTTTCTGTCTTTTGTGTTATTTTTAATTGCTTACTTTTCCTTAGGCTTTTTTTTTTTTGTCGCAGACTGGTAAAAGGTTTTTATCCAATTTTTGTATTTATGTGCCTTTATAATCTATAGAGATTGTGTGGATCGCTCTTGATATGCACTTTGTATGTAATGTGAATGGTGGTGAGCGCCAGTGAGGGAAGTGTACACTGAGGACACCGGGTGGCTGTAAATTAATATGTCAATTTAAAGGGGTTGTAAAGGTAAATTTATTATTTGCTATCTAGCTTCCTTTAAGCTAAAGTGGTGCTAGTTTACTTACCCGTTCCTTCGATTTCCCTTGTAAATATCACTAATTCTTCTTTGAAATCTTAACTTCCTCTTCGTCTTGATGGAACTTATCACTGTCTAGCGAGCCGTTTTGGTGGTGAGTGTTATGTTCGTCCCCTCCCTTGGACTACAGCCCTGCGCGAGGATGCTCTCTTCGTTTCACAGAGACAGAGGCTCGGGGTTAGTGGGCGTGCCTACTATGCTGCAGCGCCACCTACCTTGGCTTAGTTTCACAAACCACTGTCCCACCTTGACTCCGCCCCCTTGCTCATTCTCGTTAGGTGAAATGGCAATGCGCATGCGCGATGCCACTAAGCCTAATCGGAAATGTAGTTCCGTTCTTGCGGTAACGTCGCTGTAAAGCACGGATGCCGCAAACCCGGAAATACAGGACAGAAACGACAGAGGAGAGCAGGAGGATGATAATCAAGCAATATTTTCAAAGGTATATAAATAATTTTAATCAAAACGATAACATTTTTCAATATCAGTACATAACAGAGATAGAATATAGCTGAATAGAACCCGACCCATTGGCCCCTCCTCATAGCTTCCAACTATCCCTGATTTCGAGGGACTGTCCCTGATTTGGAGCAATGTCCCTCTGTCCCTCATTCCTCCTCATTTGTCCCTCACTTTGACTTGATCAATATAGATGTATATAAAATGCACTTTTTATCTATCAAAACGTGTTTTCCAGCGCTAAACCATACATCTGATTTCAAAATTGCTGCATTTGTAACTTCCAAAAGCCAATATAAAGGAATAGTAGTGGTACAAAAAAAGCACTCGTGGGTTTAACCAATCCTGTTTTTTGTACAATTCTCCTGTGAGGGGGCGTGGTAAGGGGTGTGTCCTATACCTGCATACTTTTGCTGATAGGTGTCCCTCATTCCCGTCTCAAAAAGTTGGGAGGTATGCCTCCTTGCTCCAAAGAAGTTCGCTGATAAGCAGACGAAACCGGTCAGCGTGATGTCACCACGCAACTCTGGTGACCCTGCCTGACCCACCATCCCAACTATTGGGGAAGCAGGCTGGCTTTGTAGGACTTCAATCGTTCTGGGCTATTGGACTATGAAATAGGAGCTGGCAAACATGGAATGCACACAGCATGAGGATTTGCAACGACCCCCCCTTCTGTGAGACATGGGGTGGTGAGCATACCATTTTAATATTATCATCCTTTCTTATCCCACCGATTGTGGAAGAGCCTGTGAATCCCAATAGACGTATTGCAGTGTGGTCTGTATGTGGTGTGCTGCCGGTAGGTTTGCCAACGTTGTCATTTTTAATGTTTGCATCCGTGGTAGTTGTTTGCAGTAATTAATTTTAACCATATTCAATCAAGTTGATTTTTTTAATATTTTATAAGGTTTCCTGGTGATCTCTTATCCCCTTTTTCCATAAATAATTAAACTAAATATAAAATACACAAACATATTATATTTACTAGCTAAAAATTAATTACATTTTGTAAATGATGTATAAAAAGGGTCCATCAAAAACCAACATAAATGTTAATATCATTTGCAAACATTTTATTTTTTTTGTTATGAAAGGTTAGAAAACAAATCTTTTATTTGAGTAGCAATATGAATTGCTGTACTACTTGCTGATCACTAGAGGGCAGTGTGGGTTTGTTTTCCATATTCTGCCTATTCTGAGTACAAAGAGAATTGGGTGAGAAGAAATTGCTGTGAAATTTCCTGGTATATGAGGTTGGTAGGAGTGAATTACAGAATGGCACATAGTAATAGACGAGGGGGTAAAAATAAGGATTTCATTTTTGTCATCAAAATATGACAGTAGTTCAAACCATCAAACTATATTGTTGTTTATTTTATTTGCATGGCTGGGACACACTTTAAGTGGTATTAAACCCAAAAGCAAAAATGTATTATATTGCAACTTACTAATCCTTAGATGTGGTGGCTGCATTCGTTTTCTTTTCTTTTTTAGACAATTTTCCTTTATTTTCACCTGTTGATCTTGCCAGTACGTCTTTTATTTTTCAACGTCCCTTGCACAAGCTGTCCAGCAAAAGTGACAGTTAGAGGGTTGAGACAAACAATTTATCACTGACAAGGGTGCATATGATGGTCGACTTTTTATAAAGTGTTAGCTGGATTATAGCTTCAACTTGTTAGTCAAATTCATCTAAATCTGCTAGTCTAAGGCCTGGTTCACACCTATGCATGTTTTAGTGCGTTTTCAGTTTGGCAGAAACACACTACCGTCCATACAACATGGCTTCCTATGGATGTAGTGCAGATCTGTGCCTTTTATTAGTTAACGTCAATCATCTTTGACACTGCTTACACCATATTAAAATGATAGTAAACCTTGTTTTTTTTTTAAAACAAAATAACAAACATGTTATATTACCTGTTCTGTGCAGTGGTTTTGCACAGAGCAGACCATATCCTCTTCTCCCACACCAAGTGCCCCCACAGCAAGTAGCTTGCTGTGGGGGCACCCAAGCAGGCGTGATCCCAAGCCACGGCCCTGTGTGTCCATTCACACATGGAGCTGTAGCTCGGCCCGGCCCCCTCCATCTCCTGATTGGCTCACTGGCTGTGATTGACAGCAGCAGAAGCCGATGGCTCTGACTACTGCCAAAAGCCAATCAGGAGTTCGAGTTCCCAGAGAGGCAAGGCTCTTGTGGACATCACTGGATGGAGAGGGATCTCAGGTAGGTATTAGGGAGGCTGCTGCACACAGAAGGTTTTTTACCTTTATATATCAAATGCATGAAGGTAAAAAAAACTTGTGCCTTTACAACCACTTTAATGCACAAAAACTACACATGTAGGGCCAGATTCAGATACAAATGCCTATCTTTAGGCGGGCGTAGCATATCTCAGATACTCTACACTGCCGTAACTTACAGCGCCAGGTTCCTTATTCAGAAACAACTTGCGCCGTAAGTTACGTTGGCGTAGTGTAAATGTGTTGGCGTAAGCCCACGCAATTCAAATGTGGAAGAAGGGGGCGTGATTTATGTAAAATCATCGTGACCCCACGTAAATGAAGTTTTTTCTAACGGCGCATGCGCCGTCTGTGGACGTATCCCAGTGCGCATGCGCAAAAATCACGTCGGAAATACGACGTAAACGTAACTTACGCCCAGTCCCATTCCTATCTTGGAAGTTACGCGGCGTATCTCGAGATACGCCAATGTATCTTGTTTCTGAATCTGGCCTTAATGTTCAATAAAGACAAGTTTGAAAAAAAAACATAATATTTTTTACTTTTTGCTATAATAAATATCCTTTTTTTTAAAAAAAACATTTTTTTCCACAGTTTAGGCCGATTTTTTGTATAAAAAAAAATCGCAATAATCGTATATTGATTGGTTTGCCAAAAGTTATAACAGCTACAAAATAGGGGATATATTTATAGCATTTGTTATTATTATTTTTTTTTACTAGTAATGGCAGTGATCAGCTGATGATTTTTATCGTGACTGCGAAATTGCGACAGACACATCAGACACTTTTGACACATTTTTGGGACCATTCACAAAGATATATTGAGAGCTATAAAACAGGTTTTGAATATTTATAATCTAATTTTGTTTATGAATTTATTTTTCTAGTCATGTGACTGACACAGCACCAATCAGGGCTGGCCAGACACAGACTCACACTGTAAAGATCATTCATGAGCAGAGTAATGAAAGCCCCTGTTAGGTAAGTTAACAATGCCCACCTTGGTATGATGACCCCTTCGGTACCGGGAGAATGAGTTTAACCTTGCAGTAACGAGACGGACACGGTATTAGGTTAAAGTCACTCTCCTTTAATATGGCGCGAACAGTTCCTTTTATAAGTCATACAAAAACATATAGGAATGCATAGGGATACTTGTCTTAATATCATTGGTTAACATACTGTTACTGGGTGGGTGCCCCATCGGACGTTGCTGAAACACCTGTGATCTATAGACTGGTGACAAGTGACATCCGTTTCACACTGGCCATTTCTATACATAGACATCACAAGACTTACACATGACAATCTTACTTACACAGCAACATTTATGCAATCAATGGGTTCATCTATTAACCCTTGACATCCCTTCAGCCCCCTCCCAAGAATATTTCCCTGCAGATGCCAAAGGACAGGCAAAGATCATGTGACCACACACCAATGCTGCAGGAATAAGATACTCACAGGATTTTCTTTTGCTTCCTGTCCCATAGCTAAAACATAAAGGCCCTCCAAAGTGAGTGAATGCCAGGGTGTCACCAGGGTCACCAGAACTAGTGTTCTCACTGGAAGATACCCCTTCTATTTCTGTTCTGGTGACAACTCAAAATTAATATGTCGGCCGAGCCCTGCGGTGTCGCACTGTTTTTAAAATTGTGACAGTGGCTGCAAGTAGAAGATCCTCCACCTGATGTCACAGGGAAGTGCAAATGGGGGGAGAGTAGGTAGGAGCAGGAACATAATATACGGGTGAAACATGTAAAATGTGAACTTATGCCGCGTACACACGGTTGGACTTTAGACCGGGCCAAACTCGGAATTTCAGACAGAAAAATAGAGAACCTCTTCTCTATCTAAAGTCTGTCGTAAATTCCCACAGGGAAAAGTCCGATGGGGCATACACATGGTCGGAATATCCGATAGAAAGCTCCCATCAGACTTTTTCCATGAGAAATTCCAACCGCGTGTACGCGGCATTAGCCTTAAACCGCAAAAACTGCAATTCAAACGATCCTTTTTTATAAATCAACAAAATGTATTCTCTCCCTTCATTTATTCACGCGTTCCCCTGGATCAGTTGCAAGTTCATGGTTATGAGGGTGAATGGTATTTTTGTAACTATGTTGCTATATCATCCATTATATAAAGCACAATGTAAATGTATTTCATACATAAGCTCAGTAATGTGATAAGCAAGAAAAAGGCAACCAAAAAACTAGTGTCATACGATAGCTTCTATAAGTAGCGTAGTATTTCAGCACATGATCTTTTGGCCCCATTTAAAGAGACAGCTAGAAAAAAAAATGATTATGCAGGCCGGCACATGTCATCAAGACAGATTGTATCTATAATAAAGTATTTTACTGTACACTACCAGCGTTATCAGTACCACATCACATTTATAAATAGATGAGCATGGTCATAAAAGGTTCAACGGGGAAATGTCTAGACTTTGTCCATTTTTAAAATGGTGACACCATCTGATTCAGTAACAAAAGGTCCTCGTTTCTAGCATGCCTTTCTCCAACAATATTGATTCAGAAAGAATTATGCTGTAAATAAAATAACCTGTTGTAGTGCCATTCATTTTCAAACAGCATAACATAGACTGTACAGCTTTCACAACAAGACCTTAAAAACTCAAACTTAAAGGATCACTAAAGGATTTTTTTTTTTTTTAGCTAAATAGCTTCCTTTACCCTAATGCAGTCCTGGTTTCATGTCCACATTGTTCGTGTTTGCTGTAATCCTTCTCTGTTCTGCACACTTCCTGGTTGTCTGTTTCCTTATGAAAAAAGTACTGGGAGCTTCTCTCTGTGGTCACTAATCAAGAAGGTGTGATTACTGTGTGTCTAAAACCCCTCAGAACCAATCAGTTTCATTTTAAAAACAAACACTGCCCTGTATTGGCTCTGTGTCTCTGTCCTTCACAGAAGCATGAAACCAAATGAAAAACGAAACTGAAACTGCAGGCACATTATATGATTGATTTTTATCTATTTTTAATCATTTTTAAAAGGAATCAGTTAACTATTATGTATATATACCCTTTAAACATTCATTTCAGAAAAAAAAAAAAAAAATTTCTTTACAACTCCTTTAAAGTAGAAGTCCACCCTAACACTAAAATCCCTGCATCTATAGACAGCCACAATCTAACACTAACCAATCTAACCCTATAAAGAAGAAATCAATATACATACCTTTTCTGAAGCCGATTCGACCCGATCCCACATTGAGCGGTTGGCTGTGTCCTCTGCAAAGCGTCTGCCACTGGAGACTGGATCGGCTTCAAAAAAGGTATGCATACTGATTCATTCTTTACAGGGCTAGATAGATCGTGTTAGATTGTGGATGTCTGTAGATGCAGGGGTTTTAGTGTTAGGGTGGACTTACACTTCAAGTAATGGTAAAAATACCTTCAAGTGGAACTTTAGTCAGAAAATGTTGTCCTGCTAGATCACATCATGCTGGCACCTTTTGCAGGTATAGTCAGGGCTTTTTTTTAAATTATAAAATAGGTGCAGGAACTCAACCACAACCCCCCAAAACCCCCTTCCCCCCACACACACGTGCTCCAAACCACATGAAATAGTGAGTGTGATCAAATTTCACTAACACTGGGAGGGTCATGAAATAGCAGAAGAGCATTACGTACAGAGTTCAGAGTTCAGGGGTGCACTACACACAGGGGAAAAGTTCATGGGTGCTCTACACACAGAGTGCAGAGTTCAGGGGTGCACTACACACAGAGTGCAGGGTTCATGGGTGCACTACACACAGAGTGCAGAGTTCAGGGGTGCACTACACACAGAGTGCAGAGTTAATGGGTGCTCTACACACAGAGTGCAGAGTTCAGGGGTGCACTACACACAGAGTGCAGGGTTCATGGATGCACTACACACAGAGTGCAGAGTTCAGGGGTGCACTACACACAGAGTCCACAGTTTAAGGGTGCTCTACACATAGTGCAGAGTTCAGGGGTGTGCTACATACAGAGTGCAGTTCATTCTTCTTCCACAGCTACCTACCTCTGCACCCCCCACCCACACCTCACTTTCAGCCCTCTTCAGCTTTGACCTCTTCCACATGTCTTAATTTTGTTGCTTTATTAACCTGAAGCACCTGGTCAGCTCTAGTACCTCCTCACACACTGTAGTTGGCTCCACCTCTCTTACTTGCTGGGAGATCATCCAGTAGGGGTGTTGGCATCTGTACTGCACCCCAGGCACCTGAATCTCCCTTGTCCCCATCCTGCACTGGAAGCCACACAGAAAATCAGATGTGTGGAAGTTGTTGGGACACAAGCTGCCACTTGTAAACACAGAAGCCGGATTTCTGTGTTTACAAGTAGTAGTGGTGAGCAGGGAGCAGAGGGACTGAGTCAGAGGTAGTGGAACTGAGTTCCACCAAGTTCCAGCTGAAAAAAAGCCCTGGGTGTAGCTGTTTAAAACATTAAAAATAAGTGCATGTACTGTTTAAAATTCAGGAATACACTGTCTCTCCCTGCTCTGCACATGCTCAGTTGCTCTCTATTTTTTTGGCACTGTGAATATTTACTGCTGCTCAGACACTCTGGGGTTCAGCAAAATGTCAGCTTCTGGCAAGACCATAATATGAACAATGCTGGAGGCAATTTGCAGCACACACTCATCTTAACATAATTATTAAAGTGGAATGTATGTGCCTTGCTAAAGAACATTATTTTTTATCAAGTTGTTATGAGTAAAGTTTGAGCAAAGATTGTTCGATCAACTTCTGTGAAAAGGACATGTTGAAAATCTTTTCTCGATCTTTGGCTGCAGCCAACTAGCACTCTCCGCTGTCACAATACAAAGTCAAGAATGGGGAAGGAGGGGATTCCTCCATCCACCTGGTTTATGTGGATTAAAACAAAAACAAAAAAAAAACTCTCTCTGGCCAGCTTTAGATCTACAAATATTTAACAAATCAATTGAGCTAATCTGGAGTGTTATCAATAAAATATAAAGTATATCTGTCTATAAGTACAGAATTGATTTATTTTTCATAGATTGGTAACTATTAATCATGAAAAACGACATTGCAAATTGGGTGTCGCTCTCATTTTGTAAACAATCTCAGATCAGCGAGAACGGTGCAATCCATGGTTCTATGCAGGGCTTTTTTTCTCAGAGAATAGGTGCAGGAACTCCGACCTTGAGCCCTGGTTCACACTGGTGCGTTTTGACATGCGATTTGGCATGTCAAATCGCATGTCAAAACGGCGGATTTTGCCGCAAATTGCCGGCAATGGCACTGTCCTAATCGGCACGACGCTGCATCTGCGGCGCTGCACCGATTTCAAAAAGTAGTCTCTGCACTACTTTTTGCGATTTCAGCCCGCGATTTACATTGACATCTGTGCAGAAACCTGCACAGATGTCTCTTAAATCACGGCTGAAATCGGGACTGCCGGGCGGGAGTGAAATCGTGCGAGTTCAGCTGAACTCGCACGGCTTCACTCCCGCAGCCCAGTGTGAACCTGGGCTCAACCTTTATTTCAGCTCCCTACCCACACCTGAGCACTGTTCCTTGGTTCCCCTTCCTACTGACCTCCCAGTGCTGCCCATTTTGGAGAATACAGAATCAAGTATAATTTTTTCTACTAAGTGATTTGCACAGAATTTGTTATGCCGCGTACACACGATCACTTTTCGGAATGAAAAAAAATACGTTTTTAAAAACGTAATTTAAAACGATCGTGTGTGGGCTTCACACCGTTTTTCATCTTCTAAAAAACGTAAAAAAAATTTGAGCATTCTGCATTTTTTAACGTCGTTTTAAAAAATGTAGTTTTTTGGGTTGTAAAAAATGACCGTGAGTGGGCTAAAACTACGTTAAAAATGACGTTTTAAACCCGCGCATGCTCAGAAGCAAGTTATGAGATGGGAACTTCCCCTTTAGAGTGCCGTCGTACGTGCTGTACGTCACCGCGCTTTGATCATAATTTTTTAAAAACGATGGTGTGTGGGCAACATTGTTTTTAAAGATGAAGTTGGAAAAACATAGGGCCAGATTCTCAGCGGCGCTACGACGGAGTATCTCAGATACCCCGTCGTATCGCCGTTTTTTTTGTCTCGTATCTATGCGAGTGATTCCTAGAATCACTTTGGCATAGATATGGCTAAAGATCCGACAAGTGTAATAGCATTACACTTGCGGATCGTAGTTGTAATGACAACTCTGGCCACTAGGTGGCATTTACGTTGTTTTCTCATTTGCCTATGCAAATGAGGCTACTACGCCGATTCCCGATCGCTTTTACGTCGCGTACGTCGTTTTCGTCCGTGTAAAGTTACCCCTGCTAATATGAGGGTTAACCTTATGCAGTACCGTCGGATGCCGTCGGGTGCCGTCAGATGCCCTGTTAAGTATGTCGTCGGGTCAGCGTCGGCTTTTTCCGTCGCTTACGCCGTTTTGCTAACTCGTTCGCGAATAGGGCATTGCGTAGTGTCAATCACGTCGTTTTGACGTCGGTTTCCACAACGCTTTCCGACGGGAGCTGGAGCATGCACACTGGGCTTTTTCCCCGGCCGGCGCATGCGCAGTTCGTTCAACGCCGGGGCGCGCTTAATTTAAATACAAGCCGCCCCCTTTGAATTACACGGGCTTACGCTGGGTGATTTACTCTACGTCTCCGCAAACTACGGAGCAAGTGCATGGAGAATACGGCACTTGCTCTGTTACGTTGGGGCGGCGTAGTGTAAATAGCTTACGGTACGCCGGCGAATTTGTATGAGAATCTGGCCCATAGTTTTTTTCTACATGCTGAAAAACAACGTTTTTTTTTTCATGCTGAAAAGTGATCGTGTGTACGCGGCATTAATGATAACAAAGAAAGATAGTAAAATAGATCCCTTAGGCCCTGTACACACAATCAAATTTATCTGCTGAAACTGGTCCGACGGACCATTTCAGCAGACATCTCCGATCGTGTGTACGGGCTAGCGGACATGTTTTCCCAGCGGACAAATTTCAAAGCATGCTTTGAAATTTGTCTGCCGGAGACATGTCCGTCGGATATGTCCGCTAGTTAGTACACTAACCAGCGGACAGAAATCTCCGCGCATGGATTCGACGCATGCGTGGAAGTATTTTACTTCCTGGAGTGGTGACGTGGCGGCGTCAATGCCACCGCCACGTCACCGCGTCCTCAGCCCGAGGGGATTTTCGTCCGATGGTGTGTACACGCCATCGGAGCAAAATCCGATGAGACATGTCCACTGGAAACGGTCCGTCGGACATGTTTGAGCGGACGTGTCTCATCGTGTGTACGCGGCCTTACAGTGAGCAACAATCGACCCTACCCCAGCAACAGTAGACCCTCACCCCAGCAAAAATAGAGCTCCCACACTACAATAGAAGACACCTGCAACAAAATACCACCCCCAGCAACAATATACCCCCGGCAGCAACAAAAGATGTCCCAGCAGAGTGCATCAATAGACCCTCCAGGAGGCAGCAACAATAGACCTCTCCCTCAGCAGTAGACCCCCCCAGAAACATAACCCCCCACTAGCAACAACAGATCGTTTTATCTCCACCAGTGACAATAGATCCCTCAGCAGCAAGCATCAATAGACCCTCGAGCACACCCTAGCACTCCATGCCATTACATACATTCATTGCTGGAGGTGCTGGAACTGCGTTCCCCCGCGTTCCTGCTGAAAAAAAGCCCTGGTTCTATGTACAGGCATACCCCACTTTTAAATACACAACGGGACCGGAGCATGTATGTAAAACGAAAATGTACTTAAAGTGAAGCAATACCTTTTTTCACTTCTAGGCTGTAGTGGGGGTGCCAGAGGCTTTAGTGGGGGCATCAGGGGCTGTAGTGGGGGCGTTGGGGAAACACTCACATGTAAATAAGCTCATCTGATGCAAGGGGGGGCCGCTCCAATCCATCCCCCGGATATCGCGCTGCACACAAAGGACAGTGCTGTGGAGAGGCTGGATGGCATTCTGTGGCTGACAGGCTGGAACTGGGCAGGCTAAGTGCTCAGAACTTCAGTTCCGTCTAATGGGGGTGCACGGCGCGGGAATTTGTATTTGTGAGACACTTTACATACACTCACGGGTATGTCCGTACTCGCGAGTGTACGTAAAGTGAGTGTCCGTAAAGCGGGGTATGCCTGTAGTTACAGTGCCTTAAAAACGTATTCATACCCCTTGAAATGTTCCACATTTGTCTTGTTACACCCAAAAACGTAAATGTATCTTATTTGGATTTTATGTGATCAACACAACGTGGCACATGATTGTGAAGTGGAAGGAAAATGATAAATGGTTTTCAAAATCTTTTTATAAATAAATATCTGAAAAGTGTGGTGTGGATTCAGCCCATCAGAGTACTGATACCCCTAACTGATTTGTGAAATCTCAAAGGGTATGAATTTTTTTTCAAGGCACTGTATGTATATTAAATAAACAACGCATAGAGGTTGATGTACTAAACCAGAGAGGGAAAAGTCTGGTGCAGTTCTATAGAAATCAATGAGCTTCCAGATTTGATTTTCTCAAAGCTTTTGTGGGGGAAAAAATAGCAAATAAAGAAAAAATAACATAGCACATACATAATTGCAACACTAATCATATTATAATGGATTGTTTTTAAAAATTATCTTTCCTTTTGAATCTGCAGCCAATGTAATTTTATGAGAATGCATTGCAATATGGCTACCTGAAATTATGGCTACCTGAGTGTGTACTGACCACTCCCCAAAAACATATTTTCCTGCTTGTGTGACTGGCTCACCAATTTTACCAGAAGTCTGCCTAAGATACAAGCCAGATTTCAGGCATATCCTGCAACAAAAGAGATACTTTCAATAGGAACACATCTAAAGGGATGCAGGGCCAGCAGATTTCTTCATTAGTGCCGTGTATCTGCATGCCTAGATATGAAACCACTCCCGTTAGACCCATTTAGGACAGAGGCACAGAGAAACACAGAATGATTACTTCAGAATAACAAAAGGTAGTAATCTGCAACAGAGGTTGTTATAATCCTTGCAATGTACATAGATCACTCAGAGTGGAGTGTTTTTTCTCAACAAAAATGTAGTTACGCTTTAATTGAACAATCTGAAGTTAGAAGTTGATTGGCTACTATGCATAGCTGCATCCAATTTTGCAATCTCCAGTTTTATTAAATCAACCCCATAATGTTCATCCATGAAAAATAAAACATTTATTATTTGAAATGTGGTATGGTGTAAATTAGAGTTGTCCAGATACCGATACTAGTATCGATATCGGGACCGATACCGAGTATTTGCGGGAGTACTTGTACTCGCGCAAATGCTCCCAATGCCTAAATAGAATACTTTTTTTGTATTTATCAACATGTTCTGTGAAAATTCTTTGAGTTTTTTACTACTGCGTGACAAGCAAATAAAACATTTTTATTCATTTTTACTCATTTTTATTCTTTTATAATGTCTAGAGTTAGAATTCTTCATAATTCTAAAGAAAATATCCTTAGTCTGTATTGTGGTTTGAAAACTGTCACATGACATTTAAAAAAAGTATCGGTATTCGGTATCGGCGAGTACATGAAAAAAAGTATCGGTACTTGTACTCGGTCCTAAAAAAGTGGTATCGGGACAACCCTAGTGTAAATGTATCTGTCAATTCAGAATCTGAGAAGAATCTTTACTAATACATGCAGCCTTATTCAGTAATCTACCCCCTGGTGCAAATTACACTGAGCTATGGCAGCCAACTGGATTTTAGTTTGCATTGCAGATTAATAGAAAGTGAAATCAGAGTAGGTGCTTTACTTTGTACATCATGGGTACTCTTTAACTATTTTTAGGGCTAGTTTACACTTGCTTCAAAACATGGCTTCGGGCACGCTTTGTTATGCCAGTCAAAGCTTATGTCACTAAATAAAATAAAATAGTTAGCTTACAGTCCTGTTTACACCTTGCTTCGATGAGGCTTCTGTGGGAATTTGATGGGGCTTCAATGAGGCTTCGGTGGGGCTTCAATAAGGCTTTGGTGGGGCTTCGATGAGGCTTTGTGGGTCTTCGGTGGGGCTTCAAGCGAACTTTGTCATAGACTTCTATGTAGGCTTTGAAGACCCTTTGAAGCACCACTAAAGCTACATGGGTATAACTTTTGAAGCAAAGCCAAAGCAAAAGCAAGGTGTAAACAGGACTATAAGCTAACCTGTTTATTTAGTGACAGGGGTTTTCACTAGCGTTCCGAAAAGCTGTTGTTAATTAGCCGTTAATGTGTGTTGAAGCCAAAGCGTAGATGAGCCGTTATTTAGTATGCTCTTTGAAGAATAGCTTATTATTCTAACTCTGTCAACATGGGCACAGGTAAGACTAAAGCCCCGTACACACGGTCGGACTTTTGACTGGCCAAAATTACATCGGAATTCAGACAGAATTCCATCAGAGTAAAAGAGAACATGTTCTCTATCTAAACTACGATGGAATTTCCAATGGAAAAAATCTGATGGGGCATACAACGGTCAGAATTTCCGGTGTGTATGGGGCTTAATTTTAAGGTAAAGACACATGCTAAACGTATATAAAATGCAGAGCAAAATGCTTATAGGTTGTATTCTTAGTAATTCGTCGTTTTTGATGTTTTGTTTATTGTAACTGCCATAATAGATGATGTTATACAGGATGGAGATATTTAGGTTTTGTAGACATCAGTTGGTGTTTTATAAGGCAGCAGCCAATGTCAGAACAATTCTACAACAGGTTATTGCTGCAGCCACATCCTTGAGATTCCAGCTTTCCCTCTCTGCTCAGAATAACTGACAGATTAGAATATTTCACTAAAAGGCTCGGGGCTTCTTGTTTGTATGGAAGAGACAAGCACAGAATGAAAAACGCAAAGTATAATTAGCGTTCTTGCTGTGAATGGAGGACAAATTAAAAGGGAGATAAAAGAGTGGCTATGCTTTAAACAAGAGTGAATGACACAAATAACCTTATGGAATGAGCCTGTCTGTAGCCAAACTGCCTGCTGTATTGCCTTGCAGATTAATCTTGAATCAAAGTCCCCTCCCCACACACTCACTCACACACACACACAGAGCAGAGCTGCTGCTGGATGAACCACACTTGTAATCTTCTCTCCGAAGCGGCTGCAAATGTGATCTGGAACAATAAATAAAAAAATAAACAATGTAGAGCCGGTGCTATGAAATGAAACAAGCAGAGGACGATAAAGAACTATTTTTACTAGGTTGTAAAAATAAAAGAAGGTGGGGCTGGAGGATGGCAGAGAGCCACCAACAAGCCAGCTAACCTGAAAAAAATATTGACTTTCTTTAGTGTATTTATTGGTGGAGGAAGAAGAAGTGCGTCTAGCTTCGTAGAGATGAAGACAGAGAGGGAGGAGAGAAGCAAAGTGTTAACGACTGAGTGCGAGACATAGCCTTACTGGATCACTCTGGAATATCGAAGTGGAATGCTGAATCCTGGACGCAATGTGGATATAAAAAAAAAAAGTACCGGCGTGCTGCTCAATACTAACAAGTTTGGAAAATATTTAACGACATGGCAAAAGGGTGTTGCCTGCTTTGAATTCTATCAGAGATGTAAAAATCAGGAGACAGCTGATGTGTAATCAGTTTACTCTTGATCTGATTGAAGAAGAGCGCACAGGACCCATCTACATCGACAGTCTAATTTCTGCTCTCTTTATTGAACAAATTGGATATTTACTTTCAGGACCCAAACAAGCTTTGCTCAGCCTGCAGAATGTCATGCAACATTACCTACCTGTGCTACACCTTATCTCATTGGTATTTTAAAATTGTTTACTTGTAGAACGTCGACAAAACATGCTAAGTCGCTGATTTTTGCTTCTTCTGTGCATTGCAAAATTTAAGTCTGACTTTGGATTATAATTTTTGTTTTATTTTACCTATTTTTTGGAAGTAAGATCCCATTGTTTCTCTACACGGTTTTTAAATTGTTTTTAAGGTTATTTACCATGTGTACTAATATAGTATATGAGTGGCTTAAAGCATTGCAGCTTTCTCAGTACGCAGAGTCATTTGTGGATAATGGATACGATGACTTGGAGGTGTGCAAACAGATTGGGGACCCAGATCTGGATGCCATCGGCGTGGTGGTCCAGCAGCATCGGAAGAAGATCCATGACGCAGTGCACAGGTTGAGAGAAGAGGAGAAGGAAGCTGCAAGTGGATTATATTTTACGTTGGAACCACAGGTAGACTCCCCAACTCCAGATATCTACTCCAGCCACATGGTGGAGCAGTATGAAACCAAAGCTTGGAGGGAAGCCCAGGGTCACAAACCTGTACCAAGGAGTAACAAAACTAGCCAACTAAGTAAAAACTTGGTAACTTATCCTAAACTGAAGCTAAAGATTATGATAAGGGATAAACTTATTCGGGATGGTGTCAACCTCAGCAAGCCACCTTTCTCCAAAAAGGTAAGACAAATACACAAAAATATCACCACAGGAGTTAATATGTGGATTTCTTTACTTGTTACCCTTCTTAATTAGACTGTGGACATTTTAAGGGGTAAAAAAAAATCAACCAACTCTATTATTTAAACGGGCTATCTCGTTTTTTAAAGTACTTTTCTATTGTAAGGTAATTGATACGCAAGTAGTGTGCATATGCATGGCATTAGCCACATGGTGACAGTACTATATCTGCTATCTGCTGTTATAAATGTGTAATTCTTTATTGAGCACATAAAGGCAGGTATAAATGCAGACCTTTATGAAAACAGGTGTTGATATGTCTGTGATTTGATTTGTACTAAGGTCCCCTCCTTAAAGATGTCTACATTACGTTGTCCCCAGTTGAAGAGAAATGACATAAATATAACTGTAGATATGATTTAGCCACCATGGGACCAACATTTTTCAGGTAACAGTAGCCTTTCATAAATATGACTATAAGCGAACGATGTTACCTGACATCTGATCAGTAATTGTACATAAACGTGGATACTTGTTTCAAGTTGTCATTGAGGTGTGCACTTCCAAGAGTATTTTTTTTTATGTTGTTAAGGCTTCTGAAGATGTTGTTTGATTTTATAAAATATTTGGTATGGCAATTTTTCGTAAATCACAGAGGATTGTGCAAAATGCTGTAATCCATAACAACCAGTCAGCTGTTTTGAGTGTTTTAAAATGTATAGCTTAAATTGAACAGGTTGCTTAGGGCTGCTCAGAAATTCTAAATCCCTGCTGAACTATATAGGATTCTATTCAATTGAATAGGTTTAGGTGGTATGCACTATGCTTTTAATACTATTAGGGAATATACAAGTATTGACAAATGTGGTGGCTTATGAATTAGCATTGTGAAACAGATGAGTCTGTGCATGTTCATGCAACATTTATCCTTTATACTGATTCGATTATTACAAACTATAATAAGGATCACCATCCCAGCCATCTCTTTCTTGTCATTACCATAAGGGAAATTGCTTACATGCAACATTTCCTGAATCACACAGTTTAAGTTTGCAATGCTGTCATTCAGAGCTTTTTCCCTGTGTGCAGACCTCATTCATCTTTCACATCACAGTTAAATACAGGGACCTGACTGTCTGTCTATCTCTCCCATGAGTACTAGATATGCCTGGTGACTTGCTCACTGTGCAGCAGGTCATTTCAACACAAGCTTTGTGGTCTGATAACAATGAGTATAATTTGCTTTATAACATTCATTTACCAAGGCCAAGGTTGTTTTTTTGTTTTTCATTTTTTTGTGTCACAGTGAAAAATAGAAAAACACATGTGTAAAAAGCAGACATTTAACAAGTGATGTGAGGCGTGTATAAAAGATAATTTCTTTGTGTTAAGTCTTCTGTTGACTTTATTTTATGCCGCGCACACACCATCGTTTTTCCTGACGTTCGAAAAGTCGTCGTTTTTCATGACGTGATTCCTCTCCAGCCTCACTTGCATACACACGTTCATACAAAAAAAACATCCGACCAAAGCGCGGTGACGTACAACACTTACGACGGGACTATAAAGGGGAAGTTTTTTTTAAATGGCGCCACCCTTTGGGCTGCTTTTGCTGATCCTCGTTAGTAAAAGTTTGGTGAGAGACGATTTGCGCTTTTAAGTCTTCGTGCTTTTCAGTCTGTTACAGCGTGACGAATGTGCTATCTCCATTCTGAACGCTAGTTTTACCAGAACGAGCGCTCCTGTCTCATACTTGATTCTGAGCATGCACGTTTTTTCCCCTCGGAAAAGCATACACACGACCGTTTTTCGTAACGAGAAAAAGACTGATGGGAAACATGATGAGAAAAAAGAAAGCTGGTTTAAATTTTTTTGCGGGCAGTTGTCTCATCAAGATAACTGCTAGGGAGCATACACATGACCGGTTTTCTCAACCAATATAAAAAATGGCAGTTTTCTCGTTGTGAAAACCAGTCGTGTGTACAAGGCATAAGGCTGGCGTATAATTTTGCATGCAGATTGTAAGCATGTTGCTTGGTAGCATCTGCCAAGGTCTGTTCTAGGTCTCAGTAAGTGTTCATCTTCACTTTGATGGATCATAAAGAACATCACAGAGAGGACCTGTTCTCTCCCGATTGTGGTGCACTTAGCCTCCCTCATTGCATGAATAAGTTCACGTACAAGCTTGTGAAATACAAGTACAACCATGTGGTCTGTGCTGACAAATAATTAGTTGTGTTTAAGGCTGTAGTCAATGTGAAGCAAGAGCTCTATATACTTTCTCTATTTTATGACAGTGATAACCCTAAAAATCCCCCCCCCCCCCCAAACCACAAAAAAAACAACCCTTTACAAATTATAGACTACAAATGCAAACCACGTGTGTCAAGAAAGATCCAACTGTGAACATTCGACCCTGGGGGAGAGTTACATGATAAAAAGCCAATTGGACCTATGCTCACCTTTATGAATGTGCAGGAGAATAAAAAAGATAGCATTTCCTTTGCACATGATTGGATTACTCAATGAATCAAGCTTTAGAGAGTTCATTAAAAATGAACTCCTCCAGCAAATCAACCTCATTGTGCATAATGAAATTGTGACTCTGCACAATGCAGTTGTATTATGGATAAGTGCACATCCAAATGGAACTGACCTGTTGAGTAAAAAATGAAAATGGATACATGAACATGATATCAGCTACAGAAAAGTGGTATATTAATCTATTTTTGCTGGATAATGATCCACGATGAGACTAAAGATGGGATTCCTATTCAGACAATGAGGTTGATTTACTAAACCTGGAGAGTCTAAAATCTGGTGCAGCTCTGCATAGCAACCAATCAGCTACCAGGTTTTATTGTCAAAACGAAATTGAACAAGTTGAAGTAAGGCTCGGTGTACACTTGCAGGCTGGATATGGATGCAGGAATCGCACCCCCACCCACAGCCAAATCACGCTGCTCTTACAAGATACGCGGAGCTGCTATTCAGAATGAATGTCACCCCCACTCATCTCAGCCCACAGCGCATTTGTGGGTGCCGAAACCGCAGGAATATTGCATGGCAATAAAAGACCATGCCGTTTTCCTGTGACTGCATTTTTAACCACTTGCTTACTGGGCGCTTAAACCCCCCTCCTGCCCAGACCAATTTTCAGATTTCAGCGCTCTCAGGTGGCGTACACACGACCGAGAAACTCGTCGGGCGAAACTCATCGTTGCGCCTGTCGAGGTCCTAGTTCGGCAGTCAAAAAGCTTGTCGAGCCAAATTTTCCCATTGAACAACGAGGAAATAGAGAAAATGCTCTCTTTTTGGCTCGACGAGCTTCCCGACGGGTTGCTCAGCGAAAAGTGTACACACGACCGGTTTTCTCGGCAGAATACGTCTCCCATCGAGGTTCTCGCTGGATTCTGCCGAGAAACTAGGTCGTGTGTACGTCGCCTCACACTTTGAATGACAATTGCACAGTCATGCAACACTATACCCAAATTACATTTTTATCATTTTTTTTTACCACAATAGAGCTTTCTTTTGGTGGTATTTGATCACCTCTGTGTTTTATTATTAATAAAAAAAGAAAGACAGAATTGACAAAAAAAAATACAAAACCGTTTTAGATTTTGTTATAAAATTTAGCAAACAGGTAATTTTTCTCCTTCATTGATGTACACTGATGAGGCTTCACTGAACGGCACCGATAGACTGCACTGGTGGGCACTGATAGGTGGCACTGGGTGGCCCTGATAGGCGGCACTGGTGGGCCCTGAGAGGCGGCATTGGTGGGCACTGAGAGGTGACACTGAGAGGTGGCACTGATGGGTGGCAATGAAGGCATTGATAGGTGTCACTGGTGGGCACTGAGAATTGGCACTAATAGGTGGCATTGATAGGTGCCACTAATAGCTGGCAGTGATGGGCACTGATGGGTGGCAGTGATGGGCACTGATCAGCACTGGTAGGTGAGACTGATATGCAGCACTGCTAGGTGGCACTAATGAGGCACTGACTGGCACCACTGGTGAGCATTGATAAGTGGCAATGATGGGCACTGATAGGTGGTACTGATTGGCGCTGACAGATGGCAGTGGTGGTCACTGTGGGCACTGGCAGGGGGTACTGGTGTGCACTAATGAGGCTGATGTGCCTCTACCACTGGGGACTGACGTCCCCTATGCAGGAGCCGGTGATCGGCTTTTTTTTCTGCTCACGCTGTCAATGTGAGGAGAAAAAAAAATATTACCGAGCATTGTTTACATCACGTGATCAGCTGTCATTGGCTAACAGCTGATCACCTGGTAAGGGGCTAGGACCGACCCCTTACTCAGATCTCAGTCGTCATTCGGCTATAGCGCGGGCCTCTAGTGGTTAAAAAGATGCATGCAGTTTTTTCCTGTGGGAAACAAGGGCACAGCAGTCCTTTCAAATGATTAAGCTGCCGTACCCAAACAAAGAGTATGAACCGAGCCTTATAATCTGATTGGTTACCATGCACAGCTGCACCAGATTCTGCACTCTACAGTTTTAGTACATCAACCCAATTATCTTTATATTCAAATGATGTATGTCAGAAACAATAACTGGGCTTTTTATCACTACTAGTTTGAAATGCATAAAGCAAAATATCCTTTCTGTCTAAACATATGTATGTCAAGCACCTGTAGCAGGAGTGGGAAATTCTTCCTTAGTTTATTGTGATGCCACTGTTTTGTTTTTTCCAACCAATCACCCTAACAGATTTTGGGAATGCTGCCTGGGGTTTACCTAAAGGCCTGTACACACGATTGGATTATGCAACGGGAATTGCGTGATGACAGGCGCATAATCCGACCGTTTGTATGCTCCATTGGACAATTGTTGTCGGATTTTCCGCAGACAAATGTGGGATAGCATGCTTTAAAATTGTCCGCCAACAAATGTGTGTTGATGGATTATATGATCGCGTGTACACAAGTCCATCGGACAAAACTCCAAAGTACAAACACGCATGCTCAGAAGCAATGCTAACCATAACACAACATTAGCAGAAGTTGCCCAAAAGGTGTCGCTAAAGAGCTAAAAAAACACGTCATTTTGTGTTTGTTGGCCGACAATTGTGTGCCGTTTGTATGCAATACAAGTTCCAGGCCAACGCCCTTCGGACAAAAGTCCTATGTTTTGACCACGGAAAAATCTGATCCTGTGTATGAGGATTTAAAACCATTACTTTTTTATTTATTACAGGTATTTATATAGCGCTGACAATTTGTGCAGCACTTTACATATATATTTTATATTTACAATAGTCCCTGCTTCGAGGAGCTTACAATCTAATGAGAGACTGGATTTTTGAAGGTCTGAGACACCAGGAAAAGTACTTCTGAACATTATTATTGCATTTAGACATTGCTTTGTGATTGTTCCTTCTTCTTCATACAAGAGGAAGCTGTCCCTGTAGCACCTGGTTTGCATTATACTTCATAGGGAACAACAAATCTCTTATCGCCCATTGCTCTTAGTGAGAGGTCTGCCAATATATGGTCACCATAGACATAGATTAACAAATTACATACGCAGCTGATTCTTGCAACTGCAGCAATAATAGTGGTTTGCAGGGAGTAGAGCAGTCCTTGCGTGAAGGAGCTGGAAAGTGCTGATTCTTTCAAGGATATGTTATTCAAATGATTGTGAGTCACAAGAGTTAAATGAGTAAGCTGTTAATTTAGCATCAGAAAATAGCTGCAGTGATGTAGAACATGCTCACATTCCAGGAATAGTTCTAACAGGCTTAGTTTGGATGGTAAAGCGTTGTAAGAAATGTGCTGTGTACACACACACAGAAGGGGGTGATTAGCATCCATGGCTTGCATTTCATTGGTTAGTACGGAGACAGCAGGACCCCTTCCTGTGACATTCATAAAACTGAACTTTCCCCTGGCACTCAAACTCACTGATCTGATGAGGACGCAGATGAGCCTTCTGTTTAACCTAGTCATGAATAGTTATATTCCTGAAGCTTAAATTAAAGGGGTTGTAAAAGTTTGTTTTTTATTTTTTAAATAGGTTACTTTAAGCTAGTGCAGTGTTTTTCAACTCCAGTCCTCAAGGCACACCAACAGGTCAAGTTTTCAGGATTTCCCTCAGATGAAATGGCTGTGGTAATTATTAACCTCCCTGGCGGTGTTCCCGAGCGTGACTCGGGGTGGTTTTTTCTTGCTAAGAACGGTACGGTCACGCTCGGGGTAGACATGCAGAGCCTGCAGCGCGCGCTGGCTTACCTTCTTCCTGGATCCAGCGATGCATCCACGCTGTGTGAGCGAGCGGGTGCTCGCTCGATTCACACAGCGTCCCCGTGTGCCGCCGAGCTCCGTTCCCTGTGACGTTACGACGCACGGGAGCGGAGAATGGCGCCAAATTCAAAAAAGTAAACAAACACTTTACATACAGTATACTGTAATCTTATCATACAGTAAAAAATACACACCCCCCTTGTCCCTAGTGGTCTGTCCAGTGCCCTGCATGTTCTTTTATATTATAAAAACTATTCTTTCTGCCTGCAAACTGTAGATTGCCCATAGCAACCAAAAGTGTCCCTTTATGTCAAAAATGGTTTTAGATCAGCTAGAAAACAGCGATAATAAATCAGAATCACTTGCAGAATTTAGCGATAGCGATTTGTGGGGAAATTCGTCATAAAAAAAAAAATAATGACAGCGACAATTCTGCAACTGAGCAAATTTCAGTGATTTTGATTTGATTACATTATTGAATAATTTTTACTATAATTATATTATTATTTGTTATAATTTTTTATAATTATTTATTATATTATAATTTTTAATAAAAAAAAATAAATCATACCCAGGATGCCTATTAGACTCTTGTTTGGTCAGATTTAAGTGAGTTATTCCTAAGAATTACAAGCCTACAGTATAAAACGCCAAATTCCCTTGCAAATAATGGTACCGCTTTCAGCACCTAAAATCTTAAAGAATCATACCGCCAGGGAGGTTAAGGCAGTGAAACTGATCAAATCACCTGTGCAAAATAATGGAAAGCCTGAAAACATGACCTGTTGGTGTGCCTTGAGGACTGGAGTTGAAAAACACTGAGCTAGTGCATTGTTGATTAACTTACCTTTTCCACCCATTTCCCTTCTAAATGTTTGTTGTTTGTTTTCTTTGTCTGAATGTCTCACTTCCTGTTTCTCCTCAGTAAGCTGTTCAGTAAGCTGTTCTAAATGACTTTCCACCGCTCGGATGATGGTGGAAAGCTTACTGAGGAGAAACAGGAAGTGAGGAATTCAAACACAGAAAAAAACATTTAGAAAGGAAATCGAAGGAAAAGGTAAGTGAACCAACAATGCACTAGCCTAAAGGAACCTATTTTGAAAATAAAAGACGGACCTTTACAACCCCTTTAACTACAGGAGAGAGGACAATACTGAAATAAGGCAAATTTCAATGAATGCCGTGATTTTATGTACAGTAAGTGAGTCACAAAATCCACAGGAATGTTCTTAAAACCTAAGTTCTCTATCTGGCATGGATTTCACAGATTACACAGTCTCATCATCTGTTTGTGCTGCTTGTACTTACACACTTCAAAATGTATACGTTTAAAAAAAATGACTACATTGCTCCAAAGTAAATCACTCTTTTGCTGTTGGCTTCTTTAGGCGTCTGTATACCAAGACATTTTGGACAATTTCCTGCTCCCTACTTTCTGGGAACAGTTTGGGGATGATCCCTTCCTGTTCCAACAATGACTTTGCACCAGTCTTCCACCAGAGGTCCACCCCATAGCAATTTTCCTGCTACAAGGTGGTACCCGTGCACCGAATCATGTGTATATATATGTGACCTGACTCTTCCAGGTAAAGGAAATTCATGCATGCGGTACCCAATGTCCTCTGCTACCCGCCGATCATTAGGCAGAGAAACAGAATCTGCCTATGTGAACAAGGCAGATCGCTGTTCTGACAGGAGGGAAGAGAGGGAATTTATTCCCCTAGTAACAGCACCTCACACAGTATAGTAAAACACTGGCTAGGCACCCATTTAACCCTTTGATCCCCCTGATGTTAACCCCTTCTCTAGCAGTGTCATTAGTACAGTGACAGTGCATATTCTTAGCGTACAGATTACTATATTAGTGTTAGGGCCTTTTCACACCATCAAACCGTATGTTCGCTTTTTCATCTATCCCTTTACGGGTGAAAAAAGGGACATACATGTATCCCTATGAGATAGCGGGAGTCAGCGGTTGAACATCCTCTGACACCCGATCTCATCGGTGTTGCAGTGCTCCGATTCTGCAGATGGGGGAAAATCCTTTTTTTCCATCCATGTGCAGAGCGGATCGGCTGAACACGGATCACACAGTCCATGTTCATCCAATCCCCCCATAGAGGAGAGCAGAGATCTGACAGGACGGTCCCTACAGAGTGTGCGGGGACCGCCCTGTCATCTGCCGGCTCAGTGGGGATCAACGGAGCGATCTCTGCTGAGCAAGCGGATGAGACATGTATGGATCCTCACAGGACCTGTACATGTGAAAGGGCCCTTACTGGTCCCCAAAAGGTGTCACAAGTGTCAGTTAGTGTCAGAATGTTCACCAAAATATTGCAGTCTCACTACAAGTCGCTGATCACCACCATTACTAGTAAAAAAATAAAAAATATCCCATAGTTTGTATAATATAAGCTCATTCAGATATATTATTTTTTTTACCAAAAATATGTAGCACAATACATATTGGCCTAAATTTATGAAAAAATTTGATTTTCTTTCATTTTTTGTTATTGGATAGGTTTTATAGCAGAAAGTATATATTTTTTTAAATTGTCCTTTTTTTGTGTACAGCGCAAAAAATAAAAACCATGGACGTGATCAAATAGTACCAAAAAAAAGCTCTATTTGTGGGGAAAAAAAGGACTTTTTTGGGGGTAAATCTTCTGGAGGTCAAGTTGTTAAACACACTTTTTTCTTTTTAAATGCCATTTTTTTTCTTTTCCTCAGATCAGAAACAGGGTCAGAACATCCCACAGGAATGTTTTTTAACTACTTTGTATACTAAGGCATTTTTTTAATTTTTCACTTGGGAAAATCTTCTTTTTTTTGCTACACCTTACTTTAAACCCCTTCCGCAGAGCTGGTAATAAAGGGTAATTATGTAACACTTCAATTAAAGGTAAAAAAGGAAGTAGTGTGCATTGCACCACCCCCGGTTGGATCTCATACATTAGCTAGCCTGCACAGTAATACATTTTTCATTGTGCACTGGTGTGGTGTGAACAAACCCTAACACATACATCTGTTTAACCATTTCCTGCCCGCCGTGTAGTAAAATGACGGCGGCGGGATGTGCTGTCATTCTGGGATGACGTCATTTAAAGTCGTTTCATAATGGACGCTCTCGTGCACCCACATGGGTGCACAGCATGGCGAATGTGACCACACCGTGTCCTAGGAACCTGATCTTGGTAAAGAGCCGATGGTATGGCTCTTTATCCATGTGATTGCACACAGCCGGTCGATCACAAACAAGGAAGTGCCCTTTATCGGCTCTCCTCCCTTCACACTGACAGAGTGTGAGGCGAGGAGGGCCAGTCAGTGGCATCTCCTCGCAGGGGAGACCTGTACAGGTAATCAGGGCACTGACCATCAGTTCCCTGATAAAAGTGCAGCGCCAGCAGTGCCCATCAGTGACACCAATCAGTTCCCATTAGTAATGCCAGTCAGTGCTGCCTTTCAGTGCCCATCAGCACCTGCCCACCAGTGCCATTTAGTGTCGCCCATCAGTGCCATCTATCTGTGCCACCTATCAGTGCCAATCAATAAGTGTCCATCAGTGCCACCTATCAGTGGCCACCAGTGCCACCTATCAGTTCCCATCAGTGCCGCCTATCAGTGCTCATCAATGCCGCTTATCAGTGCTCATTATGTGGAATATTAGTGCCTCCTCAGCAGTGGCACCCAATCACTGTCCTTCAGTGCCGCCTTATTAGTGCTCATAAGTGCCACCTCATCAGTGCCTCACCAGCGCACAGAAAAAATACTTATTTACTAACAGAAAAAAAAATAGAGCGACAATTTTGAAAAAAAATCACTATTTTTTACTTTTGTTATAACAAAAATCAAACTAAATTTTAGTCAAACATTTAGGCCAAAATTTATTCAGCCACATGTCTTTAGTAAAAAAAAAACGCAATAAAAAAAAAAATAGCTACCTAGCGGCAACAGCGACACTAATACAGCGATCAGAAAAATGATCGCTTAGTGACACTGGCAATAGGGAGTGAAAGGGTTAACTAGGGCAGTGATCAGGGGGTTAAAACTTTACGGGGGGGGTACGGGGCTACCCTGAACCTAACACTAACTGACTTTTACACTGCCTGTCACACTGACACTAAATGCAGTGATTAGATCACTGCATTCAGTGACACTGTGACAGGGAGTTGGGGGGGGGGGTGATCACAAGGGGTTAATGTGCCTATGTGTGTGTGTGTCAGTGTAGTGTCGGTGCACACTTACTTGTGATGTGATCTCTCCTCAGCAGTGGTTGGAAATACCGCTGCGATGAGAGATTACATCATTTCCCCCTCCTGTATTTACACAGGAGGAGGAAGTGACACGTAGGGGGAGCGCTCCCATTGGCTGGGAATGATCGCGGGGGGGCGGAAAAAAACAGACATCCGCCCCCTCGTCCCGGATCGCTCCCAGAGCCAGGGGGACCGCCGCACGCAGCGGAGGGGGTCCCGATCGGACCCCCGACCTGCTACTGGGCGAGGACGTATATATACGCCCTTGTGCCCAGCCGTTCCATTCTGTGGACGTATAAGTGCGTGCGGCGGTCCTTAAGTGGTTAAATAGCACCAAAAGAAAGCACTATTTGTGTGAAAAAAATATATATTTGGGTACAGTGCTGCATGACCGTGCAATTGACATTCAAAGTGTGAGAGCACTGAAAGCTGAAAATTGGCCTGGGCAGGAAGGGGGTAAAAGGGCCCTGTAGGCAAGTGGTTAAAGGTCATCTTCTTGGATAAAGCCAGGGCAAGAACTAACCAAAAGTGGCATTGCAGTGGTAAACTTCAGGAGTGCATTGGCTCCTCAAAGCAGTTGCATGAACATTTTTTTTTTGTAATATGTTAATGAAAGGTGAGCTTTGTTGCTGTCACTTTACTCGAGGTAAATGCATAGATAAAGCAAAACAAAGTTAATCCCCATTACTAGGAAATTAATATACCAAACATACCATATGGAACACCCACACAGGTGTTTGCTGATGCATTTTTTTTCATGATAGTAATACCTTAAAGGGGTTGTAAAGGTTTGTTTTTTTATTTTCTAAATAGGTTCCTTTAAGCAAGTGCATTATTGGTTCACTTACCTTTTCCTTCGATTTCCCTTCTAAATGTTTTTTTTCTTTGTCTGAATTTCTCAATTCCTGTTTCTCCTCAGTAAGCTTGCCCCCATGTTCTGGCTGGGAGTTAGTTGGCCAGAACAGCTTACTGAGGAGGAACAGGGAGTGAGAAATTCAGACAAAGATAACAAAGGAAAAAAAAACATTTAGAAGGAAAATCGAAGGAAAAGGTAAGTGAACCAACAATGCACTAGCTTAAAGGAAACTATTTAGAGAATGAAAAACAAGCCTTTACAACCCCTTTAAGCCTTCAAGCTTGTTCCTTCTCCGCTGGTCACAAATAAAGATGGAAATGTTCATTGGAACAATGGAACAAAAGCTGCAAAGGGAAGTATACATTTCCAGTCAGGCTTTCATTATCACCTTTCACCCAAAATGTAGTGAGCAGGGCCTTGATATTTCTTCTGTATTGAACTGTATTGTAATCGCACTGTCCTCCTTTATATTAAAAAAGTGCTGTATAAACTGTCGGCGCTATATGAATTTATCGGCGTATAACACGCACAGGTGTATAACACGCACCCTAACTTTTTTCAGGGAAAAAAATTACCACAGCCCCCTGAGTATAACATGCAGGCACAGTTTACCCTCTATTTTCAGGGTAAAAAAATGAGTGTTATACGCCAATAAATACAGTAATAATAATAGTAAATATGTTATAATTTTAATTATAAATGTGAAATCACACGAAAAAGTGCATTACGATGCCTTAACATGTTGAAACACAAACAGAACCATATTCTGAATAGGGAAAGCAATAAGGACATGAAAGGGTGCACAGTACATATAAAAGAATTATCCTAAATAATTAGACATCTTATTGATTTAAAATTGTGAACTGTCGTATTGATCAATGAAAAAGAAATCTCTCACCGATTGCTGTGATTGCTTTAATAGACCCACTTATCTCCACACGATGCCATGTGGGACTAACTATTCAACACAGCCAGTACATGAGAAACAACAATATGGTTTGTCTTTGTGTTTTTCTTTGTGGGAAGACTCTGATGAAGGCAACTAGTTCTGGGCCAGTGAAGCTGAACCTTTCATGGGATCACTATTCAGAACCTAGTTTTCAGTCCAAGGTGCTAATTTTGCAAATAGTCCTTTTTAGCTTTGACTCGCCCCCTCCTATTTCTTGCACTGCATTATTCAGCATGACCATGCATTACATTGAAAGGCCAATTGTGAGGTGCAGATTGTGAAAGAGGTGGTCCAGAGGTTCTAATTCAGAGCTTAATCTACTGTTTGTGTGCATCGGGGCATCTAGGGTGCTCTGGGTGATATCTGAAAGCACGTGCAGGGACATTTAAATACCCACTTTTAAAGAGGTAAACCACTGCCTCTTTTTTTGTTTTGTTTTTGTAAAGGCATAATGTACTAGTATGCATCACATTCTAGCACATTATGTGAAACCTACCAGGAAACTAAGGCCTTATACACATGACCATTTTCCTCGACAAAATCCATCAAGAAACTTGGTGGCAGAGCTTTTTTGACGAGGAAAACGGTCGTGTGCATGCTTTTCGTCGAGAATCCTGTCGTGGATCTCGATGACAAAAAAAAGAGAACAAGTTCTCTTTTTTCTCGTCGGGAGTCTCAATTTCCTCGTCGTGTTTCTCGTCGGGCTGGTTTAGAAACACGTTTGTGTGTATGCTTAGAAACGCACGCATGCTCAGAATAAAGTATGAGATGGGAGGGCACCTTTGGTAAAAGTAGCGTTCGTAATGGAGATAGCACATTCGTCACGCTGTAACAGACTGAAAAGTGCGAATCGTCTCTCACCAAACTTTTACTAACACGCAGTAACATGAGATTAGCAAAAGCAGCCCCAAGGGTTGTGCCAGTGGAATCAAACTTCCCCTTTATAGTGCCATCGTTCGCATTGTACGTCACTACGTTTGAGAACGACGAGATTTTGTCTTGACAGTGTGTACGCAAAGAAAGCGTGTCAAGATTCTCGACAAGCCTAACAAGGAACTCGTCGAGGAAAACGCTGTTTCATTTACGACGAGATTCTCGGTCGTGTGTACGAGGCCTAAGCCCTCCATCAACGCATTGTCACCACTGGAAGCTGCATCCACCTTCACCCATCTTTCTTCCGGGTCCCTGGACTCCGGCTGTGTGACTGGCTGGAGCCGCATGATGTCACTTCCGCGCATGCGTACGGGAGCCGCCGGTCACAGCACAGGGCTCTAGGGGCCTTTCCTTTAGAATGCATGCGCCGATGATGTCACCGGCTGTATATACAGTAAATACCTTCTAAACCAGGAGCTCCAAACTTTCTAAACAAAGGGCCAGTTTACTGTCCTCCAAACTTTACGGGGGCCAAAATTATCCTGGCGTTAGTGGGATTAGAAATACAACTTTGGTATTAGGGGGCGGAACAGTGTCTTATCGCTGGGGTCAGTGGGAGTTGGATCAAACCCAATTATGTTTCATATAAGCCAATGGAAAATGAAGCCTGATTGGTCAGCATAACTCATGCTTTTTTTTCATGGCTTTTTTTATTGCTTTACTAAAAAAAGCGCATCACTTACAGTTTTAAGCAGAAAACATTTTTAGAGGCCAATGTACATTTTTTATTTATTTTTTATTTATTTTTTAGCTATTCAAATTATTCTGAAACTATGGGATTGTAGTACTGAAGGTATTCAAGCAAAGCTACATAAAAATGCTGGTTACAAGCTTTTTTGATTGATCTATTTGTGGATTTTCACCACCATCTCCATTAATTTTGATAACATCACACCTTATCCAGAAAGATTCTAGTTCCATTCATTACCTTTAGTGTGCTGTAGCTCCCGTGTTCCTCATTTACATATAAATGGAACATCGGATTGTAGAGCCAATCAGTTCTTATTTTCATAAGCATTCGTGTCACCTGTAGACAATTATTTATACATTATATAAAATAAAGCACTATTTATACATAAGCAGAATAAACTGGCAGTGTTTTACATAATGGTACAGTTTTATAGTTTTACCAGATCTTTTAATAAACGCAGTTAAGATACTGTCCATCCGTAGAACAAAAAAATAAGAATATTTGCATTACTAATTACTGAGATAAAAGCTTCTGAATAATATTTCAGTTTCCCTAGCAATTGATTTATTTTGTATAAATCTAGAAATATAGAACATGGTAGGATTGATTTAGTGGAAAAGAGCGTGTACACTTTGCCAATACATTTTTCTAGATTAGCGAATAAGGTGACACTAAAATTTACCTTGCAAAAAATACCCTTTTATGTGCAGACAAAAATAACATTTTTTTTTTCTTGAACATGAATGGATGATTAAAGTCAGCACAGCTTCACCTCATTCAGTAAAAATTCACATAGTATAGCTAATGAGATTCATCAGTGGTGGTGCGTCCATAAGGGGAGCATGGGTGTGGCCCCCCTTTCCTGGCACCGCTCTATCACCAATAGATTTATGGTCGCTTTTGCCACCCCCTATTCAGGTGTCTGGGCCCTTGTCGGGCACCGGCACCTGAATTACAGCGGTGGGGTATTTTTTGGAAGCACCTGATTAGAGCCATAGGCTCTAATAGGCGTCCAAAACAGTGAACAGCGGTCGCCATGCTGTGCGTTCGATGTTCACTCAGCGTTGTGTTAGGAAAGCGATTAATTTGCTTTCCTAACACTGAACCGCCTCTCAGCCAATCAGGATTTTGGGTCTGTTACCTGTCACCTGATTGGTGTCCAATCATAGCAGAGGACGGGAAGAGAGGGTGGGAGAAGAGATCAAGGGGCGTGGAGGACGCCCACTGCCACACCGAGACAAGGTAAGGGGGGATTCAGGCTGGGAATCCTGCGGGGAATAGGCGTTCCTAAGCCAAGAGGAGTTAATTGACGGGCTGCTAAGGCGACTCACCTTAGCAGCCCGTCAATTAACTCCTCTTGGCTTAGGAACGCCTATTCCCCGCAGGATTCCCCGCTCGGAGCCGGATAACAACGGCTCATAAAACGATAAGTACAAAAAAAAATTAAAAACCCAGCATACTGCAGATGTTAGCAGTATGCTGGATCCAATGTCAGAAAGTTGATTTTTGGGTGAACCTCCGCTTTAACATGTATACACATTTGTGCATGTAATTTCTATGTATACCTCAAATTCTATTTAACATAGCACCAAAATTCATTATATGTGTATATACATTTAAGGTAGTTTCTTGGAAATATTCTACTGTCATATTCTTCATAATACTATAAAAATGACGCTAAGTGCATCATATCACTCGCCTAAGATTGATTTAAAAGCTTGCTCTAATTCTAACTAATGTTGCTTAGGAGTTAAATCACTGAATACTAACATTTACATTCATGAGGCACAGATTGTAAATTTTGTTATATAATTAGAATACATTTTTGACAGATAAAGTATATTCTAAAAGCTTTTTGGGTGAACACACAGAATAATCGAATATATATAAAGCTTTTAGTAAATTGTTGCCAGGCATCCACTTTGGAAAAAAAATTAAGGGCAGAGAGTTGCCATCTTGTATATCTGTCAGAATCTGATGCTGGGTGGAAGGTTATGTATATGCTAATTGGTAAATGTTGTGCTATATTGATTTTATTTATGATAAATCAATTACAAGCATGTTTATCTTTAGAATAATAATGCTGACTATAGACATGAGATAATCATTGCCAGATCAAGTTGATTTCAGTAGGATCAGACAATGATCACATGTCTATGGTGTCAGTAGATACCACCCTGTGTAAAAGCTCCCAAGGAGCAACATTACTTTGTTTAAAAAACTTGTTTGATTGCTATTCTTTTACCTAATCTAAGCTGTTGGCCTCTTCTTTCCTACTTCTACCTCTACTGTGCATTCATAGTAAGTTTAATTAATTTAAGCTCAACTCCAGGTAGCTACTAAAAAAAACACCAAATAACTATAGCAATGTCAGTAGTCCCCCAAACTCTACATTATTATTATTATACAGGATTTATATAGCGCCAACAGTTTACGCAGCGCTTTACATTAGGGAAGACAGTACATTCACAATACAAATCAATACAGGAGGGATCAGAGGGCCCTGCTCGTAAGAGCTTACAATCTAGAAGGGAGGGTCAAGTGGAACAAGGGGTAGTTAGCTGTGGGGGATGGTCAGATGGACTCAGATGAAAAGTGCAGTTGCTAGGTGTGGGAAATGTAGGCTTCTCTGAAGAGGAGGGTTTTCAGGGATCCTCTAAAAGCTAATAGAGAGGGAGATAGACGGATAGATTGGGGTAAGGAGTTCCATAGGCTTGGAGAGGCTCTGGAAAAGTCCTGGAGACGAGCATGGGAACAGGTGATGAGAGAGCTAGAGAGTAGGAGGTCTTGGGAAGAACGAAGAGTACAATTGGGTTGGTATTTAGAGACTAGGTCAGTGATTAGCTGGGGGCAGAGTTGTGGATGGCTTTGTAGGTAATTGTTAGTAGTTTGAATTTAATTCGTTGGGTGAGCGGAAGCCAGTGGAGGGATTGGCAGAGAGGAGCAGCAGAGACAGAGCGGTTGGTAAGGTGGATGAGTCTGGCAGCAGCGTTCATGATGGACTGAAGGGGGGTTAGAGTATGCAGCGGTAGGCCAGTGAGAAGGGAGTTGCAATAATCAAGGCGAGAGATGACCAGGGAGTGAATCAATAGTTTTGTGGTGTCCTTGGTTAGAAAGGGGCGTATTTTGGAGATGTTGCGAAGGTTGAGGCGGCAATTTTTGGACAGTGATTGAACGTGAGGTTTAAAGGACAGTTGAGAGTCCAGGACTACACCTAGGACTTTGGCATGTGGGGATGGGCTGATAGTTGTGCCATCAATTTTGACAGAGAGATCAGGGGAAGAGACACGTGGGGGAGGGAAAATGATAAGTTCCGTTTTGGATAAATTGAGTTTGAGGAAGTGGTGCGACATCCAAAGTGATATATCTGATAGTAAATTAGTGATACGGGAGGAGAATGAAGGAGTGAGTTGAGGGGTAGAGAAATAGATTTGAGTGTCATCAGCGTAGAGATCAGAGCTTTTTTTCTCAGAAAATAGGTACAGGAACTCAACCACGACCCGTTCAGATTTCACAAACAGTAAAAGGGTCTTAAAGGGGCATTAAATACCAGAATTGCATTACATACAGAGTGCAGAGTTCAGGGGGTTACAAAGCTGTCACTTGTAAACACAGAAACCAGACTTCTTTGTTTACAAGTGATTGTGGTGAGCAGGCACCAAAGGGTCTGAGCCAAAGGTGGTGGAACTGAGTTCCCCCGAGTTCCCCCAGAAAAAAAGCCCTGGTAGAGATGATATTGGAAGCCATGGGAGGCTATCAGCTGACCCAGGGAGGAGGTGTAGATTGAAAATAGGAGAGGACCAAGAACAGAACCTTGGGGGACCCCAATGGAGAATGGAAGAGGAGAGGAGGAAGTAGAATTGTAAGTAACGCTGAAGGTACGGTTGGATAAGTAAGTAGAGAACCAGTAATTAGAGAACATTGATTCCCTCATAATATTTCACATTGTCCATTTACCCCACAACTTTAAATATATATAAATAATAATATAAAAAAAAAAACTGTTGAAATAATTTTACTACAAATAATAAGTATAACATTTATTATTAATGATAACAAAGATATGTAATATTTAAATTATAAAATAGAAGATATAACATATTTTACTAACACTGTTGATATCATTATTGGGAAGAATACACCTAATGACTGTCAACAAGGGCAGTGTATTTGGATTGGCAATTTTAAAACACCATGGGCCAGATCCACAAAGCACTTACGCCTGCGTATCTCGAGATGCGTGCCGTAAGTGTAAATATGCGCTGGCGTGTATATGCGCCGTATCCCCAAAACAAGATACGCCTGAAAACCAGATTTTCCCGACCGACGTAATTTTTCTACACCGGCGCATCGTGGGGCGCAAAAATGCGCTAGACACACCATTGATTTGCTATGCAAATATGCAAATGAGGGAGATACGGCGATCCACAAAAGTACGTTTGTCCGGCGCAGGCTACGCGCTGTGCGCATCAGCTGTACGTCCGGTCTAAAGTTACCCCTTATAAAAGCAGCTTTAACTTTGCACCAGACGTGTGCAGGTCAGCTAAAGCAACACCGTTAGGGACAAGCTGAGCAGCCACACTTGCAGGACAATAATCTGTATGCCAACATGTCAGAGGCATCCATGGTCATAGCTCTACTACTGGCTTTCGATGCGCGCAGAAGGAGTAGGGCACGGAGGAGGAGGAGGAGGGCACGGGAGAGGGTATACCGCACACGCATAGACATCTTTGGCATGTGTGATTCTGAGGTGTATCGCATCTTCAGATTCACCCCTGCTGTCATTCTGGAATTAACCACAACCCTGAAAGATGACATCAACAGCCCAACACACCGCTCACATGCAGTGCAGCCACTTGTCAAGGTACTGGCAACACTCCATTTCCTTGCCAGTGGCTCTTTTCAAAGAACAAGTGGAGTTGTGGCTGGGATGGCACAATCCTCCATTAGCAGATGTGTGCACCAGGTTATCCCCGCAATGGCCACGCATGGCCAACCAAATGATCAGACCCACCCAGGAGGACCTGCGGGTGAAGGCAATGACAGATTTCTACAGAATTGCCAGATTCCCACACACCGTGGGGGCCATTGATTGCACACATGTGGCACTACAGCCCCCCCGGGAGACAGAGCACCTATACCGCAATCGGAAGTATTGGCATTCCATCAACGTACAGGTGATAGTCGATGCCCAATGCCTCATATGGCACGTCCGTGCCAAACACCCCGGGTCCAGCCACGACAGCTACATATACAATCAGAGCCCCATCCCAATGGAATTCGAACAGAACATGTATGGGGACAGCTGGCTGGTTGGTGAGTGACATGGGTGTCACGCATGACTGTCCCCCCGATGATGCACACATCACGAGGGGCACACGCATGACTAACATCCTCCTGTCTTTTACCTTCCAGGTGACTTTGCATATGCACTTGGACCCCATCTCATGACTCCTTTCCGGAACCCCCAAACCCCAGGAGAGGAAAGATACAATGAAGCACACGCACGTGCAGTGGTGGAACGCATCTTTGGCCTCCTGAAGTCCCATTTCCGATGCCTGGATAAGTCTGAGGGTACCCTGTTGTATTCCCCAAACTTTGTGTGCCAGATCATCGGTGCATGTTGCATGCTGCACAACTTCACCGTGAGAAAGGGCCTGGAGATTGACATACGTGATGACCTGACCCCCGAACCAGACAATCCCCCCCTAACCGAGGTTCCCCCGTCTTCTGAGGGAAGAGCAGCCAGGAGACGCCTTAGGCATCTTTGCACGTTAAACACACACATTAATCATGGCACAATGAGAATGCATGCATGCACACCACTGTGGTCCCTAGCACACACACCCCACATCCTCATCTAATTGGATTGGCACGAGTCCACCATGCAGGACTTGTGAGCAGCAACGCCACGCCAAGGCTCCAATTATGTCACTGTACATTCATACACCATTCACACGGACCTGGGGATCACTTCTCCCTGGTCCTGGGGATCCCTTCTCCACCACAACCGAGGGTGACATCCCTTTTCCCGGCAGGAATGTCACCCCCACAATCAAACATCATTCACAACAAGAAAACAAATCATAATCACTGTAAAAAAAAAAAAAAACATCAAACACAGAAACAAAAAAAAAACCCACAGAAACAAAAAAACCCCACAGAAACAGAAAAAAAACACAGAAACATAAAAAAAACTAACGCTGCTGGTGTGACCAGCGCCTGAGGAGGCCACGGCCATGGCCCCGGCTCCTCAGGGGAGACTCATGGGGGGGGAAATCAGGGGAAGGAGGAGCATCCCCTGGTCTCTGCCCACCTGGCGGCCTGCCATCCAAGGCTACGGTGAGGCACGTGAGGCCCACATCGAGGGCTGCCGTGTTGTCCTGGCCAGCCTGGGTCAGGGCACGCACCTCCTGATCCACGCCTGCAGTGGCAGTCTGCAGGTCGTTGAGGCATGTTATGAGAGCCAGTGAGTTGCAAGTCATGTCCCCAACTGACTCTTTGATGGAGGCCAGGCTCTCCTCCATCCGGCCCAAAGTCTGGGTGACCTGACCCAGATGGCGAGTCTGACGGGCCTGGTCCCTCCTCAGATTTAGCGGCAGAACCTCTGCCACCCCCTGGTCTTGCGGCTCGCCTTCCTGCCTCCAGATGAGGCTTGTGGCCTGGGAGTAGGGGAGACCCCTGGGGGGGAAGCCCTGTTGGGGGAGGAGTGGGAGGGGCTACCCCTGATGGAGGCCTGACTGCTGCCAGCCCTAGGGGGAGACTCCACCAAATGGAGAAGTACCTCATTGGCACTTAGCAACTCCTCCCCCTCAACCTCCTCCTCCTCAACCTCCTCAGAGGACTCCGGGCTTGCCTGGGGGTCTTCCTCAGACTCATGTCCGGTTGAGGCTGCGGACTGGCCAGATGGCGCAGCACCCTCCTCCCCATCTGTGGATGACACAAAACATTCACAGGTTGGAGAATCCACACACTTGTCACATATACCCCCCCCCACACACACATGCTACACCCTAGATAGAAAAAAAAAAAACGTACCTGTCCTCACGGCCTCCTCAATGGAGTCAAAGCCAGGCAGCCCCTCCACTTGCTGCCTGTGGAAGCACTGGGCCACCGCACGCTCCTCAGCAGTCAGCCTAATAGTGCATGGTGGTCCCCCTCCAGTGCCCCTGGCATGAGCCACGATCTTGGCTAGCTTCCCACGGACCACACGCCTCAGATCATGAATTTTTTTTTGGATCCCATAGCGGGTCCGAGTCTCACCACACAAGGCATTGACCTCGTCAGTGATGTCCTGCAGGATCTGCCTCCTCCTGGCCGGGCTGGTGGTGGCACTCTCAGGGCCATGCTGGAAATTACCAAAGCGGGTAATGGCCCTCACAATGATCTCCTTCTCCCGCAATGAAAAGTTTAACTTCCTCTTCCTCTTAGTCATCTTTCCAAAACACTCTCCAACAACACACCGACACGACATGACACAAACGAACAAACAGCCACAGACAACGGAACAAAAGCACCTTGCTTCAGGAAGGGAAACAAATGGATGTACTTTTGCAATGGAATGCAATGGGTCTATTTATGCACTGGGCATAGCTCACTAAGTACGCCGTGCCTAGTTCCAATCTCACTGATTGCGCCAGGCCGAGTTGTGAGCATGCGCAGAGAGGCTCTGACCAATAGTCGTCATGCGCATGCGCAGTCTGGCCGGCCCTTCATTTGCATGGGGTCACGGCTCATTTTAATGGAACACGCCCACGTCCTTCCCACTTTGAATTACGCCGCCTAACGCCTCGGAATTTACATTGCACCGGCGCAAATTTGTGCGCAAATACTACGAGGATACGGTACTTGCGTCTCTAATTTGAGCCGGCGTAACGGAACGGAGATGCGCTACGCCGGTCTATATATGCGCCAAAGTACATGGATCTGGCCCCATGTTCTTCTTGCTTCAATTGTCTGTTGCTCAGTTACAACTGCATTTTTGTGACTTAATCCTGCTCCAATCCTCCAATCAGGTATGAACTTGGGCAATCAAGTACAAATTACAAGTACAAGTATTCAGCAACAATAGTTACTTTAACCACTTGCCTACTGTGCACCTACACCCCCTTCCTGCCCAGACAAAATTTAAGCTTCCGGCACTGCGTCGCTTTAACTGACAATTGCGCGGTCGTGCGACGTGGCTCCCAAACAAAATTGGCGTCCTTTTTTTCCCACAAATAGAGCTTTCTTTTGGTGGTATTTGATCACCTCTGCGGTTTTTATTTTTTGCGCTATAAACAAAAATAGAGCGTCAATTTTGAAAAAAATGCAATATTTTTTACTTTTTGCTATAATAAATAACCCAAAAAATATATAAAAAAAATATTTTTTTCCTCAGTTTAGGCCGATACAGATTGTTCTACATATTTTTGGTAAACAAAAATGCAATAAGCGTTTATCGATTGGTTTGCGCAAAATGTATAGTGTTTACAAAATAGGGGATAGTTTATGGCATTTTTTTTTTTTAATTAATGGCGGCGATCTGAGATTTTTTTATTGGGACTGCGACGTTATGGCGGACACTTCGGACACTTTTCTGACATTTTTGGGACCGTTTACATTTATACAGTGAACAATGCTATAAATATGCATTGATTACTGTATAAATGTGACTGGCAGTGAAGGGGTTAACCACTAGGGGCGGGGAAGGGGTTAAATGTGTGTCCTATGAGTGTTCTAACTGTAGGGGGAGGGGGGGTGACTGGGGGAGGTGACCGATTGTGTCCCTATGTACAAGGGACACAGCATCGGTCTCCTCTCCCTGACAGGACGTGGAGCTCTGTGTTTACATACAGAGCTCCACATCCCCGCTCAGTTACTGGGCAATCGCGTGTGCCCGGCGGCGATCGTTGCCGCCGGGCACTCGCACCGGGATCCCAGCAGAGCGGCGGGTGCGCGCCCGCCCGCGGCTTTAAAAAGACATCACGTCATATGACGTGATGTCAGGACAATGGAGTCCTCCGCCCGCCGTCATTTGACGGTGGGCGGTGGACAAGTGGTTAATATTTGTGCAACTCTACGAACACCTTAAAAGATTAACTGACCCTTTTGCTGCAATTACAGCTGCAAGTCGTTTTGGGTATGTCTCTACCATGTTTGCACATCTAGAGAATTACATTTTTGCCCATTCTTCTTTGAACAATAGCTCAAGCTCTGTCAGATTGGATGGAGAGCGTCTGTGAACAGGAATTTTTAGGTATTGCCAGATATTCTCAATTAAATTTAGGTCTGGACTTTGACTGAGCCATTCTAATACATGAATATGCTTTGATCTAAAACATCCTATTGTAGTCAATGCTGAAAATCCTGGCTTAGGCAAACAAGGCCCAGGCCTAGGGCAGCACTTTGCAGGGCGGAAGCACGGAAAGAGTCCCCGCTGGCTTGCGCTAGTCTTATAGAGGAAAATTAGTCTTGCGCCCCTATAAAGTGCCCGCACTGCTTCCAGCATTCCGCAACTGGGGGGGGGCTTCTTCTAATTTAGACTGTCCTATCATCCTGGACCACAAACCTTCCTCACTGTGCTATATGTTTTCTGCTGCACCATTGGCATGGTTGTATCTTCTTAATCCTCTCCATAAAGTTATCTAAAATTTGTGCTTAAAGTAAAACTATAGGCAACTTGTTTTTTTCATTTTGAATAGAGTAAGGGAGGGTTATAGCCCCTGTCGGTTTATTTTTTACCATCCCTGTCCCATTGCAGAGATTTCCCTTCACTTCCTGCCCCATAGCCAAACAGGAAGTGAGAGGAAATCTATGCAAATTAAGGGAATCCATTCCCCCACAGGCCCTAAGAACTAGTGTCCCCACTCGAAAATTTCAAGGTGGGTCTTAATCAGAAAGGAGTATGGCCTTGACAGAAAGTGGGTGGTTCATATTTAAATTAGAGGGTGCACAAGTTTAGTGAGGCCTAGGGCAGCACAAAACTTAAATACACTACTGATTGTAGCTCTGGCTGTATATTTAGGGTCGTAGTCTTGCTGGAAGGTGTACCTCCGCCCCCAGTCTCAAGTATTTTGCAGACTCCCAACAGGTTTTCTTCTAAGATTGCCCTGTATTTGGCATCATCCATCTTCCCATTAACTCTGACCAGCTTCCCTGTCCCTGATGAAGAAAAGAATCCCTACAACATGATGCTGCCACTGCCATGTTTCATGGTGGGGATGGTGTGTTCAGGGTAATGTGCAGTGTGGGTTTTCTGTCACAGATAGTGTTTTGCTTTTAGGCCAAAAAGTAAAGTTTTGGTCTCATCTGACCAGAGCACCTTCTTCCACATGTTTGCTGTGTTCCCACATGGTTTCTCACAAACTGCAAACAGGACTTCTTATGGATTTCCTTCAACAATGGCTTTCTTCTTGTCACTCTTCCATAAAGACCAGATTTGTGGAGTGCACGACTAATAGTTGTCCTGTGGACAGATTCTCCCACCTGAGCTGTGGATCTCTGCAGCTCCTCCAGAGTTATCATGGGCCTCTTGGCTGCTTCTCTGATTAATGTTCTCCTTGCCTGGCCTGTTATTTTAGGTGGATGGCCATGTCTTGGTAGGTTTGCAGGCAATCATTTATTTGAGGGCTATGGTGGACAAAAATATACATTTATAACAATGAAGTTATTTTTAAAAACCAACAATGATAATCAACGGTGCTCTAGTTCTTTGGTCACGTCAAGGTGTGGCCACTAGATCATTATCACCATCTGTGTATTAGGTGTTCTACATGTTTCGTGGGTCGCATTTACCACTTCTTCAGGAGATATAACATACATATACATGAGGGGTAGTTAGGGGTATCAAAGTAATGGGGTCTAAATACAAACGCACGTCAAACTTTTTAGATATTTATTTGTAAAACATTTTAAAAACCATGTATGATTTTTCTTCCGCTTCACAATTATGTGCTATTTTTTATTGTATCACATACAATTTTAATATAATACATTTACGTTTTTGGTTGTAACATAACAAATAGTAGAAATTTTCAAGGGGTATGAATACCTTTTCAAGACAAGGTAGCTAAAATTTATTGATACTAAAACTGTAATTTTTTACATGACAAAATGTAAAAATCCTAGCTACTATAAATATGGTAAAGATCTGATGCACATATTGGGGTCAATTCACAAAGCTTTATTTTCAGATTGCGGGTGTTATTTTAACGATTTTGCACGTTATTGAAGCTAGTTCAATTCACTAAACGATTTAACGCTTTGAAAAATCATCAAATAACGTTTCACTACACAGAACCGATATTTTAAGGTGTGGATCCTTATTAAAGAGTCAAATCCTTATTTTAAAGAGTCAAATCGTTAAATATGTACAGAAGTGCAATTCACAAAGATTTTTTTGACAGTTATCGATCGTTAAGCAATCGTTAAATTAACACCTCCCTCAGGGTGGCGTTATGACATTTCCCAGGCGATATTTTGTTGTTAGAGGAAGCTTTTGGCAATTTTTGTAGTGTAGTGAAGTTTTTAGTAGTGTTGGGCAAGATAGAACCGTGCTCTATTTGAACTTAAAATTATCCAGAGGCGAAGAAGAACATGTTAGAATGTTGTTTAGATTTATAAACGTTCACATACTATTTTGGATGACTTTTCTGAAACCCAGGTGATAGCTAAATTCCGATTATCATCTCCCATGATTTATTCTCTGTATGAGGAAATACACATGGCTTTAGAAAAGCACACACTAGAAGTTTTGCACACCACATGCTCAATCTCCATGTGTATTGCTTGTGTGTCTCTCTCTCTCTCTCTCTGTATCTGCTCTTTTCCACATGCAGCTGTTCTCCTCCCCTTCTGCTCCCAGAATGCATCTCTCCAGCATTATTTAACGATCTTAAGAGTTATTTTAACGTCCCAAATCTTAATAATAACGTCTGAGTAGTTAGCATAACGTTTGGATAAAGAGTCAGTTGAAAACCATAACGACTATGTTGAATAACGATTATAGCTTTCGTGAATACCATGTTTGCTAACGTTAAATAAGGAGTGCTAATTTAACAACTGAAGAAAACCAATAACGTTTCTCTTTGTGAATTGACCCCATTGGCTTCAAAGTAAAGAACCTAAAAAAAGTGAGAAACAAAGTCACAGGCAGGATTTATTGTGTGTTAATAAAAGGCATTGCACTGCACACGAATAGCACAATTTCTTTCTGCAATTTTAGTTTTAACCACTTCCCGACGGCCGTACGAATATTTGCGGCCGTCGGGCTGTCCTGAATCTCTGACAGGGCGCATATATGCGCCCTGTGCTTTTAATGGGCACTAGAGGGCGCGCGAGCGCCGCCGGCGGCGCGCGCGTGGCCGCCGGCGGCGCGCGCGTGCCCGCTGCATTCCTGAGATGCCGATGCGCGTGCCCGGCGGCCGCGATGTCCGCCAGGCACTCGCAATCGGCGGTTACAGGGACAAGACATGGATCTCTGTGTGTAAACACAGAGATCCATGTCCTGTCAGGGAGTGAGGTGACCAATCTGTGTCTCTTGTACATAGGGACACAGCATCGGTCACCTCCCCCAGTCACCCCCCTCCCCCCAAACATTTATAACACACCCAGAATACATTTAACCCCTTCCATGCCCCCCTAGTGTTAACCCCTTCACTGCCAGTCACATTTATACAGTAATTGGTGCATTTTTATAGCACTGATCTCAGTATAAATGTGAATGGCGCCAAAAATGTGTCAAAAGTGTCCGATGTGTCCACCATAATGTCACAGTCCCAATAAAAATCGCAGATCGCCGCCATTACTAGTAAAAAAAAAATTATAAAAATTAATAATAATTCTGTCCCCTATTTTGTATGCGCTATAACTTTTGTGCAAACCAGTCGCTTATTGCGATTTTTTTTTTTTTTTTTTTTACCAAAAATATGTAGAATAATACGTATCGGCCTAAACTGAGAATTTTTTTTATTTAATTTTTTAAAAAATGGGCTATTTATTATAGTAACAAGTAAAAAATATTGGGGCAGATTCACAGAGAAATGGATTATCGTAGCGTATCAGAAATACGCTACGCCGCCGTTTTTTACCTTGATCTACGTGGAATTCAGGTAGATTTTCTACGGTAAACGACGGCGGCGTAGTGTATTTCTCCCGTCGCAATCCATATAGACGAGTAGGGGGCGTGAAACATTTAAATTAGGCGCGTTCCCGCGGCGATCGATCTGCGCATGCTCCGTTCGCAAATTTCCCGCCGTGCATTGCGCGAAATCACGTCGTGACGTCATTCGTTGTTTATGTAGCGTACTTTACGGGCGATCCACGTCCCGACGAGTGACGTAAATAAAAAAAAAAATTAAATAAATTCGAAGCGGGAACGACGGCCATACTTAACATGGGCTACGTAAAGTTAGAGCAGCAAAAAGCTGCTCTAACTTTACGTATAAAAAAATAGACGAAAACGACAACGCCGCTCGCTCGTTTGTTCGTGAATCCCCGTAAAAACACATTAGCATATCCCGACGCATTAAAACGACGCGAACTCCTCCCAGCCGCCGCAAATAGATGGCAGCGTAGATCCGAAGGCTTACGAAGACGTAAGCCTCTCGGATCGAAGCCCGAAGCCGGCGTATCATGGTTTGAGAATTCAAACTAGTGATACGCCGCGGGAAATTTGAAATTACTCCTGTCTAACACCAGTTAGACAGGCGTAATTGTTTTGTGAATCTGCCCCTTTGACTTTTTTTCAAAATTGTCGCTCTTTTTTTGTTTATAGCGCAAAAAATAAAAACCGCAGAGATGATCAAATACCACCAAAAGAAAGCTCTATTTGTGGGAAAAAAAGGACGCCAATTTTGTTTGGGAGCCACGTCGCACGACCGCGCAATTGTCAGTTAAAGCGACGCAATGCCAGAAGCTGAAATTTCACCTGGTCAGGAAGGGTTATAAGTGCCCAGTAAGGAAGTGGTTAAACTATCTGTACTGTGATGGTTTTATAAGATAAGGTACCAAGAGAACATTTCTAAGCTTGCTTGCACCATTTATTGCTAAAATGTTATTGTATTGGTATTTTTGTATAGGCCTGTAAGATTACCACAGATGTATAGGCCTGTAAGATTACAGAAATTGTTTTTCTCAAGTTACTTTCACCTGTCTTTGAAACATCTATTAACTACTTTTATTTGGATGCATATTATTGAATACAATTGCGTAGCTATATATTGGCCTGGGGTATGTATTGAGAGCTTTAATAAAGACTTATATTTCAAAATGTATTAGCAGTCCACATTCCAGTCACGTTCCATGAATGAGCTCTCAAAGAAACTGGATACTGGAGCATGCATGACACAGTGTAAATATATTCACCATCACACCACAGATTTTTTTTAAAAACAAAGATCACATTACAAAAAAGTGCAATAGGTTGTTAGGTATATCTGATTCTAGGTAAGCTTAGGTGTAATCAAGAGCCCCATGTATACCAGACTCAGACCATATGTTTGGTTTTCACTGTGGCCACTATTTCATTACACAGTGTAGTAAAAGTAGTCCCCTGGTAACCCACAGCAAGCAGGTGTATGCCTCAACTTTCTATGTGCCTCATCCCCATCTCTTACTCTGCCCAACCAGTGAGACTTGGTTTATCTAATGATGAAATTAACATTTATCCCAAAAATACGTAAAGAGTCCTGTCGCTTCCCATACTTCCAGAATGGCATTGGCAATTACTTTATTTGAATTACTGTACAGTGTTCTGATACTATATTATATGAGGTGATATCAAGTTTTGAGACTTGCTCTGTTTAAAAGAAAGCACTTTATTTATCTATGTTTACACACTATCACCTTCAAAATAGTCCCCCGACACAGCAATACAGCGCTCCCAGTGTTCCTGACACTTCTGGAATGTGTCCCGGAAGTGTTCTTTTGGAAGAGTGTTAAGCACAAGTTGCCCAATGGTTTCCACATTTTCCAGGTTTGAGCTTATTAAAGGTCTTTTGGATCTCTTGTTTTCTTCAAGTGATGTTCTTCTGCTCACAAAGCATGTGTGCCACTCAAAACACCTTAAACTTGCTGAATCATGTCAAATGTCTCTGTGGCAGATTTGGCCAGTTCCACTCAGGATTTCACATTTGCTCTTTGTTCTAACTTTCTTTCCATGTTGAAATAGCAGATGTGGGAATGCGCAGGGTCAGAATAGCACCAGTTGCACAGCTTCCGATGTCCTTTGACACACCGACTTATAAGGATCTGTGCTCTACTGTGTGTGCTGCCATCTGTTGGTCTGTTGCAAAACTAGTCTCAAAACGTGTTTAAACCACTTTGTGCCGGTGTCAGCTTTCACTATATCATATAGAAGAATAAAAATCCTGTTAAAAATTGATTTTCCATGTTCCCCCCCCCCCTGTAGTGCTAGCCCCCCCCCAGCTGCTCTTTGCTCTATATCCCACCGATCATAACTCTGCATTTCTCCTCCCCAGGCTCCCTACCCGTCCATTGGTAATCTGTGATTGATTTTAAGGTCATTGCGTGCCTAGACGCACTCCTATGGGAGCGCATTTGGCGCAGTACAAATCCTATATGAAATCAAATCAGATCAAATATATATATATATATATATATATATATATATATATATATATATATATATTTATATATATATATATATATATTTATATATATGTTTATAATGACTGTATGGACTACCACTAAAGTGCAATTTTCAAAATGTTTTGTGAAACAAAACTGCATGGCAGTTCCATAAACAGGCTCAACTTCAGGTTTACACTTATGCCTATGGTGCACCCAGGACATGAGACCATTATCCGATCCAAATGAAAATGGCTGTCGTTTGTGGCGAAGCTTTTTAGTTAACTAATAAACTTTGCCATAGCAACCATTTCATTCTTTATTCTCTGGGAAAATTAAACAAGTGGTCTAATTGGTCATTGGAAGTTCTTTATATCAAAGTTTGTAGCCATAGCCATAGATAAAACAGGATGGTGTCTGTGAGAGAACAGTGGGTGAGGAGACATCTGCTCATTGTAGTGCTGGGACCCAAAGGTGCTTTTCAGGTTACTAACACTAACACTAACAGGAAAATAACACCTTACTTCCCTCTACTTAGTATACAAGGTGCGGAGTTCAGGAGTTCGATATGTACAGAGTGCAGTGTTCAGGTGTGCACTACATACAGAGTGCAGAGTTCAGGTGTGCACTACATACAGAGTGCAGAGTTCAGGGGTGCAATATGTACAGGGTACAAGATTCAGGAGTGCACTGTGTATAAAGTACTGGATTAAGGGGGTCACTACATAGAGAGTGGGTCCTCAGAACCCATGCACCCAGAAACAGATGACAGATGACGATCAAAGAGAGTGTAGCCTTTCACTTGAAACACCCTCCTGCCTGTGAGCAGGCTGCACTAGCAGCTGCATATCCCTTGTCCTGACCCTGAATGCAGAGCAGGAAAGGATCTGTGAATCCACCAGGAGAGGCAAGCTTCCCTTGTAAGCACAGAAGCCAGGCTTCTGTGTTTAGAAGTGATAGTGGTGAGCAGGGAGCGATGGGCAAGAGCCAGAGGTGGCAGAACAGAGTTCTGCCAAGTTCCCGGGTAAAAAAAAGCCCTGCTTACAACAGTATAGTCTTGTGCCTTGTCTTCTCTAGTCAAGATTCTTCTCCCATAACAGGTACTGTATGCAAAAGTAGATTTGTGGTTTCAATCGAGATTTACCCATTAATGCAGTAAATCATTTCTGTTTATTTTAAATTAAAACTAAGTACTATACAATCAAGTTGGCTAGAATAAAAAAATATATTTTATATTTGATTTAACATAGCTTTGGGCAAATGAAAGCTGACTCAGATCAGACAGGGCAGTGTGGATCAGTGAACTGCACCACAGCAGATGTATCTCTGTGGACCCAGCGCCTAAAAAAAATGTTAATTGCCTGTAAAGGAACAACCGTTTGACAGGGCCATTCTTAATAGCGCATGGCCATACAGGCAGTGTGTGTCTTCTGAAGCAGAAGAAAGATAATAGAAATCTCTGCTCTGCACAATTTACCACAGTTCTAAAGCAACAAATAAAAGTTATGAGAAATTGAAGTGAGCTAACAAAAGAAAAATCGTAGGACAAATCTGCAGGGTATCATATAATGCTAACGTTTAACTGTAATAGTGAGCATCATGTTACCTGTGTGATACTGAGAATTATAGATTTGGGTATTCACATAAAACATTGTGTATATACTTGTACTTAAACAGACACTGACTAACCACTTAAGGTCCGCCTACTGCACATATACGTCGGCAGAATGGCATGGCTGGGCACATCAACGTATATCTATGTTGGTTTTAGAACCCAGCCATGGGTCACGGGCGCGCGCCCGCGGCGCGCACCCGTGACCCGGTCCGAAGCTCCAGGACCGGGACCGCGGGACTCGCGGACCCGATCGCCGCTGCAGTGCGGCGATCCGTCCCTGCGGCTTCCCCGTGCTTCACTGTGGCCGCAGCATCGATCACGTCATCCCTGTTATAGGGGGACGTGATCGATGACGTCACACCTACAGCCACACCCTCCCTACAGTTGTAAACACACACAGGGAACACTCAAAGTCACAGCGCCCCCTTGTGGTTAACTCCCAAACTGCAACTGTCATTTTCACAGTAAACAATGCAATTTAAATGCATTTTTTGCTGTGAAAATGACAATTGTCCCAAAAATGTGTCAAAATTGTCCTAAGTGTCCGCCATAATGTCGCAGTCACGAAAAAAATCGCTGATCGCCGCCATTAGTAGTAAAAAAATGCAATAAAACTATCCCTTATTTTGTAAACGCTATAAATTTTGAGAAAACTAACCGATAAACGCTTATTGAGATTTTTTTTTAATCAAAAATAGGTAGAAGAATACGTATCGGCCTAAACTGAGGAAAAAAAATAATTTTTTATATATTTTTGGAGGATATTTATTATAGCAAAAAGTAAAAAATATTGAATTTTTTTTAAAATTGTCGCTCTATTTTTGTTTATAGCACAAAAAATAAAAACCGCAGAGGTGATCAAATACCACCAAAAGAAAACTCTATTTGTGGGGAAAAAAGGACGCCAATTTTGTTTGGGAGCCACGTCGCACGGCCGCGCAATTGTCAGTTAAAACGACGCAGTGCCGAATCGCAAAAAGGGGCAAGGTCCTTTACCTGCATTTTGGTCCGGGTCTTAAGTGGTTAATGAGTACTTGTAAGCACTGAATCTTAATCCCATATTGCATACTGAAAATTCAGTCACTAACATTATATGCTATGTATGTGTGTAACCACTTTATATATCAACCTGTCATTTTTTATTTCTAATTTGTAGAAACAAGAAATAAAAGTAGAAAACTTTAACATATTAGTGACCGTTAGTGATCTGAAATGTGGATGGCAAAGTGGATCCATTCAAGCTATTGGTGCACAATCAGTAGCCCCTTGGGTCATGAGTTAGCATTTCAGGGACCAGGGAGTAGTTGAGGTACACTATGGTTATTTGTTGCTAGCAGTGTCCATAGCACTGTTTTGGTTTCTTATGTGTGGTGCTGTTTCTGATTTTTTTTTTGTTTTCATTATGTGCAGATTATACAGCTGCTCCTGTTGCTAACTGGCAATGCTGCTTTTTCCAGGACTGATAATGCAGTAACAGGGCTGGTGCAAGGATTTTTGATACCCTAGGTAAAACCTAATTTTTCCGCCCCCTTGACTCCGCCCCAACTCTACCTCCTTTGCCATGGCCTTGTAACATGTGACCTACCTGACCCATACACTGACCTACCTGCCTGACACATACACTGACCTACCTATCTGATACATACACTCACCTACCTACCTGATACATACACTAACCTACCTGAGTCCTATTTACTGCATTACTCACAAACACCCCCCCCCATCCCCCACACACTTCTCGATGTAGATGAGGAGGATTCATCCTTCTCCTTACCTCTGCGCTTCATCGACCATCACATCAGGGCTCCCCTCACCACTGGGCGGGCAGTATTGATTAGGTGTTCCCTGCCAGCGCAGCCATCCAGACGCTCCATGGTGTCCCTGCTGGCCTGAAGGTCAACTAGTAGACACTGTACCTCTCGATGCTCCTATCTCCACCAAACCCCGCCCCTCCGCTGTACACACAGACACACATCGCCGCACCAGAGGACACGCTGGAGCAAAGGAGTCCCGGAGCGGCACTTTGTGAGGAGATGTGACAGCGGGTGCTCAGCGGGACATTGGCGGCACGCAGTGTATGTTTTCCCGGCCCGGCATTGAACAGGGGCAAGCTCATGAATGCCTGGAGTTTCACTGAGACAGAGGCCGTGGCTGCGCCCTAGGTGGTGGTGCTGCCTACTTCACCTAGTGGTGGCACCGGCCCTGGGCAGTAATGATGCAGTAGAGGGTGGTGCCTTATCAGATTTTCCACTATCTACTCAGTAAAAGCTGCTGTAAAAGGTGCTACTTTTAATAGCTTTAAAAATTCTAATATTTTGCTTTTATAATAAGGCTTGGTTGCCCAGATGTTTTCCTTGTGTAATATCAGTGGCACAATCATCACTTTGCAAGAAATAACCACAGTAATTAAGTCCCTTCATCCTCTGCCACCTCATTAGAATCTTTTACCATTATAATCATCATCAACATCATAGTCACCCTTGGCACATTTGCTAGAGATGTTAGTCTAAAGCCAACTATTTCTATTTTCACTTTTGTGCCAAGTTTTAAATCTAGGATTCAGCAATGATATCATCCTCTTCACAGTATTACCCCGGTCTTGTTCCTCCACTTCCTACTGCTACACATCACCTTCATACCTAACTCCATAAGTGCAGCAGTGAGCAAGGCACTGCACTTAGTTTTCTTATGTCATTGCATGTCAGAGAGTGAGATAATTCATGGAACACTTATCCCTGCCTGCAAATATTTTTTCCTTAATGAGCTTTGTAAGTGATAATTTTCCATTAACGGCTAGTTTACACTTGCTTCAAAATAAGGCTTTGGACACGCTTTGTTAAATTTTTCTGAAAGCTAGTCAAAGCTCGATCCTTTCACTAAACAAAATGGTTAGCTTACAGTCCTGTTTACACCTTGCTTTTGCTTTACTTTACATTAAAAATTATATCCCATGCAGCTTTAGTTGTGCTTCAAAGCGTCTTTAAAGCCTCCATAGAAGTCATAGCTCGCTTGAAGCCACACAGAAGTCCCAACGAAGCCTCACCAAAGCCTCATTGTAGCCCCATCAAAGGTTCAACGAAGCTCCGCCAAAGCCTCATCGAAGCCCCACCAAAGCATCATCAAAGCCTCATTGAAGCCCCGCCAAAGCATCAAAAGCATCAAGCAAAAGCAAGGTGTGAACAGGACCATAGGCTAACCATTTTATTTAGTGACAGAGGCTTTGACTGGCGTTCAGAGAGTTTTAACAAAGCCTGTCCGAAAACCATGGTTTGAAGCAAGTGTAAAGTAGCTCTTAGGGCTACTTCACACTTGCTTCAAACCAAGGCTTCGGACACGCTTTGTTAAAGCTCTATAAATGCCAGTCAAAACCTCTGTCACTAAATAAAGTGGTTAGTTTACTGTCCTGTTTACACCTTGCATTTGCTTTGCTTCAGATTTGCTTCAAAAATTATACCCCATGTCACATTAGTGTTGCTTCAAAGTGTCTTCAAAGCCTCCAAAGAAAACTCTATGACAAAGCTTGGTTGAAGCACTTAAAGCGCTTTTGAGAGGCTTTAATTTAGCTTTAGCTTTGCTGTGTTTTGGAGAAATTGTAGGTAGGAGATATCCACACACACACAGGGCATTTGTCAAGCTTCAACAAAGCATCACCAACGCTTTAACCAAGCATCACCAAAGCTTCATCGAAGCACCGTCAACATCAAAAACACATCATAAAAGCATGTTGAAGCGGTAAGCGCTTTAATGTGTCTGGAAGCCAAATCAAGTGTAAATGAGCCCTTAATAAATGGGAAGTTTTGGTTTGTCTAAATTGGCTACCAAAGACTTTCCCAACGTGACACAAGGGATCATTGATCAAAATAAATAAAGCTAGCTATTTACAAAGATAATATCGCAACCATCAATATCAGGTTTGGCTACATTTGAAGTGTTTTAAAAATGAATTGGTTTAGCTTAGATCCAACTGAAAAAATAGCAACAAAACTGGACTCAAGCTTTCTACTGGTAGTCTGAAAGGAACAAGGGAGGTCTTATTAGAATGACTCCTGCTGGACAGATTTTCTTTAAATAGGAAAAATCGGCCGTAAATAGGTTTCTAGGAGCAAACATATCTGTGCACTCCAATAAATTAAGGTATTGCTTGTTGCCATAGAATAGCTGTATGTATGTATAGACAAGGCAATCCATACCCCTTATGAACCAGGAGATGGGTTTCAAATATTGCATAAAGCATAAAAATGCTTTAAAAAACGGTTTGAGCTACATATTGTATAGGATACCAAATAGTTAAAACCAATAGCTTTCCTCGTTTCTTTATTTTACCTTGATTGTTGCAAAACCCTAAATGTTCTTTGCAGATATGATCATAATTCAAATCTGTACCAGCAGATTGCAGGTGTCATGAAAGTGAAAAAAGGAAAAGCCAGTTGCATATATTATCCATTGGGAATCATTAAGAATGCACACATTTTTTTTGCCAAATGATTCATATTCTATAACATATGTTTCCAACCATATGAAATCTTGTGGCAATTTCTGAACCTATATTGACTGTTAGTCTAAGCATTATTTTTTAAAATATTTTTCTGTGTACTGTCACCTTTTTGTGTTTCAGGCAAATGTTTTACCTGAAGAAAATAAATAAGAAAGCAGTATGTGTGTGGCTTAAAATTTGGATTGTAAAATTAATGTGATAAAACCTTAAGTTACCGATTTAATGAAGGGGGGGGGGATGATGTATAAGCATTTTAATACATATAACAATACTTTACATACTGTAAAATGTATTACATGCTTTTCTAAGAAAGGCATGGCTACAACCATGGAAGACCATGCAAACAGTAGGAGCCAAGTTGCACAAAGGGTTGCTCATTGTCCAAAAATGTCCAGATTGCCTAATAATTGCAAGCTTACTTAGGCTGTTAATACAATCAATTCTAATCACAGGTTAATCTGAGGCAGGCTTGAATATTTACAGTCTATTGGCTTCACAAGTGTTGGATAGTCCTCTATATGTAGTATTGAATGCTAGATTATCATGCCAAACTTGCTTGCATATCAATGCAATCACACACAATGGTTAAATCATTAAAATAATAATAATGATGCTCATCATCATTATAATACAGATGCATTACTAATACAACATTATTGTTAAAGTATAGATAACTGTGAAATATACAGTCATTATGGTAATTAAGGAGCAAGATTATCACCACCACTAATGAATACATAAGTGGATCATACAGTGAGCTTGGTGCGAAGTTATTCGCTTTAAGGTCATTACAAAAACCAAGGGAGACTTTCCACATCAGGAAGAAAAGAGATTTAAAGAAATCTATGATCACATAATGCACTTTTATTTTATAACATTAGCATTGTAATAACAATACAAATAATAGTTATAATTGACAATCCATCGTAAGCTTACTTGAAAAATCTCCTTTTATGTTGTGAGTGCTGCCTGTCTTCTTGTCATCTCTTTACACAATTTCCTGTATTCCCTGCATGCTTCAGCTTCTCCTCTGCTGTTTACTTGCATTTTCTAAGGACTACATACCCCATGGTACCTCGCTGCCTTCAAGCAGTGATTCCTGTACTGACTCCGCCTCCTGGGATTCCTCCTCTCAGCACCTCTGTAGTTCAGAGTACAGATGGGCTCTGTGAATTCTGAGGGCATAGTGAATAGGTGTCACAGAATTCAAGGAAGTAAATGTGTGGGGATCACCATAACGTAAGTTTACAAACTTCAAGATTGTTCATATTATTAGGACTAGAAGATAAATAATTGAAATACACAGTGAAAATTAATATATGATTTTACATTTTGACCATAGATACGCCCTAACCTTCACATATGAAAAGGCTTCTTCACAGTAAAGCTCCATTCACATCTAGGCTTTTTTACGCCCGATGCCGCATAAGCCAGAGGGGAAATTTAACATTCCCCTCTATGGAGATGGTTCACATCTCCACGCTGAACGCCGAAACGCCGGATGCCTGAAGCTGAAAACAAGTCCCAGATCCATTTTTTTCCGGCGGCTTCGGCGTTCGGCATAGGAGATAGTGGACCTCTCCAAAAAGGGGGGTTAAAAACGAGGCGTTTTGTCGCCGCAAATCACGGTACAAAACGCCTCACATTTGTCGCCGCAAATCGCGGGTCAGGACGCGCAATTAGGTGTGAATGCAGCCTAAAAGCTGTGAAAATGTGGAATAGAATCCCTTGAGAAATAGTTTCGGCCAGCTCAGTTATTTGTTTTAATAACATTGATTTGTAATAATACCAGAGATTGTTTATCTAGGGAATATCTAATTGACTTCAGAGGATCAGGAAGAAATTTCTTCCCCACTGGAGCAAATTGGATCATGCTTGGTTTTTTTCCTTCCTCTGGATCAACAGTGGTTATAGGTTTCCGTGTGAGGTTTTCTATTTTTATTTCTTACTATGGGTTGAATACATTTTTTTTATCAACTATGTAACTACAAACAGGGTAATATTGCCATTGAGATGTTTCTATGAAAAGGTTTAAACTGTCTGTAATTAATTTGGACTGCTATGAAAAAAAAACCTGGCCCCAGGAACAAGAAGAGCACAACATGTTATCTCATCTATAAGGCCCTTTTCACAAGGTTGGATCGATCGGGTCTGTCCGTCATTTTTTCAGGCGGAAACCAATTGGACCACCCATTCTCTATGAGGTGGTGACATGTGTCCGCTGACACCCACCGGGCATCTGATCTGTCAAAATTCACTGAAAACAGATGTATCACGATACGTTGGCCATCCATCCAGTGGATCGAATGACAATCGGATGGAAATGGACATGCAGAGCGGACACAGACCTGTCATCTGCCTGCCCAGTGGGAATCAGCGGGGATCAGTGGAGAGATTCCCCTGTTGAGCAGGTGGATTCTGCTTGGACGGATCCACCCCATGTGAAAGGGGCCTAAGATTGTTATGAAACATTTAGCACGTTTAAATGTTCGTATCTTGGAATGCTTCAGGCAATATTAGCCACAATGGACCAGATTCTCAAAGCTGTTACGGCGGCGTATCTCCAGATACGCCGCCGTAATTTCAAATATGCCGTATGTTTACGCCGATTCTCAAAGGCAGACACGTTAAAAAAATAGGCTTTTTCCTCCGACCTAACTTGTCTACGCCGGCGTATATTTGTGTGCAATTATACGCTGGCCGATAGGTGGCTATATGAGGGGTAACTTTGCGTAGGTGAGGCGTACGCAATGTTAAGTATAGACGTCGGGACAGCATCGTATTTTACATTGTTTATGTCGCTTGCGTAAGTCGTTCGTGAATAGGGATTTGCGTAAGTTCCGTTTACGTCGCAAGCATTGACTATTTGCGATGTGATTTTGCGCATGCGCAGTGGGAAACCTCCACGGCCGGCACATGCGCCGTTCAAAACAAACATCAAAAACGTGGGGTCACAACACATTTACATAAAACACGCCCACTTCTTCCACATTTGAATTACCCGGGCTTACGCCGGGCCATTTACAATACGCCGCCGTAACTTAGGACACAAGTGCTTTGAGAATATGGCACTTGTGTCCAAACTTGCAGCGGCGTAGTGTAAATGTGATGCGCTACGCCCCGCTGGCATTCACGCCGGGATACGAGAATCTAGCCCAATGCCTTTATATAACGTTTGGAGAGCCAGACCATCCTACTTCAGGCAGGTGCATTTCAGGGAATTTAGTTTTGCCCACAGGACCATGGTCCAATTTACCTGTAATCCCCTATGCCTCACATGTCTAAAAACTGCAAGTAACATACATAAATATGTTTTATATGTGCTAAAAGTAAATTACCTTATATTTCATATTCCCCAGAGACAACAGTATGTAAGTAATAGACGTATGTTAGGAGAATAAAACAAAGAGGGCCACCACATAAAATCTTGCTGCCCTATGTAACCTTTCCACATACCCTTCACAGGCTGAATGCATAGTCTGAACTTGTGACCTTATCTGGCAATGGCTGTCAGTATAATGCCAATAGTTATTAGGAGCCCTGGTAGAAACAGATGTTCTCCCTAGTGTGCACATCCCTGATGTGAATGAATGCATTGAGATTTTAACATAAAATTAACAAGATTCATGTAATATAATCCTGCATGTTACTCAGTTCTTTCAGCAGATTGCAATAGCTTACACGGCATCCTCCTCCTTCAGAAGGGTTAATTTACTAAAGGTGTAGAGACTGTTCCCATAGCAAAATACATGTTCATTTTCAATATCCAATCTTGTGCAAGGAAAATGGGAAAAAAAATGGGTTTGAGCTTGCACATGGTTGAATTATTAAAGTGAAGAAATCTCTACCTCATTCACTAGAAAAGTGCTTAAGAACAGTTGTTACTCCTTTAGTAGATTAACTCAATAGATTTTTGTTATGGTGAAAGGTAACAGAAGGAAAGTTCAGTGAATGATAGGCGTATAGATCAGTGTAAAGATTCTTACACTCTGTTAAAATGTATTTAAAAATATAAAAAAATGTGTTAAAATAGGATGTATTACAACTGTTTCCTCTAATGTACATAAGCGATAAAATAACAGGATTTGCATATTTGATCACATAATGGAAAGTTCAATGTATTATATATTTTATGCATTTACACGTTAGCATGCCTAATAATATAACATTTTAACAAAATATGCCTATAATTCTTTATATAAAGCATTTTTATGATCAAAAAATAATCACATTACAGGTAACCCCCGGATTACAAACAAGATAGGGTCTGTAGGCTTTTTCTTAAGTTGAATTTGTTTGTGAGTCGGAACAGGTACATTTTTTAAGTGTAGCTCCAACAAAAAAAAATCATTTACATTTTTTTGAAATAGCATAGGGAAGGGTTAAAACCCCTGTAACGTTTGTTTTGCTGGCTGTGCCCCTGTTCAGAAGATTTCACCTCACTTTCTGTCCCTGTGACTATTGGATTTTCAACATTTTGGGTTATTGTAGAAACAAGTATTGGTGATACAGCTCCAGTATAGAGACACCGTTGTCCGATGATAACTCTTAGGCCGCGTACACATGATTAGACATGTTCGAGGAAACATGTCCGACAGACCGTTTTCTTCGGACCAGGCTGAAGTGGTCTGTTGTACGTACACACCATCGGACCAAAATCCCCTCGGACAAGAACGCAGTGACGTAGAACACAGCGACGTGATAAAAAAACGAAGTTCAATGCTTCCAAGCATGTGTCGACTTGATTCTGAGCATGCGCGGGATTTTGGTCCGATGATTTCGTGTACTAACCATCGAACATGTCCGACTGACAGGTTTCCAGTGGACAGGCTTCTAAGCATGTTTTGAAACTTTTGTCCACTGGAAAATGGTCTGATAGGCCGTACACACAATCGAACATGTCCGCTGAAACTGGTCTGCGGACCAGTTTCAGCGGACATGTTCGATCGTGTGTACGTGGCCTTAGAGGAGTGGATTTCCTTTCCTAGGGGTAGATTTCCTCTCACTTCCTGTTGTCTCCCTTCATTTGTAAGTAGGAGTCGTTTGTAATTAGGATATGGGAACATTCTTTAAGAACAGAAGGGGGATATGTGTAGAAGGGTATTTTTGGGAAACATTTACCCTTTTAGGGTTCCCAAGAAAACTAAAAGACCAATAAATTCTACCAGTCATCACAATCGGAGAAACTTGAGTTATAAACTGTCCCTTCAGAGAAAATTAAATGACTATGAAGGATTATGACATTTGAATAGGTATTTAAATATTTGGTCTTTGTAATTTACAACAACAACAACAAAAAGTCAACGCAATAGAAGATCAGTTATATATGAAAGTAACAATTATCTTGTCATAAGATCCTTTATAGGCTCACAATAGTCAGTAATATTAACATTTCTAATTCACTCCCAGCAGCTCTCTGGCTTTTAAATTGTTCACAACTTTGGTACCAGCTGATTGGGTTTGGTAAGATGTCTTTATTTTTAAAGCACCAATACCGTACTTCATTCATCAATTCATATTTTGTTTTTAGTAATAAAAATTGTACCTTTAAAGCGTCAGTAAATCCCACTTGGTCGAAAATAAATAGCTCCTAGGCATACACTGTTAGATATTCACCCTCGATGCAGCCAGTTATGTCACTGGTGCACGCACTCCAAATGTCCGGCATACCTTCAGAGCTTTGATCCGGAACTGAGTGACCTAATTGCGGCTCCAGTCAATCACATAGCCGGAGCGTACGAACCCGAAAGAAAGACCTAGGCTGAATGATTGTGAAAAAAAAATACAAAAAAGGCACAGATTTTTTTTTATAAATAAGTGCTTTCCATAAGACCTGAATCCTATTGTCCCTTCTAAAAAGTTATTTAGGTAGAGGTAATGGTTACCAATTAGCTGACCAATCAGTGACTCTACAGAAACTATGGTTCACATTTTGGCATAAACTGCGTGACTAATACCAAAATAATCATGTGATTGCAGTGCTTGCTATACTGTTTTTACATTTTTTTTTTAACATATTAATAGCAGTTTACATCTGCTTTAGGGTTGAAGTTAAATCCATAAATCTGTCAGACAAGACTGTGCTGCAGGAAACCATATTCCCTGCTACAGAATGTTATCTGGATACAGTTCATGTATTGCACACAGATATCCCAACTTGATGGGGTTGATTTGCTAAAGAAGTGAAGAATTTTTGCCTTTAAAATACATTTTCACTTTGCAAAGTAAATTTACTCTTAGCTTAGTGAAGCTACATGAACATTCACGTTGCAAAATTTAAATTTACTTAAACTAATGAATGAGGAGATGTTATGCTGACTTCAATCATCGAATCACATAGAAGTTAAAAAATATATATATATTTTTTATTCCTTGCACTTGATGGTGTATCCTTTGCAAATTACATTTTCACTTTGCTTTATCTCATTCACTAAGCTAAGTAAAAATTCAGTTTGTAAGCTGAAAATATTTTTTTTATAGTGAGAAGCTTCTTTAGTAAATCAACGTCAATGTTTGCAAATCAATTTTTGTAAAAATACACAGTATGCTCACCTAATCACCTAATAGGAGTATCAGTTTTCCAACAGATAATACAGATAAACTTCTAGATGCAATTATTACAACTCTGTTCTCTTTTATTTATTTCTTTAGCAGTTTTAAAGAATACATGGTTCCATTCCAAGGATTCAACACACAGAGTATCTGATTTGAGGAAAGAAACTGATGTGAGACAGACGTTCAAGACCCAGGATCCTTTGCTTTGACCATTGTGGTTTATTATGCAGAAGAAGATCACATGCAATTTAAATTAAAGTTTTATTTAATAAACCTTTACTGGGCACGATCTGAGAAACAAATTCTAAAATTATAGCTACATTAAATGTTTCATTCTTACTGTCCTTGCATTACATATTATATTTCCTACATCTGTAGATTAAAGGGGAGTTCCACCCAAAATTTCACTTTTTAAATATAAATACCCCTGTAATACACACGCTTAATGTATTCTAGTAAAGTTAGTGTGTAAACTAAGGTCCGTTTTGTTAGGTTGTTACAGCATTTAGATTAGTTTATAATCTAGAAATAGACTATAGCCATCTTAAGTGTGGGCATCATGAAGCCAGACTGTATGACTTCCTGGATTACAGCTTTGCATATCAGTGCTGCACAAGCGATGTAATAGGTTTCAGTCAGGTTTGCAAGGACTTCTGGGAAACATGATGCCTATCCCAGAAACCCTTGTGAATAGCCATGTGACTTAATAGCCTAGGCTAATAAGGAGAAGGAAGTAATGAGGGACTACAAAATAAAGGTATTTACAAGCAACAAAATAGATAAAAATTGTCCATTCTGAACACTATGAGATTAGGGCATGCAGCACAGACAAACATAAAAAAATGGGTGCAACTCCACTTTAAGAAAACACAGAATTTAACATTTTAATGCATTAGGTTAAGACATTTTCTAATGGACTGCAGTATACAAATGTTTTTTTTTAATCAAATAAGTTTTACACATAAATTGAATAACTCCTAATATGTACTGCAAATATATATTCTTTTAATTAACTGCAATTGATTAAGGAAGTGGAAAATTTGGTGTCTAAGTTTAGGGTCACGTGACAGCTTTTCCAGCAGCTATTCCTTCAGTTATTGTATAAAATAAAATATTGCATTAAGGCAGCCTATTACAAATAATGAGGTGTTGATGCACCAAAATATCCCCAAAAATTAAAATGTTACATGCAATGCATAAAAATACACTATGGTGCACTGTGTCATGATGTACTGCAACACATGTGTGCTGCTCTACCATTTCTGTTTCAATTGTATTTATTAAAGATTTTTTTTTAAATAAAGTGAATTCCAGTATTAATTTCAAACAATACGCAATATCCACAATTTAAATTGCATATAAAATAAGACCAAAAAAGTTACGTCAGGATGGCATTTAAAATTAATGACATTATGACACAGCAACGTATGCATGCCATGCAAAGGTGTAAATTGGCCTTTAGTGTGTCATGATTGCTGTACCAACTCAATATGTGAGGCATTAGAAAATTCCCCTGTCAGAAGATGATAATGCTTTTGTCTGAATTCCTATAGGCTCCCACATGGAAACAAAATATTGGTAATTTCCACAATTTTGTGTATATTCAAATAATAGAGTAGTGCTCTAAAACAATTAGCACCACAACCTTCAGTGAAATATAAAGTACTGCGTAGAGGGTTCTTTACTGTAAGAGCGGCAAGGATGTGGAAGTCCCTTTCACAGGTGGTGGTTTAAGCAGGGGCATCGATAGTATCAAAAAACTATTAGATAAGTACCTGAATGACCGCAACATACACGGATATACAATACTGTCATACTGACATATAATCACACACATAGGTTGGACTATATGGACTTTTTTCTTTCAACCTCACCTATTATATAAGATAAATAGAAGTAAATATGCAAATAAATATAAGTTAAATTGAATTAATTAAGCTCTGAGTATTGTAGTGAATTCCACAAGAAACCGATGTGTTCCAAAAGAAAACATCCCTCCTTTCAAAAATGTTTGTAAGTGAAATTGATTTAGGGTGGAGGGAGGGTGGTGATCTCACACTGCAATAGAGAAATATATGTTCAAATTTTTTGAAGAAAGATTTAAAAACAGAGAAGTTTTCTTTTGGAACATATTTCTTGTGGCATTCACTGGTATAAATAGACTTTTATTATAAATAGACTTTTATTAGTTTTGTACACTCAAAAAAAAATTCTGACATGAAAAGTTTCTTCTGATTGTACTCTAATGCCTTGTACACATGGCCGGACTTTTGACCGTCCGCCGTGAGTCCATTGGACGTCAGACGGAAAGAAAGAGAACAGATTCTCTATCTAAGGTCCGTCAGACTTCCGACAAAAAAGTCAGATGGAGGTTACACACAGCCGGACTTTCCGAGAAGAAAAGCCTGTCTGACTTTTTTTCCCGGAAAGTCCTGCCGTGTGTACGAGGCATCATGGTTACAAAAATGAAGAATTACTTTTGCTGAAAATCAGCTTCTCAAGAATCCATCGCAGCAATCCATAACCAAAATATTTTTCTAACTTTCTTGTTGGGATGGAAGGCAGAGAGTTTAAATGTCATACTCTACCACCCCTCCGCTGTGTTTTTTTAGAAACAAGGTAAAAAAGTCTCATAACTATTATATTCTAGAAAGGAAATTATATTGGGGTTGTCATGGAGGATTCCAGGAAAACAAATTACTGATCAGATTAAGTCTTAAATTGCAGTTCTTTCCCCTGGAAAAACCCCAAATTAATGTTTAAAAGAAAAAGTACAGGGAAACAAGACAGAAGTTATATTATAAAATCACATTTGTAGAGGTGAGATACTTTTATACTATACTGGATGTAATCACAACATTGTTCTGAGGTAGTTAAAATAGACACAATATTCATTCTCCTTTGTTGTCCCGAAAGAGATATGTAAAGAAGTTACTAGAGTTTTAAAATAAATAATTAATATTGAAAAATATTGAAAAAGAAACTGAACTACTGAAACCAGCAGCTCCCTGCAAAGCAAATAGTTACTAGTAACCTGCCCCTCTGCCCACACCTTCAAACTCCTCTGCCTTTAAAAGAGAAGCTTCCTGAAATATCTGGCCCCACGCTGCATCCTGTGGTTCCTTCTGTAGAACACACATCACTACTGTATCCGGTGGAGAATGATAGAAGAATCCACAGCACATAAAGGGAGGATGGTAGAATCCAACTATTTTGAAAGTGTTAATAATAGATTATCTTTCAAAAAAAATCTCTCTTCAATGCAGAAGAGCTCGTTGGTGTGGGAAGCTGGAAAGGACTTGTTTATGTAACCCTCATGCTAGGGTTACATAAAAGGAGGATTTGGAAAAAAAAGTTGTCAAGATTTTGGTTTGGACCAATAATCTGTTTAGAAACAACGCAGAGTCTGATATAGAGAAGCCCCGAGAGCTCCTTTGGCCCCTCTACAGATGCTGAAGAGATTAGAGACCCCCCTGCCCCTCCAACATACACACACTAAGGCCTAGCTAGGCTGAATAACTCTTGTATTCTGAAAAGATGTATCCACAGCCTCTTAAGGCAATTGGGACTCCTGCTTAAACTTAGCTTCCTGACCCAATAGCTTGTGAGTAGTATCTTATTTATGAGTTGTCATGGAAGATGAACTGGACAATATTTTTTCTCAAAAAAACTCTTTAAAATGTAAAAACAAATTCTTACTTTTACAGTGTTCATTTACTTTACACTCCTTGTTATATCATCATGTAGAAGTTTGCTGCTCTAACATCTTTCATAACAGGCCCAACATTTCATTCCACATTTGTTGCAGTTCTGCAGATCTAGACTAATATCATGGCTTATTGGCTAAACTACTAAATTCTCTGGTCCTCCTCTTATGATATGTTAAAGGGTTAATTTTTTATTTTCTAAATAGGTTCCTTTAAGTTAGTGCATTGTTGGTTCACTTACCTTTTCCTTCGATTTCCCTTCTAAAAAAAAAATCTTTGTTTTTTTTTGTCTGAATTTTTCACTTCCTGTTCCTCTCCAGTAAGCTGTTCTGGCTGACTAACCTCTGCTCGGATTATGGTGGCAAGTTTACTGAGGAGAAACAGGAAGTGAGAAATTCAGACAAAGAAAAAAAATTAGACGGGAAATCGAAGGAAAAGGTAAGTGAACCAGCAATGCACCTATTTAGAAAATATAAAACAAACCTTTAGTACCCCTTTAAGTCCCAAGCTCTTCTGGGTTCTATCTTCCTTCAGAATCTCTTTTTGGTTTTTAGAAATATCTTTTATAGGTTAAAGTGTCTGCTATTTAGAATAGACGGAGTGGTGGGAGGAGAACTGGAAGATAAGCAGGACTTTAAAATCACAGCAATGAAGGCATTGATGTAAAAATCAGTACACGCTAAGGTCTTCTCTCTACTTTACACAGTTAAATCCTTTTCAAGTGTAGGTGACTGTTGCTCATCAACTGCCAATGAAAAAATGATTTATTCATAGAGTGTTTATCATTGAAATTTTTGGTCATGTATTGTATTAATTGCAATAAAGGAATGTTCATTCCATTCCAGAATTATGTTTTGTTTTTATTTTCTTTACTTCCCCTAGCTATATGTTTCAATTGTCTAAACAGTAAAAAGTTACCAATCCACTTACCTGAAATACAGCCTCCTGGCAAACTTCACTGTGTGACTTGCCCATCATTTCACCACAAAAGCACACTTATGTACTAAGCACATATGCAGATGAATCACCATTCTCTTTACTAGAAGTTCATCAAAAATTAACAAGCTGCATAGGGATTTCCACTGAAATAAATTGATGACTGCTTATGTAGGGATGGGTAGTGAAGGTCACCAGGAAGCTGAGTTTCAGGTAAGCATACTTTATCACAATTATGTTGATGGAAGTCGGCCTGAAAAGGAGAAGTACATCAAAAGTGCGAATCCTTTAAAGTTTGTGTATGAATACAGAATAACCTATTTTATTTTGGTGCATTTAGGATTAGGAAAAAGCAAGGTAAGATTGGCAAATTATCATGAGGTAAAGTTATCAACAGCACATCCTTTTTTAACAGAAATCACATTATTGGTTTAAAAAATAGAAAGCTAGATCAATAAAGTGAAGGGGAACAAAATACAAAACTGCACTTGTGACAACAAATATACAATGCGTTTAACTTAAAAAAGTTGATTTGGGACTCCCCAGGTTTAGATGCACATTATACTGTATATACTGCAAACGCTCTCCATCTGTGTGCTGATCACATTGGTGATACACAAGTTTTGTGTGTTACCTAAGTATATACACTGCATCGTGCCTTAATAGGAGGGGGGGATCAAGTTAGTAGTTTAACTTCTCCAAGTCAAAATTTGCTATTTTATCTTTGTTCTGTATTTATTCAGTTCTGTCCATTGCCATTTTAATAAAATGTTACAGAATTTTTGCTTTAAGAGCTTCACAAGATAGTAGAAGGAGTTGGACCATTGCCAAAAGACAACTACAGCGTAGAACTATAGTTCTGAGAGGGTGTCATGGACATCCTACCAGAACTCTGCCCCCAGCGCACCCCCTGCGGTGTTCATTGGGTGTGCTCTGTGACTGCTGCATCTTTCAGCTGATCACAGATCGGGGAAAGGCCAATCATAGCAGTCCTTTACCATGTGATCAGCTGTGTCCAATCACAGCTGATCACATGTAAACAGTCTTTCTGATTTTCGGCAGTCCTTTCCTTGTACACTGTCATTGTGTGAGGAAAGCATTTTTGATAACCAGCAAGGCTGTCAGCACACTGTTTACACTGATAATCACGGCACTGATCATCAGTATACTGATAATCGGTGCAGCTCCATCAGTGCCCATCAGTGCAGCTTATCATTCCCCATCAGTGCTGTCTATCAGTGCCCATCAGTGCCACCTATCGATGCCCATCGGTGCTGTATCATCAGTGCCACATCATAAGTGCCAATAAGTTCTTCCAATTCACTGTCCATTAGTGTTGCCTCATCAGTGCAGCCTCATGAGTGCCCATAAGTGCAGCCTATCAGTGCTGATTTGTGCAGCCTTATCAGAACACATCAGTGAAGAAGAAATTTTTTAGAACAGAAACTAAGATTTTTTTTTTTTAAATGTCAGTCTTTTTTTCGTTTGTTTAGCAAAAAATTTAAAAAAAACAGTGGTTATTAAATACCACCAAATGAAAGCTCTATTCGTGTTAAAAAAAAAAAAAAAGATAAAAACGTAATTTGGATACAGTGCTGCAAAACTGCACAATTGTCATTCAATGTGCGACAGCCAGTAAGTCTATTATTTTTTTATTTCATTTACCAGCCCAAGACAAAGCGGCAGTTGGAAAGTTGAGACAAACTATTTATCTCTAAAAAGCGTGCTTACAATGGTTTGCTTTTATTCACTGCTGTAAAACATTTATAACAAAAGGAAAACAAATCATTCCTTGTAACTACTTATAAAGTGGAGTTCAGTTAGGCAAGTCCATCTAAATCTTTTAGTCTTGTTATGCCTGGTACACATGGTAAGTTATTTTTTTTCCGTTCAACCCAGCAGGATGAAAAAAAAAAAAAACTGAGGAGCTAGCAAGCTAACTTTGTTATGTTAGTACAGCGATCTCCCTACTGTGCTATTGTGGTCAGTGCTCGCAGCTCGCAGCATGTTGTTGTTGAGTTTAAACGCACAATGATATACGTCGACAGCATGACAGTCAGAAGGACGTATATATATGTCCCCTTTAAGATTGCGGCATTGTGGACGCAAGCTCCGTGACTCCGACCACGAAATCCCGCAGACTCAATGTCCGCGGGCATACCGCGATCGTATCACGGTGAGGAAGAATGGGGAAATGCTGATGTAAACAAGCATTTCCTCAGTCTTCCTAGTGACAGGACAGTGTCCACAGCTTCCTGTAATTGTAAGCTGTGATCACTGTCATGTCACAGTAAGCCTATCCCCCCTACAGTTAGAACACATCCCTAGGGCACACTTAACCCCTTCAGTGCCACCTAGTGGTTAGCCCCTTCACTGCCAGTGTCATTTTCACAGTAATCAGTGCCTTTTTTATAGCACTGATCGCTGTAAAAATGACAATGGTCCCAAAAATGTGTCAAAAGTGTCTGATGTGTCCGCCATAAAGTCGCAGTCATGATAAAAATTGCAGAAATAATAATAAAAAAGCCATAATTCTATCCCCTATTTTGCGCAAACCAATCAATATACGCTTATTGCGATTTTTTTTTACCAAAAATATGTAGAAGAATACGTATCGGCCTAAACTGAGGGAAATTTTTTTTTTATATATTTTTTGGGGGATATTTATTATAGCAAAAATTGAAAAATATTGAATTGTTGCTCTATTATTGTTTATAGCTCAAAACATTTTATCCGTAGAGGTGATCAAATACCACCAAAAGAAAGCTTTATTTGTGGGAAAAAAAGGACATCAATTTTGTTTGGGAGCCACGTTGCACGATCGCGCAATTGTCAGTTAAATCTACGCAGTGTCGAATTTCAAAAAGCGGCCTTGTCTTTGACCAGCAAAATGCTAAAGTGGTTAATACCGCTTTAAAAAAAAAGAAAAAAATTGGAAGACATTTTTAATGTAAGAATATAATCTAATTTACCAGAAATTGGTTTTCTGTATTTTGCTTTGCATAGCTTCTATGTACCTGTCCATACAATCCCCCTACTGATTTCCAATGTAATTTGTGTTTTAGTTAAATTGATGCCTATAAATTGTGCTATTACACATTGTAATAATCCTTCCCAATAGACCTTGCATGATAAACATGTAATTAGTTTGCAGTATACAGATTTGCACCTACTTCTGTAGAATTCTGGGATTGATCTAATCCTAAAACAGGCCACCCCCTTCAAAATACCTATACTAACTGCTGAGTCTAGTCACGTGATCTCCCCTGTGTTAGCCAGTACTGAGTAGAGGAGATGATTGGAATGTCCAAGGAGTGACGTCACCCATAGGTTTACTATGGGTCCTCCGTTGTCAGCGCCGCCTCCTCTCCCCTGAAGCCACTCCATTTGACATGGGCAAGCGATCACGTGACTGGACCAGAGTGGGCAGGAAATATGTACTGTGTTAAACCCAACACTGTCTTAGGAAAATGTGATCCCACATATAAGGGTTATCAAGTTATACAAAATCTCAAACTCACTGCAAATTAAACTGAAATTGAAAACAATAAAATAATAAAAACCATATGTCAATTTATAGAGTTCATAAAATAAAGTGCACATTTGGAGCTGCCTTCTAAGTGCAAAAAAATCGGATTAATCTTCTAAAATGTAATTCGTGCTCTTAAATTCTTGTGACGTTACACCAGACCTGGAGCGCACGCTGTGGAGTATTAAAAAAATAGCATTTTACAAGCTACCATATTTATCAGTGTATAACACGCACAGGCGTATAACACGCACCCTAACATTTAGAGGGAAGTTTCAGAAAAAAAACTTTCCACAGCCCCCTGCGTATAACATGCAGGCACAGTTTACCTTCTATTTTCAGGGTAAAAAAGTGAGTGTTATACGCCAATAAATACTGTATTTTACAAGAGTTTTACCTGTGAGTGTTACATTTTTTTAAATTCTTTTAGTAAAATGGAATTATGCAATGGATATCTCCTGAATCTCCTTACATGCCATCATAATTGAGAGATCTATGGTCCTACTGTGACACATGGAGGAATTAGGACCTATCTGTCATAAGAAGAACCTAAGGATTGCTTTTATACTGACAGGCACAATATCCATTAGGAGTCAGTGAGGGAGGGCACATGAGGAGGCGAGCATGGCACCTTATTGCCCTCATCTGCACTTTACTGTCATAAGAATATTGGAGCAATATTACACTTTACAAGATTAATATGTTTTTTTGTTTTTTTTTGTACTTAGAAGGCAGCACAAATATGCACTTTATTTTATGAATTCTATGAAGGGACATGCGATTTTTATTTTTTACTATTTTATTGTTTTGAATTTCAGTTTAATTTGCACAGAGTGAGTTTGAGATTTTGTATAACTTGATTACCCTTATATACGGGATTACATTGCCTTAAAGGAACACTTAAGGTTCGTTTTTTATTAGATCAATTGATTGCTGTAAGCTAGAGCATTTAAATATCACTTACCTCGTTTTTTCTTTTGACTTCCAAAATACAGTAATCCAGGTTTGAAAATGCCATTTCCTGTCTCTCCTATTCTTGCTTTCCACCAGCACCTGCATGGTGGAAAGCAGAATGTGCTCACCCCCTCGCTATGACTCCCCTGTGTGAAGATGCTCTCTTAACCCTCATAGGCATGGAGGCTAAGCCTAATAGGAACTGTAGTTCCCATTAGGCCGTGATGTAGCGAGAATGAATGCGCACCGCAAACCAGGAAGTCAGTGAGAATAACGATTCAGGAGTGACGGAGGTGAATAAAACAGCTCGATTTCAACAGGTATCAAACTAGTTATAATGTAAAACATTACTTTTTACTTTATCAGCTCCTGTCAGACTTTAATTTAAGAGGAAAATATTTTTGTCTTTACAACCCCTTTAAGACAGCGCTGGGTTTAACATAGCATATATAAAGAGACACTTCACCGTGTACCATAGCAGCAGCCTATAAATAAAATTAGTAGCCACACTGTAGCGCGGGAACACCAATATCAGAGGAAATATATATGTATATGGATCCTTCTTCCACGGTAAGTAAATATTTTGTAGATCAGGGATATGCAATTAGCAGACCTTCAGCTGTTGCAGAACTACAAGTCCCAAGACTCTGACAGCCACAAGCATGACACCCAGAGGCAGAGGCATGATGGGACTTGTAGTTTTGCAACACCTGGAGGCCCGCTAATTGCATATCCCTGCTGTAGATGTTTGAAGGGAGATGGGAGCAGTTTTAGGATTAGTTAGATCGATCCTGAAATTGTACTTTAAAATGATTGTACAGTACATTTTGTACATAGTTTCTTCTAGGCTAAAAGGTACCATTATATGCATTCTTCTGCATCCAGCAGGTAAAGTTTAAAGACTCTTTGTATGTGTTTTCCTTTGTTTCTTTTGTTACCTTTTTATGAAAATTATGTTATTTACAGAGCTTAATAGCTCAAGCTGAAATGTACATATACAAGTTCAAGTGACCCTGCCATCAAAAGGGAAGCCCTTTAAATAAAATATCATCTATACTTACCTTTCTGGCTGCCTGCATCTTCAAACACCACCACTTTACCGATCGTCAGCTGCTATAGGTATTTGACCCTGCTGAGTGCGTTAAATACCCACTCCTCCTGCCACATAGTGGTTACTCCTGCCAGCTTATACATCCTGTAGTGATCTACAAGACAGTAAATACAGGATGCGGTGGGAGGAGCTGGTATTCATATATTCAGAAGTGTGAAAAAGCTCAAGTGGCCAGGGAACCGGAAAAGAGTTTCTTTCAAGGTTGAACCCTAAGGGGCTGATGTACTAACGGCAAATAGACTGTGCACATTGCAGTTGCTACAGAGCTTAGTAAATGGGCAGCATTATCTTCCATCATCCAATCATGTGCAAGCGAAAATGCTGAGTTTTTAAAAAAATGTATTCGCTGCATGTGATTGGGTATTGTTTGTGAAGCTTTACCTCATTAAGTAAGCTCTGGAGCACTGAACTTGCAGAGTGCAACTGCATTTTGCAAAGTGCACAGCCTATTTGCCTTTAGTAAATCAACCCCTAATTCCCTCTCTCTAAAAAACTGTTTTCAATGACAAAAATACTTTTTGGACAGATGGTGCTGCCTGCCACTGAATACAAAATGTTACTGAAACTGAAACAAATACGGTACATCAGTAGATGTTTGAGTTAGGAATAGATTGATGTCAGGCAAAGATATCAGTACTCTGAGCACTGAAGGTGCATTTTATGTTTTAGAACACAGAGTTTAGAGCAAATTTTGGGAACAAATATGTTTTTATTAACATTTTTCATCCTCATTTCTATGGTTGTACACTCCTCACATTTTTGTAAATATTTTATTATATCTTTTCATGTGACAACACTGGAGAAATGAAAATTTGCTTCAATGTAAAGTAGTGAGTGTACAGCTTGTATAACAGTGTACATTTGCTGTCACCTCAAAATAACTCAACACACAGCCATTAATGTCTAAATCGCTGGCAACAAAAGTGAGTACACCCCTAAGTAAAAATGGGGCCCAAAATGACACTATTTTGTGTGGCTACTATTATTTGCCAGCAACGCCTTAACCCTCTTGGACATGGAGTTCACCAGAGCTTCACAGGTTGCCACTGGAGTCCTCTATAACTGCTCCATGAGGACATCACAGAGCTTGTGAATGTTAGAGAACTTGCGCTCTTCCACCTTCCGATTGAGGATGCCCCACAGATCATGCAGACATGCTTGGCCAGTCCACCACCTTTATTCTTGGAATACTGCCCTGCGGTCCAGTCTCCAAAGGGAAGTGGATCGTGCTCTGCTTCAGGATGTCACAGTACACTCAGTTCCCTCAATGAACTGTAGCTTCCCAGTGCCAACAGCACTCATGTAGCCCCAGACCATGACACTCCCACCACCATGCTTGACTGTAGGCAAGACACACGTGTCTTTGTACTGGTTACCATCACACACACTTGACACCATCTGAAAAAAAAAAAAAGTTTATCTTGGTCTCATCAAACCACAGGACATGGTTCCAGTAATCCATGTCCTTAGTCTGCTTGTCTTCAGCAAACTGTTTGCAGACTTACTTGTGCATCATCTTTAGAAGAGACTTCCTTCTGGGACAACAGCCATGCAGACCAATTTGATGCATTGTGCAGCGTATGGTCTGAACACTGACAGGCTGACCCCCACCCCTTCAACCTCTGCAGCAACCTGTCTTGTTAAACTGCTGTATGGTCTTGAGCACTATACTGCAATTCAGTTTTAGGGTCTTGGCAATATTCTTAAAGACTAAGCCATCTTTACGTAGAACAACAATAATTATTTTTCAGATCCTCAGAGAGTTCTTTTGTTCCAGTTCCAGTGACCAGTATGAGAGAGTTATGCCACGTACAGGCGATTGGACATTCCGACAACAAAACCGTGGATTTTTTTCTGTTGGATGTTGGTTCAAACTTGTCTTGCATACACAAGGTCACACAAATGTTGTCGGAAATTCCGAATGTCAAAAACAAAGAAAAATGAAGTTCAATAGGCAGTGCGGCTCTTCTACTTGATTCCGAGCATGCGTGGAATTTTGTGCATCGGAATTGTGTACACACGATCAGAATTTTCCGACAACAAAATTTGTTGTCGGAAAATTGGAGAACCAGCTCTCAAATTTTTGTTGTCAGAAATTCCGACAGCAAATATCCAATGGAGCCTACACACAGTCGGAATTTCCGACAACAAGCTCCCGTCAAACATTTGTTGTTGGAAAATCTGATCCTGTGTGTGCGGCATAACTCTCTCATACTGGTCACTAGAAGTCCAACAGGGAACCCCATGGCAAAAGAACTCTCTGAGGACCTGAAAAAAATTATGATAACACCAAATTTAACACACCTGCTCCCCATTCACACCCGAGACCTTGTAACACTAACAAGTCGAATGACACAGGGGAGGGAAAATAGCAAATTTGGCCCAATTTTGATATTTTCACTTAAGAGTATACTCACTTTTGTTGCCAGAGGTTTACACATTAATGGCTGTGTGTTGAGTTATTTTGAGGGGACAGCAAATCTACACAGTTATACAACTGTTATACTGTTATACAAGCTGTACACCCACTACTGTACATTGTCATTTCTTCAGTGTTGTCAGAGAAAAAGATATAACAAAATATTTCCAAAACTATGAGGGGTGTACTCACTTTTGTGACATACTGTATATATTTATTACCTCTTACAGAGATTACAGTGCTCCCACTGACAATGCTTACATCTGTTTTTTTTCTTTCGAAGGATGGAGCCATTGTGGTTTTGGCATCATCTAGGATCAGTGTAAAGCATCAGACTGTGTGCTTTGCCCCTAGTAAATTTAGGCTTAGCCTTGCTATTTAAAATTGTCCTGCTGGAGGCCTCTTTTAAATTGCTGTGTCACATGGGGTATTCTATTTCTTGTAGTAGAAAGAAAAAAGAAGAGGGCGCCAATGAGTTAAACGACAGATAGCTTTAATTAGTTATAGATCACAGCATCCACTTACATATGAAAAGTTGGGAGTCCAGTATGTAGATCCTGTATAAAAGTCTCTATTGTGGCGTCCTTCCGCGCTGGTTGTTGGCTGAGAGTGCTCGCAAGCCTTACGGTGTCCGTCTGCCCAGATCGTCGGTAAACCGGCTAGCATGGAGTCGCGGTGACGTCACTGGGTTGCGACGACGTTTCGGAGCTTGAGCCTGTGAGTGACTAGGCGCGCTCCTTTCTCAGCATACCAAATATACCTAGATATTTGGTATGTTATCAAGTGTACTTTAAACATTATTAACTTAAATTTAATGTTTAGCTATTAACATTGCCTGTCTTTCATCTCCCAAGGCTTTCCCTCATCACTATTAACAATACAAATCCTGCCTCCCACGCAGACACAATACCCATCTTTCCCAGGGCTGGTTTGTGTTTATAGGCACTAGCTTCATCTTTCATTCTGGTATTCGCACTGAAACTTATACCTCTACCTTCATGCACAAAGTACTGACGTAGAAAGTAATAGTTGTAACTCTGTACAACTTTCAGTGTACCAATGCTAAGGTAAAGGCTGGAGAAGGAGCAGATGATGAACACTTTCCAGCTGAAAGGTGGGATTTTTATGGTAATAATGAGAAGGAACTCAAGTCCAAGAAACTTATGAAAGCTTAGAACTACACTTACGCTAAATATTGAGAATATTTTCCAATTGAATTAGCAGTTGAGTCTAGAAAGGGTAAAAATGAATTCTTTGGTATAGATCAGGGGTGCCCAACCTTTTGAAGTGCGAGGGCCACTTAAGCGACTTGGTAACTGGTTGCGGGCCACAATCAGCGGAGTGGGCGGATGGGAGGTCCATGACCGCTTTGCATAGGCAGAGCAGACACGGACACAGTTGGATCAGATTGGCGGTAGGACACAAGTCGGTTTACATCTGCCACTCCTTAGAGGTGAATAGAGACTCCAATTGGGTTGGGCTGCTTTCACACTGATGCGATGTGGTTTATCCGCACAGCAAGTGCAACACTGTGTACCTTTGGCTTTCCTGCGCTTTGCAATAGACTTCTATTATATTCTGCAGGTTTGGTGCACTTTCAGAAAGCTCACCAGTCTCGCAGGTTATAACAGAAGTATATGGCTCAGTGCAGTTAACCCACAGGTGCACTGCTCTGCATCTGTGGATTAGTTTGAAGGCAGCCCAGTAACCACTGCAGAACAGATATGCCCATTTATACACTAATTTTAGTAATAAATTGACCTTTAATAACAGTATTCTATTCTATTCCATCCCAGAGCAGGAGGTCATGGGCCACATCAGAGGGCTCCGCGGGCCACATGTGACCCCCGGGCCACTGGTTGGGCACCCCTTAGATACACTTCCTATATTGAACATGCGCTCACTTTAAATACTAAACTAAGGGCAGACAATTATGGTGCATGCAGTCCTATACGTTATCTTATGCAATCTATGCTATCACATGGAAATGCAAATTGAAAAAAAGGCAAAAAGGGTGCACCATAGGGTCCCAGATGTTGAAATGATTTCTTATACTGAGCCTAATCCCTAAGGCTAGATTCACACTAGTGTGAATTGGATGTTGGTTTCCCGCATCCAATTTGCATGACAGGAGACTGTGGCCAGCTCTCTATGTAGCCAGTTCACACATCTCCGGGGAGGCTGCAGTGCGGCTTGCACAGGGGTCCCAGGGCAGAATTCGGCATCAGTGTGATCCAAGCCTTAACTCTAATCAGAACAGCAGAATCTCCTTTCAAGGAAATAGTGGGAACTATGTAAGTTTCCAGCAAACCTGGTGGTACCCTATTAGTATGCAACTCCTAAAGAGTATAAGCATTTGTGAGATAAAAGTAACAGAGTACCACGGGGCAAACCCGTTTTCAGAACAGGATCCTGTTTCTCTCTTCTACTTCATTAAAATAACATAGTGGTATAAAATAATGAATATGATTAGTGAGGGTCTAAATGCAAAGTTACAAAATAAAGCTTAACCCTAAAAATATTTTGTAAAATGCCACACAGATAAGTGTAACAAATCACATTGTGGTGGTGTTGGGTGCTGCTTTTAGGTTTAGGTTTAGTATGGCTAAAGCCCCATACGCACTATCAGTTTTCCTGACGGTTTTCTCATCAGGTTTACCAAAACCATGTAGTGCAAGGGCCTGCCTGATTGCATACAAATTCAAACTCTTGAGGTTTGACCTCATATTAGATGGTTTTGGTAAACCTGAAGAGAAACCCGTCAGGAAAACTGATAGTGTGTATGGGGCTTGAGAATAGTCCATATGGCTATGAAATTCCACATTTAAAATGGAAATATATTTTGGAATTTAAAGTGGTTGTAAACCCTAGACGTGAAACATGCATATCCCTAGTGTGTACAGTACTTGTCTCAATTAAGAGCACTAAGTGTCATTTCTGTCTGCTGCTTTGTTCCTCTGCTATCAGCATGAATTATTTATGACAAGTTTTCCTGACACCAAGAGATAAAAGGTGAGATGGAGGGATATCCAGCTGATTGACAGCCTCAGCTTTTCCTGTGTGCTGTGTGAAGGGGGTGTGTCCCTTCTCTCAAATCAGCTCTCAGAGCTCTCCTCACTCACTGGGTATTGCAGTGTGTAATTTCAGATCTCTGCTCCCTATTTTCTGAAAGCTCAGGCAAGCTTTATAAATTATGGAATTTGAATGGATGTAGACAAGAGAAGACCGCAGATAAACAGGTGCAACATATGTAGGATGATTTGTTTCATCTCTGTGTATCACCTGAAGCCAGTCACTTCACTGGGTATATGTGAGGGCTTACAACCACTTTACAACCACAACAGCCCACACTGGCTACTAGACTTGTCCCTTTGTGATTAGTGTAGTAGCTGTTGTGTGCGGTCAGCTTGTATTTGTGAATAAAAGCCTTTTTCTTCAGCTGCAATTGCTCACAAGTTGACACTCCACACTTTTTTTGCCCTAAATTGCAGAAGGCAGTTCTGGATTCCATGTGTGCCAAACAGGAGAGATGAGGAGACATAGTGCTGCAGATTGGAGAGAAGAAACATCAGTTTAATTCACCCAATAGGAATGTTCATAGTTTAATGCCCCGCACACTCGTGCAGGATTTCTGACAGGAAAAGTTCCTGTCGGAAATCAAGAGGGGAAAGCCGAGAACCGGCTCGGTTCAGTCTTTTCCCTACACAGGGCCGGTTTTCCCGACAGGAAAACTGCAATGGAACTTTGGCCGGAAATCCGGCCGTGTGTATGCTCCATCGCAGTTTTTCCGATAGGAAAACTGCCAAAAACCACCAGGCAAAAGTCTGCCATTTTTTCCTGGTTCTCTTTTTTTGTCCGGTGGTTTTTGGGCAGTTTTTCTATCGGAAAAACTGTAAGGAGCATACACGCCTGGATTCCTGGCCAAAAGCTCTCCTCATAGTTTTCCCATCCGGAAAACTGATTGTGTGTATAAAGCATTAGACTTCAGGAGGTGGAGCTATAGCCAACAATGGCAAAAAATAAATATTAATATTATTTAACATCCACTACTTGTGGGTTATTGGGACAAGTGCTATGTGCACATGGACCCCTGAAGGATTTGACAATTTATGTTTATTTTTTCTGAAGATACTGCTTCTTTAAGATACCCCACATGTAGTTCCTAGATCCACATTCAGTACATTCAGTATACACAAGGCCAAGAATTCCTGATCTTATGTCATGCAAACACTATAAATCAATGAAATACTAAAGGAATGCAGGTGTTTGAAAGTGAATGTTTAACATTCAGGGTATCAACCCCAATAAATTCTTAGTACGAACTGATGTTTCTTCTTCTCAGCCAGAAATCAGCACCAGTTCTTTCCTGAAAGACTGAAAATTCTTAATAGCCAGAGTAGCTTTAATTCTTAGAAATAACTAAGGCCCAGGTGGTGTATCTGTAGCGCTACATAAAACATAAAATTCTATGTAGTGAGAATTATACTGTGCATCATTAAATTCACATAGAGCAACGTTCTTTGGTGGTGTAATGTACTGATATGTCAGTTGATATTTATAGGTGGGTTGGGTAATACAGATAAAAACATTTCTTCTGTGGAGTTATGACTTAGATGGTGTTCCTTGGAGGATTTTTTAGATTGGAAGATCATAATCATAATAATCAGTTTGTTTCAGTTGGTTAAATAAAAATAATTTTGTGAAAATGAAACTTCATTTAAAATTAGATTAGTCTAACACAGAAAGCGGAATCTTTGATTCGGAGGTAAAACAGTCTCTGGAAATTCTTATGCCCCGTATACACGATCTGAATTTCCGATGGAAAAAGTCAGATGGACTTTTTCCATCAGATTTTCCAATCATGTGTAGCCCCATCTGAGTTTTTCAATGGAAATTCAGATGAATTCCAGTTTAGATATAGAACATGTTCTATTTTTTTTTCCGATGGAATTCTGATGTGATTTGGCCGGGCAAAATTCTGATTCTGTGTACGCGGCATTAGAAAGTAAAATCCTTTTGCTTCAACCAGGTACCAGAGATTAAACATTAAACTGGTTCATTTTGTACTAGAAAATTCATGCACCCTGAGAAACATTTATCCAGCCCATACATCTACAGTACATCCTGTATTCAGAGCTACATTGATTCCATGCAGCAGAGCATTATCACATATGCAAGTGAGGCCGTTCATAATTTAGCATTTTACCTGCTTTGCAACATGTTTGACATGTTTGTTAGTTAGTTAAAGCGGATGGTTCACAAATACAAAAATATTAAAAGCCAGCAGCAACAAATACTGCAGCTGCTGACTTTTAATATTAGGTCACTTACCTGTCCTGGAGTCCAGCGCCGTCCGCAGCAGAGGATGAGCGATCGCTCATCACCCTGCTGCTCCCCCTCCATCCACGGTGAGGGAACCAGGAAGTGAAGCGCTGCGGCTTCACTGCCCGGTTCCCTACGGTGCATGCGCGAGTCGCGCTGCGCCCGCGATTGGCTCCAGCTGTGTGCTGGGAGCCGAGTGTTCCCAGCACACAACGGGCGGGAGACGGGATGTGATGTAATGCCCGTCTTTTGCCCGTGAATGCTGGGCCGGAAGTGGGTGCAGATACGTGTCTATCTGCACCCCCCTCCCCCCTGAAAGGTGTCAATTGTGACACCGGAGGGGGGGAGTGTTCGGATCAGCGGATCTTCACTTTAGGGTGGAGATCCGCTTTAAGTTTCCTAAGAATTATGCATTCCGTATGGCAGGCATAACATATCTGCTTGACTTAAACCCTTACTAGTTGCTGTTTTGTCAAATGCATCAGGAAATAATGTGTGACCTATTTACATTAGTTTCCTGTGTGTCCCCCACACATGTCCATGCACCAAAAGTCCATGACCCTTTTTCCAACATACTGTTACGCAATGCATGTGGTTGGTGTATGAATTGTTCTGTATTGAGGGTTGGATAAGTTGTTAACTGCATGAATGGGAGTTCCATACCATATGTACAGCCTATGGTGGAGATTCATGTAGAACGGCGCATCTTTATGCCACCGTAGCGTATCTTCTTTACGATACGCCGGCGCAACGTTGAGATACAAGCCTGCTATTCACAAAGAATATGCGCTCAACGTTGCGCCGGCGTAGCGTATAGTTGTCGGCGTAAGCCGATGTAAGTCAAATTAGCTGGAAGTGGCCGTGATATATTATAATGAAGCGTGACCCCATGCAAATGAAGGGGTTGAGCTTCAAAAAACGAACTGCGCATGCGTTGGCTCTTGGACGCATCCCACTACTCATGCGCAGAATTACGTCGGAACAAAAGCTTAAGATACATCAAATCACTGAACGTAACCTACGCACAGCCCTATTCAAGTACGACTTATGTCAACGACGTAAAATTTGACGGCTGTTCCGACGTCCATACCTTTGCATGACCTGCGCCTCATATAGCAGGGGTAAAGTTACGCCGGACGTACGCCTTACGTAAACGGCGTAGATTACAGCGACGGGCGCAAATACGTTAGTGAATCGGTGTATCTTGCTCATTTACATATTAGACGCGTAAATCTATGGAAGCGCCCCTTGCGGCCAGCGTAAATATGCGCCCAAGATCCGACAGCGTAGGAGACTTACGTCGGTCGGATGAAGCCGAAATTCAGGCTGATCTTATTTCAAGAATAAGGCGCATAGATACGATGGCGCATCCGTGGACTTATGCGCCGTATCAGTAGATATGTCGGCGTAAGTCCTTTCTGAATCTGGGCCTATGTGTCTAACATGCATTGACAAGGTGTTGGCTTCACCTAAAGGACTGGGGTTTGCTTTTTGTTAGGTTAGGCCAATTTTTGTTTTTGTTAGGTCAATGGCTGATTGTTAGGTTTCAGGTGAAGGTTTATTTTAAGGTTCAGGTTATATCAGATATTTATCCTATTTGGGTATATGCTTAAAGCATTTGTTACCCCAAAACTTCATATTCCTGATATGTGTCTGTTGCACCATGTAATACATACTTCATATTCCCATCGCACACATTCCTGGATGAGCTCTCAGATTAGGGTACTACAGCAACAAACAGCTGGGAACTGGTTCATGTCACAATGTAGATATTTGCCTGCACACCATGGAACGCTGTAAATAGCATCCAAATGGATGATTTATTGCATCACAACACAGGAGAGTGCAATGTTTTGCAGTCACGTAGGACCCCTTTGTTGGGCATGCAAAGGGGTCCTACGTGACTCCGAAATGTTGCACTCTCCTGTGTTGTGATCATGCAATAAATCATCCATTTGGATGATATTTACGTTGTTCCAAGTTGTGCTGGCAAATATCTACATGGTGCACCATGTACTTGCATGAGAAAGTATCATGTTCTCCTTGTATTACTTCCTGTAAGTAAAATCCCTGGTAATCTTGCCAGTCCCTATGCTTTCCTAATAAAAACCGACCACACTAAGTAGGAGAACTCACTGTTGTCAGTTCTTTAGCTATGCTTGGAACTCAGCCTGCCCTCCTCCAATGATCAGACTTCTCCTGACATGCAGCCACTGCACAGCCATTCACTTGGAAGCTCAGTGTGCTCCTGCTTTTCCTCCACAGCTCTTATACAGCTGAGAACAGAGGGTATGTGATTACTTATAAAAGGGTAAACAATGTTTTTATAATGTATTTTTATATCCATACAAAAATGTTTTGAGTTTTTTTTTCTATTTTAAGTGTAATGGGTAGTTTTACAAGGTGATCATATACAATCACTTTAAGATAAACCTACCTTCCTCTACAGAATTCCCGGATGTGCTTATTTGCCGTTGCCATGAGGGGATGCCATTCTCCCTGGTAAATAATTCATGTATTTTATGTAGAATATTATAGAAGGAGTTGGAACAACCCAATGTTGGTAGGAATACCTCATACGGCAAGATGACTAAGAATTGAGCCAGGAGCTATGGCAGATTTCTCTACTGTAATAGTATTAGATGCTAATGAGTGATTCAGCTTCAAATTAGCAACGAAAATATAATTTCACATTCTATTTAAAGTAAACTTGTTATGAGAGAAGTATAGGATTTACAGACCCAGACTAAGCATGCAGAAATTGCAAGTTGAAGAGAACCCCCAGCCAACCAGCAAACATTTTTAAATGGAGAGATCCACAATTTTCCTGGAGATGGAAAAATCAGCAATGGTAACCCACATGTCTTTCAGGACATGCTTCCTTTAAGTTAGAGTTAAAGTTAAGCTTAGGTTTCAAGGCCAGTTTAAGTTAAGGGAAAATTAACTGTTAGGGTGATGGGCAGGATCAGACAGGTTTTTTAGGTAATAAAGGGGACCAAATTACACAGCAGAAGCACTGTGCTGTTATTCATGATCAGGATCTATTTTTTCTAGGGTAACAAACGCTTTAATAATGGGATGGAAACTATTCTCTGAACAAAGGGAATGTTCACATTACAAAGTGGACATTCACTGAGCATAGTAAATAAGGTGCACTTACAACCATGTGTAACTGCAAAAAGAAAACCTGAATATTTACTTGGATAACTAAAGTGAACACAGCTTCACCAAATTTACTAAGCTTAATAAATATTCTCTACTTCTTTCTAAATCAAGCCCATAATTTGTGTACTCACTCTAAATTAAGTCAGAAAAAGGAGATCCAATTATGAAAAACTCCATGATATGTCAAAGCACTCAATGTGAAAGAAAACTAATTTGTGACATTTAATGGAGTTGTATTTATACAAAAAAAAATGGCTTCCTTTATTTTGCTTAAGCTTACTGTAAATATGACTTTCATTCCAACCATAACTCTATATGTGTTTTCTGTTTTCCAAACAAGACCCACAGAGCATGTCAGAAAGCTAATTCATTCTGGGATTGCAGCTGACTGTAATGTTTTCAGCTTTCTGGATTATTACCTTGGTTACCACACATTTCATGTAAAGAAACTTCATGTCTGGCAACAGCTCCTGCAGATACACAAGGTTTGCTCAGGGTGAAAATTTAGAACCTCAATCTCAATTAGATGAGCTCAGTGAGATTTCCTAATATCCATATAATGATAGATGTTGAATCTTAACAACACCACATGCTGACTTGGCTTTTCTGATATGCAAGTAGACATGCACTGTAGTTTTTTTTGCCGTGCTCTAGAATTTTCCAGTAATCTGCATGCCAGAATAGTTTTCGTTGATGGTAAAATTGTTTGCAAATGTTCAGATTAGCTGTGTTGGGGAAATTATATAATTTTTCTCTAGTTTGTGTCTACCGGAGCTGTGGGACAAGTTGAATTCAATTATACGATGTTATACTTTCTATGCAATACTTCTGTACAAATGTTTATTTAACCACTTAAGCCCCGAGCCTGTTTTTCAGATTCGGTGTTTACGAGACTAAAACATTTTTTTGCTATAAAATTACTTAAAACCCCCAAACATTATATATATATTTTTCTAACACCCTAGAGAATAAAATGGCAGTCATTGCAATACTTTTTGTCACACCGTATTTGCACAGCGGTCTTACAAGTGCACTTTTTTTGGAAAAAAAACACTTTTTTAAATTAAAAAATAAGACAACAATAAATTTGGCCCAATTTTTTTACATATTGTGAAAGATAATGTTACGCCGAGTAAAATGATACCCAACATGTCACGCTTAAAAATTGCGCCCGCTCGTGGCATGGCGTCAAACTTTTACCCTTAAAAATCTCGATAGGCGACTTTTAAAAAATTCTATAGGTTGCATTTTTTGAGTTACAGAGGTCTAGGGCTAGAATTATTGCTCTTGCTCTAACTAACACGGCGATACCTCACTTGTGTGGTTTGAACACCGTTTTCATATGCGGGCGCTACTCGCGAATGCGTTCGCTTCTGCACGCGAGCTCGTCGGAACAGGGCGCTTTAAACATTTTTTTTTGTTTTCATATTTATTTTTATTTATTTTACAATTTTTAACACTGAAATAAAATAAAAAATAAAAATGATCACTTTTATTCCTATTACAAGGAATGTAAACATCCCTTGTAATAGAAAAAGGCATGACATGTCCTCTTAAATATGAAATGTGGGGTCAAAAATACCTCAGATCTCATATTTAGACTAAAATGCAAAAAAATAAAAAATTGAAACTGTAATTTTTTCAAATGACAAAAAAAAAAATGTTTCTCCTGTCTGATGTCCGCATATCTTTAATTCCATGGACCTGTACATGTTTCAACGAATTGTAGACGGTGGGGGTGGCGGGCCTTCCCGTTCAACCCCCATTAGGGTATGATTTGATACCCTCTCCTCATCCCTCCCCCTTCTTTTTTTTTTTTTTCCTTTCTCTCTCTCTCCTCCTCTACCTCCTCTTCTCTATCTTTTTCCTTGTGGCCTCTTTCTTTATGGCCTCTCTCCATTCATTGATGGAGGGATGAGAGGACGGGGTGGTCTTGAGCCCACTCCCTCACTCATCCCCTCCTATATGGGAGGATCCATGCTATAGGCATAGGTTGGGGTTAGGCTGACAAGGGTTCTTGGCTAAGAGGTTTATGTACTAACCTCTTACGTCTCCTATACTAGTGGGGCACTAGTAGACACCTTTGATGTACATCTGTATTGGGAATTGCCCCCGCAATATTTTTTTTATTTTCTTTTGTATTGCCATTGATTGTGAGATTGTTGGTTGCTTTAGGCTGTACCTGTTTGATCTATGCCTATTTCCCTATAGTATACATTAAGATATAGATCCTCATATGTACTCTTGTAATACATGTTGACGGAATTATTTGTCTTGTTCTGTTGTCACCAATTATTTCTTAATAAAATCTTCGTGGATTAAAAAAAAAATGTTTCTTTAACCACTTAAGACCCGGACCAATACGCTGGCAAATGACCCAAGGGGTTTTTGCGATTCGGCACTGCGTCGCTTTAACAGACAATTGCGCGGTCGTGCGACGTGGCTCCCAAACAAAATTTGCGTCCTTTTTTTCCCACAAATAGAGCTTTCTTTTGGTGGTATTTGATCGCCTCTGCGATTTTTATTTTTTGCGCTATATACAAAAATAGAGCGACATTTTTGAAAAAAAATCAATATTTTTTACTTTTTGTTATAATAAAAGACCAATAAACTAAATTTTAGTCAAACATTTAGGCCAAAATTTATTTAGCCACATGTCTTTAGTAAAAAAAAATCGCATTAAAAAAAAATTAGCTACTTAGCGGGAACATCGACACTAATACAGCGATCAGAAAAATGATCGCTTAGTGATGCTGGCAATAGGGAGTGAAAGGGTTAACTAGGGCAGTGATCAAGGGGTTAAAACTTTATTGGGGGGGGTGGGGGGGCTACCCTGACACTAACACTAACTGACTGTCACACTGTCTGTCACACTGACACTAAATACAGTAATCATACATGTATGATTACTGCATTCAGTGACACTGTGACAGGGGGGAGGGGATGGGGGCGATCGCGGGGGTTAAATGTATTTTTGTGTGTGTGTAAGTGTGCTGTTGGTGCAGACTTACTTGCTGTGTTGTGATCTCTCCTCAGCGGCGCTTGAAACAAACGCCGAGGGAGAGATCAGATAGCTTCCTCCTTCCTGTGTTTACACAGGAGGAGGAAGTGACAGGGCGGGCGGGCGCGCGCATTGGCTGGGAGCGATCCGGAGGGGGCGGGTGAAAACGGATAGCCGCCCCCTCTTGTCGGATCGCTCCTGCAGCCGCGCGGACCGCCGTATGTACGGGGGGGGGGGTCCGATCGGACCCCCGATCCCCCCCAAGGCACCAACGTATATATACGTTGATGTGCCTGTCGGTGCCATTCTGCCGACGTAAATGTACATGCGGCGGTCCTTAAGTGGTTAAGACGCTGGGCAGGACTGACGTTTTAACGTCACTTCCGCCCAGCAGACGTATGGGGACGGGTGAGGGACAATTTTCCCTCACTCGCATCCTCACACAGCAGACGAGCGGACCCGATCACCTCCCCTGCTACCGACAGCTACGGTAAGTGGCGGAGGACGCGGGAGAGCGGCGGGAGGGGGGGCCTCTCCCGCCACCGATAACGGCGATCTCGTGGCGAATCCGCCACGGAGACTGCTGTTATCGTGTACAGGACCGCCCACTGTAAAGATGGATATCTTGGTTGTGGCAGCAGCTGCTGCCGTTACCGAGATATCCATCTTTAAAAACAAGACGTATATATACAGTGGGCGGTCGTTAAGTGGTTAAGCATCAATAAAAGCTTTATTGTTTCAAAAACAATAAAATAAAGGTTAGCATTAGGTTATGCTTTAAAGGCTTAATTTATCTTTCAGAAAAAATAATAAATCCATATATATTTGTACAAAAACATTTGCCTTTTTATTTTCCCAAAAGAGCCTGCAAAATATTGCACCTGATATCAATAGATCCTGGGTGCAATGCTAGGCTCCTGTAGACTTTTCCTAAAGCTCTATGGCTTTACTGAGGTACAGACTTTCAGTTACTGCCCTGTATTCCATTGACAACTACATTAACAGCTACAGTATAAGTCTGTCTGCCATGGTGGAAGACAGGACCTGTAGTTCATTTATTCACAGATCTCTGTGTAATGAGTGTAACATGTAACATTGTGCAACAAGTAGAGTCAACCTTTAACCCCTTTGTGCATGCACAATAGCCAAAAGATGACTACAGCAGAGGCTTACAATGCCAGAAGGGCGTCCCTGTGGTATGCGAGCGGCACGCTCTGTTGTTGTCAAGTCTTTCGGACTTGACTGATCACAGATCGGGGTAAAGGGCCAATCACAGTGGTCCTTTACCACGTGATCAGCTGTCAACCAATGACAGCTGATCACATAATATAAGCAAAAGCGGGTTATCTGATTTTTTTTTCTGACGCTGACAGGAAAGCTGATAACCGAATTCTGTTAAAGGGTGTTAAAGGGTGATTGCCAACCAGTGCTTCCAAATTAGTGACTACCAATGCGACCTATTAGTACTGCTAATTAGTGATCACCAGTGCTACCTATCAGTGCCCATTAGTGCTACCAATCAGTGCCGATCAGTGTCACTTATCAGTGATGACTATCCATGTCACCTACCAGTGTCTATCAGTGCCACCTATCATTGCTTATCACTGCCACCTCATCAGTGCCTATCAGTGCAGCCTATCAGTGCCCATTACTGCAGCCTCATCAGCGCACATCAGCAAAGGAGAAAAATTACCTGTTTGCTAAATTTGATAACAAACGATGAAAGAAAATGTTTTCAACATTTTCAGTCTTATTTTGTTTGTTTAGGAAAAAATAAAAAACCCAGTGGTGATTGATTACTACCAAAAGAAAGTGTGAAAACAATAAAAATGTATTATGGGTACAGTGTTGCATGACCGCGCAATTGTCATTCAAAGTGTGACAGCGCTGAAAATTAGCCTGATCAGGAAGGTGGTAAGAGTGCCTAGTAGGCAAGTGGTTAATAATGTTATGTACATTTTTAGAATAATTTAATTGGTCACTTGATTACCTTGATCACAAATGTAACATGCATACTTATGAATATGGCTATACCCAAGACCTGCTGCTATGGGAAGCTCTGTTGACCAAAAAGGGCTCTGGTATTGCCAGGGAGACGTTCCTATTCAGTGTATAAGTTGACCAGTCTATTATGTGTTTTTTTATGATTTTCAGTTGGTTACTTACTAAGCAATGATTTTGCCAACATTGTGATACTGAAGGTACATGACATGTAAAGCATAAGAGTGTCTCTTAAGGAGGCAACAATGAAAAGTTATATATTTAATATGAATGTAGTACAGTATAAAGGTCAGAATGGCAGTCCACATACACACGGTACAATTTCTCATGGAGAATTGAAAGCACGCAGAGTGAATCTAGACTAATTACAGTCCAGCTATGCAGCGTAAGCATTTTATGCATGTTTGATTTTAGGAGATCTGGCAGTTGCAATCAAGCATTTGTCCATTGGATGCATTTACTGTTTCCTGTTGTAATTGAAAATATCTATTTTCTGCAGGTATTTGCATCATTTTAATATTAAACCGTATACAGATTGTACAGTAGATAAAGGATTTAATCACATGGGCTTTTCTTGTTTTACTTTATTTTATTTTATTAGTTCCTTGTAATATTCTTAGTATTTAAAATCCCATCTATCATAAAATGCTGCCTTAGAAAAACTGTTTTATGATATGAGCATAAATCCACTTGGGAAATAATAGAAAATGTTCTGCCTTGTAGGCCACCAACCACCTACATAGACTGCTAATACATATGCAACACTGAGATTTGCAATGAAGTTTTGGTTATGATAAGACTGTTAAAAATGTAACTGTAACGCAGTGTTTCTCAACTCCAGTCCTCAAGCCCCCCCAACAGGTCATGTTTTCAGGATTTCCCTCAGATGAAAAGGCTGTGGGAAAGGCAGTGAAACTGATCAAATCACCTGTGCAAAATAATGGAAATCCTGAAAACCTGACCTGTTGGGGGGCCTTGAGGACTGGAATTGAGAAACACTGCTGTAACGGATTGACCCGTGATACTCTAAGACTTTTGAAGAGTGCAGTGTACTCCTGTGCCAGCTTCACCAATGACTCTTGGGTCTAGGGTCACCTCTATGTCCGATAGGGGCATAGGGTGACTGAGAAATTATATCTCGGATTACATACAATGGGACATTACTGATAATTCATGTATTGCAGGATATATTGGAATATTACAGGTTGTTTATTCTGACCACAACAGATCAATAGAGTGTGATTCATTCAGTGTGTAACATGGACTGTTGAGATGCTAATTACGTCTGCTCCTAAGATCTTTCATTGTGTATGCTAATGACACTGTTTTGTGTGAAGATACTATTGATAATAGGTGTGGAATTTGACTTGTCGGCTGTAGAAATTAACTCCTTAGATGCGGTGCCGGAATGTCTGTCATAGGAATGTGTATTATCCAGGTAAATAACTTGTCGCGGAGTCGGAACGACAAGTAATTAGCTCATCTGAATGTCATTATCTAAAATAATGTGTAATGTGATGGGTGGAGTTGATTCATTGTTCACTTGGGGTCTAAAACTGTATATAACCAGCTAAGTGTACTATTAAAGTGTTCATACATTTTGGAACCAGAACCCAGAGCTTGTGTGGAATGGGTCGTGTCTGCTGGTTTGTTGGAGTGTCGGATAAGCTGTCTTGGGTCGGTGGAAGGGAAATCGTAAATGGTGGTGACCGCTACAGTAACGAAAGACAAAACTTTCTTTAATGTCTTTAATTGAGTAATGGAGAGTTATAACCCTGTTAGTTTTTTTTGCCATATTTGTCCTATTGGGGGGATTTTCCATCACTTCCTGTCCCATAGCCAAAACAGAAATTGAGAGGAAATCCCTGAAAAGTGAGGGAATCCTGGTGTGTCACCAGAACTAGTGTCTCCATTGGAAGATTCCCCCTTCCCCTCTGTCAGTGTTCTGATGCCAATCCAAATATGCTATGCAATCACGTGATCACAAGGTCAATAAATTTGATTTTGAAAAAAACAAATGTGCAAACCAAAAACACAAGAATGTCAAGTAGTGGCAGCCAACATTAAAAAAGCATCCCCACAAACAGAGTATGTAAAATACTAATAATGTGAAGCTAACTCAAGTAAAATGCTTAAGTAAAGGAGTCGGGAGGAAAATGCAAACAGCATCAGAAGGGTTAACCATTGCCTACAGCTAAAACAACGTTTTAGATTTAGAATTTTTTTATTACTTACGATAGTGAGTGGAGCCATGTAAAAGAAAAATGTTTGCCTCTGGGCATTCTGAACCACCAAATTGTAGCACAGATATGGATTGGTATTATAGATCAATTTATTTCAGCCTTTGTTTCAATTTGATTTGCATTATGTTTACCTTATTCATTTTGTTTGAAGTTTTGAAAGTAACACACTATAAAAATGTTATACAATTTTCTCGTACAACTTTCTTTTAGATTTTCCAAAACCATATAATATGAGGTCAAACCTAAACACTTTCAAATTGTAAGCAATCAGGCAGGCCCTTGCACTACATAGTTGAAGGTAAATCTAAAATAAATTGAACAACAATAATATATTGTGTATACAGCATTATACTTCTGCAATATTTTCAATATATCAGACTCAAAACAATTAGATCCTATCTCATCCTGGTTCCTTAACCGCTTGCTGACCAGCCGCTGCATATACTGCGGTAGTTTGGATCGGCTGCGTGAATCGACGTAGGTGTACATCGGGCTCGTACGTGCCGATTGGCCAGCAGAGGAGCCCATCAGCGAGTCCAATGGACTCGATGTCCGTCGGCCACCCGTGATCATTCGCGCAGAGACAGAGTGGGGATCTGCCAAAGTAAACAGGGCAGATCTCTGTTCTGTAAAGGGATGACACAGAGATCCTGTCTTTCTGCTATGCAGAAGGCGGATCTGTGTGTTGTCCTAGGCAGCCCATCCCCCATACAGTTAGTAAACACATTCAGGGAACATATTTAACCCCTTGATTGCCCCTGATGTTAACCCCTTCCCTGCCAGTGCCATTAGTACAATGTCAGTGCATATTTTTTAGCATTGATCACTGTAATAATGTCACTTGTTCATTATCGTGTGAGTATAAATTTATTGTAGGTAAAAAAACATCAGGGTTCTCACATTTCACAGGTGTTTTCAGCACACCAAACTATAGAAAACATTAGGTTTAAAAAATACTCCAAAAGGCTTGCAAACTTGTGTGGATCTGATCACCCTGAGGAAAACACGTGATTAGGTCTGTGTCGCCACACGTAGGGGAGGGGCCAGGACAGTGGAGGAGACAGTTACATGCAATTAAAGACATGTCTTAAGACCTACAAGAAGCCCATATGTCGCTAAGGTAATGTGGTAGGACCTGAAACCAGTTATTTCAAGATGCTAAAATAATATCTCATGTTATGGTATGACTTGTATTCCTGATTATGTCATGCATGCAGTAAAACTGAACATAAATAGATGACTTTGTTATTTAAAACAGTACAGACACACGTGATAACATCAAGGTTTAGCTTTCAGTTCTGAGCTCCCATTGTCTAACCACACCAATTTCTCTGGAAAAATGTAAGGATGTAGAATAGGCTCATATAATATTTTTTTTTTAGGATATCCTTGAATATTTTTAATGTATGTGCCACATTTCTCTCCAAACATTCAATCACACGTATTGAATGCTTAAGTGTATTGCATGAGCAATCTGTATATCTCTATTACTCCATGGTTTCCTGAAATGACATAGTTGTCATAAGACTAGCTTTATGTCCAGGGTCTCGTATAAAAATGCTACAATGCTTATCAGTATTTATTCTATGTAAGCTTGGATGATATATCACTAATCCCCATGAAAACCTATAAATGAAGACTAAAACCTATTTATGTTTTTATTTTCTCATATATAATATAGTTTTTGTGCAGATGGAGCACACATTTATTATGGCTCAACAATGTCAGCATATTATTTTAAGGAATTTAGATCCCTGTGTATCTGCAATAAATAGTTTTGGAGCACAATACGTGAATGAATATCTATAAAAATAACTGAAAGTAAAATGTGACCTATTGTTAAGATTCCTTTTAAAGGGACTTTGTTATAATGTTGATAAGAGAAAAAATATAATGCAGCTATAGTAATACTTTCATGCTGTGCTATAGACAGATGAGGCCTTATGAATGTTTTTTTCAGAATGAGCTGGCAGGGAGCTCTCAGGTGGGAATGAGTGTTAGTATCACTTTTAGATTACATTCAGCCTGATGGCGAAGAAGGTCAGTCCGGGAGGGAGGGTGTCAGTCAGCAATTAATAGCAGTCCAATCACTTATAAAGTGGTCTGAAATGCATCACAAATTGTTGGCAGTACTCTTGTTGCATTCAGAAGTTCATATACAATGGACAATAATAGATGTTTATTTTATTAATAAACCAATTCCAGCAGTTGGAAGTCAGATATCAAAAGGGAGCAAGTAAATACAAAAAATTATTATGAAAATTAAAATACTGTGCAGCATCTATCTTTCCAAATAGTGGAAGATGTCAAATGGAAGATGTCAAATGTGTACAATTTCTCACATCTGTGTGTAGCGCTACCCCATTCAGGAGCCGCTGATCAGATTGGGATTGGCGGATTAAGTTACCTCTGTGTGGTGTCCAGGGGTGGATGTAGTGAGCAGAGCAGTAACGAATGTCCAACCTGTAGCTGAAGTTTTCTGAATGCTTTATTTTCCTGGTCCAACACGATCAACACCTCAACTTGAGGTAGATAGGAAAAGGTTGATGAAAGTAGAGTAACTTCGCAGAGTCAGGCTTGGATAAAGAAAGCAGTCCTGCCTTCTGTAATTAAATCAATCACGTCGCCACTCCAGCCGGAGTGGGTGCAGTGCAACCGGACAGGCCTCCTACACAGGCCTGGCAGCCAGAGTGTCACTGAGAAAGCTGAGAAGGAACAAGTCACTGCCACCGACTTGGCTTTAGAAGATTAGTAGAGGCCTCTGCCACAGGTCCGGTACTTAAGAGCAATAGAACATATCCTCTCAATCCCGTTCTCTTGAGATGCGGAATCCCAGTAAGTCACTGAGGTCCCTCAGTCATTTCAGTGTCTCTGAGCCATGAGGGCCCAGAGTCGGGAACTCCGCGTAACACGGGTCCCGGCCAGGTAGGCCATAGTGACGGGGCTCGTGATGTGTGCACACCCTGAAGGTGGGTGCCGCACCTGGAAACAGGAACCCGCGAAGACCCCCGGAAAATGGCGTCTGCCACAGATATACCCTCCCCCAGCATGCCCCGCGAGGGAAACACTGCTCCAATTAGCTGCTGGGGAAAAGCGGCTCTGCCTGAATCCCTCTGGCGCCACCTGCCGCCCAGAGATGGGACCACATCTCTGGAACGCAGAATGACCCACAGGATAATTCAAGGCTGACAGCTGCCGAATTTGAACAAATCAACTTGGGTGAGAGCAAGTAAGTCTCTCACCCTACTAACTTTAGCGTAGCGCTCTTTCTGAAAGTAAGGGGGCGCTACATGTGTTATTTACTATATTTGTAAAAATGATGTGGACCAAAATGACACAGATTAGCCACAATTGTAAGTCTGGTGTTGTTTTCATCTTCAAATATTACCCTGTTACAAGGCACTTTGAAATCATCCAAGATGTATTTACTGTACTTACAGCAACCAAGCTTACAATTTCAAAATATAAAAAAAAACGTTGTCACGAACAAGATAGGTGAGTTAATCGGACAAATGGTGGAACCTATATGGGATGCACAGAACTACATAAATACATAGACAATGTTGATACCCTGCAAATCCTCTGATCAATACCTTTAATTGAGACTTGCCTCTTCCTAATTAACAACCTTGAGTATCGTCAGAAGGGGTTTTTCTGGAAGCCAACAACCACTAACACAATTAAACTACGTCTTCGATTTGCTGTGTTTACCAAAACACAAAGCAAACACATACTTAAATATAAAAGCAAATGAACACTGCTCCAAAAAATTTAGTCGAGATTATAAATAGTTCTTTCCAAACCCTGGCAAACTGCAATTAAGGAAAGAAGCACATTACAAGCAACTAATACTTAAGCCTCAAGTTAAACAGTTGCAAACGTCTTTAAAAATGAACAGAATTTTTTCAAAATAAAACATTTTAACACTAACAGTAGTTATGCACTTGAGTGAACCGCTATGAATGAATGTCCCACATATTAGTCATGATAAACAATTTGCAAATGATTTTGCTTCCAAGCTACAACTAACACCTCTTGAAATAACAATCAATTTAACATTCCTGCATAAAAGAACAAGAAGATCATGAATATGCAACACACTACTACAATGGCATTATCCTTCAGCTTTCTACACACTTAAAGGCCTTAAACAATAGATTTCAAATCCATGACCTTGCAAGTCACCAAATTATAAAAAGTCCACTATATAACCAATGTGGCTACATGATACAAGTCTAATGACATTTATGGTAATATTATACATTCATTAAGAATATTATTTTCAGGTCACTGAAATCATTATATCAACATAAAGGCCTCGGGCTGAGCTTCAGCACATTAGCACACCATTCACTACTCTAGTGCAAATTATATTTTTTTAATTGGTTTAAGTGAATTCATCGGTAAAGGAGACTTAATTAGCTGCGTTAATAGAAAGGAGAAAAAATAATATAGGTTTATATGTGTATGGGTGCATAGCATTGCTGCCATGTCAGCTTAGCTAAACCATTTGAAAAGGTCAGGTTGAAAACCCATCTGAGACGGTGTGAGCTAAATCAGGTTATTAATACCTTTCTGTTTAAACAGCTGAGTACACACAGAAAATTGGCAGTGGTTGCTATCGAATTCAGAGGAATTGCCCAGTGGATTTATCTTCTTATTTGTGACTGCTAGTTATAGGTCTTAAGTTACTTTGAAATCTTCAATAAAGCTGTCAAAAATATCTGTTGGCATTAAATAAATCAATCACTTACTCTAAGCATCTACTTAATATACATACTTATTTATCCAGTAAGAAGTGCAAAAAACAAAGACGTGTACACAAATCTACCAAGTAGAATTCATATTGTACAGGTTTGCCTCTATGGGCAGGCATAGATTTATTTTATTATGTTAGGATTAAATAGAGGGCTACATACTTCTTGCTCATTGGACGATCAGTTCACTGTAATAGCGTGGACAAAAAAAAAAAAAAAAAATGGTACCGCTACCTTTAAGAACGGTATTGAGTTTACATGGAAACATTTAAAGATGCAGTGGGATTTACTAAAGCCGGAGAGTGCAAAATCAGGCTCACTTCTGCATAGACACCAATCAGCTTCCAGGTTTTACTGCCAAAGCTTAATTGAGCAAGCTTAGGTTAGAAGCTCTTATATTTCTGTAAGACTGATTTTGTACTCTCCAGCTTTAGTAAATCAACCCCATTATCTTTAAGCAGTATTAAATTCAAACGCAAACATTTATTATTTTGCAGCTTTAAAATTCTTGATAATCCACACACTTAAAGCTGTATTAAAGCCCAAGCTAAAAATGTAATATATTGAAGCTTAGCAATCATTAGATGTGGTGGCTGCAATATTTTTGTTTTTAGGCCTTCTTTTTTTCTATTTGCATTTGGTGAGCCAGCTAATAAGCCTGTTGTTTTTCAAAAGAACCATCAGCTTTTCTGCAAATGTATTGGCTTGCAGGTATGAGGCAAACCATTTACCACTAACATGGGTTCTTACAAGGGTCAGCTTTTATTTATTCATGTAAAACCTTTACCCAAAAGAAAAAAATATGTTTGCTGTAACTGCTTATATAGTATTTCTAATCAAAAAGAAAACAAAAAAGTATTAATTTTATTTTGGCTTTGGTTTGTTAGTGTATTTAAATCTAGTATATTCAAAAGTACCCTCCCCCACAGACTGACAATGCTGCTGTTCAACTGTGCCCCCTGTGCTGATTCATCCAGAGTGAGGGCACTGTTACTGGCCAGATCACCGGGTGAAATGAGAGGGAACAATGCCTAAAAAAAGTACACTAATGAGGCCATCACATCTAATAATTGGTAACATACAATATATTACAATTTTGGTTGTGGTTTTAATACCACTGTAAGTGTGTGAATTACCAAATTTCAGGACAGGCAAGGCTCTATGAAATTCTTACTTATAATACATCAAGTATAAACCTAATGGCATATGGCATTTCATGCAACTTCTTACTTAATATATTTTGGTAAAGGCTAGAAACATTACCATATATTTTATATATACGGTGTATATATATATGAATAAATATATATATATATATATATATATATATATATATACTGAGCAAAATTATAGACAGAACACTTTTTTCTTTGCCCCTATTTATCAGAACTGAAAGATCTATGACTTTATCTATGCACACAAAGGTCTATTTCTCTAAAAATATTGTTCACAAATTTGTCTAAATCTGTGTCAGTGAGCACTTCTCCTTTGGCGAGATAGTCCATCCACCTCACAGGTGTGGTATATCAATATTCTGATTAGACAGAATTAATATTGTACAGCCTTAGGCTGGCCACAATAAAAGGCCACTCTAAGACCTCGTACACATGACCGAGGAACTCGTCGGGCGAAACACATCGTTTTCCTTGTCGAGTTCCTCGACAAGCTTGCTTTGCATACACACATTAAAGACCAAATCTCCTCGTTCTGAAACCCGGTGACTTCAACACATACAACGGCAGGGGCTGCTTTTGCTAATCTCATGTTACTGCGTATTAGGAAAAAGTTTGGTAAGAGACATTTGCACTTTTCAGTCTGTTACAGCGTGACAAATGTGCTATCTCCATTACAAATACTACTTTTACCGAAGGTGCACGGGTTTCTTAGCATACACACGCTTGAGTTTCTCGTCGAAAAGCAGCCCGACGAGGAACATGACGAGCCAATTTGACTCCCGTCGAGGAAAAAGAGAACTTGCTCGTCGAGTTCCTCAGCAGTTTCCCCGATGACAAAACGTACACACGACCGGTTTCCTCGGAAAAAAAACTCTCCCACCGAGTTTCTTGATGGATTCTGCCGAGGAAACCGGTCGTGTGTACGAGGCCTCAAATGTGAAGTTTTATCACACAGCACAATGCCACAGATGTCGCAAGTTTTGAGGGAGCGTGCAATTGGCATGCTGACTGCAGGAATGTCCACCAGAGCTGTTGCCCTTAAATTGAATGTTCATTTCTCTACCATAAGCAATCTCCAAAGGGGTGTGTTATGATGCCCACATTCTGTTTCTCAACATCAAGAACATAAACAATTCAGGAGAACAATACAAACAGAGTATTTTATGGAGCTATGATTCATTAATATTTCATTACGTGTTAAGCCCTGTACACACGGGCCAGAATCTCTTTTGAATGGCAAGAACCCGGTAACGTCATCACATATGATGAGCACGCGCTCGTCACAATTAATGTCGTTGCTGCACCCTACCTATGCCTAGGAAGCGACCGCGCATACGTCAAAGTTATTTTGAGCATGTGCGGGTTTCTATGGCGACAGGTAAGTATACACACTCTTGGGTTTCTCGGCAGGAAAATACTGCCAAGAATCACGACGAGAAAATAGAGAGCTGGTTCTGTATTTTTCTTGTCGAGATTTTGGGGAGTTTTCTTGATAGGAAACCTGAAAGCCTCGTACACACGCACGGTTTACTCGGCAAGAAAGCTCTGCCAGCAGTTTTCTTGCTTGTTCTTGCTGAGTAAACCCTGTGTGTACGAGGCTTTACTCTGAGGCTGCGTACACACGACGGGTCCATCCAATGAGAATGGTCCGACGGACCGTTTTCATCGGTTCACCGCTGAAGCGGCCTGATGGTCTAATGTGCGTACACACCATCAGTTCAAAAACCGATCGGGACCAACGCGGTGATGTAAAACACAACGACGTGCAGAGAAAAATGAAGTTCAATGCTTTCAAGCATGCGTCGACTTGATTCTGAGCATGCGCGGGTTTTGAACCAATGCTTTTGCGTACTAACCATTGGTTTTGACCGATCGGTAGGTGTCCATCGGTCCGATTTTAAAGCAAGTTCTAAATTATTAGACTGAAGGACAACAGACTGATGGGGCGTACACACAGTCAGTTTGGACCGATGAAACTGAACTTCAGTCCGTTTTCATCGGTTTGGACTGATCATGTGTACTCGGCCTGAGTATTGTTATAAATCCAAATTCTACAGTTGAGCTTGATAAACAGTGGAAATGCTTGAAATTGTCATTCCGATGGTTTTTGTTCATTGTGTTGCATAAGTGAATTTCTGGATTTATATTTTCATTTATTGCATTGTGCTTCCGGTCCTGTTTTTGATTTCTACTCTGAGTATCCATATGCAGAGTCAATCAAGAATAATTGTATGATAATCATAGCAACACAAGATCATCTACAGAAGTCACTGCAGTTTAGTTTTAAACAATTGAGCAAGGCAATCCATGGTTGCCTGCCTCTCGCTCCTCCAACAAAGAACAGTTTATGTTAAAGAAGAATTCCAGGTATAACATTTTTACTGTTTCATTGGTCCAGCTTGGCACAATGTTACCATGTATATTCCATACCTGTGGGATCTCTCTAGAAGGTGAAAATGTAGTAGACACCACTACTCTAGTGATCCCCACTAGTTTCTGGATCTTATGCTAAGTGGCTGCCCTGTTGCATTGTTAACACAGGAGGTCAGCCACTCAACGCAATCGCTATTGAGGTCAGCCACTCAACGCGATCGCTATTCAGAGTTTGCTTTGCATCTTCTCAATGAATGCAAAGCATTAGACATGTGCAGACTGGAATATTTTGTTTTGTTTTTTTGTTTGGAAAATACATTTATTTAGTTACTCCTGAAAATCTTTTTGATTTATTTCGTTTTTCGTTGGGGAATAGCTTTCGTCTGAAAATCCAATAATACTTGGTTTCTGTCGAATGGTCAAAAGAATATTCGATGGAACGTCGAATCTTTACGTCGAATCGTACATTTCCATTCAATTATTCCGCCTACAAGAATTCTAATGTTGTATGGCTAGTAATAATGTCGAATCTATTCTCTATAATGTCAAATCTATTTTCTCATAAATTGAAATCTATTCTCTGTAATGTCGAATCTATTATTTCTATAGTGTCAAATCTTTTCTCTATAATGTCGAATCTTTTCTCTATGATGTCGAATCTTTTCCCTATAATGTCGAATCTTTTCCCTATAATGTCGAATCTTTTCTCTATAATGTCTAATCTCTCTATATCGAATTTTTACCGCAACGAAAACGAAAATAAAGCATTTTTTATGTCGGGTCTTTCGGTTTTGGTTTCTTTGCGCTTTTGTTATCGCTTGTTAGAATGATAACGAAAAAAAAAAAAAGATTTTCGTACGAAAATGCATTCTAACGAAAACAAATGCACATGTCTACAAAGCATTCTGTGATTGGATAAGATAGAAACATGGGGCCATGATGTCACTCTCTGCACCTTGTACAATCAGAGAATGCTATGCCAATGAAGTCAGAGTAAAGTCACAACTCCTGATCTGCAGACTGGTTTGGGGATATTGGCTCCAAAGGTATGAAAGTGATTGCATCAGCATGGCAGTCAGGCAACGTGCATTTTCAGAAGGAGGTCACCAGTGGCAGTCTATGTATTTCTCAACCTGTTTACATTAAAATTACTCTTTTCTTCACCCTGTTGAAGTTGCTTAAAAAAAAATCTGGATCTAACACACTTCCAAATTCCATTTTATGGTGCATTTTCTTTCTGAAGACTGCTATATGATTATTCTGTTCTAGAGTGACTTAGCTGCCGAATTCCTTTAAAATGTCACCATTAAATTTCATTCTAACCTGCTCAACATTTAAAAATTTTGAAATTTTCATTAAATATTGCCTATATAATAACAGTTTTGCAGTGTTTGAACTTGGAAACCTTATTTGTTGTCACTTTTCTTGTCAAGCCACATCATAAACTTAGACGTAATGCCATTTATTTCAGCATCATACTATAATTAAGTTGTTAGAAACCTGCTCTGAGCTTTGCCTCTGGGCTTCTAGTGATCAAAATGCCAATTAATTGCTGATATTGACTGTTTTTCTGTTGAAGAATTACAGCTACTTAGGCTGCCGCATTAATTGTTTAAAAGCTTGTTTCAGCAGGTTTTTTTAACCTATCAGTGTATGATGAGAATTGTGACGATATTTTGGAAGCACTGATTATGTGTGCTGTTTTACTTTATTATGTTTCTGTAGTTTACTTTATATTGTATTTCTGCTAAAACAGTATGTTATACTGTTTTCCAGAATGCATTTGCCCACCAGACAGGACATGATTTGATGTCCAAATCTTATTCAGCTACTTTTTGGCTAAAATGATTCTGTGAGAGTAAACCTACGAGACATAGGGTATCAGATTTGGAACATAAAATGGCTATGCATTATGCCACACCTAAATTGTATAACAAGTCACATGTCTAGTTTGTCCATCTCTTATAAGAGCTGCACATGTATTGTAATAATTGGTTGAGGGGCTCAGAAAGTGTTCATGATCACACACACAAATTTTGAAACATATTGGCCAATGGCCATATAAAGACAGATAGGGGGAGAATAACTAAAACTGGAGTGTGCAAAATCTAGTGCAGCTCTTCATGGAAAGAAATCAGCTTCCATGTTTTATTCTTAAAGCTTAATGTAGTTGTAACCATAAAAAAACAAAGACTAAGATCATGTTCCATTAACCTCCCTGGCGGTGTTCCCGAGTTTGACACAGGGTTAGATTTCTGTGCTATGATCGGTAACCCCGAGTCAGACTCGGGCTCGCCTCGCAGCATCCACAGAGACAGTTTACTTACCTTCTCCGTGGATCCAGCGATGCATCCGCGCTGTGTGAGCGAGCGGGTGCTCGCTCGATTCACACAGCGTCCCCGCGCGCCGCCGATCTCCGTTCCCTGCGACGTTACGACGCACGGGGACGGAGAACGGCGCCAAATTCAAAAATGTAAACAAACACTATACATACAGTACACTGTAATCTTATAGATTACAGTACTGTATGTAAAAAATACACACCCCCCATGTCCCTAGCGGTCTGCCCTGTGCACTACATGTCATTTTATATAATAAAAAATGTTCTTTCTCCCTGCAAACTGTAGATTGCCCATAGCAACCAAAAGTGTCCCTTTATGTCAAAAATGGTTTTAGAGCAGCTAAAAAACAGCGATAATAAATCAGAATCACTTGCATAATTTAGCGATAGCGATTTGTGGGGAAATACGTCATAAAAAAAAAAAATAATGACAGCAAAAATTCTGCAACTGAGCAAATTTCAGTGATTTTGATTTGATTACACTATTGAATAATTGTTACTATAATTATATTATTATTTGTTATAATTTTTTATAATTATTTATTATATTATAATTTTTAATAAAAAAAAAAATAATCATACCCGGGATGCCTATTAGACTCTTGTTTGGATAGATTTAAGTGAGTTATTCCTAAGAATTACAAGCCTACAGTATAAAACGCCAAATTCCCTTGCAAATAATGGTACCGCTTTCAGCACCTAAAATCTGAAAGAATCATACCGCCAGGGAGGTTAAGGCATGCCGTATAGCACAGTGCTTGTGCTATGTCACTTTCCCTTCATATCTTGTCAAAAACCTAGTTGATCTTGCCAGTTCCTGTGTACCCCCTGCCTCTGCTGACCACGGTAATTGAGGCTACTGAGCCATGATTACCATGGTCAGTTTACCTGCCTCTGTCATCCGCTGATCACCTCTGACAGTCTTTCACCTCTCCCCCTCCTTCCCTGTCATCATAAGAGAAGCTCACCTTCCCACCCCCTTGCATCCAGTCAGTTTGAGATTTTAGAGAATGTGGTTAGCATTCTTGCTTTGTAGCTTTACAGGCCTTGTGCATGTATCCCAGCAGGACTCTCTGAATCAAGTATGTTTTCCATATGTCTCTCTGCATAGAGTTTGTATGTTTCAATGTATTTGTATGTGTTACCTCCTACACCTGTACAACATACTGGTAGGTAGGGGCGGACCACCCATAAGGGGCGCAGAGGCGCTGTCCCTTAATTTGCGCCGGCCCCTAATTCCCATGCAGGGCACTGGGCGCATAGAGTTATTCATGTTTTTTTGTGAACCACATTATTAGAGACTGAATCACTTCGCCCTAAACCCACCCACTTGTGTGACATTAGCGAATTAAAATTCCTGCTCCTCCTCCTGGTCAATCAGGAAGTGGGTCCTGAGACCCAATTGGCCGGGAGGAGAAGTGATCGGATTGGCCGGGAGTAGAAGCCCGCGACCTGGATGGTGGGCTTGAGAACAGGTGAGCGGGCTGGCGAGTGGGCAACAAAATAAGCGAGCGGGTGAGCGGGGAGGGGTGCTGCGTGGGGGTGCAGGGTTTGTTTGCGGCAAGCAAACCGCCTCCAAAACAATGGAGCACTAGCCATCACTGCTGGCAGGTTAATTAAAAAAAAACTCTCTAAATAACCCTAAAAGGCAAATTGGCAATAAGAACATAAGCTAAACATCTTCAGGGTTGCTAGCTGATGTATACGGTTCCATGTACCTTACAAAAGCTTTATATATGAACTTGTCAGCACTAAATGTTGTAACAATTTGAATTTATTATGTTCTGTAACCTTGATGCTTATACGACATCACAAAACAATATTTACAACAAGGCAGAAAAGTTATTTACTGTACCAATGTCGGTCCTCCCATCTGCAAATCACATTTTTTTTGTAGTTTTGCAGGATTAGGCAGTTCCATTTATTGTGGCTCATGCTTATTCAGATGCTTGAGAGATCTGTCTAACTGTCAAATACTAACAAAGGAAATAACTTTTTCATGCTTGGCATGTTGTAAAATGTTGCTTTCTGCCCATTTATGTACCATTATGTATGAAATGAAAAACATCTTTTAAATGTGTAACCTTTTTATAATGAAAGCGCTTTTAACTTCTACCAAGAGAACATCAAAAACACTACTAACTTTTCACCCGTTTAAAAATGGCAAAAGCATGAGGGTGCAAATCTATGCCACTTAGTATCCATGGTGAATTTTAAAGCTTTGAGTACAAACTTTTATCTCTGTTTTAGGATTATGATTGATTTGTTGTTGTAAATACATTTCAGAAAACTCAACCCAAATAAAGGAACTGCATTATGTTTGCATTTAAAGTAAACCGTTTCTACAAGCAATATGGGGGCTGCCGTTGCTCATCTCCATCTCATCTTCTGCAAATGAATGACATTACAATCAGACCAAATATAAATCAAATGCATATATCAGTTAGGAGATTTAATGTGTTCCCTTGATGTTCTTCTCACAATGTAGGCACCTTGCATGTCTTAAAGTGGACGTTGACCCTCTCCTATACTCAGTGAACTGAACAGCCTCAGTTTATACACAGGGATGAAACAAATTTCCCTACATAAGTTTTACATGTAGATCTTCTGTCTTTCCCCTGCTATATTCTTTAGAATTCTTAAATCATGTTAGAGATTTTCTTTTCCTGTTCAGCAGTAGTAGTGGATTATTGGCATACAGCCAAGACAGCTGATTGGAGGAAAGGCACCCCCACTCCACATGGTAAAAGACTTGCAGAGCTGTGCTGTGAATAGGGTAGCTCTGTGCTAATTTATTTATAGCAGCCTCCCACGGTACAAATTTCAGGCTGCTTTTATCTCCCGTATTGGAGAACATGTTAGAAGTTATCAAGCTGATAAAAGAGCTATGGAACAGAAGAAACACACAGGACTTTGCGCTTTGGAGGGAGATAAGTAAACACTACAGATATATGTGCCCTGGTCAATATTCACAAATCGGGTTTTCATCCACTTGAACTACGGTAATTGTGGTTTTTTTTATAGATTTGTGTAGTCACTGTTTATGAATGGGACTCCCTCACAGTACAAATTATTTAAATTCAATCAGAGTTGGGCTTTGGTAGTTAAAAAAAAAACAAACATACCATAAATTGTATTTGTTCACACTATTTTGTAGACCGTGGTGCAGCTATTTTTAACTTGGATACATTAATAGTATCTGGCTCTGGAGGTTTATTACAGCCATTTATATCTAGCTCATTTACAGACATGTTCAGATCCAGGCTAAGATGTTTGTGCATTCCATTAATGCTGATTTGCTTTATGTCAATGTCACTATCTTGGCTGTCCACCACAGAATCAAGCCGTACATGTTACTGTGGTTGTTGCTGGTTTGTGAATTTTGGCAAAATGGGGGTGGCACTATATGATTTTTCCAGTCTCTCCACCCAGCTTGTGATTGACAGAACTCATTATTGTCACTATAACTACACATTTGTGTTTAGTTAATTTGCAGTAAATAAATTACCTTCAGTCGACATTTATCACATTACAAAATTGAATTGTCAAAATATCAAATTTCAATGACAGATATTGCTGTGAATTCAGAAGCATTTTTATTAGACTCTAATTATGATACTTGTTGTACATATTTTTATTCTGATGCAGAACCAAAATTAAAGATTCAAACAATCAATGAACTTAATATCAGGGCAAGCCATCTTGTTAAACAAGGCATGGTTGGCAGCATGGGCTCATCACATATGTGCAAGGTCTTTTTAACATTAAAACCACTACCATATAATATCTAACTGTATTTTCAACTGAATTCAGCAATGACTAATTATTATGAGCATGCATGCCTTGCACAGCAGACATTGCTGGCACTGTCATTATCAATAAGCTATTGTCTGAAAAATTACTTTTATAACATAAAAAATACTGTGTGCTGAATTCTGTAGTTAAAGATAGAATGTGTAGCGGTGGCTACCTGATTAATGCCTGCATATTTATTTGTGATTGAATTACCAATATATAAGGGTGGTGGGGGGCAGTGCCACATTGAGAGCAGCCTATGATACAATTTTAAAACAATGAATGACTTCCAGCAATTATTATGAAATCCAATACTCTATCATTATCCTTTAAGCAACTTAAAACAACCTGTATAGCATGTTTCTATGATTAGTCCAGCCAAAAATGTTGTTCATTATCGGTCAAGTGACACGGTTTACCCTCTGTGGTTTGGGGTCTTTGATAGAAAATGCTCCTAGTGAGTCTGGTTCTTTTAGGTTAGAGTTTTTTTATGCCTGTAACAAAATTGGTTAGATTTTACTTAATTACAATACAAAATAACAATCAGAAAGATCTATAGTTCATTTTAATGCCTTATTTTAGCATTGTTTCATTCAATGCGAAAATAAAAAAATTCACTGCCATGCAAATATTGAATAAAGTGCCTTCAAAGTGAGTCTAATATGTATAAGTAAATTGTTTATTCAAAAGTAAATCGCTAAACAAACTGATAATTATTCGTATTAGTTAAACTAACATAGTAAATGCAGTATGCACAGAAAATGTAATGTGTCAATCAACAGTTTCATTACCTATTGCTTTTAGTTTAAATTACCTGGTAGGCCTAAATACACTACTGGACAGAGTATAGGAACACACTTAGGGCCAGATTCCCGTACATTCTGCGGCGGCGTCGTGTAAGCTATTTACACGACACCGCCGCAACTTACAGGAGCAAGTGCCGTATTCTCCAAGCACTTGCTCCATAATTTGTATCTGGAGATACACCGTCGTATCTCTTTTTAGAATCTGCCCCTTAATGATTAAAGATGCATACACCTCCTAAACATGGATGCATTGAAAGGAAATATTGGACTGTATTTTTTGTTATTACTACAGTGTTAGCAATAAAGTTTTTTAGATGTTTGCTCCTTAAAATTGTTATTAATGTATTAAATTTGATTTCTGGCCACAGTTTCACCCCCCCCCCCCCTTCAAAAGTTATTGTAAAAATAACTAAACTAAAATTTCTTTTTTTTTAATAAACAGTATTTTATTTTATAGAATAACATATAACAGAACATGTCCAACAGTCAATGGTAAAAGAAAAACACTGACCTTGCAGGGTCGTGCAAAAAGAAATGGCACAAAGAAACGGGTTGAACAGAAATACACATACAAAAACAAAAGCGATGTTAGCGGGCATCCAGTGAGAAGGCCCAAAATTCTACCATATAGGAGGATATTCTGGCTGTTCCCAGAAACGTACCAAAAGCATGGTCCCGTGGCCTGCAGCCAGGGCGGGGGGGGGGGAGCCTCCATCAAACCACCCCCTACCCCCCACACACCAGGGGTACCAAAAAGCAGCAATGTGCACTCATGCGGGACTACCAGCCGGGGGCCCGTCCCGCGGGCTCTTTGCATCAACACCTAACAACAGCTGAGCATTTGGTCTTTCAACCGGCAACAGTATAATAATAAAAACATACAACTTTTAGAGAGTATAGAAAGAAAAAAGAGGTGTAGAGGGAGGGGAAGAGGGAGAAAAAGAGGGGAAAAAAAGGGGGGTAGCAATCCAAGTGTACCTGCAATCTAGTAAGGAACTTTGTTCATGTCCACACCGAACACACACCACGCCAGATCCAGGCCATCTGTGTAGCTGAATACCAATATCTGCAGCCCGCTGAGGGGATATTTCTCTGTCATCTAAGGTCTCATCGGTCTGCGAGCTTTAAGAGAAGGGTCTGTCAGTTCTAGTAAAGCAGTGTCTAATCTAGAGGGCACACAGTTAGGGTCAGAAACGTACGTACGTACAGTCCTGGACGCCCAGATATAGGTAAACCGGTTCGGGGAACCCCAGCAGGTTGCCACCCAGTCCTCAGTCTCTCGGACTGCATTAACCCCGCTGATCCACTATTCGTGAGTGTGAATTCTAGACTTTTTCCAGTAGTTTGGAAGCAAATGCCTCACTGCATTAAGCAGATGGGGCAGCACGCCTTTTTTATATGGGCCGAGTGGAATCGGGGGGACATGCAGAAGAAAGTGCTTTAAGGAAAAAGGAACATCTATCCCCATTACAGTTTTTATTTGGTTTTGCAGGTCTTGCCAGAAGGGTTTAATTAGGGGGCATCGCCACCATACGTGCATAAGCGTACCCCGGTGTCCACAGTCGTGCCAGCATAACTCAGATGCAGAGGGGTAAATACGGTCATATCGGCCGGTACCCGGTACCAGCGGGACAGTATCCTAAAGTTTGTTTCTTGAAATTTGGAGTCTATGGAGGACGAGTGGGTGAGGTAGTATAAGTGAGTTAATTGTGTATTCGTGAGTTCCTGCCCTAGGTAGTTCTCCTACCGCCGGATATGGGTGGGCTTGGGCTGAGGGGCAGCTGAACCCAGAAGTCGGTATAATTCGGACACCAGATGGGGGCGGAAGCCTCATCAATAAGGACAAGCTCAAATGGGGTGAGGGCTGAGGAGTCCCTAATCGTGCGGCCGTGTATCTAAAAAAATTGGTGTAGTTGTCTATATTTCCAAAAATTCATTTGTGGGCCCTGACGTCTGGCTGGTAGAGCTTCAAAACTATGGCGTTTGCCATCTTTCATGAGTTTTCCACAGCTGGCATTTCCATCATTGACCCATGGCCCAAAATAGACCATCTGTTTGCCAGGGGGGAACCACAGAAAACCACCCAGTGGGCCCAGTTGGGACATGGGGGGGGGCTAATTTCAGCAGCGGATTGATCTTGTCCCAGACCGACAGCACCTGAGTCATCAGTGGGGAGGTCGTCTTGGATAGCCCCCTATGTTCCCGGTGCAGCCATGGCGCATAGGACAAGTTCCTGCCCACCAAGCATTTCTCCAGGGAAACCCAGAGTTTTGAGTGAGTATGGAAACGCCAGTTAAGTATCCTCTGAAGGGCTATAGCTCGGTATTATCATCTTGAGTCTGGGACCCCCAGCTGCCTCCCCTCTTTGCAGCAACACCCCTTAGAGCTTTTCTGGGTTTACGTACGTTCCATATAAAGTCGGACAGCATACTGGACAGACGGTCAAAAAATAGTCTGGGTAGGGGGACCATAGCATCTGTAAGTAAAAAAGTATGCGTGGCAATACGTTCATTTTTATAATGTTCAACTGGCCCAACCATGTAAAGGCAGTCTGTGTCAAATGTAAGAGGTCTTTTTCGACCGCAGCAAGCAGTGGGGTGTAATTGGCGGCATACAGGGTGTCAAAGCGATCTGTAAGTTGCACTCCTAAGTATCGCAGGGTATCACAGGGACGACGTGGCCCAGGCAAAAGGGAAGGCAGCCTTAAGATTCGAGACTAAGTGGGGGGGCAGGCAGATGAGAAGAATTTATAACTTCGTGAAATTTATCTTGAAGTTGGAGAGTGACCCAAAGAGCTTCAGTTCCTTCATCAGGTAGGACAATGAGAGCAGGAGGTCCGATAGGTGGAATAGGACTTCATCAGCGTATGCCGAGAGCTTATGTTTCCAACCTGTAGGCCCTTAATGTCCTGACTGGCTCGCATGGTGCGGAGCAATAGCTCCAGCACTAGGGCAAACAAAAGGGGTGAAAGGGGACACCCCTGCCTCGTGACGTTCCTTATGGGAAATCGAGAAGAGAGGGTCCCATTCACTTTGACCTGTGTGTAAGGTGCCAAAATCGACACCATCATTCGCGGGCCTAACACTTATGACCCAAGTACTGCTTTCAAATAAGTCCTTTTCTGTGTCTGTTGATAGAATTATATAAGGCTCTGGGTCCGAATGGGTGCGGGCCCAATAAATGAGATGAACAGCTCTGAGGGAGTTGTCCCTAGCTTCCGCTTCTCTGCCTGTTATAAAGCCCGTTTGGTCTGGGTGGATAATCTCAGGTATAAGGTGTTTATGTCTATTCGCTAAGATTTTTGCTAGAATTTTTATATCCAAATTGAGGAGAGAGATGAGGCGATAGCTCTAAGGGATGGCGGGGTCCTTGCCCTCCTTTGGGATCACAGTGGTGTGAGCCTCCGGGGGGATGTCCTTGCCCCCTGCTATAGAATTGAAGTATTTGCAAATGGGAGTCGCTAGTTGGGAAAGGAAGGTCTTATAATATGCCTTAGTAAACCCATCTGGGCTGGGACTTTTCCCAGTGGGAAAGGACTTTACAGTTGTCCCAAGCTCGGTTGTGGTGATTGGGAGTTCTAGGGCCGAGGACTGGTCATCTGTAAGCAGGGGGAGACCGGCCGAGGACAGATAGTTCTGGATCATGCGTTGTCTAGTGTCATGTGTGGTAAAAGGAGGTCTGAATCTAAATTATAGAGTGTGGCATAATAATCTCGAAACCCCTGAGGCGATTTTAGAGGATTGCCCTGTCAATTCCCCTGAAGTGGATTGCAGTTTTTGTATGTACGTCTGTGCATGTTGTTTCCTGAAGGCCCGCGCCAGCATCCGCCTGCATTTGCGTAGTATTTGTGGGCTATATAACTAAACTGTTTATGGGTTTGGTGGTGCAGAAGGCGCAGGAACAGTTCCCACAGCTCAGTCAGGTCCTTCAACGCTTCAGGGATCCCACTTGCCTTGTGCTGGAGTTCAGCCTTTTGAAGGGTAGTGTGTACCCTTAGAAAGTCCGCCCGGCGTTCCTTTTTAAGTCTGGATCCTTGAGAGATTAGCTCTCCACGGACCACAGCCTCCCCAGACCACTTTTCTCTAAAGTAAAGGGTCAAAGTGTTGGATACCTCCTTCACCACCGCCAATTCATCTAGTAAGTTGTCATTCAGCCGCTACGTTTAGGCCCTTTGCATGCTTGAAGGTGGGGCGAAGGCTATCGTGACTGGGGTGTGGTCGGAAATGGAGATGGTGCCAATGGACACAGTCTGGAGGAGTTCCAAGGTAATAAGGTCCACATAGATGTGGTCTATACGTGTGTAAACATCATGTACTTTGGAGTAGTAACTGAAGTCAGGGTCCTAGGGTTGCAGCACATGCCAGCAATCAGCCAGAAGGTGGGATTGGAGGTTTCTTGTGGAAATGTTTGAGGAGAGCTTAGGAATGCGGAGGTCTCGCGTGGGACGTGTCGAGCAAGGGGTCAGGGCTTATGTTGAAGTCACCCCCAAGGATCAAAAAGCTTTCTCTAAAATCTGCCAGGCGCTCTAAAGTAGAATCAATGAAAGTGAGTTGGTCAGCATTAGGGGCATAAATCATAGCAAACATAAACGTTTGGCCAGCAATACTGCCTTTCTGCCAGTTGGGTGGATAAAAAATACGATTAGAATAGGAGTTTGGGTAAGAGTGGATAGGTGTGGTTCCTCTTCAATAAAACATGGAAGTTTAAAGTACAACAATCCATCAAAAAGAGTTTCTCCATCAGTCAGTTGAGGGGACTGGACCTTTTGAGGAGTCAGAAGTGTGCCGCCTGCGATCCCGTCTGTGGTTCTTGCGCTGGGGTGGCAGCAATCTGGTAGCAAGAAAGTCTTGTGATCCCCTCCAGTCAGGGAAGTCTACCGGATCCAGGTCCAGAGAGCACAAAAAGTGCGGAAGGTCATCCTTAGTGCGAAAAGTCACAGTTCTGCCCTCCTTAGTGACTTGAAGAAAAAAGGGGAAGCCCCACAGGTATTGCAGGCATGCTGCCTGAATAGCTGCTAGAAGGGGGCAAAGTGATCTGTGCTGCATGAGAGTGCGCCTATCCTGGTAGAAGGCTAAGTGCGCTCCATCAAAATCAAAGTAGGGCTTGCCCCACATTTTCTGCATTATGCGGTCCTTAAGTGTGTACTTATGGAGCTTACAAATTGTGTAGTTCACATCTTGGGAAGGGGGTTTCAACGCCCGGTGCGCACAATCTATCTCAATGGCACCTGTAGCAGGCAGCCCCAGTATTTCTTTAACCCCCCTGGCGGTATTCCGAGTCTGACTCGGGGTTAGATTTCTGTGCTGCGATCGGTAACCCCGAGTCAGACTCGGGCTTTCCTCGCTGAATCCACAGGCTTGGTTTACTTACCTTGTTCCTGGATGCAGCGATGCATCCGCGCTGTGTGAGCGAGCGGGTGCTCGCTCGATTCACACAGTGTCCCCGTGTGCCGCCGAGCTCCCTTCCCTGCGATGTTACGATGCATGGGGGCGGAGAATGGCGCCATATTCAAAAATGTAAACAAACACATTACATACAGTATACTGTAATCTTATAGATTACAGTACTGTATGTAAAAAATACACACACCCCTTGTCCCTAGTGGTCTGCCCTGTGTCCCACATGTACTTTTACATAATAAAAAGTGTTCTTTCTCCCTGCAAACTGTAGATTGCCCATAGCAACCAAAAGTGTCCCTTTTTGTCAAAAATGGTTTTAGAGCAGCTAAAAAACAGCGATAATAAATTAGAATAACTTGCAGAATTGAGCGACAGCGATTTGTGGGGAAATTCATCATGAAAAAAAATAATAATGACAGCGACAATTCTGCAACTGAGCAAATTTCAGTGATTTTGATTTGATTACATTATTGAATAATTTTTATTAAAATTATATTATTATTTGTTAAAATTATTTATAATGATTTATTATATTATCATTTATAATTTTGTTTTTAAAAAAATTTCATACCCAGGATGCCTATTAGACTCTTGTTTGGTCAGATTTAAGTGAGTTATTCCTAAGAATTACAAGCCTACAGTATAAAACGCCAAATTTCCATGCAAATAATGGTAACGCTTTCAGCCCCTAAAATCTGAAAGAATCATACCGCCAGGGAGGTTAAAGATGCCTTCCAGGGTAAGAATAATGTCCTTAGCAACGGTGGCTTCGGACAGGCCTTGGATCCTAATGTTGGTCCTGCGGCTGCGATTCTCCATGCCAGCCAATTGACAGAGCAGGGCCTCAATCTGGTGGTCTTGTGTAGTGCACTTGTCCTGTAGCATGTAGATTACAGGGGGGGCTTCCTCAAACCTCTGCTCCAAGGATTCCATCCTGCCCCCCCAGTTGTGATGTGTCAGCTTTAAGATGTGCAATGTCCTCTTTGAGGGCCTTTTCTACCCTGTCAGCAAAGCGCTCTAGGTCAGCCTTGGTGGGGAGAGACCAAATATGGCACCTAGAATCGGAAGTGAAGGGGCGCTGAAAACACAAACTCAATACAAAATTATGTGTATATATAAACATTGAAATGTGCAATCTATTATTACAAAAATCATATATTATTAGTGAAGTGAATTAGTGTCCATACAATGAAATCAAAGAAAAAAGTCCCAATAGTGCTAAATAATAAGCACCCAATGGTATATCTCAATTCAAAAAAGACGTATATGTTGCAGTTCTGGAACCTCCACCATATAATTGCACCCGATGTGATCGATAGAAATGGCTCCTTACCAATAATAGTAGACTCTTTTAATTAAAAAAGAAGTCATAAACCGCTTTTGTCACTAGGATGACTCAGAATGATCCGGATAGGCACGTCAGATGATCCAACATTCATAAAGATAGGAACAGAAAGGCAATCATAGTGAAGTATTGTTTATTAAAATGTAATAAAAAGTAACATGCCAAATGGCTGCTTACTCAGATTGTGCCCTGATCCCGGCACTGAGGCTTTGTAGCGTATATTCGATATCCAATCGAACCCGCGGATCCGGATGTAGGACGGTGATCCGTCGCGCTGGTAGTCTCACTGGCCGGCGTACGTTCTACCGTCGAAGCAACGTGGATTCGGAGAAGGATCGAAAATCCGTCGCACTGCTAGTTTCGCTAGTCGGCGTGCGTTCCACCGTCGGAAACCAACGGACCCGGAAATCGGAAGTGGTAGGGAAAAAACGTGACTGGTTTGCGCTTCGACGTACGTTTCGTTATTTACGTCATCAGGAAGCGTAACCAGTCACGCTGCAGAGTTGTATTTACCCAATGGCCAATTAAGATTGATAGGGGAACTAGCCAATCGAATAAGAAGCCTCGGTCCCGCTATCACACACCATATAATTGTATATACTAACAACACCTACTAGATGCTGCACTAGCAAATCAATTGACAATGTTGTCATATACATCCGGTATATTACATACATATGCTATTCCAGCCCTATTGTATATAGCACTACATACATGTTGCAAATAACAAAAAAGGCAGTATGATTAGAATAGATTGAAATTACATTCCAACATGTTAATTGATGTTACAATTAAAATTAAAATTAAAATTAAAAATACCAAATTAAAAATTGGAATACCCCTATAAAATACCAGCATTAATATTATCTGTCTAAATGTGTATTACATGCTGCTGCTAGTCTTAGAACACCCACTACCACCAGTTGAGTGTACTAGCTGTACTAATATCTGATAATTAGTACTGTTTGAATTAGTAAAAACTTTTATAGCAAAAATAAATTATATATATTTTGTTTCAAAAAGGGTCCTTTTACTTGTTGTTCAAGAAGCAATTCAGGTCTAGTTCTACATTCAGGCCTTGAGGCTGCATGGCACGTAAGCGATGTATCCATAAGGTCTCATTTTGGGATACCGCCTTAGTAAGATCTGAACCTCGCCAATGACTAGTTACTCTATCTATCCCATAGAACGTCATTTGTCGAGGGTCTTTGTTGTGACAAAGGTCAAAATGTTTTGAAACACTATGGTTGGGATAGCCATTTATGATATTTGCCACATGCTCGTTAATACGCACTTTTAGTTCTCTAGTAGTGCGCCCTACATACTGTAAGTGACAAGGGCACTCGATGACATATGTCACAAACCTAGAATGACAGGTAATAAGTGGTTTGATTTTAAATTCTTGCTGCGTAACATTAGATTTAAACTGAAGTTTTTTCTTGCCCTGTCTCTTTGTTGTTTTGCAAGATCTGCACCTAGTGCAATAATAGAAACCGGGAGTATCCAGGAAAGTGAGAGGTTTTTCAGGGGGGTCTGGCACATTCCGTGCTACCATATTTCTTAACCCAGGGGCTTTGGTGTAAATAAATTTTGGTTTGGCTGGTAGTACCGTAGCTAAATCATTATCTTTCAATAATATTGGCCAAAATTGTTTAATAACTTTTTCAACACTCTTGTATTCTCTATGAAACCCTGTAAGGAATGCTATCTCTCCATGGAAGGGGACCTTAGTTTTTGGTGCTAACAAGACTGGCCTTTCCATTGCCATAACTGCTTTTTTGGTAGTCTCAAGGTCTTGGACATTATACCCCTTTTCTACAAATTTGTCCACCAACATGTTTGCTTGTACATCGAAATCAGTTATCTGGTCACAGTTGCGACGTATGCGCATTAGTTGGCTTTTGGGGACACCCCCTAGCCATTTTGGGTGGTGGCAGCTGGAAAGTGCGACATAACCATTCCGGTCTGTCGGTTTGAAGTAGGTTTTGGTGCTGATTAAGTTACCTCTTTTTGTTAGCGTAAGATCCAGATAGTTAATAGTAGATAAGTTGAATTCTGCTGTAAATTTTAACTCATATTGGTTGTTATTCATTTCCATTATGAAATTCTCCAAAGAGGGTAAGTTCCCATCCCAAAACAGTATAATATCGTCGATGTATCGTTTATAGTAAAGGAGAGCTTTATTTTCCTCTTTGTATATCGTTTCCCTTTCCCACCTATTTAGAACCAAATTGGCTACACTCGGCGCGTATCTAGCGCCCATGGCGACTCCTTTTGTTTGGTTATAATACTTGTTCTGCGCCCAAAAATAATTATTGCCCATAGCCTGTTTCAAACCCTGTACTATAAACTGAATTTGGATCGTTTGAAGATCGGTACCTGTTTCTAAAGATTCGGTAACTGCTATGATGGCATCAGACTGCTTAATATTTGTATTAAGGGATTCTACATCCACTGTTACTAACCACGTATCCGTGGTTACCCGTATTTTGGCTAGTGCATTTATCAACTGGGTACTGTCCTTTAAATACGATTGGCCTTTTTGTACTAGTGGTTGTAGAAATTGATCGAGGTATTCACCCAATCTGGAGTAAAGTGACCCGATCCCACTAACAATGGGTCGGCCTGGAGGGTTGGTGTTATTTTTATGAATTTTTGGTGCAATGTACAGTACCGGAGTACGTGGTACATCGGGCACTAAATATAGTGCCTCTTTTGGGGTAAGAATAGTTTTTGAGACTCCTTCTTCAACCCAAGTTTTTAATTGTACTTTTAATCTACATAGTGGGTCGCCTAATAGTGGCGTATAGGTGTTGGTATCGTCCAGCAGCCGCTGGACTTCCTTGTAGTAATTTTCTTTCGTAAGTACTACCACACCCCCCCCCCTTTGTCTGCAGTACGCACCACTATGTTTTTATTCTTCTCTAATTTTGTAATACCTTCCCTCAGCAGTCTATTGGGTTTGGAATTTTTGGTGTCTAAAGATCTAATTTCTTCCTGCACCATGTTCCTAAATACTTGTATGTGATGATGTGTGCCCTTTTTGGGATTAAAGGTGGAGTTATTTTGTAAAGTAGTATGTTGGTACCCCGTAGTGTCAACCTGAGTGACATTCGGGGTTTGTTGTGCAAAATGTTTTTTAATATTCAACTTTCTAACAAATTTCTCCACATCGATAAATACCTCAAATTTATCCATGTGCTTATCTGGTGCAAATTTCATACCTTTTGAGAGTACTTCCAATTCTGCATTGGTAAAGTCAATTCCCGCTAGGTTGTAAATCCCCTCGTTTAGTCGTCTCGTGGTCTTTTTCTTTTGGGTTCCCCCTCTCTTACCTCTTTTTCTATGTTTTTGGAAGGCTGGTGGGGGACGGGGCTGGCAATTTTGTACGGCTCTTTCCAGCCTCTCCATTCCCCCCCTCCCCGCGGTTGGTTATTTTGATAATATGAGGCTCGCCCTCTATGGTTACCTCTATATTGCCCCCGTGGTGGTCTGGGTGTATACTGACTGGGACCCTGATTATAATAATAGTAGTTGTCCTCTCCCACTCTATCATCTAATGGGGCATACCTATTGTACGTAGGTGCACCATAGGTAGGGTAAGTGTTGTAGGCTTGTGGGTACTGTGGAGTCTGGTTATTAGGTGGTCGGTTCCTATCTGCCAGTGGGTACGGACCTTTAGTTTTGTTGGGGCCTTTGGGGTGTTTTTTAGGGGTACTGGTGTTTTTATTGGGTTTATCCATGACTTGGGTAGTCCCTGTACGCACTTCTTTTCCTATCTCCCCTGTTGTTGTTTTTGATTGCACTGGATCTAAATCTGACTGCCACTTGTATACCTTATGTTCATCATAATCTATGATGTCTCTCTGGTATTTTTTTAATTTCTTTTGTTTGATTTCACCATCATATTTAGACAGATGCACCTGTAAGGTTTGATATCTATCTAAAAACTCTTGGGAGCCCATATGCGGTCTCATTTGTTCTCTGAGATCCCCTATATTGGCCTCCAACAGCACATTTTTGGACCTACGCCTTCGAATCATTAGTTGTAACAACTTCTGTTCACAGGCGTTAAAAAATTGGAACCATTCATCCGTCTGTGTAAGGTCCTCAATTCCATCGCCCGGGTGTACATCCCATCTCAACCTACGCGGTGTGAGATTTTTTGAGATATACATCTCAAATGACGCGATGTCCCACCACAAACGAATTTGTTTTTCTAAATCAAATTGTAATTTTTTAAAACCTCTATCCAAATCTAAATTTGGGGTGGGTTGTTGTAGGAATATCTCTTCTACATTGATCTCACGACCTTGCATAAAATTAAAAACATCCATGTCTGCAATACACCAAACTAAAAATTATTAGCTAAATTATGTGAGGAAAATGTGTATAATTTGCGCCACAGAAAAACAATATTAATTCTCCCAACAAATGGGTAGAATTACGTGTAATTGAACCTAAATATATTAAATATACTAGTTTAAGAGCTGCCACCTAAAATTTTCAGTGTGTGAAAATACAAGTAGAATCGGAAGTGAAGGGGTGCTGAAAACACAAACTCAATACAAAATTATGTGTATATATAAACATTGAAATGTGCAATCTATTATTACAAAAATCATATATTATTAGTGAAATATGGCACCTGATGTCCGCCTCATCTAGGGGATCTGGAGCTGTAGGGTATCCTGGGATAATGGGGAGCCCCGGAAGGTCAGGGGGGGCGATTCACTTACCAAAGAGCTGGTCGGCTGCTGAGACCGGGTGGTGGTGTTGTGGGAGCCCTTGGTCATTTTCTGGCCCGGCGCCATCTTTAAAGCCTTCCGGCCTCCCCCGCTATTCCTGGGGAAGAAGGAATCCAGCTGTCCTTGTCTAGTGTGGTCGGTCCGCAGTGGCTGCAAGGATGCCCGGCTCCTCTGGGACATGATAAGCGTCAGATGGGGTAAGATTCTCCCCCTTGGCAGTGATTAGGTGCAGCGGTGAAATGGAGCTGTGGAGACACACGTCCTCACTCCTCCATAGCCAGGACACGCCCCTAAAATTCCTTTTTACTGTCCTTAGTTCACAGGCATGTAAAAAGTTGGGCCCCGAGTCTCCTATCCTCTGGACTGCAGAAGAGAGAGGGCTCTTCTTTGGGTGTTCAAATCGAGGACACTTCCCATTGTCTGTCAAGTGCAGGTACTCTCAGGCTCTGGAATTCTGCAGTAGCATGATGGAGTAGGGGCTGCAACAGACAAATCAGCAACAGACCTAAACACCAGTGTTAGATCACTGGTCCCCATTCCCAGAAGAGGCACTGAGAAGGCTCACATGACAGCAGAAGATGGGACTACATTTGCCCAGGGACATGCTTTTAATATAGAGCTACAGTATAGTTTAACCCCTATGTACTAAACACCATATGCTTAGTGCTGTATTTTTTTTCTGTGTATCTTGTTAAAATATTTACAGCACACCCTGGCAGATAATGCAACCTTCCATATCACAGGTATAGATAGTAGAAGGGATACATTGTGTCCACCCTCAGCCTGCTCACTGGACAGTAAAAGTGCAACCACATATGAAGGACTTTGTCTTGTTGCTCACTCTGTTCTATCCTCTTGTCAGCATGTTCTTTGTTTGCATATTTTGTATCTAACACTCTAGATTACCATAGAGTCCTGCTCCTCCATCTACTAGTCTCACTGCTGCTCTACAAGGATTTCAAGACGTTGACCAATGAATTTCAAAGTGCATTTAGGTCAGTCACATTTGAAAAATATATTGAATTATTTATTAATGAATACCTACAGTAGCTTTCTTCCTTTGTGTCTTTAATGGTTTTATGTTTTTGCTAGGTGGTGCACATTTTCACACCTTAGTGTACCGTATAAGAACAACATTTGCATTATTTGGATGTTCAATGTGCTTTGTAAACTAGGACTGTACATTGAACAATGTTCTAGGATTGCATTCACTGTGTGCACACACATATGTGCAGTTGTATGGGACTATAGCAATTTATCTTTGCTTTTGCTCATTTACTTTAGTAAATCATTCCAGTGGATAAATAGATAGATAGATAGATAGATAGATAGATAGATAGATAGATAGATAGATAGATAGATAGATAGATAGATAGATAGATAGATAGATAGATAGATAGATAGATAGATAGATAGATATGCATATATACTGTATATTATATCTCTATTTCCCTTGGAAAATTACTAATTACATGCCTGTAAGAAATCCCAGAAATGAATAACAATTATTTTTATTATTCCAAATAAAGATGACTACACTTTTACACTATTCCTCATCTAATTGCTTTTTGTCCATTTCGACAAAACATTATGAAACTGCTTTAGTTTTCAGGACAATAAAGCACTGACCATTAGTATATGTTATTATGACATCAATTATTTATTGCACCCTGTAAAAAGTTTACGCATTCAAAAGGTTATAATTATCCTCACTAAAAGGGCAATTTGTTGTTTTCTACAGTTAGCATTTGCTTTCGATTAACTGTGTAACATTTTTTGTTATAACCTTAGTTAGCCATAAATTTTGTTGTTATATATTTTTTATTCAAACTTATGGGGATGGTGTGTTTACCAGCTACAACGTCAGGCTGTGAATTCTTGTGAATCATCAATCTACAACAGCAGGCTAGATGCATCATGCAAATGTACGACCATATAAAAAATAAAAGTAAATAAGAATTTAAATATTAGGAGTTACTCTTTGGAAGCAGATGCTCTACTAATGTGATTTTTGCAAAACTAAGCATGCTATCTGTGTAAAATGTATAGCTGTAGTGAAAATAAGGCCTTAGCTTTCCTGTTAACCTCTAAATTCATACAAGGAAGCAGAACCCCTAAAATTGTAGATAGAGGCTCCTGCGCTACCGAGGGGGGTGGTGGAGTGGGATGGGGTCACTGCTGCAAACACCTGACACTCTGTCCTGGGCAGAGAGAAGTAGCAAATGGAAAAACAAGGGGGGTGGTGTCTGCGGTGGATGTCCCCAAGGAAGTCATGTGACATGACGAGACGCGTAGGGATCAAGGAGCATCAGAGTCCACACGCCTGACGCAGCAAGACCCCCCCTGCCGTCCGTTTGGTTTCTGTGCCCAGTTTTTATCATCCAAATGTGAGTGCACCTATATGTTTTAATAAACCTGTTCCATTTTTGCCGGGCTGTACTATGGTCTTTTTTTCTCCCATCCTATATGCTGTGTGAGGGTCCCCTCTATCTGCTCCAAGTGTCCACCCAGCTCAGACACAGAAGAAGAGGAGCCAGGTGTGCATCCAGGACTTAGGACGAACTCGGTGTTCGTGGGAGATAGGCCCACCATCCATCACCTCCATGTGAGTGGATGTATGAGTGAATGATGTTGCCTGTTTAGACACTTCCATAACACCATATCCCACTTGCTTTGTATCTTCTCCATGCCTTACTGCTGAGTGCTGATGTCGTTTCTGTCCATTGAAGTGTATTCCTCCTCCCCCTGCCAGAGGTGGTTTTATTTGGCTATCCGTGCCATAGCCGTGAGGTGAGGGGCTAGGGACCACCTGAGGTGTTCACTGTACCACGTCCTTTCCCGGCACCATTTCCTCCATCTTTTAGAAACTGTCTTCTGGGACATCTCTGGAACCTGTCTTCTGGGACATTTGGGAAACACTCTCAGAGACTTTTTTGCATTTCTTCACTGATTTATATATTATTATTTGTATTGTTCACTGTGTTACACATTCAGGGGCGCCCCTAGCGGTAGTTCTCCCTGATTTCACATTACTTGGACCAGCACATTGTGTACATTTACTGCTTGTGAATTTGTACTCCTTTTTTGTCACTTGCCATTGTTTAGTATTCAATATTATCTTTTGTGCTACATTTTGACGGTTTTACGTATTGACACTAAACTTATGTACGCTATCACTCTGTTCTAAAAACACCACCCCTCCCCCCCCCCTCCCCCACGTTCACCAGCCCAGGGATTTATTCCCGTACCACCCTTGGATTTTTTCACTTTTCACTTTTCACAGCGCAGACACCACCCCCCTTGTTTTTCCAGAACCCCTAAAATACTTACCTTTGTTTCAGATATTGCTCTGGAATCCTTTGGGTTAGGCATTTGATCACATGATCTTTGTGGCATAAAAGTATCAGTCAGTTTGAACTCTGATCCTTTCCTTTAGTACATGTCAAGTGCGTAGGCATTTGGTCACGAGACCAGCCATCCTTAGATCCTGGAACAACAGTTTCTGCACCCAAGGTATTTGCTACTGACACTATTTATGACCTTAAGGCTGCTTTCACACTAAGCAGCGATAGGCGTCGGCGGTAAAGCTGCTTTAACGTAGTTTTTGCGGTGCTTTCACACTGCAGCGGTGCTTTGCTGGAGTTTCAGCGGCGCTGCCCATTGATTTCAATGGGCAGGGGAGCTTTAGGAACGGTGTATACAGCGCTCCCACAGCACTGAAAAGATGCGGCTAGCAGGACTTTTTTTACCGTCCTGCCAGCGCACTATTTTTTTTTTCAAATATTTTTATTCGTTTTTCAAAACATACAATTACATATTGATGTAACAATTTGAATACACGTTTTTTACGTAAAGCTGTATTGTACAATGGGAAATTATTCATGCCCTAAAAAGGGGAGAGGTATAAACAAGACATTGTCGTACACCTTAAACAAAGTGGAATATGACAAGGATACATTAAATATTCACTTAAAAGATAAGAACAGTAAAGAGTATAAAATTCTAGTAAATAAAGACCAATACAATTAGTCACTAAAGCTGTAAGATTGCTGGAATCAAGAAGATAATATATAAAAAAAAAAAGAAAAGATAAATAAAAATAATGAAATAAATGGATATATAAATAAGTAAACAAGGTGGATTGGTTCAAGATAACATTAGCCGTCCATTAAAACTCTAAATTCCCTAGACTTCGTAAAGTGCGACCAGTATGCCCATCTGCTATGGAATTTCTCGGAGGAATCATGAGATTGCTGGATTAAATCCTCCATGTTTGCTATGTGTTGGACCTTTCGCAGCCAATCAGAGACAGAGGGGGGAGAAGGTTGAAGCCATTTAGCTGGAATGCAAAGCTTTGCAGCATTGATGAGGTGCAATATTATTGAATCTTTGTAAACAGAGTTAGGTAAGGATGAGTGATGCAACAAGTATTGTTGGGCGGTAAGATCTGGTGTAAATGTAGTAATCTCAGTTATTAGTTTGTGGATCGATTCCCAGAAGGGTCTGATGTCACTACATTCCCACCAAATATGGAGTAATGTTCCGGGGGCAGATTTGCAGCGCCAGCATAGAGAGGATACATTCGGGTTAAACTTATTAACAATATGAGGGGTCCTGTACCATCTTGAATACAATTTGTATCCGTTTTCCTGGGTCAGTACGTTCAAAGAACCTTTATGCAACCTTCGAAAGATAGTCTCCCATTGATCTGTTGAAATGGATATATTAAGATCCTCCTCCCATTTTAGATTTGTGGCGTCTGTTTTTAAATCAAAACCTGAATATAATAAAGTGTGTAGCGTGGAGATTAAGTGTTTTTGGGGAACTGTTTTAAGACATAAATGTTCAAAAGGAGTCTTTGGTCTCTGCCAATCATAGCATGAATTGGGTTTGTTCACGAACCTTGTAACAGTCTCAAAGTCACGCTGGGAGACATTAGTACTGGGGTTGTTAGCAGTAAAGGAATCATAAGTAATAGTGGAGCCTCGTTTGAAAAGTGAATCGACTCTCGGTACTTTCGTTAGATGTGGAACAGGAGGGACTGTGGTAGACAAATCCAGAGGTATGTCTGGATTGTGGAATAAGGGGGACATGGGGCCATATACAGATGAAATATCGAATTTTTTACAGAGGGAACCAAATATTTTTAATGTGTTTCCAGTAACTGGGTGAGATTTGACCTTTTGTGGGATTTTACGGGGATGAATCCAAGGTAGATTTGTCAAGGGGATATGACATGTGTACAATGAGCCCTCCAGAGCAATCCAATCTTTAACGTTAGCATGAAGATGCCAATCAACAATACGGGTCAAGTGGCAAGCCCAGTAATATTTTTGCAGATCTGGTAGTCCTATTCCACCCATTAGTTTGGGGATAATGAGTTTATCCCATTTGACCAGCGCACTATTTTTAGCACTATAGCACCTGCAAAGCACCTCAGTGTGAAAGCAGCCTAAAGTATTTGCAAACCCAATCTGCTTTAAAGGGGTTCTAAAGACTGAAAGTTTTTTACCTTCATGCATTCTATGCATGAAGATAAAAAACCTTCTGTGTGCAGCAGCCAGTGGCTCCTGCTGCTGTTAATCACAGCCACTGAACCAAAGATGAAGGAGGGGGGTAGGGTTGAGCAACGGCTCTGTATATAAGTTAGAGTTTATACTTGAAGACAGGTAAGGCTGGAGCATTCCTAACACTCTAGGTATACTTAAAGTAAATGCAAAGACTGCTGGCACCCCTGCTGGCATCCTCAAAACAAAATGTGCTAAAGGAGGCACCTGTGTGGGCATGCTCCTGAGCCAGGCTGTGTGCATCCATAGATACGCACAGTGCATATCAGCCACGCCTCCTACTCCCTCCTCCCTCCTCCAGGGGGCTACGGCTCCTGCTTGAGTCTCATGTGAGATAGGGAATAGAAGGAGCAGTGCTGCCAGCAGGACAATGTTGGATGGGTGAGAGATGCCAGGTAAGTGTTTAGGGGAGGAAAGGGAATGCATTAGGGTAAAAACAGTTTGGGTTTAGAACTAATTTAATATTTTTTATTAAACAGACACATATAAGAGGGCATCTTCTTCTAGTGAACGATCTTCTAACACCCAAGACCTTAAATAGTGACAAACCAAAGAACATCACCCAGCAATGGAACTCTCCATCACCACAGTTTGATGATACATTGTTTGATTTTGAATTATGTCATAACGGCTATACACTTGGTCTTGTGGTGTTTTATGTAGTTTGTTTCTTATAATACTTTGTATGTATAGGATACTACCAGTATTTGAATTTTACTATCAATATTTATATTAAAAATACATTTTATTGAATCTTTAGTGGTGCCTAGAAAGTCCATTTTCCTTTCTCTATATTCCTCCAATCTTCTTCTAGTGAAACACATTTTGTTGTTTTTAGACTTTTACCCACATAGCCTTTGAAGCCCCTAACGTATACAGATTGTTTAAACAAAATCAAAAATAAAATACTTTATTTAATTAAGCTACTCCTCGCCGTGCCTTTTTTTTTTCTTGTGGCTTCAGAAGACCCACATAGTCCCTGTGATCCTGCCGGGCTGCTTCCTTCTTCCCCAAAGTCTTGCTCTTTTTGTCAATGCTATCCACAGGTTTAACCTGTTCACATTTAAACCCCTTACCGGGATAAGGATGTACCCCAATTCACTGCCTTCTATCTGATCACTGTGTTAAAAAAAAAAAAAAAACGTTTTAAATGTTCATTTTACTTATGTTAAGCCGCATTCATGGGACATTTTAGCCCAAAGTCTACTCCTCTTCTGTTTATTTCTTGCTTAGGGTCTTTCTTTTGGTGTCTACATCTCTGTCTGTGCAACATTGCCACTTCCTATTGGATGGTCGCAGGATAGATCCTCTCAGGAGAGAAGACTGGCATCATTACAAGGGGGTGGTTGGGTACCAGTGGTCTCAAGGCACCATTTCAGCACTGGATTGGTGGCCCTCCAGACCAGAATTGGAAGTGGCAAGGGATCTGGATGGGAGATTTAGGTGTGTATTATTGGTCCCACCAGGCAAGTGGGGAGACTGTCAGCATAGGTTAGAGGGTGGTGGGAGGTTAAATAAAAGTTAGCTTTATGCAGGAGTGAGGCTTTAATAAGAACCTATTCAATACCAGATATACTGGACAGCACCTACTTGTACTTACCTCCAAAGCACTTCCACCACAGCCTTCCCAAAAACTGCTATGTTTTGGGACGGGATTGAGTCTGGCAGGTTTCCGACACTTACCTCTTCTCTCTGACATTTTTGGTTGTGGGTGCATCCTCTCTACCCTCCTGTACAATACAGGTCTATTTATTCAAAATTTTGTGACCACTGACTGGAGTGCCTTGAAAAGGTGACTTTGGGGGACCGGTCAGGCATGATGGAGCCTGCCAGAATAAGGAATAAGGTAAGCATACATTCTTCTGTTTGCTAGAATTAGACCCTTGATTAGTCCCCACTGCAGGTTTTTTTTAATTTTTTGGCGCCTGGAGCGAGGCTTTAAATTTGGTGTTTTAGACATAAACAAATAAAACATTCTATTGAGTATGGACCAGGTTTTTTTTTTTTGTATGGCTTCCAGCCATCATCTTTAATTCTGTATGCTCTTCCCCAAATCCTCTTGTGTGCTTTGTGAAATGTCATTATATCTTCGAGCTGGGAGTGCCTGTCACTTCATATGTGAAAAAGATAGCAGACATGCTCCTGAGACTGCATTTAGCATTACAGAGCAAAGCTCCTCACACTTGAGAGATCCCTAGCTAAAGGATATTGAACGCATGTTTTTAGCAATGACACTTCAAATGTATTAACAAATCTAGTATTGTTCACTTCAACCAGGTTGGATTATTGAACTGGACTTACGTTTGTTTTTGATAATTAAGAGACATAAGCAAGAAAGTGCACCAACCTAATACAATACAATAGCAATTAATTGAATAAAAACAAGTGTCCGTTCTACTCACAAGTACTGGGGCAGGACAGGCATGTCAGGAGCCAGTAATATTGTCCTTGGTGATGTTAAAGCACCTGAAAATATCACGCTCCTCTTTGTTTACATGCGTGGTAGCCATGTGTTTTTTGGGGATCCTCCCACTTGTTCAAGCAATGACAAAATGGGAAGAGCCACCAAAGTAGCTTTAATACCACACATGTAACCATGATGAGATGGGCAATACACCCAGCCACCTCCAGTGACAAGAACACCAGCATTGCTGCACCACACCTGCCACATACCACGGAATGGGGATGCTCGTGACATTGTTAACCTAATATGGCCCTATGGGTCGCAAGTTTCCCTGGCTCTTTGTGTATATTGGCTGTAGGGGGTGGAATCCTCTGCCCACAGCTAATATGCTCAGCAATGACCGCTAACTTACAGGTTCAGACATACTTGGTCTAAAACCAAGCTTAAACATAAGCTAATCACTAATCACAACAAAGACTTTAACCACTTGCTGACCACCCTATAGCAAATTTACTGCTACAGAGTGGCAGCTGTGTGGCAGATCACATATATATATATATATATATATATATATATATATAGGTAGTGGGCGTGAATGCACGCTGCAGGCAGCTCGCTCCCGCTGTGATTATACACAGCAGGAGCTGATCAGCAGGTACCGCGGGCTTGATGTCTGCCGGCACCCACTGATTATTCTGCAGAGACACAGAATGGTGATCTGCCAATGTAAACAAGGCAGATCGCTGTTCTGACTGGAAGGAATGCATGGATCCTGTGTCTCTGCAAAGTAGGGACATGGATCCATGTTTTCCTGCACTTCCCACACTGTAGTAAAACACAGGCTAGGCACACAGTTAACTCTTTGATTGCCCCTAATGTTAACCCCTTCCCAACCAGTGTCATTATGCTTATTGGGACCAAAAATGTGTAGCAGAATACATATTGACCTAAATTTATGGAGAAATTCGATTTTTTTATTGGATAGGTTTAAGAGCAGAAAGTAAACAATGTTTGTTTTTTTCAAAATTGTTGGCCTTTATTTGTTTATAGCGCACAAAATAATTGTGGGGTAAAAAAGCACATACATTTTATTTAAGTACAGCATCGCACAAACCGCACGATTGTCATTTAAAAGAACGCAGTGCCGTATTGCAAAAAATGGCCTGGTCATGAAGTGGGGTAAATCTTACGGAGCTGAAGTGGTTAAAGTCGCTTTGCAGGCGCTATAATGGTAAAAATTGCGCCTGTAGAGTGACCTGAAACCGCCGCTGCTGTCTCTCCAGTGTGAAAGCCCCCAGGACTTTGCAACCGACGCACGAAGGTGAAAGGGGCCTAGGAATTATTTTCTGTTGTGTGTACAGCAGAAGGCTGTCGCCCTTCCAAAGTCTCCTCTCCTAAAAAAGCTAGGATTTCAATGCCTGTGTTGTGAACTTTAAATAAAATGTATCCACAATGCTTATTGTTACAACAATGAAAGAGCGCTTGTTTTAAAGTGCTTTTACTCCTCAGGATATGTAAATAATTTAGTGTGCGTGAGGCTCTTTGCCTGTCACCCAATTTCAAAGTTGTTTGTTCTTAAGTTTGACTTACGCCTATAAAGCTGTCACCTTGTTAGTTTTTAATTAGCCTTAGGATCTGTGTGCAATGCAATCTTTTCCTTTTTGCTGGACATATCTTTTTTTGAAGTTAGCATTTTGAATGTTAATGTAAAATGCCTCAAATTACTTGTGTGACCAGCAATGCACGATTTAAACAAAATCAATTAATTTTACATTGGATGGAGCTTAAAGCCTAGGTTCACATTGGAGCGAGTTGTCATGCGATTTGAGAGATCAAGTCGCATGACAAGTCGCAGCCTATTGGCAGCAATGGCACTGTTCCAATCGAAGCGACACCGATTTTGCGGCACCGCACCGATTTGCAAAAGTAGTTCCTGCACTACTTTTGCCGATTTCAGGTGCGATTTCTATAGACATCTGTGTATGAAGCCACACAAATGTCTATCAAGTAGCACCTGAAATCGCACTGACCTTGCTACTTTGAAATTGCGCTACTTCAATTAAAGTAGCACGATTTCAAAGTAACATCAGTGTGAATCAGGGCAAAAGGACGGTTGGATGTATAATAATGCAAGGTTTTCACAACCAGTGCTGTGCCACACTTTAAGGGAATTTTCCCTGCATTGCTGCTTATTTATTAAGTTAGCTTAAAGGCCCTTTAAATTAATAGATTGATATTCCAGAAAACTGAAATCTGGCTCATCTGGGAACAGCTGAAGCAATGAGGGAAAGATATTGCTTGAGGAAATCTTTTTTTATATTTTATCTTAATTTTTGAAAACATATGAATTAGGTCAGTAGGGATGAGCTATCCTTTGAACATTTTCTTTGTTCATGATCTGTGTTTGGCAATCAGGTATACTTGAGGCAAAACCTAGACTGGCTTGGTAAATAAGATGTCTGGTTAGTGTCAGCATCAAGTGATTTAGTTATCATTAGTGGTAGCGATATTGTAAGATAGGTGACAACAAAGAGTTATTGTTCTCATAATCATGAGTGGAATATCACTTTATTTTATGAGTAATTAGTGGTTTGGGGCCTCTCTCTTGCATGGGACAGGTTTTTCTAATGTTCTCCTTGTGGTTATGAAGGCTTCCTCCCTAGATATAGCATTATTGTTCTTAAATATTTTATAACGACTGTGCTTTTAGGTTTTTGATGTCATTTTCTTTTCTTTAATTTTAATGTTTATTATGCATTATTATGCATTGGTTTTATACCAATTTACTGCTGTGATTGTCAGGAGGGAGTACAATTTCTTAATGTGTCCTGCTATACATCAGGTGTTATATGTTTGTACTTAAAGTGAGTTAATGACAAGTAGAATCGGCGGGTTTTAAAAAAAAAATATGTCCGTACATACCGTTTCACATATCCCTTCTCACCACCGCTTCCGGGTCTGATGGGTGTGCCTAACTGATTGACAGGCATCCGACCGACGCATACAGTGCGTCACGAGATGCCGAAAGAAGCCGAACGTCGTGCGGCTCTATACGGCGCCTGCGCACCGACGTTTGGCTTCTTTCGGAATCTTGTGACGCACTGTATGGGTCGGTCGGATGCCTGTCAATCAGTTAGGCAGGGCGTCAGACCCGGAAGCAGTGGTGAGAAGCGATATACATATATTTTTTTAAAAACCTGCCGATTCTACTTGTCATTAACCTCGGGAATGCAATGTTAAAAGTTTATTTTTAGGGGAACCTCCACTTTAAGAGGTGGTGCTCTCAGTGGCTCTTTAATATGAATAAGTGACGTGTCTCATGAAACGCGTCAAAGGATCTCCTCTATCCTTGTACTGTAATGTTTTTTATAGATTTTTTATTGGAATAAAGTCTTTGCATATTGGAAAGTGCCCCATTAAAGTGTGCAGCCATCCATCTTTTCTTTTGAGTTTCTGCAATTGGGAGCCAGGTGGGCACCTGCAGATGAGAACTATGCTTTCTTTATTTTGTTTATTACCATAGGTGTGCACAGCCTATTGCATTAGGGTGTGAACCCCAAAGCTCAAACACATTCTACTGATTACTCACTATGTCCATTTAGAAAGGGAAAGGGGGCTTTAAAATTACATATTTTTCCCTTCCACCACTTATTGTAAAACATCCTCCTGTGTGTGCCCGCAGCAAAATAATGGACAGGGGGACCAGGGCAGTAAGGGGAATCTGTGCTGCACAGGGTGATTAGGGTGTGCCTGGGCACACCTGGCACACCCTGTGCGCATGTCTATGTTCATTACATTTGTTTGTGAATCAGGTATATTTAAGGCAAAACATTGCCTGACTTTGTATATAATGTATATATACTATGTATATATACTTTGTAAATAAGAGAATCAGGGATGTCTGACTAAAGTGTCAGCAACAAGTGATTCTCTTATCATTAGTGACAGCGATATTGTAAGCTAGGTGACCACAAGGAGTTATTGTTCACATTATCGTTTTTTCTGGCTTGTGATTACATATGCACACAAATCAGCCATATTAACTTAATGTAGTTTGTGCAATGTAGTGCCTGCTATTCAGTTGTTATCCCAATTAAGACAGACTAAATTCTGGAAGTGTCACTAAGGAAAACCTTTGTAGGTAAGCTTGTAAACCAATCTCAGTTTTAAATATGTTTTAAATACCCTATTAAATATTTGATTTAATCTATTCATTTATGGTAATAGAAAATTTGTAAAAATTAAGAATTTTGTAAAAATAAAATCCTAATAAATGTTACATTTAGCAGCAGAAATGCAGTTCTGAAAATAAATCTAGAAGTCATTTGAAGTCAGTGTAAGGTGTTATTGTACATACTGTATGCATATAAACTGTAAAATATATATATATATATATATATATATATATATATATATATATATGTACGGTACTGTACATATACTGTGTATGTATTCATATATATATATATATATATATATATATATATATATATATATATATATATATATATATATATATATATATAAATAAATAAATAAATATATATATATATATATATATATATATATATATATATACTGTGTAAAGAATATATGCAAGGTGATTCTTAGTAACATTGTAGATTGTGCATTCTGTGAGCATTCTTCATGGATTTCCATCTCTAGCTGTACAATTGATTGAAGGTCCCTTGACGTGTGTTGACATTCTTTGTGCTGCACTTGGCAAGCATGTCACCATTATTGATTAAAATTCTTTAATGTGATAAGTGTCTGTCATACCTTAAGGACTAGTTTCCTTGTATAATTAAACAGTGATGAAGATGTACATATAAATAAAGTAGTTAAACACAAGTAAACTTGAGGTTTTACGGCATAGAATAAAGTGTTCAACTGAAGATAAATATATATATATATTTTTAAATAATTATTGCTTTGTTTGAAGGTATAAACCTTTCAAACATAAGATTGGGAAATTGATTCTTCTTATATTTATATATACAGTATTATGTATATTAGCTATATATATTTGTATACACAGTATTATTATGTGTAATTTACAAAAAATAAAAATTCTATATGCTTTGTACTGTACTATATGTTACTAAGCTCTGAAATTTCAATATTGCAAAACTGGCAATTTACATTGCCCAGTGCAGTTAAATGAGAATGTATAGTTAATCTTTTGTTTATTAAATAAATTCGAACCACTATTGTGGCTCTTTTTCCCATTTTCAACATCTTAGTTTATTATTGGCATTGTCAGGGAGTTTGAATGATTAATCAAGTCAGTTGTATCAATTGGTTAATCAATCGATAAATGACAGTGCCTCCAGTATAAAAAAATTATCAATTATAATGACGCTGACCAATTCATTAATTCCTGAATTTTTGCTATATGCAGATATTTTTAGCACATAATAGTGTGTAAGTATATACTACAGAAAAAGATAAATATTATTTAGCAATTAAGTCCCAAATTATCATGTATAGCAGCAGAATTAAAAGTATAACGTAGACACATACATCTATATTCCACAACGAAATGCCTCAACTTATACGGCTAAAATAAATTCCTGGTGACTAGAGTGAGTCGGATAATTTACTTTCCACTTTCCATAAGTATCATAACTAATGTTCAAAGTACCAACGAATGAACTAAACTAGCAGACAACCAGGTCTGCGTGTCAGACTGCCCCTTTGATTCGTGCCTGCAGCAAAATGAAGGGGTCAAGTCTATGCTACTGGCTGTGTTAATACAGGTTATATTTAATTACTTAACCACCTAAGGACCGGACCAATACGCTGGTAAATGACCCAAGGGGTTTTTACAATTCGGCACTGCGTCATTTTAACAGACAATTGCGCGGTCGTGCGACGTGGCTCCCAAACAAAATTTGCGTCCTTTTCTTCCCACAAATAGAGATTTCTTTTGGTGGTATTTGATCACCTCTGCGATTTTTATTTTTTGCTCTATATACAAAAATAGAGCGACATTTTTGAAAAAAATGCAGTATTTTTTACTTTTTGCTATAATAAATATCCCCCAAAAAAATATATTTTTTTTTTCCTCAGTTTAGGCCGATATGTATTCTTCTACATATTTTTCATTAAAAAAATCATAATAATCGTTTATTGATTGGTTTGCGCAAAAGTTATAGCGTTTACAAAATAGGGGGTAGTTTTATGGCATTTTTATTAATATTTTTTTTTTACTAGTAATGGCGGCGATCAGCATTTTTTTTCAGTACTGCGGCATTATGGCGGGCACTTCGGACACTTTTGACACATTTTTGGGACTATTGGCATTTTTTTTTCGATAAATGCTATAAAAATGCATTGTATTACTATAAAAATGCCATTGGCAGTGAAGGGGTTAACACTAGGGGGCAGGGAAGGGGTTAAGTGTGTTCCTGGGTGTGTTCTAACTGTATGGGGGGGTGAACTCACTAGGGGAAATCACTGATCTTCTGTTCATACATTGTATGAACAGAAAATTAGCGTTTCCCCCGCTGACAGGACCGGGAGCTTTGTGATTACACACATAGCTCCTGGTCCTTGCTCTGTAACGAGCGATCGCGCGTGCCCGGCGGCGATCGTGCCCGCCGGGCACGCGCACAGGACTCGGGGGCGAGCAGGGGGCGCACGCGCCCCCTAATGGCCGCTTTAGAGCGGACGTATAGCTACGGGCTCTCGCCCAGGAGAGTCGACCTGCCGCAGTAAAATGACAGCGGCAGGTCAGCAAGCAGTTAAAGCAGCATTAAACTGAAAACAAAAATGATTAGATTGCAGCTTATCAATTCTTAGATGTGGTGGCTGCATTAGGTTTTTTTTTTCCTTTATTTTTATCAAGAAGTATGTTGTTTTTCAACTTCCTTTAACAGACAAAACTGTCTAGACAAAGTGTTAGTTAGAGGGTTAAGACAAACCAGTAAGTCTGACAAGGGTGCTTTTAATGATCAGTTTTTATCCATTTATGTGTAAACTTTATCTCCAAAGGAAAACGTTTTCTGTAACTGCCCATAAAGTTCAATTTGTTAGTCAAGCTCATCTAAATCTGTTAGTCTAATACTATCCTCCCCCCAAAATTACAAAAGTTTCTGCTTTACATCCAGACTGCAGACACCCTAAGACAGGAAGTGGAGCTGGACCACCAGCTGAACTAAAGGAAAAAAAAATACAAAAATAAATTGGTAGGCTGAAAAATATAAATGGTTGGTGGGGGGGGGGGGGTTTATTCAGTTTTAAGGATATTAACTACCAGAACCCCAAGATCTTTCTTAACCATTGAGTAGGTGTACTCCTCCTAGTATATATGATGCATGCATGTTTTTAGCCCCCAAATGCATAACTTAACATTTATTAACATTAAACTTTATTTGCCACATAATTGCATAACTAAATAGAGAATTAAAATGGAAGTTTAGTCAGAATGTAACTAAGGCTAATGATGCTTATACTTATCTATTCTGAAGCTGCTCCCGTGTTGTCACATGGTCAGGTCTCGGCACCAAATTTAGTGTAGACGAGGGATAGCCAACAATGGATGCCTCACAGTAAGCCTATGGGTGATGTCATCACACCAGTGTCTGTGATCTCTCCTCTTCACGGAAGCCGCGGCTGCAGAGATCATGAGATCAGAATAGGTAAGTATTTTTTCACAGGGTAGTATAATAATCTTGGAATGTGGGTAGGGGTAGGTTTAGCCACTGCCAAACCTAATTTATTTTAAATATAAGTACCACATCAGCCTTGCACCAATCTAGTGTCATAACCCCAATCGCGTTCTCCAATCTACTAACCAAAATCGACTCCAGATACCCAAGGCCCGCTACAAGTCCAAAGGAGAACAAAGATTTGCAGTCCAAGGACCTAGACTGTGGAACGCTTTACCAACCATGATCCGAATGGAAGTGAATCACCAAGGCCTTCAGAAAAAAATCAAAACTCACCTATTCTGAAGGCAAAATATAGTAGGAAATGGATATCAAGCGCCCTGGGGCGATTCAGTTTGCATGTGTTGCGCTATACAAGTTTTTCACTCACTCACTTACCCAAACAGTCGTTAAATAGTCTCTAAAAAACAATGAATTTGACAAAACTGTGCTTAGCTCTTTGAGGACACGTGGGTTGTGAACCATATGGTCAATGTGCTTTATTCACCTTTGTTTTGTCTAAATGTTTCTGGACCATATCAATTTTGAACCATTGGTGTTATGTCAAAACTATCCCCATTAAGGACTTAAACTTTCCATTTCCCTTTTTATACAGAAAGCTGACAAATGCATTTAATACATTTGCCATCTTTTTTTTCCCCCCTGTCAACAACTCTAAATTATCCTGTAAATGGCCCACGTGTTCGGACCTGACCTTTTTTATTATTCATGTTTTTGGCCATATAATTTCATGAAAACAGATATGAATGTGGTGTAATGGTTTCAGCATGAGTTAAATGTTACATATTTGGAGTGGTCAGGGCATCCCAACACTTCCCTAACAGAAAACAGATGCATCTAATAAATCACTGCAAAGCAAAATCAGTATGTACTCAGTTTAATGATGTCAGCTTAAAAGAATATGATTTATTTTTGGCTATTTTGGGTCCAGCATTTGATTACTGAACAGACCTAAATCTTATAATATTTGAAGATCTTAATACTCGTATTTAGTTTAATTTATAAAAAATATCTCACTTGGACTTGTATGATATAGCTGTATGCTAGCTCAGCTTATTTCTACCGTTGCTTGCAGATAAAAATACTTGGTAACTGTGTTATACTAATGAGTTGTACTTACTAGCACCACTTCAGCTGATTCCTTTTCACCATACAGCAGCCCTGGGAACATTAAATTATTATAGTGTCAGAGATGTTGTTATTTCAGACAAACTCCTATATAACTGTTTAATAAAATGAAAACCTTTGTTTCTAGTGTTCTCAATTATTTTCTATTTCCAGACTCCGATACACACAATCTTTTTCATTTCCTCTCCCCAGGAAGGAAGACTCTTATATCAAACTTGCTATTCCCTAACATGCACTGCTAGTGATTAACTCTTATCTGCTCACAGTTGTCATTACCAACAGCCAATGGTAACATTTCCTAAAACCAAAAGCAGGACTTGCAGGTTGATGACTATTATCTTGGGAATATATTGGCTATCAGATTATTTGGAAACGTACCATCACACGCTTCAGTGATTATAAAGACCCAACACACATCCAGCATGCCATTAATTTTGGGCAATCAGCCATTCTTGCTGGTTATAAACTGGAACATAGCTCTTGAGTCTCTTACTTATATCAGCATAAATTAATACTAATTGTACACAATCCCTGACCTTCTGAATTCTGCAAAAACACAAGTAACCTTTCAATGCAATAATTCATGTCTCACACAGAGATTATTTTTTGATTGCATTAAATCTGTTCATATTAAGAGATGATCTTTTAATGTAGATGGCCAACTTTAGTGGCGGTATGTTAGCGATTAGTTTCTGAACATTGGCTTGGTTGCTTTTGGGATTTCAGAATAGAAATGTCATCACATTTTTGTCAGCTGTTATTGTATTTTACAATTGCCACACCCTAAGAATAGATTCACATAAGATGCGTTTGGGCAATGATGGCCAGCTATTTTAATGCAGTCCCACTGAAGTCCATCCCCTCAGCCACTTTGGCTTTCACACCTGTTTACCTTCTTTTTTTTTTTTCACATCAGCTTATTTCAATCTTGTAAGACCCAGTCATGTTTGTGGCTTTAGACATCATTACAAGCTGTTTTGCATCATCTGTGAGCCTTTATCATTTTAGCAGAGTCTTATTTTTTTATCCTGAGTATATATCTTTTTTTTTTTTTTTTTTATTTATAGTTTAAATATACTTATTTTAATTCATAGATTTCACTAGTACACTTATAAATGTTTTCAAAGCACCTCCACTATTCAACTAATACTACAAAACCCCTCCCCGGACCTCCCCCCCCTTCCACCCATCACCTCCCCGTGGCTCCCAGGATTCTGAATTTCATTTCTATTGCCATTGTGTGTTAAAAGTACACTTGGTCTAATACGGAAATAGCCTTGACATGGTCTGAACTCTTGCTTTGTCATTCTTGATATGGAATCTACTCCTCTGTTTATCCTCGTTTTCTCATACCGGAACCCTCAGCCCCTCTGCATAGCTCCAAGTTTTTTTGTAGGCCTTCCATTTAAGCCATTTTACCTGGAAATCAGTGATGGTCCCTAAGGCGCTCTCTTTTAGCTCTTCCATCCTATAAATCTCCTCCACCGCATCCACCCATTCCCATATCTGTGGGCTTCTGGTATCCTGCCATTTCCTTGGTATCAGTTTTTTTGCGGCATTCAATAGATGGGGCAGGAGTGACTGTTTGTACTTTTTAATCCCCTCCTCACTACAATGGAATAACACCTCCCAATGGTCTTTCTTAATCTCTATGTGGGTGATCTTTTTTATTTGAGACAATATGGAGACCCAATATCTTTGTATTATAGGGCAGTTCCACCATAGGTGGGCCATCGTGCCTTTCTCTGCGCATCCACGCCAGCAATCAGCAGATTGATCTTTTTTAAATTTGCTCATTTTAACCGGCGTAATGTACCAGCCTGAAATGCACTTATAATTCATTTCCGCTGTCTGTGAGTCTATGGCGGAGGAGTGGGTCAGTTTCATTATCTTGTTAATCGTATTATCCCCCCTTACAGTGCCCAACTCCCTTTCCCATTTATCTACTAACGGAGCTGCTCCTTTTGATCCAATCCTTACTAATATCTTATATAATTTAGCTATCGTGCCTTTAGTATTTTCCCTAGTGCAAATCATTTCTAATGGTGTCAGCTCCTCTCCCGAACGTAGTGGTCGGGGGAGTTGCCGCACGAAGTGGTCTAACTGTGCATAGTGCCACCAATCTATCTTCCAGATATCCTGTCTAGTTTTCAACTCCTCGTAGGGGGCTAGCTCGCCTTTTTTTATGATATCTCCTAAATAAACATTATCCTTAATCCAATTTCCTCCCCATTTTTTTTCACCCGGTGCGAAGTATGGATTTTCTTTTATATTTATGAGTGGTGAATTGAATTTACTCTTTAGAAGTGACTGTGCCCGGTCCCATATTTTTAGTGTATTCTTTGTGAGGTCATCTATGTTGTGGCTCTGTGTTCTATATTGTGTGGGTATCCATAGAATTTTACATAATTGGGTTATATCTTGTGATTTTTCCACTTGGACCCATCTTTTCCCTTGTGTGTCTCTGACCCACTCCACCGCCCTAGAGAGAACTGCGGCCCTATAGTAACTTTTGACATCGGGGGCTGCCAGCCCACCCCCCTGTTTGTCTTGTTTCAGGGTTGACAAAGATATTCTATGCTTTTTATTTTTCCATATGTAATTCATCAATAGCGAGTTCAGAGTGTTTAAATACTGAGAGGGTAGCGCAATTGGGAGTAATTGGAATTTGTATAGTATTTTAGGAACAAAAATCATCTTTAATGTGTTGATACGCCCCATCCATGAGATGGGTTTGTTTGTTATTTTTTTAAATTCTTTTTTAATATCGTTTAATAGAGGAATGTAATTACACTTATATATCTTCTGATACGTGTTTGCTAGTTTTATTCCTAAATAATTTAACTCCTTCCTCCACGGAAAGGCACACGTCTCTTTGACCAATCCCACTTCTGTTTTATTTAAATTAATATTTAATATTTCAGATTTAGCTATGTTAACCTTAAAATTAGAAATGGTCCCATATTGTTGTAAAGTATGTAGTATCTTAGGTATAGTCTTCAATGGGTCCACGATGTAGAACAGCACATCGTCGGCAAACGCCGATAATTTGTGCTCCTCACCGTCGACCCGGATCCCTTTAATATCGGGGTCTTTCCGAATAGTAGCCAACAGGGGTTCAATGGAGAGGATAAACAGGAGGGGGGACAGGGGACAACCCTGTCTAGTGCCATTCTTCATCGTAAACGAGTTCGATAAGGCGCCGTTGATCTTGATTCTTGCTGTGGGTTGATGGTATAGTGTTTTAATCCATTTTGTAAACCTATTGCCAATTCCTAGTGTATCCAGTATCTGCAGCATGAGACCCCAGTCTACCCTGTCGAACGCTTTCTCGGCATCGATCGACAGGAATAGACTGGGGACCCCTTCCCTTCTGATCCTCTGTATCAGGAGTAGGGCTCTAATCAAATTATCTTTTCCCTCTCTTCCGGTCACAAATCCCACCTGGTCTGGATGGATCAGGCTCTGCATCACTCTTTTTAGCCGCTCCGCCAAGACTTTGGCGAAGAGCTTTGTGTCTAGATTTAGCAGAGATATGGGTCTGTAACCAGAACAGAGGGAGCTGTCCTTTCCTTCTTTTAAAATAATTGCGATCACCGCTGCTGAGGCTTCCGAGCTTAGTTCGTATTTACTCCCCAGTCCGTTGAAGTAGCTACATAACCTAGGAATTAATATGTCACTAAATCTTTTATAATATAGAGCTGTGAAGCCAGCAGGGCCTGGGCTCTTCCCTCCCGCCGTGTTTTCCAGCGCCTTTTTTATTTCTCCTTCTGTTATGGGACTATCCATATTTAAACTTTCATCCTCATCTATTTTTAATAGTCCTGCCTTCTCCAGATAGGCCCGAATCCTATCCTCCCTTTCTCCAACTTGTCCCACCGGTTGTTTAATATTGTACAGTGTCTCATAATAATTTTTAAAGGCCTCTGCAATATCGGCGGTTGCATGTACCATTTCACCATTTTGTGTTTTGATTTTTTCAATATAGTTCCTATTCTTCTTTTTATGTGCCATTTTAGCCAGATGTTTACTGGATTTATTTCCCCATAAATACATCTCTCTCGAGATATTATTGAGATTTTTCCTGACTTCCAGTTCCATGATCTCTTTTAATTCGTTCCTCTTTATTATTAAATTCAGATACGTCTCTTTTTGTCTATGTTCTTTGTGATTTTGTTCCAAAAATACTATTTCTTTTACCAGGGATTCCCGCCTCCTGTTTCTCTCCTTTTTCCTTCGTGCCCCTTCTGATATTAGAATCCCTCTGATGTATGCCTTGTGTGTCTCCCAAAGTGTAGCTTCGGATATTTCACCTGTATCATTAAGTGTAAAAAATTGTTTAAGTTCTTCCTCTATTTTCTTTGCTCCCGCCTCATCTCGGATCAGGTAATCATTGAGGCGCCAGAGTGTCTGCTTGTTATTTAAGTGTGCCGTCTTTATTTTTATAATTAACGGGGCATGATCTGAAATAGTCATTATGCCTATTTCTGCACCCTTGACCGACTCAAGTAGCCTATGGTCCACTAGCACATGGTCAATTCTGGAGTATGTTCCGTGGGGAGGGGAGAAGAACGTAAAACCATTTGTATTGGGGTGCAGGGCCCTCCATACATCCACCACCTGACACTCCTTCATTTTCCGTTTAATTTTTTGTAGCTGTATACTGGTCCTCTCCCTCCCTCCGGAAGTACTGTCTTCTTTCAGATTCATGACAAAGTTGAAATCCCCCATCAATATCGTATTCCCTCCTGCAAACGTTTTTAACATATCCAGTATTTTACCTAGATATTTTATGGGGTGAACATTTGGTGCATATATGTTGACAAGCGTATACTCAACATTACCAATTTTTCCCCTCAGGAATAGATATCCTCCCTCGGGGTCAGTCAGCCTTGCCCCGAGAGAAAATTCCACTCCCTTAGCAAAACCTATTGCAACACCTCTGGCGCGATTTGAAATGGCGTCCCCATAATACCAGATTGGATAGGTTGGGGAGTACAATTTCACATTAGAATTCAGCGTTAGGTGGGATTCCTGAATTGATACCACGTCAGCTTTATATTGATTAATTTCCTCCAGGATCTGAAGTCTTTTACTCTTGGAGTTCAGGCCTTTTACGTTGTAAGATAAGAACTTCAATTCGTCCATTTTATTTTTCCTAGCGTGCGTTTTATTAAAGAAATCACTGGGAGCCGCTTACCATCTACCTCCCCCCTCCCTAACCCAACCCCCCATCTTCCCCCCTCCCCCCTCCCCCCTCCCTCTGCCTCCCTCCCCCCCCCTACTCCAACCCCCATCCTCCACTCTCCCCCCTCCTCCCCCCCTCCCCCCTCCCCCCTGCCTTAAATATGCCTCTAAACCGTGGGGGTTAACGTGCCCCATTGCCCACCGGTTTTCCTTCTGTGAGGTGAGGCTGTCGCGCCCTCCCAACCCTGCCTTGGCCCCTACCGGGCCGAGATTTTATCCGGGCAGGGTTGCGGCCTTCCTGGGGGACTCTTGATCTTCTTCCCTTCCCCTCCCCTCTCCCCACAAATCCTCAGGGCATTCCGCCCTCCCCCCATCCTCATTCTTCCCATCCTGGAATTTCCATCTCTTGCATGTTTAATTTGCTACAGAAGCCTGGAAGGTCCTCCGGGAATACAAGTTTTGCCGAGATCCCATCCTTCTGAGCATGCAGGCATGCTGGGAAACCCCATTGATAGTTTATGTTGTGGGTCCTCAACTGTTCAAGGAGGGGTTTAAGAAGCCTCCTCCTTGCTAAGGTTTCCCAGGCCAAGTCGGGGAAGATTTGTAACTCTATGCCCCCAAAGCTCAAAGGAGGCTTTCTTCTCAATTTTGTCCAGATTTCTTCCTTGTCCTCGTAGTGCCTGAATCTGACTATAATGTCCCTAGCGTTATCCTTGAATCTACCCAGGCGGTGGACCCTCTCTATTTTAAGAGGTTCTCCTCCGTTATTTTCAAGGAGAGGACAGAACAGATTATTCATAATGCGTCTTAGGTCTTCCCCCTTTTCTTCTTTGATGGATCGAATCCTCATATTTTGTCTTCTGTTGCGGTTCTCCTGGTCCTCCAGGCGATACTGCAGATTCCTTTGGTTTAGCTTCATCACTGCATGTTGATTTTTCATTTGATTTATTTCCGCGTCTTGTTTTCCAACTTTTCTTTCGATCTCCTCCACCCGGGGAAGAATGTGGTTAATATCAGCTCTCAGGCCATCTATTTGCTCTTTTATGGCGTTCTCTAATCTCCTAAGCATTCCTTCCAGTTCCACCATATTAGGGATGTGTGGAGCCGCTCTCGGATCTTCGATATGACTTAAGTCCTGGTCTCCATCTGTTGAAACATCCGTACTTTTCGCACCTCCTGTCACTTTTTTTGTTGTCCCCGATTTCCCAGTTTTCTTGTCATCGGCAGGACTTTTGGTGGTTCCTTCTTGAGACATATACTGTCTAATTGAGCTATTAGCGGGGTTTACCTTGGGTATTTTCGGGGCGCTGCCCCTTGTTGACTTGCTCATGTTGTGTCTAGTCTTAAATCTGATTCGCTTCCCCAGTTTCAATATGTCTCTATATTTTTTTTTCTATGAACAAGGATTTACTGAGTGTGGAAATTAATTGCGCACCTATACCTTTTATGCTCCGGGGGCGGAGCCTAACATTTTTGTTATTCGGTTAGAGGTCTCCTCAGCCCTCCGCGGTCGGCTCCTATAATAATCTTAATCAATACTTCTTGTATAAATAATATACCATCCAGCTAGAAAATGTTTTTATTTTTATTTTTATTTTTTTACCCGCAGTGAGGGAGAGTAATAGCTCCAAGTCATGCTGAGAGTGGGCCTCTTCTTAGGTTTCCCGTCCCTGGGGTCACTGCTCGGGGATTTGCAGTAAGAGCTTGGCTATCACACGCTAAAGGAACGGATTCCCTGTCTGCTAGTAACTCTCTTCCAGTAAGTCACCGAGACTCCCCTAGCGTGCTGTATATGGGCGGTTCTAAATAGGGCCTATTTCATATATCACAGTCGGTCATGGCTCCTATTTTTCTCCCTTCATTCCACCCCTGGGTCTCGCCGCCTGCACCCGAACAGGTACTTCAAAGTACCGACTAGACCCTTCTCATACACGCTTCTATTTGCCTGCTATTGATGGGATTATAACCAAGTTCCCTCGATCAGATAGGATTGGTCTTAGTCTTGTATCAATGACGAATACCAGTACTAACAGTTTATACAATTAACATAGCATCAGAAGATTCCTGCTATACCCTTTGGGAGAGAGAGTGCATGCACCGCCAAAAATGCGGATTTACAAAGCGGTGGTCAGATTTCAAATACTGTGGCTAATGGAGCCAGGTTTTAAGATCCTTTAAGACTTTTAGTCCTTATCACGTTTTCATCACAATATCTGGGATGGAATTAATGCAATATACTAATTCTATACCTCCCAAGGTTTTTTTTGATAAGTGCAAATATTGACAGTCAGTATAATTGCCATGAAGAGAGAAAATGAGAGAGCAGAAACAAAATATAGGTTTCAATATGGTATTCTGCGGTCACTTTATACTGCTCGTGGTAATGCAAAGTCCCCGGGTACTTTAGAATTTTAGACCTCCTTTCACTTTTTCCATTTTATCTGACATGGGGTGAGTATCATACATTGAGTCAGAACGATCTTACCCGACCAGCCACCTCACGATCTCTCAAATCCTGCAGTTAGGCGCCGGGTCCATGTATGTTACCTGCATGTCAGGGCGTCACAAGTTGAGGAATGATAACCTGGTTGTCTCCGTGGGGTGTATCAGGCTGAGCGCTGATTGCCTCTTCAGCTCAGACGCTGTGCCTCCAGAGAGCTTCCGACTGGGGCGCGGGGTATGTGGGGGAGAAGGGGGGTGTCGCTGGGTGTTACAGCCTGATGGGGTTACTGCCTCGCCCGCATAAGGTGGTCCAGCAGCCTCTCACCCCGCCGAGCCATCCGTTGTCCTGTGTTTCCCCTCAGAGCCTCCAGCGTCCCGCTCCCCCAGCTAGACTCGCGGCGCGGTCAGTCCCTCACTCGGCATGCTTCCTTAACGTGCAGCACGTCATGACGAGACGCGATGACACCTGTTTACCTTCTATTGACCAGACCATACTGTCACATTTTTGCTATGTATTTACTACTGTAAACTACTTTATTACTCATGAAAAATAATTGATATATATATATATATATATATATATATATATACATTTATATATATATATATATATATATATATATATATATATATATATATATTTTCTTGGGGGGGGGGCTTTCTTGTGACCCTAAAGTTATCTGGTATTTTTATTTATTTATTTGCATTTTAAGAGGAGAATAATAAAAATCTTTAAAAATATACATTTCTTCTAATTTTATCAGTAATATTTTGAACACAAGTAGTACCATTACTGTGGGGGAAACATACATTTTATTCTGCTGCTTGTCCTATTTACTACAAAATTAAAATCAAATTTTTGATAAAAAGCATGTTAAAGTTATTTACAAAAGAAATTATGTTTTTTTTTTTGCATATGTTTAATTTTTCTCATAATGTATCAGCAATTTAAAGTTCTTACTGAAAATAAAACAGATATACCCTAAACCACACATTTATAACAGTAAATCTTTACAGATAACAATGCATATATGTGCGTTGTATTGTTATTTTTTCCAACAAATAATTTTAAATAGAAACATGGAACAGGAGATGAAACTGTTAAACAGTGCTTATACATTTTGAAATGAATTGGTTAAGTAGTAAAATAAGAGCATGTCCTGGTTAACTAAGAGTTAACTCCATGTGCACACAATAAACATTTCTGTCTCACTCACAGATCTGTCTGGCAGGGAGCTCAGAATATAAGACAGCTAGCAGCTACTACAATTGCTATTACTTTTGTTTTGGTTTACACCTGGTAAACTGAATGCTCACTGTGATTGGCTGTCAAAGTGATCATATAATGAGGAAGGCTTCAGACTGGCTCCCTGGGAACTCATCTTTCTACAGACACCAGGTCTCAAGGGGCTGTGCACAGAAGGGAGCAGGGGGAGATAAGAAACTGCAGGATGTACAGGAGGCGCCATGTGCACAGAGGAGGGGGTTTTATGGACATGTGTCGAGGGTAGGCATTTGGTTAGACAAGGCGAAATAGCTTGTCTCATACCTGGTTGGTTCTGACGATTGCGTTGTATTTGTGTGTACTAAAAAAGCATACTTTTTGCAATGCAGTGCGATGGAACTGTGATAGAAATGCATGACTAATACCTCGGCACTGCTGTCAACCCGACACACACCAGCTATTGCGTTGTAACTGAAACGGTCCCTAAACTTTATCTGATTGCAGCCACAATAATACGGCTTGGCCCATCAAGCTGCCATAAGGTGATATCACAAGAGAAAAAAAAAACAGACCTGGGCCCTTTTCTTGCAAATTTTGGTCTTAAGCTCTATTAAGTCAGTTGCATAGTTAAGTGTTTTGCTGTTATAGTCCAGAAAACTGGTGAGAAAAATTAATTGTAAGCAGGTTCACCGAATTGTCCATAAAAAATGGGGTGATACTGCGCTGACTGTTTACAATAAATGAGAAAAATTAACAATAATGCTGCAACTTAAAATGAAAGACACACAAAAAATAGACATATATAAAAAAACAAGCTGCCCAAATGAACGTGAAAATATCCAAGAAAATATGGGATGACGTCCTAGAGGCCGCAGATGAAGGAGAATCGTCTCTCCTGATCCTGTTGGACCTAAGTGCGGCCTTTGACACGGTAGACTATGGACTACTACTCACTGGGCTAGCGGAAGTGGCCAAAGTCGCGGAAGAGGACCTACCCTGGTTCTCTTCCTTCTTGGAAAACAGATCACAAACAGTGAAATTTGGATAAAAAGAAAAATTGGGCCATTGGGACTTTTTACGCAGAAGACATTGCGTAACTTCCTACGCAGAAGACACTCAACTGTATCTCCGCGTCAGCAATGGAAAGGATCACTCCCCCGGATTAGAGAGAACCCTCATTCTAATAGATAACTGGATGACATCCAGTTATCTTAAACTCAATGGTTCAAAAACAGAGCTTCTCCTGTTTCACGCAAACAGGAAAAGTCTCCCCACCTCAACTTGGACCCCACCGCCCATCCTGGGAAAAATGATCGCCCCGAGCACCAAAGTCAACCAAAGCACCAAAGTCAAAAGTCTCTGAGTCATTTTTGACTCCTACATGACAATGGATGCACAAATAGGGTCGGTAGTCAGCGGATCCCATCATCTGCTGCGCCAGTTACTCCGACTCACCCCTTTTATCCATAAAGAGGACATTGCAGTCGTGGTGGGAACAATCGTCAATTCCAGACTCGACTATGCAAATGCCCTCTATTTAGGTCTTCCCAAATACCAAATCACTTGTCTGCAAGTCGTTCAAAATACGGCTGCTCGATTAGTGACTGGTAAAAAACCATGGGAGTCTATCACCCTTTCGCTTAGATCTCTGCACTGGTCACCAGTGAAGGACAGAATCACTTTTAAGGCACTCTGCCTTACACATAAGTGTATTCATGGAATGCCAAAAAATTTAAAGCCCATAACCCCAATCGCATTCTGCGGTCCACAAATCAAAACCTACTGCACATCCCTAAGGCAAGATACAAATCCAAAGGAGATCGGAGATTTGCTGTCCAAGGACCGCGACTGTGGAATGCACTACCAACCACCATCCGACTAGAGTCGGACCACTTGGCCTTCAGGAGAATGATTAAAACTCATCTCTTCTGAGGCAAAACCTTCCTTTATCGAAGGAATGGAAACAGCGCCCAGAGGCGATTCAGTTCGCAAGCGTTTGCGCTCTATAAGTTTTTCACTCACTCGCGCTAATGAGGTCAGCTGGTAAACTCCTTTCTGTGTCTTACTTGTGTCTCTATCTGTATGCCAGGGAGTCTCTGAAGCCTTCTAAGAAATATAGCAAGGGCTAAGGTAAGGCCTTTGTTTTAAAATCAAAGAAAGCTTGTATTTTTCTGTGTGAACTTGGCCTTTAAAAAAGCTCCTAGCAGCAGCTTTTGAGCATTTTTTTCTGCCTTTAGAAGCAAATAGTGTTATCCTATGTCTCCGTGAACACTATTTTAGTCTCAAAGATTATCTGAAGCTTCTGTTTCAATTTTTTTGTGATTTTGGGAGCGATTTGCCAGCAGAAAAAAAGCTGAAAGCTCCTAACTGCTTCTAAAAGCTGGCACAAAAACACTATTATAAACGCTTTTCATCAAATGTTTTTTCTGGCATTTTGTGTTTCCGCTTATAGTGCGCATGGAGCCAAAAAAGGAATAAAGTCACTGCTGACGAGTCATCCACTTCTGTGTATACATTGAAGCTTGAGCTATGGAGCCTGTTAACAAAATGTTTTTAAACAGGCTGTAAATAGGCAGATGGGGCCAGATCCACGTACATCGGTGCATATATAGACCGGCGTAGCGCATCTCCGTTCCGTTACGCCAGCTCAAATTAGAGACGCAAGTACCGTATCCTCGTAGTATTTGCGCACAATTTTGCGCAGGCGCAATGTAAATTTTGAGGCGTAAGGCGTCGTAATTCAAAGTGGGAAGGACGTGGGCATGTTCCATTGAAATGAGCCGTAACTCCATGCAAATGAAGGGTCGGCCGGACTGCGCATGCGCATGACGGCGACTATGGTCAGAGCCTATCTGCGCATGCTCACAACTTGGCCCGGCGCAATCAGTGAGATTGGAACTTGGCCCGGCGTACTTAGTGAGCTACGCCCAAGGCCCAGACAAATGCCCTTCCATTGCAAAAGTACATCCATTTGTTTCCCTTCCTGAAGCAAGGTGCTTTTGTTCCGTTGTCTGTGGCTGTTTGTTGGTTTGTGTCGTGTTGTGTCGGTGTGTTGTTGGAGAGTGTTTTGGAAAGATGACTGAGAGGAAGAGGAAGTTAAACTTCTCATTGCGGGAGAAGGAGATCATTGTGAGGGCCATTACACGCTTTGGTCATTTCCTGCATGGCCCTGAGAGTGCCACCACCAGCCCGGCCAGGAGGAGGCAGATCTTGCAGGACATCACCGACGAGGTCAATGCCTTGTGTGGTGAGACCCGGACCCGCTATGGGATCCAAAAAAAAATTAACAATCTCAAGAGTGTGGTCCGTGGGAAGCTGGCCAAGATCGTGGCTCATGCCAGGGGCACTGGAGGGGGACCACCATGCCCTATTAGGCTGACTACTGGGGAGCGTGCGGTGGCCCAGTGTTTCCACAGGCAGCAAGTGGAGGGGCTGCCTGGCTTTGACTCCATTGAGGAGGCCGTGAGGACAGGTAAGTTTTTTTTTTTTATATCTGGTGTGTAGCATGTGGGGGGGGATATGTGACAAGTGTGTGGATTCTCCAACCTGTGAATGTTTTGTGTCATCCACAGATGGGCAGGAGGGTGCTGGGCCGTCTGGCCAGTCCACAGCCTCAACCGGACATGAGTCTGAGGAAGACCCCCAGGCAAGCCTGGGGTCCTCTGAGGGGGTTGAGGAGGAGGAGGTTGAGGAGGAGGAGGTTGAGGGGGAGGAGGTTGAGGAGGAGGAGGTGCTAAGTGCCAATGAGGTACTTTTTCATTTGGTGGAGTCTCCCCCTAGGGCTGGCAGCAGTCAGGCCTCCATCAGTGGTAGCCCCTCCCACTCCTCCCCCAACAGGGCTTCCCCCCCAGGGGTCTCCTCTAATCCCAGGCCACCAGCCTCATCTGGAGGCAGGAAGGCGAGCTGCAAGACCAGGGGGGTGGCAGAGGTTCTGCTGGAAAATCTGAGGAGGGACCAGGCCCATCAGACCCGCCATCTGTGTCAGGTCACCCAGACTTTGGGCCAGATGGAGGAGAGCCTGACCTCCATCAAGGAGTCAGTTGGGGACATGGCTTGCAACTCTCTGGCTCTCATAACATGCCTCAACGACCTGCAGACTGCCACTGCAGGCGTGGGTCAGGAGGTGCGTGCCCTGACCCAGGCTGTCCAGGCCAACACGGCAGCCCTCAATGTGGGCCTCACGCACCTCACCGTGGCCTTGGAGGGCAAGCCGCCAGGTGGGCAGAGACCAGGGAATGCTCCTCCTTCCCCTGATTTCCCTCCCATGAGTCTCCCCTGAGGAGCCGGGGCTGTGGCCGCCCCAGGCGTGGGTCACGCCAGCGGCATTAGAGGTTTTTTTTTTGTGTTTTTTTTTGTTTCTGTGTTTTATGTTTATTTGTGTTTTTACAGTGATTATGATTTGTTTTCTTTTTGTGAATGATGTTTGATTGTGGGGGTGACATTACTGCCGGAAAAGGGGTGTCACCCTCGGTTGTGGTAGAGAAAGGATCCCCAGGACCAGGGAGAAGTGATCCCCAGGTCCGTGTGAATGGTGTATGAATGTACAGTGACATAATTAGAGCCTTGGTGTGGCGTTGCTGCTCCCAAGTCCTGCATGGTGGGCTTGTGCTAATCCAATTAGATCAGGATGTGGGGTGTGTGTGCTAGGGACCACAGTGGTGTGCATGCATGCATTCTCATTGTGCCATGATTAATTGATTAATGTGTGTGTTTAACGTGCAAAGATGCCTAATGCGAGGTGTCTCCTGGCTGCTCTTCCCTCAGAAGACGGGGGACCCTTGGTTAGGAGGGGATTGTCTGGTTCGGGGGTCAGGTCATCACGTATGTCAATTTGCAGGCCTTTCTCATGGCAAAGTTGTGCAGCATGCAACATGCACCGATGATCTGGCACACAAAGTTTGGGGAATACAACAGGGTACCCCCAGACTTATCCAGGCATCAGAAACGGGACTTCAGGAGGCCAAATGTGCGCTCCACCACTGCACGGGTACGTGCGTGTGCTTCATTGTATCTTTCCTCTCCTGGGGTTTGGGGGTTCCGGAAAGGAGTCATGAGATGGGGTCCAAGTGCATATGCAGAGTCACCTGGAAGGGAAAAGACAGGAGGATGTTAGTCGTGCGTGTGCCCCTCGTGATGTGTGCATCATGGGGGGGGGCAGTCATGCATGACACCCATGTCACTCCCCAACCAGCCAGCTGTCCCCATACATGTTTTGTTCGAATTCCATTGGGATGGGGCTCTGATTGTATATGTAGCTGTCATGGCTGGACCCGGGGTATTTGGCACGGACGTGCCATATGAGGCATTGGGCATCGACTATCACCTGTACGTTGATGGAATGCCCATGCTTCCGATTGCGGTATAGGTGCTCTGTCTCACGGGGGGGGGGCTGTAGTGCCACATGTGTGCAATCAATGGCCCCCACGGTGCGTGGGAATCTGGCAATTCTGTAGAAACCTGTCATTGCCTTCACCCCCAGGTCCTCCTGGGTGGGTCTGATGATTTGGTTGGCCATGCGTCTGAGGATTGCGGAGATAACCTGGTGCACACATCTGCTAATGGAGGATTGTGCCATCCCAGCCACAACTCCACTTGTTCTTTGAAAAGTGCCACTGGCAAGGAAATGGAGTGTTGCCAGTACCTTGACCAGTGGCTGCACTGCATGTGAGCGGTGTGTTGGGCTGGTGATGTCATCTTTCAGGGTTGTGGTTAATTCCAGGATGGCAGCAAGGGTGCTGATTACAGTAATCAGTGCATTTTTAGAGCATTGATCGCTGTAAAAATGACAATGGTTTAAAAAAAAAAAAAAAAAAGTGTCCGATGTTTCCACCATAAAGTCGCAGTCACGATAAAAATCGCAGATCACTGCCATTACTAGTAAAAAAATTATAATAACTATAACTATTATTATAACTTTTGTGCAAAACAATCAATATTTTACCAAAAATATGTAGAAGAATACACATCGGCCTAAACTGAGAAAAAAAAAAGCTTTTTGAAAAAAAAAAATGGTGATATTTGTTATAGCAAAAAGAACAACATATTTCTTTTTGTCGCCCTATTTTTGTTTATAGCACAAAAAGTAAAAATCGTAGAGGTGATCAAATACCACCAAAAGAAAGCTCTATTTGTGGGGAAAAAAGGACTTCAATTTTAATTGGAAGTCATGTCCGCGCAATTGTCAGATACAGTGACGCAGTGCCGAATCGCAAAAAGTGCTCTGGTCTTTGGCCAGCCAAATGATCCGGGGCTTAAGTGGATATTGCAGTCTACCAGTTACCATGGTAGTTACATTAGTTTTCCTTTTATCAGCTAAGAACATTTTCTGGATATAAAAGAAATTCTGCTGATCCTCTTGTCTACAGTATCTTTTGTGAAATACTAAACACCTCTTCCCTGTGTTATGATTATGAGATGAAGTGTGGTGTCTATAGTGCAAATCATGAGAGTAATATAGGGTGATAACCCGACATGTATACAGAACAGTGAATGAGTTTTGTCACTTGAGGACACTGGAAGGAGCAACAGATGAAGACAAAGTTTAAGCTGTCTTGCATACACACTGTCAGACCAAATTCTGACCGTCCAAAACGCGGTGACTTAAAACACTACGATGAGCTGAGAAAAATAAAGTTCAATGCTTCCGAGCATGCGTCAACTTGATTCTGAGCATGCGTGGGTTTTTTCTCCATCGGAGATGCACACAGACGATAGGAATTTCCTATCATTTGTTTTCCATCAAAAAAAAATAAAACATGTTCTATTTCTAAACACAGACGGAAAAAAGTCAGATGGGGCTCACACACACCATCGGAATTTCCGATGAATAAAGTCGATCGGACTTTTTTCATTGGAAATTTTCGATCGTGTGTACGCGGCATTAGTCAACTTTTTCAAAGTGTATATTCTTTTTTTTCAATCAATAGTTTTTATTGTAGAGGTTTTCAAGGGGAACAGAAAAGAAAAAGGAGAAACGTAAAAGCACAGGGTACAGGGGGGTATGCACAGTATTCAAATTGTACATGAAACATAGTATATTACAGAACAAAACAGAAATAAATGCAGTTAAGACAAATAATCATGTATTCAATGGAACAGATATTCGAGAACCTCATCAGTTTTGGGGCCATATGGACCAACACAGATCAAAATGTCTGGTCGTCATGGAGTTAAGTGCTATAAGCTTTTCAAAAGTGAAATTCCTGTGGACCTCTGTTATTACATCTGAGATATTCACAGTGTTTTTAGATTTCCAATTCCGTAGAATGGACGTACGTGTTTCCAATAAAACGTGAGTAACTACTGTCCTCATGTGGAAAGGGAATCTATCAATGTGTATGTTGAGAAGAGCTAACGCTGGATCTGGTTGAGTCAATATCCCTGTGATGGAGGAAATCAGTTTAAAAACCTGATTCCACAGGCTTCTTACATGTGGACAATACCAGAAAATATGCATGAGATTGCCCACTTGACCACATTCTCTCCAACAGTTGGCTGGGGTGCCAGGATAGAATGTGGCTAATCTCAGTGGAGTGTAGTACCATCTGTTGGTCAATTTAATGGACAATTCCCAGTGTTTCACACAATGAGATGCTTTGTGAATCGTCTGAAAGGCACACGTCCAATCCTCTTTTGTAAATCTAGTACGTAGGTCTACCTCCCATTTTTTCATTGCTGTCGTCTTAGAAAATGTCATCTTATCTTGAAATATATTGTAGAATAGTGATATGCCCTTTGAGGCAGGTTGAGCGACAGAATAAAATGTCCACACCCTCTTTGGGAGGGATATGGTCGGGGAAGGCAATGAGTGGAGGAAGCGCACAATTCTGTCACAAGTGTGAAAAGACCTGTCAGGTAAATGGAATTGGGATACAACTATGGTATCCCACCATACGTGGGATCGTTTGCGTAGAGTTCCGAAATGTCAGTCACCCCGTGTGAATTGAGTTCAGAGACTGTCAATCTGGGTATTTTGGCTTCAAGTATTCGCAAAGGTAGTCAGAAGTCAATATCCTGAAATTCTTGATGGTCTTGATTCAGTATATGTCTCCACGCTTTTAATGAAGTCTGTATGGTAGGGGGTAAAGAGGTCAGCTTCCAAGAAGACCATTTGTCGCTGAGCAACATAAGTTTCACGTTAGCCGTCGGTGACAGTGTATTTTCTATGTTCACCCAGGGTGGAACGTCTAGGTCATGGAACCAGTGTTTAAGTTGGTCAAGTCGAGCTGCCCACATATAGTCATGTATGTCGGGTAGACCTGCTCCTCCTATTTTTTTGTGAGACACAAGATTGTTACGTGAATTTTACCTTGCCAAATATACTTCCATCCCAACGTTGTGAGGCGATTAAGGTAATGGTACGGTACACACAATGGAATTGCACGAAAGAAGTATAGGATTTGAGGCATAATCAACATTTTAAAAGCTGATATTCTGCCCATCCAGGACACTTCCTTCTCAGAGATCCTTTTGAGTTGGGTTTCAATTTTTTCAATCAGTGAGGGGAAATTAGCTTTGATAAGCATAGAGACACTACTCGTAAGGGTGATACCAAGGTATTTGATAGAGCCCGAGCTCCAGGTGTAGGGTAATCGGGATAGTAGGCAACTCTTGATATGAGGTGGTACCCCCAGGTCAAGGATAAGAGATTTTGTAAAATTAACTTTGTAATATGAAATCTTTCCAAATGACATTAAAATATTGTGAACTTCATGCAAAGATTCAACAGGGTTGGTCAATAGTAGTATCACATCATCAGCAAAAAGACTGATGGTGTGATTTTCATGGCCAAATTGAAAACCCGAAATCCTTATATTAGACCTGATGGCTTCGGCTAGGGGTTCTATTATTAGATTGAAGATTGACGGGGATAGAGGGCAGCCCTGCCGCGTACCATTTGTTATAGGGAAAGACTCTGAAAGAAACCCAGAAGAGTACACTCGAGCAGAGGGACAAGAGTATAAAGCCAATATCGCAGATAAGATAGAGCCCTGGAAACCAAATTTCTGTAGAACCATTTCCATGTATGTCCAGTGTACTCGATCGAACGCCTTCTCTGCATCAATAGACAACAACAGAGAAGGCGTTCGAGTCTTTCCAGCATGGTGTATAATATCAATGATACGCCTGGTGGCGTCAGAGGCCTGTCTCCCCCTCACAAAGCCCATCTGGTCACTTCGAACAAGTGTAGGGATGATATGTTTTAATCATGTGGCTAAGAGTTTTGCATAAATCTTGGTGTCAGTGTTAAGGAGGGAAATAGGCCTAAAGTTCTCAGGTGTGTCTGGGGTTTTACCAGGTTTTGGAATTGTTACTATGTGGGCTCTTAACATTTCTTGGGGAAGGGAAGTGGTGGACATAAAATTGTTGAAGACTGTTGACATATATGGTGTCAAAACTGCTTGAAATGTTTTGAAATATTCGTTGGAAAAACCATCGGGACCTGGTGATTTCCCCATGGGAAGGGAGTGTATGACTTTCAGTATCTCTTGTGGTGTGATAGGTAAGTTAAGATCTTCCAATTGTTGGGATGTTAGAGAGGGAAGTTTCAGCGTACGAAGAAAGGATTGAATCTCATGTATACTAGGTTGGGGATTATTGGCATCTTTTTTGAGGTTATACAGAGAGCCGTAGTAATTTGCAAATAGATCAGCAATTTGTTGGGGGTTTGTGACTTTGTGTAGGGAGAATGGGTCAGTGAGGAAAGCTATTCTAGATTTATTGCGCATAACCTTTAATCTATTTGCTAAGTATTTACCTGCTTTATTAGCATTGTTATAGTGGTTGAGTTTAAGCCTCCTCAAGTGTTATTTATCATATGTTATCATATTGTTGCGATAATAGTTCCCTACGTTTTTCTCTAAGGTCTTTCAATTTGGCAGTCAGGGAAGGGGATGGTGACTGTTTATTACTGGTCTCAGTAACCTTTAGGTCACTGAGGACATCTTGGATTTCTTTAGATCTTTTTCTTTTTTCTATTGCCCCTATTTGTATGATAATACCCCGTATAACTGCCTTGTGAGCATTCCACAAGGTATTGGGATCATTTACAGAATCTGAATTGAGGCGGAAATAATTATTAATGTGTTCGGTAATGGATTTTTGGTGGTGTGGATTTAGTATAGTCCTATTCTTACAGCGCCAGATGGATGAGGAGGGAGAGACCCCTCTTTCTACAATAGACAAGGAGATAGCAGTGTGGTCAGACCACGTAATGTCATGAATTGATGTTTTATCTATGTCCTGCAGTAGCCACTTGTCCGTCAAGAACATGTCTATTCTCGAGTAGGAACCATGTCTCCCTGAAAAAAAAGTATAGTCGCGTTCATTCGAATGAAGGCATCTCCATGCATCAAATAGTTCTTCTGAGTGTAGAAGCGGTAGAAGTGTTGGAGCTCCTCTTGTCCTTCTAGGTGAGGAGTCAATCATTGGATCTGAAATAATGTTAAAATCACCGCACACCAATAGTCTGCCATATTGTAAAGAATGGGCTCTCTTAAGCACTCTTCGTATGAATCTCAACTGGTGGGTGTTTGGAGCGTAAAGTGAGACTATGGTGTATGGTTTAGCATTTATGTCACCAGCAATTATCACGTATCTGCCTTTAACATCAGTGATAACATCCTTAGGTTTAAAAACTATAGAATTTTTGAACGCTATCAGGACACCTCCTCTTTTGGCCGTCGGGTTGGAAGCAGTATAGATAGTAGGAAAGTCTCTATGAGTAAATTGTGGAGTTTTATTCGCTTGGAAGTGTGTTTCTTGCACACATAGGATATCTGCGTTAGATTTGTGAACCTCTTTCCATAACGAAAATATTTTTGCTGGGTGGTTTAGTCCCCTAGCATTCATAGACAAGATCTTGATCACCATAGTGAGGTTGTTACAGCAGTGTGGTTAACAATCGTGGCTTGGTACTCACATATCAGGTAGGGATCGCTGCCGTTGGCACCCAGCAAGACAGTTGTGACAAGAAGAGGTTTGGTACCGGACCTGGTAGAGGAGGAGATGTCCTGAGGAGACCTGTGCATATCATGAAAACAAACAAACAAGGTAGAAACAAAAAAAGCATAAACAGTCAACCAAATAATTTTAAGAAATGGATCCATCAACTGATCCTATCGCAGACGTAGCTGCTATTAAGCTAACATGGGAAAAAGGAGCTGCCGTGTAGCAACTCTATACCGGAGATATTCTAGGTAGGGCTTGAATTAAACTTGGGCTTTGCTGCCGTTTGTAGATTTCTTATTTTTCTTGCGGGAGACTACTTGCCAATCGTGTTGAATCCCTTGGGGGACATTCATGGTACGCGGATCCGTGGTTTGGTCCGGGACTATTCCCCAGCGGCGTAGTAGTGTCAAACCTTCTTCCAGGTTGGATACTGAAATATCAGAACCATCATGAGTAATCACCAAGGTAGCTGGATATTTCCATTTGTGTGGCACTGCGTGGTTTCTTAACGCTTTGGTGATTGATAATAGATTCCTACGGCGTTGCAAAGTGTGCCTAGAAAGGTCAGGCAGGACTCTGAGATTTCCGTATTGTTGGGGGAGGCTCCCTGGTCTACGTGATGTTTGTAAAATTACGTCTTTCACATGGAAAAAAATGGATTCTGAGTAAAACATCCCTGGGGATTTCATCAGGTAGAAATGACGGTTTAGGGATCCTATGTATGCGGTCGATCAGGAGATCTTGGGCTGTTGCTTCTGGTAGCATTGAGGAAAATAAAGTTTGTGCATATTGGAGGAGTTGATTAGGAGGCACTGTCTCAGGCACACCCCTCAGTTTGAGGCTATTTCTCCTAGATCTGTCCTCGAGGTCCGCCATTTTGTCTTTGATCCATGCGATTTCATCTCTCTGACTGGAATGTGCGTCCACCATAACATTGTGTGATGAGGCAAAATTCTCCATTCTGCGTTCTATTGTGTCCACCCTGGTACCCAGAGTATGTACCTCTCTCTGACATTCAGTTAAGCCTCTGTACAGATCTGCTTGCAGGGAAGAGCGAAGAGAGAGCAGCATTTCCTTGAGCATTGTGTCGGAAATTGGTTTATCAGCTGTAGGAAAATTTGCTATGGGATCCCCTTCTCTTTCTCTAGGGTTAAAAGAGGCCTGAGAGTGGGTGGTCATTTCCATGACGCAGTCTGGCCTATGTGGGGAGTCTCTCCTCAGCTTAGACTTAACCGGGCTTCTGGTAGTGGGACTCGGGGTTCCCGAGGGGGTACCACTCAGTGTGCCACTCTGGAGCGAGTCATTATGTGGCATACCTTCATTGGAGCAGTGCGGTATAGCCTGTGTAATTCCTCTCACAGAAGCCGCGCCATGTTGAGGAGTCCCGCTCGCCGTGAGGGGAATTAAATTTTCCATTTTTTGAGGCTGTAGCGTTTTTTTTGCATTTTTTTCCCATCACCGCATCGTTCAGTGAGGATTCACGAACAAACGGGTCGTCTCAACGATCGAAACGCCCTCTGTGTGCGCTGTTGTGGGCTGAAAATCTCCGGTGTGTCACGGAGCTCCCGGGTTAAGCGGCCATCTTAGAGGCCGGTAGCCACGCCCCTAAAGTGTATATTCTTAAAGAACTTCTACTCTGCTAATATATCTTGTGCTGTGTCATAAGAAGTGATTTATGTATTACACAGCTGATTCCACATATACCAAATGTTTAGCTTTGCTTCTCCTTTCAGGCTATTTAATGCAGCTCTGGATGTTTGACATACGTTTTCAAATAGTCTACAGTGATAGGAATTTCAGCACAGTGTGTGTTAATGAGAAACAAGATCTGTCATCTATTGGAAGCAGTGGAGTGCTGGAACTGGCTCAAACTATTTTTCTGCTTGTAGATTCAATTACTCTTGGATGCAGACTAGTCTTGGCACATCTTCTGTCAGGGTGCTAATGACTTTTTACTCACATTCATTCATTGAGTTTCTTTGCTATCAAACATCTTGAGCTCACATGTTATCAGTATCAATATCTGCTTTGTTACATGTATAGTTCTATCATCGGGCTGTTACATATTCTGCAATAAACAAGGCCCTGATGTCACTTTGTCACTGATATGTTAACTGTGTGCATTCATACTACGCCTGTTTTGCAGTTTTATTTTATTGAAAATGCTTGGTAGTTCAGATTACAGATAAAGGTTTCTACATTAGGACGTGTACACAGGATCAGTCCATCCGATGAGAACGGTCTGTGACACTTCCCGGCAAATAAATCCTATGCTGTACCCTATAAATGGCACGTCCATTTTCGACCCCTCTTGCTTCTGGGGCAGCGAACACTGGCTCTGTGATTCGCCAAAGCCGTGTGAAGTCACTCACGGGAGCCGTCAGTAATGGCACACGCTAGGGAAGAAACAGCACCTATACTTAAGTCTTATTCTAGGCTTACCTATAGGTAAAAGTCAGCAGGAAGGGTGTACAACCACTTTAAAGTATTATTTTATCCTCCATTAAAAAAAATATCTGTGACTGAGCTAGGCCCTGCCACTGTATGATTATAGAGAAAATCAACACAGGGTTCACACTAATGCAGGGTGCTGGGCTTTGGAGTATTGTGACTGAGTGGAGAAAACTGGGTATTCGGTTTTGTAATCCTGAATTGGGGTCTGGTGCTTGAAGGCTTCAATGTGCAGGTTGTGCAAGGGTGCAGGCACCCTCTTTATAAGTGAGGCCTGGCCATAGCTCAGTGCTCCAGCCAGAAGGAAGGTGTCCCACCATCAGGAGATAGTTGTACGCTCTTGTTTAGAGAGAGAAGAGGTGATCTACTCAGGAGACAGTACTCCATGATGGAGCGATTCCTTGACCACAACTTGGAGAGTTGTTACAGATGAACAAGTCTGGGAAACAAATGGCTGCTGCCACCAACTAAAATTGTTTTTTTTTTTTTTCAGCAAGAAGCACATTGAAGGGTGATGCATGGCAAACAAAACATAAGAAAATTCCCAGCTCAACTTACTGACCATCCTGCAACCAACTAAATTATCTGGTCTAACAATATGCACACATTTGCCAATACATTTGTAAGCTGCAGAGCCACTTTACGGCACCCCAATCTGCAGTCCTAACTCTAGATTTTGAGTACCTTGGAAACACATGCATTATAATGGATAGGCAGAGAACAGGTGAGCCTGGAGGTAGCCCACCTCTCCTTGAAGGCACAGGGGTGCAACGGACACCCATGTTGGGGTGCCATGAAGTGGCTCTGCAGCTTATGCATGTATTAACAAACTAAACCCCTGTTTTTAATGTATACTGAAAAATTTGGTTGGTTGCAGGCTGGTTGGTAAGTTGACCTTGGAATTTTCTTTGGTTTTGTTTGAACAAGTCTGGGAGATTGAGAAAGCTGAGAAGACTAGATGAGTCCAAGAAACTGAGGTAGTCTGTGAGTCTTGGTTGAAGAAGAAAGAGGTGCCAAGAGATCCCATATTAAGAGGCCAGGGTGTGAACCTGTGCAGTTGCATGTTGTAACTGTATGCTGAGTGAGCCAGAAGAACCCAGAGAACCAGAAAAGCTGGGGATGTGGTCAGAAGGACCAGTTAGAAGAGCAGTGGTGCTGCTAAAGAGGGAGCCAAGGGGCTTGGCATTTTTGTGTTATATTTGTTTTGTTAAAGAAAAACCTCTGCATGGACAACCTGATGTAAAAAAAAAATATTTTTTTGTTTGATAAAAGTGAGCCTCCAAGCCCTAAACCAGACTCTCTGACTCACATGGACTTACTTTAACCCATATACCCCTGAGCTTAAGTACTCCAATATCAAATATCTTAGATAAATAATTTACACTGCTTCCAAATGTTTCCTTTACTACTTATAGATGTCCCCAGCACTGTTGTTGTCTCCTTCTTGCAGCACTTGCCTAGACTTTCAGTTGGGGAGTGTGCACACTCTTGCTATTCAAAGCCCTGACATCAAGACTACATGTCCCATGAACACTTGCATGCATTGTACTGTAAATGGGTGAGAATTTCTGCTGGACCCTCCTCCCTCAGGTTGCTACAGTAGATATCCAGGAGAAAAGCTTTTCTTCTTTCAATAAACTTTATTGCTCTTCTTGCACAGTTATTCTTGTTTAACCTTTCTTTTGTGCTAAACTGAATGACAATTTAGCTGTCATGTAAAACTAGATGGGTAGAGCAGAAATCCTTTATCACTGAGGCCTCTCTGTGTTTCCAGTGTGGGTCTACTCACAGGGTAGCTTCACATATGTCTTAGAGCATTGAAGAAATGTTAACAATTTGCACTTGTTATGATAGGACTTCATAGAAACCCTGCAAATGATTGTAGTCACTCTAAAAATTGAAGTTTTTTCAGCAATCAATCAAATCGATCCTGAGCAGAATAGATAGCAATCATGGGACCCAAATCGCTGGGACTATAATAATCAACCTAAATGTGCCTACAAGATAATAGTTTCTGTCACTTGGGTTAATGATTCTTTAAAGCTGAATTTGCAGAAAAATACATATATTCTCTGATGACCCAAAAGAGTGTACATCGCACATCTCATGATTGTATTAGTTTTTTATTTAATCTATATTTTCTTTGTGATGTCACCAGAAGTCTTTAAGATAGTCACTGTATCATGGCATTTGTGCCAATCATTGAAGTGGGGCAGGAACAGACCTCTTTGCAGTGCTGCAGGGAACTCCTATACAAATCAGTGCTGTTATATTGGACCATTACTGCCTTGAGTAAGCTGGGGAAGTGTGGCAGGTATAGTAACATATGTCAGTTGCAGTGGTGACTTGTGGTCATTACAGGAAATGGAAGCTGTTTACAGAACTGAAATATCAACATTTTTGCCATAGATAAGAGCACTTGCTGCAGAATAGCTTTTGCTTGAATGGATATCTCTTAGCTGTTAAACAAGTGTAAATCGAGTTATCTTTGCCGTTAAAACAAGTGTATCCCTGACTTTGCAGCTTTCTACATCAGGCGGTGTAGCTTTATAGTAAACTAAAAAGTATATAGAGATTGAACCAGCATATAGAGCTACCATAGCTAAAACTTTATTTATAAAGCAACATACGCTTGTGAGTACCTGTTGTTTATCAATGGTATGTCAAGATGCTGATGCATTTTCTATTTGCTTTTTAAATTAAATTGTATTGGAATTTTTGATTCCAGATAAGCCAGGATACCTACTATAAATAGCACATTACGGCCCAGATTCACAGAGCAATTACGCCTGTCTAACTGGTGTTAGACAGGAGTAATTTCAAATTTCGCGCGCCGTATCACTAGTTTGAATCCTCAAACCATGATACGGCGGCTTCGGGCTTCGATCCGAGAGGCTTACGTCCTCGTAAGCCTTCGGATCTACACTGCGATATTTTTCCGGCCGCTGGGAGGAGTTTGCGTTGTTTTCATGCGTCGGGATATGCAAATGAGTTTTTACGGCGATCCACGAAGGTACGAGTGTCCCTCGCAATCGCCTACGTCATTTTTTGGCTACGTAATGTTAGAGGAGCTTTTTGCTGGTCTAACAGTGCGTAACCCATGTAAAGTATGGCCGTCGTTCCCGCGTCGATTTGAAAATATTTTTTTTTTTTTAACGTAACTCGTTCGGGAATAGGAATGTACGTAAACGACGCTACTACGACGTGACGACGTGTTTTCGCGCAATGCACGGCGGTAAATTTGCGAACGGAGCATGCGCAGTTCGATCGCCGCGGGAACGCGCCTATTTTAAATGCTTCACGCCCCCTACTCGCGCAGATGGATTGCGACAGGAGAAATACACTACGCCGCCGTCGTTTACTGGACAAAATCTACCTGGATTCCACGTAGAGCCAGGTAAAAAACGGCGGCGTAGTGTATTTCAGATACTCTACGAGAATCTAATTCTCTGTGAATCTGCCCCTTTATTTCTATACTCGAAGTTCAGCTTTAATGAGATTTGAGATTGCTTATCCTTGAAAACCAATGCTACCTAACTAACTTTGTCCCCCACATGTCTGATCATCCTGTCAAACAGCTTTCTATCCTCTGTGATATCCAGCAGTTCTTCCATCCTGTGAAATGTGATGTCTTTAGGGGGTTTCCTAAAGTTATCCTATTGGACGAAACATGAAGGGTGAAGTCTATGTGCCGACTTCATACCACTGCATTGGATGCTGTGCAGCTGCTTTATTTGTGAGTTACTTATGCATTTTTTAATTACTCTTTGATATTTTAAGCCTCAATATCAATAAATATACTACACTGTGGCCCTGTCTTGTCCGCTCTATCTGTGTACTTTGTTAATACAGCATTTGAAGAAAATGGTGGACAACACTGTATTATTTTGGTTTCTGGCACTTTGGATGAATCACACTCAGAGACTTTTCAATATTGCATGTTTATATTATATATGAATTATCACTATTATCACTATTTGAAATTGTTACATTGTTATATGAGCTTAAATTTTGGCTATTTCACTGAATGTATCATGAAGACATTGGCTTTTGAATAGATTGCTGATTCACATAAGATAATGTTAAAGTTGTATTGGTTTGGGTGCTGCAAACAGAAGATTCTATAGTACAGATAGTGGTGTATTTGGGTTTTGTGCTGCCCTAGGCCTGACTAAACTTGTGCAACCCCTAATTTAAATTAGATCCACTCCTTCCTGTCAAGGCCACACCCCTTCCTGTTTAAGACCTGCCCTAGTGGGGACACTAGTTCTGAGGGGCATGGGGGGGGGTGTTCCCTTAATCTGCAGAGATTTCCTCTTACTTCCTGATTGGCTATGGGGCAGGAAATATAGAGAAATTAAGGATGGCAAAAAATAAATAAAAAATTAACAGGGGCTATAACCATCCCTTACTCTATCCAAAATGGAAAAAAAATAAGATTCCCTAATATGTACAACTGACACAAGCAAAGGATTGCAGGAGAGTCCTACTACCTAACTGACAGGTATAGGTGACCATGTCAGTATTATTTGTGTATGCTCTATCCCCGTCATACCGGCAGCAGTGCGACCGCTTTATGGGGGCACCAGACCGATTTGTCTTGCGGCCCAGTCCACCTCATATGACTGGCGCTACACTAAAAGTGTAGCGCAAACCGGCAGGGACTCTTTTAATGCTGCCCCCCTGCAAAGTCCTGCCCTAGACCTGGGCCTTGTTGGCCTAGGCCAAGATACAGCGTCAAGTACAGAATGAGTTTATATTGTTAGCTTGTTTAGCTAAGCTTTGGATATGAAAGCTAGAATCAGATTGGTTGTCATGTACAATTGTTCCACTTTTCTATTCCTTCTCATAATGCAAGCCTATGAGTCGGCCAGCTGACTGAAAACAATACACTTTGTGTGTATGATATAGTGATATAGTATCTCAGCTATTGTTAAGCAGGAAGGGTGAAGAAGTCAAAGACAGAGTTCCCTCTAATAACTAATCTACCAATTTGTATATCTTATACAATAATTAAAAGGTGGAAGAACAAGCAAGAGAAAATATGAGTCATATCCAATGTCATATCCAAAATGTCTTTAAGGTAAACACTGCAGTAATAACTCAAGATATTGTACCCTGTAAATACACAGTATTTTTACTTAGAGATGGAAGAGCAAATGACTATTGTTTGGTTTGACTGAGAACTCCCTGGCTGCTTTTTAAGTCTGCTCTGTAATATCCCTCCTCTCACCTTGTATTGTTTATGATGGTTTGCGGACTGAAATCCAGCCATTTAGACACAATAGGGTTGATTTATTAAAGTCAAATAGGCTGTTAGCAAGAGGCATTTTGCAAGGTAGTTTTCCACAGAGCTTTGTGAATAAAGTGAAGCTCTGCTGAATTCCAATCATATGTATGCAAAAATATTTTTTTCCCCTTGCATTTGATTGGGTATTCCTTAAAAGGGTTGTAAAGGAACATTTTTTTTTCATAATAAGCATCATTTACCTGCAGACATTCCTCTTTTCACTTCCTCATTGTTCGTTTTTGCTCAGAAGTTGCCCTATTTCTTCTGTGTTCTTTTCATTTCCTGCTTGTCTGATTTTACTGACCACCGTGAAGGGAGACTTTACTGCTGTGGCCAGTAACGTGCTCGCCCCCTCCTGGGAACTACATCTGGGTGGCAGGACCCTCTCTACGTGTTAGAGACTTCAAGGTGGTGTGAATTACTGGGCGTGCCGCAATTCATACTGAGAAATGTAGTTCTTACATGAACGAGCGATGCAAACCAGGAAGTAAATTAGAGAACAAAAACTAGAACATCGGAGGTGATATAGATGAAGGAATTTCAAAATAATTTTTATTGAACATTTTTCAAAATACAGAGTATTGAGCATAGTACAAAGTACAAAGAAGCGAGCATAACAAACATAACACAACCCAGTATGCAAGAGGAGAGTATGGTCACCATAAGGCGAGTCTGAGGATCTGGATACACACCATTAACAACACATGTTGATAGATGAAGGAATTTAATAGGTATTTTCTCGTTTGTTAACAGAATCATTACACTATTCTGTCTGTCTATCTTGCAGACATTCATTTTAGGCAAAAAATAAATAAATTCCTTTACAACTCCTTTAACCACTAAGGAAAAATTATTTTGCAAACAGAAACTTCCTATGAAAATAAGCAATTTATTTGCCTTTAGTAGATCCTCCCCACTGGTTTCTATAAAACGTTGTTTGCTACAATTATGCCTGATGCCAAATTGAACTAAAATACAATTAGAAATTACAACTTCTGGTCCCTGCAAATCATGAGAGCTACATAAGCAAATGTAGATAGGAGACTTGCCTATAAATGAGATCTTTCTAATCCGTTTGCAGTTCTTTCTTTCTTCTTCATTATCCCACCTATATTTCTCTAGAGGTTTGTTTCATGTTATCATGCATCTCTGCAATGATAGACAACATGTAAATGTGACCTAAATGTAGCTGGTGTGCCAGCTAATAGTATAGCACTATTACGTGTGGTCTGCTGCTGAGAATGCATGATTTCATAGGTGGTTTAGCAGGCAGGCTACTCTAATTAGAATGAGCTTGTAGTCTATGGAAAGCACATGAATTGCAATCCCCTCTTCGCGTCTCTGAACATTTGCCATTTTTTACACATCAGCTAGAGGATGGCAGCAGAAATATGCTACCACTATTTGGGCAAGCAGAAAGCAGGGTTAGGAAAGGATTTAATGTACTTTAGCCTCCAGGATATTTTTCATGCAATAAAAATAACAAATCAAATGTCTCTTTTTTTCCCCATCCTAAAGTTTCAGCAAAGAGAAATGCTAGAATGTTTAATCAGATGTTATTGTCTAAGTCTATGGCTGCGTACACACGATCAAATCTATCTGCTGGAAACGGTTGGCCCGACCGTCCCAGCAGACAGATTCGATTGTGTGTACGGGCGAGCAGACGGATTTGGCCAACCGACAGATTTTAAAGCATGCTTTAAAATCTGTCTGCTGGGAATCCGTCCGCCCGATATGTCTGCTGGTTAGTACGCTAACCAGCAGACATATCTTCTCGCACATGCGTCGAATGTATTCGACGCATGCGTGGAAGTAATTCACTTCCTGGTGCGGTGACGTTGCGGCGTCAACGTCACCGCCACGTCACCGCGCTGTCTGCTGGTTTGATCGTGTGTACAGCGATCAAACCAAAATGGCCAGCAGACAGATTTGTTCAAATTGGTCGGTCCGACTGATTTGAACAAATCTATTTGTTTGTGTGTACGGGGCCTAAGGCCTCGTACACACGATCGGACATATCCGATGAAAACGGTCCGCGGACCATTTCCATCGGATATGTCCGATCGGGAGTTTGATCCGATGGCGTGTACACACCATCGGATCAAATTCCCCGCCGCCGGACGGCGCGGTGACGTGGCGGTGACGCGGCGGTGACGTTGACGCCGCCACGTCACCGCCACGTCACCGCACCAGGAAGTTAAACACTTCCGCGCATGCGCCGAATCCATTCGGCGGCGGCGCGGCGGCGGTGCGGGACGACATGTCTGCTGGTAAGTGTACTAACCAGCAGACATGTCGGGCAGACAGATTCCACCGGATAGATTTCAAAGCTTGCTTTGAAATCTGTCGGGTGGAAAAATCTGTCCGCTAGCCCATACACACGAGCGGAGATGTCTGCTGAAACGGTCCATCGGACCGTTTTCAGCGGACATATCCCCTCGTGTGTACGAGGCCTCAGGCTCACGATACATATTCATTATTTTATTTTTTTTGTAGCATTTAATGTGTCTCTAAAGCCTGAAGGTTTTTTACCTTCATGCATTCTATGCCACCAGCCTCCCTAATCCTTACCTGAGCTCCCCCAATCCAGTGATGGGAGCCCATTGACTCTCACTGCTGCCAATCACAGCCAGTGACCCAATGAGGAGAGAACAGGTTTTCTGTGTCTCTATGTGTCTCATGGGCAAGCAGCTTTCTCTGGGGGCACTATTCGAGGGGGTCGGGGGGAGCCAGAAGCACTGACGGGGGACCCGAATAAAAGAAGGTCGGAGCGGCTTTGTGCAAAACCACTGCACAGAGCAGGTAAGTGTAACCTGTTTGTTATTTTTTTATTATTATTTTTTTAAACAAGGCTTTAATACCACTTTAACCACTTTTTGAACTACAGCACACAGATGTACGTCAACAACATGACACAAGCAGGCAAATGGGCGTACCTATAGGTCCCTTTAAATGTGATGCCCATCAAAATTTACTGCCGAGTGTGCTCGCGGGTCCCGGGAACTTGATGTTCCCGGGCAGCCCGCGATTGTGGTCATCAAAGGCAGAACAGGGGGATGCCTTTGTAAACAAGGCATTCCCCTGTTCTGCCTAGTGACATGTCACTGATCTCACTGTTTCCATGATCGTGAACGGTGATCAGTGACGTGTCACTGGTAGCCACGCCCCCTAACAATAAGAATCACTACCTAGGTAACACTTAAACCCTTTAGCACTAGTTAGTGGTTAACCCCTTCACTTCCAGTGTCATTTTTACGGTAATCAGTGAGCACTGATCGCTGTAAAAATGACAATGGTCCCAAAATGGTGTCAAAAATGTCCGATGTGTCCGCCATAAATTCGCAGTCACAGCTGATCGCCGCCATTACTAGTAAACAAAATAAATTAATAAAAATGCCAAAAAAACGACCATCTATTTTATAGATACTTTAACTTTTGCGCAAACCAATCAATAAACGCTTTTTGCGATTTTTGTACCAAAAATATGTAGAATTATTATAGCAAAAAAGCAGTGGTGATCAAATACCACCAAAAGAAAGCTCTATTTGTGGGGAAAAAAAGGACGTCAATTTTGTTTGGGAGCCACGCCGCATGACCACGCAATTTTCAGTTAAATCAATGCAGTGCCGAATTGCAAAAAGTGGCCTGGTCTTTGGCCAGCGAAATGGTCCAGGGCTTAAGTGGTGAAAAAGAGATGAGCAGATCTGTCCTAATCTAAGTAAATCCTATTGAAGCTCATTTGGTCTGAATCCTGTTGGTAAATTCTGCCCTTTTTACAGATAGTGGGCAAACTATTGTCAGAAACTAGCATTGAACCCCAGGCACTGTACAAATGCCATAAAATAGCATACAGCAAGGAGAGAGTCATTTTCATCCGACTCCAAGGTCAACATAGAAAAAAACATAAATATTTAAAATCACGAGTTGGGAAGATGCCTCAAAGCTGTACATGGTGTTTCAGGACAGTACAATTTTCATAGACACCCTCAGCAACAGCTTAAATTGGCAGCACATATTTGGCTGTGAAATTGATTTTCTTCCTTCTACAATTATCTTTGATTACATACAGCAGCAGCATCCCAATCTTAATAATTTCAGTTTGAAAAGGGGCTTTTGTTAGGTAGTTGAGCAGAGACACATGCTTTATCATCAAACAGTAATAGGCCTGTTTTGACTGGAGGATAGAAATTGACCAATAGTTAGTTGAAGCTGTCCATGTCTTTGCTGTAGGTGTTTCAATTCAAGAATTAATGGGCAAAGTATAGTTCCCTGGACTCTCAGTAAACCTGATGGGCAACGTGTAAATCCCAAACATAGCCCTTTTTTAAAGTACATTTTTTCATTGTTCAAGATTTTTATCTTGACAATGGGAATGTCACCTAAACAACAGACATCAATAGTAAAGTAGCCCAAACAGTGGATAAGCAATCAAGTGTGAAGTCTGCTAGAAGCTAGAGGAACTATTGACCAACAATTTAAGCAGAGGGGTTTGGAAGGAAACAGCAGTAAGGTACAGGGTGATTAACCACTTCAGCCCCGGTCCATTTTGCTGGTCAATGACCGGGCCACTTTTTGCGATTCGGCACTGCGTCGCTTTAACCGATAATTGAGCGGTCGTGCAACGTGGCTCCCAAACAAAATTTTGCGTCCTTTTTTCCACACAAATAGAGTTTTCTTTTGGTGGTATTTGATCACCTCTGCATTTTTTATTTTTTGCGCTATAAACAAAAATAGAGCTGCATTTTGCTGCAATAAATATCCCCCAAAAATATATAAAAAAACGATTTCTTTCCTCAGTTTAGGCCGATACTTATTCTTCTACATATTTTTCGTAAACAAATCGCAATAAGCTTTTATTGATTGGTTTGCGTAAAAGTTATAGGGCCAGATTCAAATAGTATTTACGTTGGTGTATCAATAGAAAAGAAGATACGCCAGAATTCTGCTAATATACGAGTGGCGTAATTCTGTTACACCGTCGTATATTAGTTGCAGTTTTACGCTGGCCGCTAGGTGGCGCTTCCGTCGTTTTATGTGTCGAATATGTAAATTAGGGAGTTACGGCGATTTACGAACGTACTTGCAGCCGGCCGTCGTAGTTTACGTCGTTTGCGTAAGCGTTATTCCGGCGTAAGGTTACCCCTGCTAGCAGGCGCAGCCAATGTTAAGAATGGACGTCGGGACAGCATCGAATTGTACGTCGGTTACGTCGTTTGCGTAAATCTTTCGGGAATGGGGTTCGACGTAAGTTACGTTCACGTCGTTTACATTGACAACTAGCGACGTGATGCGCACTGGGTTACGTCCACGGACGGCGCATGCGCCGTTCAGAAAAAACGTCACTAACAAGGGGTCATGATTTACATGAATCACGCCACCATCTTCCACATTTGAATTGCGCGACCTTGCGCCGCCACAGTTACACTACACCGCCGTAACTTGCGGCCTACGTAGTTTCTGAATAAGGAACCTGCCACTGATAGTTACAGCGGCGTAGTGTATCTGAGATACGCTACGCCAGCCTATAGATAGGCAGAGGTATCTGAATCTGGCCCATAGCGTCTACAAAATAGGAGATAGTTTTATGGCATTTTTATTATTTTTTTTTTACTAGTAATGGTGGCAATCTGCGATTTTTATCGGTACTGTGACCTTATGGCGGACACTTTGGACACTTTTGACACATTTTTGGGACCATTGGCATTTTTATAGCGATCAGTGCTATAAAAATGCATTCATTACTGTAAAAATGTCACTGGCAGGAAAGGGGTTAACACTAGGGGGAAAGGAAGGGGTTAACTATGTTCCCAAGATGTGTTCTAACTGAAGGGGGGTGGGACTGACTAGGGGAAATGACAGATCGCTGTTCATACATTGTATGAACATACGATCAGTCATTTCTCCCCCTGAAAGTAGCGGGAGCTGTGTGTTTACACACACAGCTCCCCATTCTCGCTCTGTAATGAGGTGATCGTGCCCGCCGAGCACTCGCATTGGCACCAGGGGCGAGCACCAGGGTCAAGCCGGGTGCGCACGCGTCCCTAATGGCTGCAATGCAAAATCACGTTATATTACGTGATTTTTTGCAGCCGAGCCGACCTGCCGCCGTAAAACTACGGTGGGCGGTCAGCAAGTGGTTAAACATATTATGCACAATTTGCAGAATAAGGAATGGCTGTATAGGCGTGAAGTATAGCAGAATACAAGCAGTAATGTAGTAGGAAGTAGGGGAAAGAAAATATAAGGGTGGAGAAAAGAAGGGGGCTTCCAAGAAGTCTAACCAAAACTTGATTCAGAATAAAAGGTGTCCAATTGGACAAGGGCATGGGTATAAAAGGAGCAACAGAGAGTCTTCGAAATGTTGGGGCAGAACATGATTGAATGAATGAATGAATGAATGAAAACTTGTATAGCGCGGCACATGCGAATTGAATCGCCTCTGGGCGCTTGTTGTTCCTGTCTCCTTTGATATCAAAATGAATGAATGAATGAATGAAAAACGTATATAGCGCGGCACATGCGAACTAAATCGCCTCTGGGCGATTTAGAAAGAGAAAAGTCTTGACCTTTTTCCTAAATGCTAGGTGGTTCTCCTCCAACCGAATGCTGGTTGGTAAAGCGTTCCATAGTCTGGGACCTTGGATCGCGAATCTTCTTTCTCCTTTGGACTTGAAGTTGGCTTTCGGAACCTGGAGCAGGTTCCGATTCGTGGATCGCAAAACGCGATTGGAATTATGCGCTTTTATTATTTCGCATAAATAAAGGGGGGCATTCCCATGGACACATCTATGCGTAAGACAGAGAGCTTTAAAAGCAATTCTGGCTTTGACTGGCAGCCAATGAAGGGCTCTCAGTGAAGGTGAGATGGATTCCCAGGGTTTTTTCCCAGTCACAAGTCTGGCGGCCGTATTTTGAACGACTTGCAGACGAGCGATTTGGTACTTTGGGAGGCCGAGGTAAAGGGCATTTGCATAATCCAGCCTGGAGTTTACAATTGCTCCCACCACGACCGCTAAATCATCTTTAGGGATGAACGGAGTGAGTCTGCGTAGTAGGCGCAGTAGATGGTGAGATCCGCTGACTACTGACCCTATTTGTGCGTCCATTGTCATAAGGGAGTCAAAAATGACCCCTAGGCTTTTGACTTTGGCGCTAGGGGTGATGAGCTTGCCAAAAATAGGCGGGGGGGTCCACGCTGTTGAAAGTTGAATCCTGCGCTTGGCGTGAAACAGAAGAAGTTCTGTTTTCGCTCCATTGAGTTTAAGATAACTCTTTGTCATCCAGTCCTCTATCAAAGAGAGACATGTCTCTAGATTGAGGTGGTGATCCTGTCTGTTGCAGATGCGGAAATACAGTTGCGTGTCATCTGCATATGAGTGGTAGAGCAGTTTATGGCTGCTGATAATCTCAAAAAGAGGACGAAGATATATGTTAAACAGCACTGGTGACAGAGGCGATCCTTGAGGGGCTCCGCATGTTACTGTGCGTTTTTCAGACGTAAAAGGTCCTAGCTTCACTGTTTGCGATCGGTTTTCCAGAAAAGAGGAGAACCAAGATAGATTGCCTTCTGCGACTCTGGCTACTTCAGCAAGCCGAGTCAGTAACAGATTGTGGTCTACAGTGTCAAAAGCGGCACTTAGGTCCAACAGAACTAGAAGACAAGATTCTCCTTCGTCTGCGGCCTTGAGAACATCGTCCCATACTTTCAGCAATGCTGTTTCCATCCCATGTCCGGGACGGAAGCCTGATTGCAATGGGTCAAGTAGCTTGTAGGTATCTAGATGCTGTTGCAGCTGTTGTACCACTACTTTTTCCATTATCTTTGAGAGTACGTTGAGACTTGTTATGGGACGGCGGTGGAGTGGGTCCTTGGGGTCCAGGGAGGGTTTCTTCATGATGGGTTGGATTATACCCTCTTTCAACTGTGAGGGCACTATGCACTATGGCACTATGATTCATCTAGGGTTGCCACAACACAATTCTGTTTCAAGGTTCATTTTTAAGCTTTTATTAAAAAGGAAGTTGGCAGAAGAAACATGCTGCCAATGTTTAGGCAAGCAGGAATCAGGGTTAGGAAAGGATTAAATGTACTTTTTCATCCAATACAAAATAATAAATCAAATGTCTCTTTTTTTTTCCCCATCCTAAAGTTTCAGCATAGAGAAATGCTAGAACGTTTTATCAGATGTTATTGTCCTAATCTAAGACTCGTGGTGCATATTCATTATTTTTACTGCTGGTGTAGCATTTAAACAGTGTTTCAACTTTTACTACAATTTAGAGAAGTAATAAAAAGTTAGGGTTCCTCTATAGTTAAACGATTTTAAATCCTAAAACTGCAATAACCATAAAAAGAATGTTAAGCAGTTTTAAGGTAAGGGTGCCATTTTCTGCTGTTCATCACCTGTAAAATGCTTTCCAAAATCATTAACGTGTCAGTCCTGTGACATAGCACATAGATGTTCGGTACAAGTAGCTTAATTTATCTATCAAGTTTAATAAATGATATCTACTTTCTAAAGAAAGTTGTCCTTGAACTAGGCTACTTTTCTTAAACGATAACCAAACCCCAAAATGTTATATATGTCTATATATATATCTATATATATATCTATATATATATAGATATATATATATAGATATATATATATAGATATATATATATATATATATATATATTATATGATTGCTACTTTTATGTAGATACCATTTACTCACTGTGGACTGTTTTAAACCCCTTATTGACTCAATTACATGTCTATCGGATTTTATATGAGATTGGTACATTAATTCAACACCACCGCAAGAGTGTTTATTGCTTGGGCATGTAGTTGAGCATTATGTGTGGCATAGGAATTCATCCACAATTGGCACTTGTGACAGACTCAGATTCTCCTATGTCTAAAATCATCCTAGGACCACTAGAGCCATAGGATGAATGGAAGAAGATATCTTGGACTACCTGAGATAGGATTATTAGGTATGGATTATCCACATTATATTCTGAGAGATCTGTAGGGCTATTTTAAGTTTGTTAATTCTGAGCTCAAAGGGTTAATTGTAGAGTGACTCTTTCATACTGTATATGCTAACACCCTCTTCTCCAGCTAATTGACTATTGTGTATTGTAATACAATAGAGTCAGTCTCCTGTCAGGTGTATTGAATTAGCATGTCAATTATGTTCAGGGGAGCTTGACAAGCTATGCGGTGCCGAAATGTCTAGCTACTGATTAGATAATTAGTTCATGTTGATTATTGTTCTGGTTGCCTCCTCTTTGCTGTATAAAAGATTGTGTCTTTGGTCCTATTAAACATTCCATACTTAGCACACATACAAGTCTTGTCTCGTTGTATGTTTCAAGGTAGCTGAAATATCCAGTATCTATGTCCAGACTATAAAACAAGGTATCACAAAACATAAGCCAAAAACAATTTCCTGGTTAAAAAATGATAAAACAGCGCATAAAAAGTCCAATATAGATCAAGATGTTGAAGGAAAGTCCATAGATCAGTTTTAAAGTGATTTGAAGGAAGTTTCATGGAATAATTGTACACCCTCCACCGGTTTCCAATCTCCACCAAACGTGAGGCACACTCCCCCGCAGGGGTTCAAACTCACCAGAAACTCAAAGAAAACAGGCCTTAAACATAAGACGTCCTGATCAAACCTCCAACATCATTCCAGAAGCAGCAAGGGTTAATGAGTCAAACTCCAATATATGGATCATAGAAAAAAGCAAAAGGCACCAAAATAGTGTAATACTGCTTTAATAAAACATTTGCTTCATATAACACCCCGCTTCCTATCTACGTACATTGAAAAGATTAAAAATGAACAATAAGTGTATAGAGTGTAATTCACCGCTCTCCTCCGCACTCAGGGGGTCACGATTGTGCCTCAATGCACGCTGCTCGAGACTCCTATCTCAGTGGCGATGATGCAGCGGTGGAACGCACTCCTAGTACTTCCTGGATACGCCGTCGTAGCCACGCCCTGTCGTAGCCACGCCCATGTCCAGACTATGGGAAGCAGTATCTGACGGAAGCATTTGGTCTGGATGTGGGGACCTTCCGTGACAGCACTCACAGCCAATTAATTTATAAAGGCATCAGCACCATCTTCTGCATTGTTTATTAGGACACCATATCTACTCTCAAGGTCCTTGCACTGTTTTTTTTGTGTTACCTTTTGACTTCTTCTACCCTCAAATGGATATCTACAGCAGATAACAAAAAAAACCTGGGGAATTTCCAAAGATACGCCGGCTATTCTTAGTATTTACACGGCGTATCTATTGATATGCCGACGTAAATACTATTTGAATCTGGCCCTATAACTTTTACGCAAACCAATCAATAAACGCTTATTGCGATTTGTTTACGAAAAATATGTAGAAGAATAAGTATCGGCCTAAACTGAGGAAAGAAATATTTTTTGTAAATATTTTTGGGGGATATTTATTGTAGCAAAAAGAAAGAAAATATTCATTTTTTTTTCAAAATTGTCACTCTATTTTTGTTTATAGCGCAAAAAATAAAAAACGCAGAGGTGATCAAATACCACCAAAAGAAAGCTCTATTTGTGGGGAAAAAAGGACGCAAAATTTTGTTTGGGAGCCACGTCGCACGACCGCTCAATTGTCGGTTAAAGCGACGCAGTGCCGAATCGCAAAAAGTGGCCCGGTCATTGACCAGCAAAATGGACCGGGGCTGAAGTGGTTAATCACCCTGTACCTTACTGTTGTTTCCTTCCAAAACCCTCTGCTTATATTGTTGGTCAGTAGTGTTGCTCACGAATATTCGCATTGCGAATATTCGCTACGAATATTGCATATTCGAGTATTCGCGAATAACTCGAATATCACGGCGAATATTCGCTATTTCGAATATTCGTATTTTTTTCGCAATCAATTTCGCAATCAATTTTGCATTCGCACTAGCGAAATTTCGCATATTTTTTTTTTCGTGATATTCGTGATATTTTATTAAAAAAAAAAAAAATTGCGAAATTTCAGCAATGCGAAATTTCGCAATTTTTTTTGTTTTTTTTATAAAATATAGCGAATATTTGTAAATATCGAATATTCGTGATATTTTATCCAAAAAAAAAAATTGCGAAATTTCGCATTAGCGAAATTTCGCATTGGCGAAATTTCGCAATTTTTTTTTTTTATAAAATATCACGAATATTCGATATTAACGAATATTCGCAAATATTCTTTGAAATATTCGCGAAATATCGCGAAATCGAATATGGCGTATTCCGCTCATCACTATTGGTCAATAGTTCCTCTAGCAGACTTCACACTTGATTGCTTATCCACTGTTTGGGCTACTTTACTATTGATGTCTGTTGTTTAGGTGACTTTCCCATTGTCAAGATAAAAATCTTGAACAATGAAAAAATGTACTTTAAAAAAGGGCTATGTTTGGAATTTACACGTTGCCCATCAGGTTTACTGAGGGTCCAGGGAACTATACTTTGCCCATTACTTACCGACCAACTCGCAGACAACCAGTTAACCTGTCTAACAGTATGCGTTAAAAACAGAGGTTTTGTCCGCACGCATTTGCAAACGCATGCGTGAGCCACAGAGCCGCGCCAAGGCAACCCATAATTCTGTGGTCCTAACACTAAACAGTGAGTGTCCCCACAATGGAGGCACATGCATTCTAATGGATAGATAGGGACAGGTGGACTGAAGGGGAGCCACCCCTCCTTAAAGGGGCAAGAGCACACCAAACACCCAGCATATAGCACAATGGCTGCAAAGGTGTCTGGTGTGTTTCTGGACCAATACAAGCACCGCAGGTGAAACAAACGTATCCACCGCCCCATCTATAGCTGGCCATAGCAGTAAGTAGCATTGGAAGGCTAAGGCAGATAACAAAAAAAACCTGGGGAATTGCCCAGGGAATAACCAAGCCTACTTATCGACCAACTCGCAGACAACCAATTAACCTGTCTAACAGTATGTGTTAAAAACAGGGGTTTTGTCCGCACGCGTTTGCAAACGCATGCGTGAGCCACAGAGCCGTGCCAAGGCACCCCATAATTCTGTGGTCCTAACACTAAACAGTGAGTGTCCTCACAATGGAGGCACGTGCATTCTAATGGATAGATAGGGGCAGGTGGACTGAAGGGGAGCCACCCCTCCTTAAAGGTGCAGGAGCACACCAAACACCCAGCATATAGCACAATGGCTGCAAAGGTGTCTGGTGTGTTGCTGGACCAATACAAGCTATGGCCAGCTATAGATGGGGCGCAGGACTAATGGGACTACTTCAGTCACTACTGGCCAATAATGTTCAGCGCCTTATATGTGTAGTCCCGCCAGGCTACCTCTATGGTTTCAGTGAAATAGTGAACGGAGCCACCAAGGGTCAAGAAGTGTGTGGTTGACCTAATTACGAGGTCATGTTTTTCATTTTAGATATACTTGCATAGAATGACAAGAACAGTGCCAAGTTTTACAGTTTCCTAGCTTGTACATTGTTTTACACATAACCCACTCCTGAAGCATGTCACATTCTTACCATAACTACCAGCGTAATAATGATGAGGCCCAATATGGCCTGTTCCCAGCAAATTAGAAGACCTTAATCATGTTTTATAGGCTTATTAATAGATAAATAGATAGATGTCACCCCTCAATCAGTTGTAGATCAAATCAGGAGTGACCCAGTATATTGTGGTTAATAACAGAAGATTCATTATAGCAGAAAATGCTCTCGCAAACTAATTTCAGGCTATAAATGTGTGTGTCATGACTAATTTCTCTTCATTAATAACTTTTCTAAGCTGTTGGTCCCCATTTTTGGTCCAGCAGGTAAACTTTGGGGTAGACAGAGACCTCTTTCATAGAAAGAGACATTGCATAAAGTATTTGCTTGTTTATCATTTAGAAATACAAGAGATTACATAATTTTTTAGCATTATATATCATATTGGGTTCTCAGCCCCTGTATTTTAGAAATGTAATAGTTTACCTATTACCAGTTCCTGATCTTAAGGTGTAACTTTTAACATTGCACCCCAGAGAGTCTATGACAAATCCAAGGCAGAGCAATATTTTTTTCAGGACTAGTTCAAAATGCAAATGTTGACATTCTTCCACTGATTTAGCCTCCAAATATTGAGAAATAATAGTAATGCCTCTGGTCAGTAAAATGGAGAAGCTGTGAGGGTATTCAAAGGTACCAGTCTACTCTTCAGCTTGTGCAAGTGTTGGCAATTAATTATTATTAGCTGTCATGGAGAGAGGGAGTTCACTTAAAATTAATATCTCAGTACTAGAAAACACCCAAGGGTTGATTAACCTGTCTTCTTTTTACATCTCAAATGTAATCCACAGATAAGAAGTCTCTTTGTTGTTCTGAACTCAAACCTACCCCTGGGCTAATTACAAAGGTCTCACATTCTTAGTACTGGATACCAAAGTTGTTGATTTATCTTACATTGTGACAATCTATGAGTTCTTTTATACCACCCGTTTCATCTTTTACATCTTTTATACCAGATGGAAGTATGGCAACAACTAATAGGCATTTAAGAGGTAATACTGTCTTCTTTCAGTGCCTGTTTATTTTTTTAAATGCAATACTGTAATTTTGCAGGACTGCGCCACAAGTGCACAAGTGCAAGCCAAGGGTTTGGCTCACAGTTGCGGACATGCCCCATTGATCTCAGTTGGCAAGTTTGACTTGCGGGCAGAAGCAGGTACACAGAGCTGAATGTAGACACTGTACATTCAGATCTGTGCACCTGATCCTGCCCATAAGTCAGATTTTGACATGTGACTGTGTCTGTGCATCCAATGGGTCTGCACATACCTCCCAACCCGCACGGATTCTGCGTGATTTAGCCGCACAGACAACATCCTCCCGCAGTCCCGCGAATAGCTTAATTGTCCCGCACAGGAAGCTGTGCAAGAAGGGGTAGCAGGGCAGGACGAAGAAATACCTTAAAGCGGAGTTCCACCCAAAAATGGAACTTCCGCTTATCCCACTCCTCACCCCCTTACATGCCACATTTGGCATGTAATTTTTTTGGGGGGGGGGGGAGTGGGGGCCTCAAGAGGAGTGGAACTTCCTGTCCCACTTCCTCCTTCCGCCGAGGGGCTGGTAAGGCGATTAAGCTTAATCGCCTTATTGCAGCCCCTCCCTGTAGGCGATGGCCTAGGACACTGACAGGTCCTAGGCAATCGCCTGTCCAATGTGCAGTGCCGCTCGCGCATACGCAGTGGGTGCCCGTCCGTGAAGCCGAAAGCTGTCACGGCCGGGTGCCCACAGTAGCAATGAGGATGCCGGCCAGGGGGGGGGGAGCGGAGCCCCGGCCGGCGCGTCGCTGGAACGCTGGAGCGGGTAAGTGTATGTTTATTAAAAGCCAGCAGCTACACTTTTTGTAGCTGTTGACTTTTAATAAACATAAAATTTGTCTGGAACACCCCTTTAAAGCTGTACATGGTGTTAGAAAACAGTACAATTTTCATGGACAGCTCCAGAAAAAGTGTAAACTTGGAAGCGCATAGATGGCTGTGAAATTGATTTTCTTTCTTTTACAGTTATCCTGGAACGCTGGAGCGGGTAAGTGTATGTTTATTAAAAGCCAGCAGCTACACTTTTTGTAGCTGCTGACCTTTAATAAACATAACATTTGCCTGGAACACCCCTTTAAAGCTGTACATGGTGTTAGAAAACAGTACAATTTTCATGGACAGCTCCAGGAAAAGTGTAAACTGGAAGCGCATAGATGGCTGTGAAACTGATTTTCTTTCTTTTACAGTTATCCTGGATTACAGTTAACTGAGGCTGTCCATGTATTTGCTGATGCAAGATCCTCCTGCCGCTGGCCATTTTCTATCAAACTCTCATTAAGGATTGAGATACTGCAGTTGATTCAGCAGTGTAAAAACAGTTTTAATGAAGAAACATAGGCTAAAATATCCTAGAGACACAGGGTATGGGTAGGTGGTGTTTTCATTCAAGAATTGATAGACTACATTATTATGGATGACTGAAATAGGCAAAGTATGGTTTGCTGGACTTCAGTACTCTGGCTGGAATTCCATAAACCCCAAACATAGTACCAACGCCCACTAAAGCCTATGGGAAGAGACTTTTAACCTCCCTGGCGGTATGATTCTTTCTGATTTTAGGTGCTGAAAGTGGTACCATTATTTTGCGTGAAAATTTGGCCTTTTTATATCGTAGGCCTGTAATTCTTAGGAATAACTCACTTAAATCTGCCCAAACAGAAGTCTAGTAGACATCTCGGGTATGATAAAGTTTGAAACACAAAATCATGAATTATAATTTAATAAATAACTATAAATAATTATAACAAAAAATAAAAATAATTATAATAAAAATGATTCAATAATGTAATCAAATCAAAAACACTGAAATTTGCTCAGTTGCAGAATTGTCGCTGTCATTACTTTTATTGTTTGATGACGAATTTCCTCACAAATCACTATCACTCAGATCTGCAAGTGATTCTAATTTATTATCCCTGTTTTCTAGCTGCTCTAAAACCACTTTTGACATACAGGGACACTTTTTGGTTGCTATGGACAATCTACAGTTTTCAGGCAGAAAGAGCAGTTTTTATTATATGAAAGTGCATGTAGGACACTGGGCAGACCACTAGGGACAAAGGGGATGTGTATTTATTTCATACAGTACTGTAATCTATAAGATTACAGTATACTGTATGTATTGTGTTTATTAACTTTTTTGAATTTGGCTCCGATCTCCGCCCCTGTGTGTCATAACGTCGCAGGGAAAGGGGCTCGGCGGCACACAGGCACTGTGTGAATCGAGCAAGGCGGCAGCCCGATCACCCAGCGGGGAGGCATTACAGGATCCAGGGACAAGGTAAGTAACTCTGCTTGCCTGGATACTATGAGCGAATTCCAAGTCTGGCTCGGGGATACCACTAATGGTATAGGATTTCCACCCCGAGCCAGACTTGGGAATTAAAGCTTTTTTATTGCCCTTTTAAAAGCTATTTTTTAAGGTTTTATTAAAAAGGACATGGGTAGCTGCCAATTTAAACAGCATTTCATTTTTTGTAAATGTCAGTTTTGCTGTAATAGGTTGAATACATTGTACATATGTTTCACTTCACAGGCAGATATTTAACCCCCCTGGCGGTATCCCCGAGCGTGACTGGGGGTGTTTTTTTTTGCTGAACGCTATGCAGAGCCTGCAGCGCGCGCTGGCTTACCTTGTTCCTGGATCCAGCGATGCATCCACGCTGTGTGAACGAGCGGGTGCTCGCTCGATTCACACAGTGTCCCCGTGTGCCGTCGATCTCCGCAAGTGGACGGAGAACGGCGCCAAATTCAAAAACGTAAACAAACACATTACATACAGTATACTATAATCTTATAGATTACAGTGCTGTATGTAATAAATACAAACCCCCCTTGTCCCTAGTGGTCTGCCCTGTGTCCTACATGTACTTTTATATAATAAAAAATGTTCTTTCTGCCTGGAAACTGTAGATTGTCCATAGCAAGTGTCCCTTTATGTCAAAAATTGTTTTAGATCAGCTAGAAATCAGCGATAATAAATTATAATCACTTGCAGAATTGAGCGATAGCGATTTGTGGGGAAATCCGTCATAAAAAATAATTAAATAATAATGACAGCAACAATTTTGCAACTGAGTACATTTCAGTGATTTTGAGTTGATTACATTATTGAATATTTTTTATTATAATAATTACATTATTATTTGTTATAATAATTTATAGTTATTTATTATATTAAAATTTATGATTTTGTTTTTCAAACTTTATCATACCCGGGATGTCTTGTTTGGACAGATTTAAGCGAGTTATTCCTAAGAATTGCAGGCCTACAGTATAAAACGCCAAATTTCCATGCAATTTTTTTTACCGCTTTTTGTATGTAATTCCAGACAGAATCATACCGCCAGGGAGGTTAAAGGAATTTTGCATTTTTTATTATTATCCTTTATCATTCCCTTAGCATTATCGCAATCAGTGCTCCCCACAAAACAGATTTTTTCAAAAGTTTTTGTTTTGGCACATGTCCATCAGGGCAGTACCCACTTGTCCTATGAATTTTTTTTTTTACACTCCCTTGCCTATTTTTGATTTTTAATATTTGACTTCTAAGATAAGATTTGACTTATGGTATGGTATGGGGTTTGGATTCAGCATCCAAACTTTAGTGAAGCCCGCCCTGAACCAAAACTCAGGTACATTCTGTTCATCAACACTATACACTCAAGCCCTGTACCCTGTACACACGATCGGTTTGTCCGCTGAAAACCGGTTTTATTTCCATCAGTGTAAAAAAATAGAACATGTTTTACATTTTTCCTATGGATAAAAAAACGATAGAAAAATCTGATAGTCTGTGTGTTTTACAGAATTTATGATTACAATACAGATATCCACACTTGAGTGAATTAGCATATTCGTTTTTGATAATTGCAATATTACAAAAAAAATAAAAAATACATTAAACCCACAACTTGTTACTGCAATCATTATATATTGTTGAAACATTATTCCTTGGTGTGTTCCTGTAAACATTGTGGATGATTGATCAGAATACACTAACAATTTTGGCCCTGGGAAATATCCATAAATTTGGGATAGGCACAGCAGATGTTGCATTTTGAAAAATTGTATTTGAAAGGCATAGCTTTGCTACTCTTGACAGATTTTATCTGATTTGCGATAGAAAATAGCTTGAAAATAAATAAGGTTTAGGGTAACTCCTGAATCCCACAGATGTATTGTGATAATATAATGCTTAGTGAAGCATCAGAAGGCTATTATATAGCTTTTTACTGTAGCAAGAGTTGGATCATTTTACTGGCAAATGCATAATATTAATTCACATTTATATTATCAATCTTTGGAAAAGAACGTTCTAAAGTTTATCAGTGAAAGACAGTTCTTCATACATGAACACATATTACGCACACCAAACCACTTTTAAAAAATTAGGCAAAATGTAATTTGCTGGATATCTGCAGCTTTTTATATGCTCTCCTAAAATAAACCTTGGGCAAATGAAACTGAGCATTTAGTGAAATATGCATAAGAAGAGGTTACCTTTGTTGAAAACCGCATGTCAAAATCATTCATATTTGTGTTTAACGTATTTGTGGCCACACACTCTCTTTACAATTGTGTATATGTTAAGATACAGGTGTTAAAGTGTGCAATTGCATGCATTGCAAGGAGCTGTAGTAACCACTTCAGCCCCGGAGGACCGTTCCACTTTTTGCGATTTGGTATTGCGTAGTTTTAACTGACAATTGAGCGGTTGTGCCATGTGGCTCCCAAACAAAATTTACTACCTTTTTTCCCCACAAATAGAGCTTTCTTTTGGTGGTGCTTGATCACCTCTGCAGTTTCTATTTTTTTGCGCTATGAACAAAAAAAGAGCGAACATTTTGAAAAGAAAGCAAGATTTTTTACTTTTTGCTATAATAAATATCACCAAAAAATCTATAAAAAATAACTGTTTTCCTCAGTTTAGGCCGATATGTATTCTTCTACATATTTTTGGTAAAAAAAATCGTAATAAGCGTTTATTGATTGGTTTGTGCAAAAGTTATAGCGTCTACAAAATAGAGAATAGTTTTATGAGATTTTTATTAATATATTTATTTTTACTAGTAATGGCGGCGATCAGCGATTTTTATCATGACTGCGACATTATGGCGGACACATCGGACACTTTTGACGCTATTTTGGGACCATTCACATTAATACAGTGACCAGTGCTATACAAATGCACTGATTACTGTATAAATGTGACTATCAGGGAAGGGGTTAACCACTAGGGGGTTAGGAAAGGGTTAAGTGTGTCCTAGGAAGTGATTCTAACTGTAAAGTGGCTGGGCTTTCTGTGACACGACACTGATCGCTGCTCCTGGGACAGGGAGCAGATGATCAGTGTCCTGTCACTAGGCAAAACAGGAAGATGCCTTGTTTACACAGGCATCCCACCATTCTGCAGCCCTGTGACACGATCGCGGGACACCAGTGGACATTGAGTGTGTGGGTCCGCTGGCACGGTCATGGAGCACGTGGCAGGGGCACACACGCGCCCACACGGCAGGAAATTTAAAGGTACCTGTACTCCCATTTGCCTGTCCGTGCCATTCTGCCAATGTAAAAGTGCGCGCGGTGGTCGGCAACTGGTTAAAGTGACTCCAAATACAGTTTTTTTTTTTACCCTTTTGCATTCTCTGCATTAAGGTAAAAAAAAAAACTCCCTCTTACACTTAGGCCTCGTACACACGTCCGATAATCTCATCAGATTCTTGGCAAGAATGCGCGGGTTTCCACGGGGAGAGGTAAGTATACACATTCTCGGGTTTCTCGTCGTAAAACAGGCTGACAAGAATCTCAACGAGAAAAAAGATAGCAGGTTCTCTTTTTTTCTCGTCAAGATTCTGGACAGATTTCCAGATGAGAAACCTGAATGCCTCATACACACGAATGGGAATCTCGGCAAGAAGCAGTTTTCTTGCTGGTTTTTGCAAAGAAACCCAATTGTGTGTACATGGCCTTACCTGAGCCACATCTTGATCCAGCAATATACACTCTCTCTGCTCTCTCCCTGCTCATTGGCTCAGACACAGGAATGGGAGCCATTTGCTTATGCTTCTGTCAGTCTCTGCCAGTGAGGGAGTGGGGGTGGGATGGGGCCAAGCTGCGCTCTGTGGGTTTTCTGGACACACAGAGCCAGCTCAGGAGCATGCAAGCAGGAGTGCACCCATAGCAAGCAGCCTACAATAGGGGCGCTCGATGGGGGCTGGGGGTATCCAGAAGCGGCGACGGAGGACCCTACAAGAGGAGGATTGGGGCTGCTCTGTACAAAACCACTGTTTTGAAAAACACCTGTATAATGGCTGACCTTGGACTTCCAGACCTGACAATCTGGTGATGACGTTGCGTAGCCTTGTCCCATTTATGTATATTTTTGAGGAGGAAATGTGCCTACAGCCATATAAAAGACAACTCATTTTGTGCTATAATTTGGTGCGCTTTTAATTTCTCTCTTTTGGCTGAGTGGGCTGGATCCAGGGTGAATAGGATAAAGCTTTTGAGCCTTCAGGTGGATTGATTCAAGGGCAATATATAGATCCCAGTTTTACTGGGAAAGTGCATGGTGACCTTACTTGAGTGTAGGTCATACCCTTGAGGTAAGAGGCAGCTGAGAAAGGTGGAAACAGCACGTTTTTCATTTGAAGCACTGTGATTGAAAAATATGATCACAATTTTTTTGCGCAAAATATTTAAAGGAGAACTATCCATTGTTTAAAGATTTATGTGACTATATTATGTAAGAAAAGAAATGGCTGTACATCCAGGAGTTCCGATTTATTGTTCAAAGTGATAACACCAAAGACACCAACACAAGGTCACGTAGACACGTTTCAGACAAACATCTTGTGCTGATGTTTGTCATATGTTTGATGCATGTTTGTGCACATTATGGACTGAATATGTTCATATTAATTGAACACATATTTACATGATTTTATATTTTTTTTTATCTTATATTCATGTATAATTTGTTATGCTGCACTTTTTGAATTTGATTGTGATTTGTGGTGTGGGAACACATGACAGTTGTTGGCTGCAACATTTATAGTTTTTTTTTTTTTTTTTTTACACTAGGTTTGTTAATAGTTGGTGAGCGTGGAGGTTTTTTACTAGTATAAATGCTGGAATTTTTTTATTTGCGGGCAATGGTCTCACCACCACATAAAAGTCACCCTGTTAAATGGGCAGTGGGGAGAAAGCTCCAAGTAGTCATATCCTGGCTCTATTAATTGGTTCCCAGCTGCACTGTTTATGACCAGAGAGAAGTAGAAGCATACACAAACAAGCAGGAGCATTGCATAGGGAATGTATTGCAAACCTTGTGTCACAATACAGCTGATATGTTTTGGCATAGCACAAATACTGTTCTGTTCAGAGAACAAAACAAAAACTTTGGCTTTGGCCAACCTCTGCTGTTCTCATTATTTTGGGATTTTCTTGCTGTTTTTATATTTGTCTCTGGTCTTTTTTCCTCCTGTCTGAATTATTTTAACATGATCACTAGCTTTGGCCTGGGTATAGATGATTTAATCATTTTTTTGTGCTACTCCAGGATGCTCTTGCATTAAAAACAGTGTGTGCCCCATGAATCCCCAAATGAGAGTATCCAAATCTGTACTTGCATATATGCGCTCTTAGATTGTAAGCTCTAATGAGCAAGGCCTTCTGATTCCTACTGTATTAAACTGTATTGTAATTGCACTGTCTGCCTTTATGTTGTAAACGCTGCGTAAACTGTCAGCGCTTTATAAATCCTGTATACTAATAATAATAATAAGTCACAAATGTTTATGCAATATTTAGAAGAAAATTATAGAAATATTCTGCAAACAGTACAAAATGTCCACTGTTGCTGTTTGTAACTCTGCACTCTGAGATTTGTTTTGGCAAATCTATCACATTTTTTGTCACTGCCACAGACAATAGTAGTGACTTACCAGTCACCAAACCCAGTAAACATTAAAAGGATTTTTTTTTGTTTTTTAGAAATATTGCCCCATGGCCCAATGTCATTATATAAGCAAATAGTCTATATACAATAATTGTAGATGGTAGTATCACTGAATTTTGAAATGTGTACTTTTATATTAAGTGTTGCGTAAACTGTTGGCGCTATATAAATCCTGTATGATAATAATAGTGCATATTTATTTCTTATTTAAATGTGTAAATATACTGCATGTTGCCCAGTCTACATAGGATAACACACTTTAACACCACTAGACACAACTGAAACTGAACCAATCCTTTCATTTTTTTTTTGAAGAGAATGTACTACAATGCATAGTGTATAATGGTTTAACATTGTGTGAAGTGTTACATTATCTAGCAGAGTTATTCAGAAAAGTGGTCAGTTAAGTAAATAATAAGGTAATAAAATAGTCTTTAAGGAAGATCAAGTCATTTTATAAACAACTCTGTTTGCTTTTACTGCATTTAATTTACACTGTACACAAGAACAGTTAATATATTTTGTATAAAATAAAAAGAGCATATATATACCCAGGGCCGGATTCCCGACAAGGCCACTGAGGCCAGGCCTCGGGGCAGCAGTGGGTGCAGGGGCGGTGCCAGTTGTAACACACAGCGGGAGACTGCTGTGTCACAGAGCTCACTGTGAAAAGTTTGGTGGCGCTGTGATAAAAGTCCAGGCCTCCTTCTAGACCAGCTTGTCTGATAGAGGCAGTGTTCTGTCTCTCACACGAGCTGGTCAAGGAGGAGGGTGGGACTTTTATCACAGCGCTCCCAAACTTTTTACAATGAGCTCCGTGACACAGCAGGAGCAGGAGATGCCCGATGTGCGTAATGCACACACTGACTGGTAATGCTACATTGTTTGGCACAGTAAGGCTGCAATGATGGTGAGGGGGGCTGTAATGATGGTGAGGGGGGCTGCAATTAGGGCACAGTAAGGCAGCAATGATGGTGAGTGAGGCTGCAATGAGGGAACATTAAGGCGGCAGCCATGGTGAGGCGGCAATGATGGGCATGGGTTGGGGGACTTTCAGGTTTTTTTTGGCAGGGGGGGGGGCGGAAAAGGGACTAAATCCGGGCCTGTATATACCTACTGCAACTGATATGTCATGTGTGTTTTAACAGCGCAAGCAACCACATGATATTTTGCATATAACAATGGCTGTAATTGGGATCAAACATTCAAGTTTAAAGTATTTATGTATGTTCAACTAGTTCTGTTTGTTCTTGTATCTTATTTTACCTCCAGTTACAGTTATTTTAATATTAGTGTTATAATAAAACAAAGAAATGCTAGATGCTACACAAGTAATGATGACTGTAATTAAGATTTAACTTGCGAGTTAAATTCTGTTCTGTATGTTTTTCTAATTCTCTAATTATCTTTACTGATCCTGTTTTTTTTTTGTATAATGAATTTTAAAAGTAGTAATTAGGTAAAACTAGTCAGCTTTTTTGTGGCTAATGATGACGTAAAACACCAATTAAAGTTCAAAGGGATAAAAAAGTAAACAATTCCGCAAATATTATTTGGTATTTGAGAGGAACATGGACCAGTATGAAACTACTTCTGTCTGCGGTATAATTTATTTTTTATGCATCAAATCTCTCTCTCTCTATCTTTATTTATATATATATATATATGTGTATATATACATATATATACTGTATAGATTGTTTACTAACTGTATACTCACTCTTTATTCTAGACCTTTACTTTTAGATTCATAGCATTAAGCAAGCTTTAAAATAATATTCACATTTCACATTTGCACACACATTTTGTATCCATGCGCAAAGCATTAATTTAGTACTGAGCAGCTGCAAACAGTTTTCTAATGGTGGTAAAAAGTACTAGACTGTTTTTCCTTTCATGTTCTCATACTTCTGTTGAAAATTGAAAAGTTTATTTGCTTGGCATATAAATACTTTCAAGTATGTTAATGCTTAAAATATGCCAGCTTGCTCATGGCGTACTGGTGTACTAATTCTTATAGATCATGTTTTGGAGTTCTATAAGCAACTATAGATGAAAAAAAAACTGTAGTTTGTGAGAAAAGATACTTTAACCACCTCACCCCTGGAAGATTTTACCCCCTTATTGACCAGAGCATTTTTTGCGATGCAGCACTGCGTCAGTTTAACTGACAATTGCGCGGTTGTGCGATGTTGTACCCAAACTAAAAAATGATGTCCTTTTCTTCCCACAAGCAGAGCTTTTTTTTGGTGGTATTTGATCACCTCTACGGTTTTTATTTTTTCCGCTAGAAACAAAATAGACCGACAATTTTTGAAAAAAAAAAAAAAAAACGATTTTTCATCTTTTGCTATAATAAATATCCCCCAAAAATATATGAAAAAAAACAAATGTCTTCCTCACTTTATTCCGATATATAGTCTACTACATTTTTTGGGTAAAAAAAAAAAATTGCAATAGGCATATATTGATTGGTTTTCACAAAAGTTAAAACGTCTACAAAATAGGGGATAGATTTATGGCACTTTTATTATTAATCTTTTGTTTACTACTAATGGCGGTGGATCCCTGTCATATCACTAGGCAGAACAGGGAAATGACAACAAGAACCTGGGGAATGCCCAGGGAATAACCAAGCCTACTTACCGACCAGCTAGCAGAACAACCAATTAACCTGTCTAACAATGTGCGTTAAAAACAGGGGTTTTGTCCGCACGCATTTGCAAACGCATGCGTGAGCCACAGAGCCGCGCCAAGGCACCCCATAATTCTGTGGTCCTAATACTAACAGTGAGTGTCCTCACAATGGAGGCACATGCATTTTAATGGATAGATAGGGGCAGGTGGACTGAAGGGGAGCCACCCCTCCTTAAAGGTACAGAAGCACACCAAGCACCCAGCATATAGCACAATGGCTGCAAAGGTGTTGGTGCACTGCTGGACCAAAATAAACACCACAGGTGAAACAAAACGTATCCACCGCCCCCATCTATGGCTGGCAATCACAGTAAGTAGCAATGGAAGGCTAAAGCAGATAACAACAAGAACCTGGGGAATGCCCAGGGAATAACCAAGCCTACTTACCGACCAGCTAGCAGAACAACCAATTAACCTGTCTAACAATGTGCGTTAAAAACAGGGGTTTTGTCCGCACGCATTTGCAAACGCATGCGTGAGCCACAGAGCCGTGCCAAGGCACCCCATAATTCTGTGGTCCTAACACTAACAGTGAGTGTCCTCACAATGGAGGCACATGCATTTTAATGGATAGATTAGGGGCAGGTGGACTGAAGGGGAGCCACCCCTCCTTAAAGGTACAGAAGCACACCAAGCACCCAGCATATAGCACAATGGCTGCAAAGGTGTTGGTGCACTGCTGGACCAAAATAAACACCACAGGTGAAACAAAACGTATCCACCGCCCCCATCTATGGCTGGCAATCACAGTAAGTAGCAATGGAAGGCTAAAGCAGATAACAACAAGAACCTGGGGAATGCCCAGGGAATAACCAAGCCTACTTACCGACCAGCTAGCAGAACAACCAATTAACCTGTCTAACAATGGGCGTTAAAAACAGGGGTTTTGTCCGCACGCATTTGCAAACGCATGCATGAGCCACAGAGCCGCGCCAAGGCACCCCATAATTCTGTGGTCCTAACACTAACAGTGAGTGTCCTCACAATGGAGGCACATGCATTTTAATGGATAGATAGGGGCAGGTGGACTGAAGGGGAGCCACCCCTCCTTAAAGGTACAGAAGCACACCAAGCACCCAGCATATAGCACAATGGCTGCAAAGGTGTTGGTGCACTGCTGGACCAAAATAAACACCACAGGTGAAACAAAACGTATCCACCGCCCCCATCTATGGCTGGCAATCACAGTAAGTAGCAATGGAAGGCTAAAGCAGATAACAACAAGAACCTGGGGAATGCCCAGGGAATAACCAAGCCTACTTACCGACCAGCTAGCAGAACAACCAATTAACCTGTCTAACAATGTGCATTAAAAACAGGGGTTTTGTCCGCACGCATTTGCAAACGCATGCGTGAGCCACAGAGCCGTGCCAAGGCACCCCATAATTCTGTGGTCCTAACACTAACAGTGAGTGTCCTCACAATGGAGGCACATGCATTTTAATGGATAGATAGGGGCAGGTGGACTGAAGGGGAGCCTTGTTTGCATTTCCCCATTCTGCCTCTCTTAGCTGTGATCGCGAGCCACCGGCGGACATCGAGTCCGCGGAACCCACGGACGGGCGCCTGTTTGGGAGGCATTAATGATTCACAGGAGCATTGCTAGGATTGTAAAAGACCTTGGTCCCAAAGAGAGCAGAAATGCAGAATGTAGTGTTAACAGTGGGAGGGACTAAAAGGGGCATGATTAATAAAAACTCAAGCATTTTTGTACTCATTAAATATGCTTTGACACAAACAAAAGTCTCACAGACACGAACAAATCAGAGTACAATCAATTTTATAACCTGAAACACTACAATACAATATACATATGATTTTGTTCATATTGAAAATCATCAGAGAGACAATATTTTTCTGAGCCTATCTTAGGAAAGAACTAAAATTCTTCTAGGTTGCATAATCTTTATCCATCTTGATTGGCATGCACACAGTTAATTTCTCTTGACACCCAGTGAATGTCTATATCATGCACATACTGTATATATCATACCTTTTTTAATTGAATTTTAAGTAACATTTTCATATTGTCATTCAGCAAAAAGGTCAAGATCACATTTACCTAAACTATTCTGCAAATTCATGTAATCTAAAGAATGTGTTTCTTTAATTAAAATAATCTCCTCCCCAAAGTAAAACACAACTATAAATTAAAGTATAATCAATTAATCAATAACATATTTTGGAGAGGCACATATGGCTTGTAATTGCTTGTTTGAAAAAAATAAGAGAATAGCAAATAGAAACAATTTGGGCTCCAAGTACAGATATGAAAGCCAGAATAGCCTTCAAGGGACTTCTCCTTATCTCATATTGCCAATTGAATACCCCTGATTTAACATAATTTATGTGATTAACTTGTTATATATGATTTACTATTGTTGTTTTGCTTTAAAAGAATCAGAAGCATGTTTCTGCTATATAGTTTTATGAACAGAATTGCCGACCCCATCATTTTTTTTTTACAGATAAAACATGGAAAAGCATATTTTTTTACTGATAATCCAAAACATTAACTATACCCACAACAAGTAATCGGTTTAGTTTTACAATCAAAAACTCAACAGAATATGAAAGTGTGGCATGGAATTCTGAAATACTTATAGCACCTTGTGACACAACAGAAATGCAAGGTTCTAGCACACTATAGCAGATGGCCGGCATGGCCAGGTTTTGTCTAATGGTAGGAGAGAGAAGGAAAGAGAGAAAAGGTAGGGGGGAAAGAAAGCAGGAAGTGATGGAGGGGGTAGAGATGGGGGAAAGTTACATTTTGAAAGAAGAGAGGGGTTAAAAAGGGGGAGAAGTGAGAGAGGGGGCATCGGTAGGGAAAAAGAGAGGAGGAAGAAAGAGGGCAAGAAAGAGCAGGAGAGAAAAGGGGGAGGGAAAATGGGGATATGAGTGCTTAGGGTACACCATTAGTTAATTCAGATAACATTTATAGTTCACCCATAAATGATGGACTTCCTCTGGGCTTAGGGTAAGTCATCAAACTTGGCCATTTCCGGGATCAGGAGTGCTTTTGTAGAAAGCAGTCAGCATCCAGTTGGGCACACTATTTTTCAAATCTGCCACCCGCATGCCGACTCAATCCCCTCCACTGATGATGGAGTATGGGCGGACCAGGGGATGGGATGAAAGGCAAAGCAGATACAGCCTGTGACCACTTCATGCAGGAGTAGGAGGTGCCTAAGGACTGGGAGACATCCTCAGGCAGAAAAACTGACACATCCACTGCTATACAAAAAAGAGGGGGGGACCCACTTAGAAGAGACCAGAGAGACTGACACATCCACTGCTATACAAAAAAAAGGGAGAGAACCCACCAAGAAGAGACCAGAGAGGCTGGCACATCCACTGCTATACAAAAAAAGGGAGAGAACCCACCAGGAAGAGACCAGAGAGACTGACACATCCACTGCTATACAAAAAAGGGGGGGAGAACCCCCCAAGAAGAGACCAGAGAGACTCACACATCCACTGCTATACAAAAAAGGGGGGAACCCACCAAGAAGAGACCTGAGAGACTGACACATCCACTGCTATACAAAAAAAGGGGGGGGGAACCCACCAAGAAGAGATCAGTGAGACTGACACATCCACTGTTAGCTGAAGAAATTGTATGGAGACTTTATCCTGTTTAACACATGTGAGTGTACATGCTATTTTTTATAAACTGTCTATAAAAACAAGAACCGCTGCCAAATCTGGCCATAGAACATTTTCTCCATCAACAGTTCTTCATTTAAATGTTGGATGAACACTCATCCTCTGTTTTTATGTTGTTGAGAGCCTTTCAAATGTGTTTAAGTATGGTCTCATATATACAAATGTATAAACCACATTAGCAGATTTGGGAATGAATTCAGCACTTGAACTTCTAGAACTATCAAAATTAGATTTATGCTATGAAATGAACCCTTTTATGTTGCTGCGCAGAGGGGATATATGCAGGGTAAGGGGTCACAAGAAACAGATGCTAACTTTGAACTAAAGCTGAAACCTGGACTAAACGAATATTGTCTAAATTGTCTAAATAAATAAATTTGTCAAAATATTGTCTAAAGCCATGTGGTATTTCAATTATTACTTGAATAATGGTGCCCTTTGGGTATTTCTTTCAAATCTGTTAAGTAATTCAGCATGAAACATCTCTTGCACTTTGGCTCAGTGCAGCAGATTCCTGTAGAGAAGAGCAGTACCTGTTTTTCATTCCTTGTGCAATATGAATAGTGCTGTATCTTCCCCCCTGTAGTTTTCCTAGGCCATCCAAGAGTTTGAGGACCTGCTCGGTCCAGCCCACATCTCTACCTTTTGCTTGGGCGATGCACAGAGCAGTGATAATGCCACCATTTTTTTTACAAAGTAATATTAGGGTTTGCTAAATTAAAAAGAATTTGTGCATCGTTAATTATAAAACCCCTTGTGGGTTAAAGTGGAACTTCACTCTCCAAAACAATGTTCTTTTTCATCCTCATACTGCTAGCATTCATAAATACATAGGAATTTACTTACTTAATTTATTTACTTGTTTTAAACTTTTTTTAAAAACATTTCTTCAGTTACTTTCTGGTTTCTGGCCTAGGTAAATAATGCCATACATGCCTGACGTCTTCAGGAGGGGTGTTTTTGGTTTGTGGTGCTCAGATGCAGTAAAAATCAACTTTAAGGAAGATACATTTGTTCGGTGGTGCAAATCTGAATGTTTATATCATATTGTACCAAGAGGATATTGTTCCCTTGTAATTACCTACACTCACTCCCCTCTAAGAGAGCAACAATTGGTTCAGCTGTTTATAGCCCAGAATACAGCTCCACCTTTAAAGGGGTTGTAAAGGTTTGTTTTATATTTTCTAAATAGGTTCCTTTAAGCTAGTGCATTGTTGGTTCACTTACCTTTTCCTTTGATTTCCCTTCTAAATGTTTTTTTTTCTTTGTTTTCTTTGTCTGAATTTCTCACTTGTTCCTCCTCAGTAAGCTGTTCTGGCTGACTAACCCCCAGCCAGAACAGCTCGGTTGATGGGGGCAAGTTTACTGAGGAGAAACAGGAAGTGAGAAATTCAGACAAAGAAAAAAAACATTTAGAAGGGAAATCATAGGAAAGGTAAGTGAACCAACAATGCACTAGCTTAAAGGAACTAATTTAGAAAATAAAAAACAAACCTTTACAACCCTTTTTACTCTCACTGTTGTTCTAACATTAAACATTCTTAATTCAGTAATATTTCATTTAAAAAAAAAATGTATTTATAATATTTATGTATATCTGTCTTATACAAACATAAAAAACACAATTTATTAACAACTAAAATATATAAGGGTTATGAAAAAACAGTCAAATACAAGATTGTTTAAATGATGCTGATCTACAGAGTGTTATAATCACACATTGTTACTCATTAGTCTAAAAAAAATATTTAGTCACGTTCATTGTGTTTACCCATAAAATCTACCTTCAAAGTACAAAAATATGGAAATTATATTGAGATAGAAGTAAACATTTGTTTTAACGTTAGGCTATATTTTGCTTTGAAGTCCATTGGAAGAATACATTTCACTGTCAGAATAAATCTTGCCTTGGCAGGCTCAGCTCTTCTAATGGGTGCATCCCTTGCAACTAAGATTTCACCATCTGTTCTCTGCAAAATTACCAATGCAGACAAACCATAATTTAGGGGAGAATCATAAAAAAGTAAAAAATAACGTATCAGAATGCATACTTTGTTCATACAGCAGGCATCTGTTCATCTTACTTATTACCCAGATATAAATCAAGAGGAAATAAGGCTCATAAAAAAGTTATAATGCGTCTTGGGGAGCCAGTATTTAAGAAAACAATGCATTACTGTCTAATTTACGCACGTTTTCATACATTCATTCTATATCTGTTACATACACATGTAGGTCGGAATACTCTTAAGAAGAAAATTCCATGTAATGTCATTCTTATCATTTTTGGGTGTCAGATAGCAAACATACTTCATTAATTCTGCAATTACAGCAGCGGGCTCTATTCCAGAACAATGAAAACAATGGGGAACTAAGAAGCCTAGAACTGAAAAGCATCCAAGTCTTCATAAAGCCATCGGGGTTAATTATGCCCTTTAGAATTAATATTTGACTCCAGTAGTCGAATTCATTGGCAAACACTCTGACACATAACAATGCTAATGCATGCCGAAATAATTGTATATCGTAACATATCCAGCAAACACATAATGTAGTATTTATTGTGTTATCAAACATACCATTCTTCTAAGATGGGAAAATTATATTGTTCAGTGACTGTACAGTATTTTGTCAGAGTTTGTGCCAAAGTACTTTGGGATACTTGCATTATTCTTTTAATGTTTAGCGAATACAGTGGTTTGGAAACTTTCAAGTACAAAGTATGAAGTGAATCAATACTCTAGTTTAATGTTTTGTCTAATAGCAGACCCCATAAAATGCCTGCTGGGTACTCTTCGCTAATTACATTTTACTTTGTTACCAGGACTTTACTTTCTCTGGCTTCAAGTGGTTCTAAAGGCTAGACATGTTTTACCTTAATGCATTCACTGCATTAAAGGGGTTGTAAAGACAAAAATATTTTCCTCTTAAATTAAAGTCTGACAGTAGCTGATAAAGTAAAACATAATGTTTTGGATTATAACTAGTTTGATACCTGTTGAAGTTGAGCTGTTTTATTCACCTCCGTCACTCCTGAATCGTTATTCTCACTGACTTCCTGGTTTGCGGTGCGTGTTCATTCTTGCTACATCACGGCCTAATGGGAACTACAGTTCCCATTAGGCTTAGCCTCCATGCCTGTGAGGGATAAGAGAGCATCTTCACGCAGGGCTGTAGTCATAGGGAGGGGGTGAGCACATTCTACTTTCCACCATGCAAAACAGCTCAGATGCTGGTGGAAAGCAAGAAGAGGAGAGACAGGAAATGGCATTTTCAAACCTGGATTACTGTGTTTTGGAGGTCAAAAGGAAAAACAAGGTAAGTGATATTTAAATGCTCTAGCTTACAGCAATCGATTGATCTAATAAAAAATGAACCTTTAGTGTTCCTTTAAAGTAAAAATCGTCTTACTATCTGTATTGTTTCCTTACCCCACTTTACTTAACTGAGTCTTATCTTGATCCAGTGATGTGCCAACCTTTAGTAATGCAGGTTTCTTTCTCTCTCCTCACATGCTCAGAATCTACAGCATCAGCCATTGGCTGCTCTTGCTGTCAATCAAATTCTTTAAGGAGGGAGTAGGAATGGAGCTGAGCTGAGCTGCACTGTGTGTGTTAACACACACACACAGCCCAGCTTGAAGGCAAGCCAGCATGTATGCCAGCATAACAAGTCGCTTACCATCATGTGGTGTGGGACCCCAGAAGAGGAGGGCATTGCACAGAGCAGGTAAGTATAACATTCTTGTTATTTTAATTAAAAAATACCTTTTAGAATTACTTTCATGCCAGCCGCCATTCCAAGCTCCAATTAGCATGTTCCAATTTTCAGTAAAGGTATTCTTACCAGTTGCTAAAGTTTAGACATCAAGCCAATCTATTTATGATGGATTTGCTGATTCACACTGGAAATCCTTTACTGCTATTCACCTAAGTTATGCTTAATACACATGGGCCGAATCGAATGTTGCGTGGCATCGGCCAGTTCAATAGAAACTGGCCTACATTTGGCCCGTGTGTACTGCAGTTGGCATGGCTGAAAAGGGTCTGCTAATCGGCTTCCAGTCAGCGCTCTCAGCGGGGGGGTTCCTCTGACAGAACACAATAGAACAGCAGGGGAGGTCCTCCTGTGCTGCCAGTTTGTTTTTTGCATTCAGCCCTGCTGGCTGCTGGATTGAACGAAAAAAAAAAAAAAAAAAAGCTACTAGCGTGTATTAAGCTAATGAAAATGAATATAAATGAATATAAATGAAACCATGTTGGTGACATGACTTTACTGTTCATGTTGCTTTTTCAAAAAAACAAGCCATTTTTTTTTATTTAAGAAAGATTTGCCTAAGTAGACTGCATTGTGAAACTTAAGTCTAATTTTGACAAAGGCAACCTAATTTTTGCAAAAACACTCCGCTCATGTCTTTGGCCAATTGTCACGGTCACTTAATTCATCCTTCATATCATATTACAGATCATGGAAAGGGGTCCAAAACAGTGAGAAGTGTTAGCAACTTGAAGTAATACATACAGCTATTTGATGATTCTGACTGTTACTTTCTATCCATAACTGAAATGCTGTACTAGTATTAACCCCTTGACAGTTTGAAGTTACAACTCCCAGTTTTTTTCTTAAATATTTCAAACTGTTGTAGCCTCCGAACAAGGTGTGTGGGACCAGCTGTAGCCTGTTTGGTGGCTAAAACACTTTGCTCATTCCCTATATATAATACTGTTTATTCTCTGGTACTGGGTGTAGCTATAACTACACCTATTTCACTATTCTGACATTCGTTAGGTTCATGTGATGCACTCAGCCCAGTATACTTCACTGGTTTCTGTTATGTCTTTGTAAAACGGAAACCACAAAAGTGTCTTTTGTCGCTGTAGAACTACAAGCAATCATCCTTTGAAACCACAAATAGCAAAACCCAATAATCAACTAAAAAACCTTAACACTACCAAATGCATAAAGCCCCATGCACTATTAACCACTAGAGGCCCAAGTTATAGCCGAATGACGGCCACAGCGCGGACCTGAAAATCCTGGGGGGCCGTCATTAGACGTTCTCCCCTTTGCATGCGCAATGCATGCCCCCTGCAGGGCACGCACGATGTGCGCTGTGATCACCCAGTCACTGATACTCGGGTGATCACAGATCCGTGTAAGGGGCTGGTCCCAGGCCCTTACCATGTGATCAGGTGTCAGTCAATGACAGCTGATCACATGATGTAAACAAAGGATAGGTAATCGTTTTTTTTCTCCTCACACTGACAGCGTGAGGAGAAAAAAAAGCCGATCACCGGCTTATGTACAAGGGACATCGGCCCCCGAAGCGGAAGAGGCAATTCTGCCTTATCTGTGCCCATCTGCCAGTAACACCTGCCATTGCCACCTGCCAGCGCCACCTATCAATGCCCACAAGTGTCATCTATCAATGCCCACAAGTGCCATCTATCAATGCCCACCAGTGGTGCCAATCAGTGCCTCATCAGTGCCACCTAGTAATGCTTCCTATCAGTGTAACCTACCAATGTCGATCAGTGGCCTTATTTACACCCATTAGTGCCCATCACTGCCACCCATCAGTGCCCATCACTGCCACCCATCAGTGCCACCTATCAATGCCACCTATTAGTGCCACTTCTCAGTGCCCACCAGTGCCACCTCTCAATGCACAACAGTGCCACCCATCAGTGACACCTCTCAGTGTCACCTCACCAGTGTGGCCTATCAGTGCCCACCAAGCCTGCCTATTAGTGCCCACCAGTGCCGCCTTATTGGTGCCCACCAGTGCCGCCTTATCGGTACCCATCAATGCAGCCCATTGGTGCCCATCAGTGCAGCACATCGGTGCCCATCAGTACAGCCCATCAATGCCCATCAGTGAAGCCTCATCAGCGTACATCAATGAAGGAGAAAAAAACGCAGAGGTGATCAAATACCACCAAAAGAAAGCTCTATTTGTGGGAAAAAAATGATTAAAATTTCATTTTGATACAGTGTAGCATGACTGTGCAATTGTCATTGAAAGTGTGACAGCTAAAAATTGGTCTGGGCAGTAAGGGGTTTAAGTGCCAGTAAGAAAGTGGTTAATGCACAGCATATGTTAATGGTTTCTTCCTTACCCCAATCCTTCTTGTGCCCAGAATAAGAAAAATTTAATAGTGTTACTAGAACAGACAAAAAGGTCTGATCAAAGTTATTGTCAAAAAGATTAAACAAACAAAACTTGCATGGAGACCAAACTTTACAGAACTCGAATTTTGTTTACCAGTATTAATGTAATGTGTGGTGAATACAGTGGGACTAATATTTGTTTGTAGCAATAGTGGAGCAGTTGTCATTGGTACCCTATACGGTTTAATGTACAAACAAATTAATATGATTGACTGCAATGGTCTATTTGCTCAAGTTTTTTTTTTTGCTCTAGTTTTTGTAAAGCAGTTCCTGAAGGGGTGTGTTGGGTAAAAAATGTTGATTATTTTATATTTTCATCAGTCATAACTTACAATCATAAATATTTTCAAATTAAAAGTTTTTTTTTTTTTTTTTTTTTTTAGGACGTGCTTGCTGTGTAGCTCACAATATGCATCAGAAACTATGGGCCAGATTCAGATACACTTAATATTGCGCTGCGTAATCGAAATACTCTACGCTGCCGTATTTTACCAGGCTCTACACCGAATTCTGGTAGATTTTTGCCCGTACGCTACGGCGGCGTAGTCTATTTCTCGCCGCGTAATCGAAATACGCGATTAGGAGGCGTGATGCATTTAAATTAAGCGCGTCCCCGCGGCGATCGAACTGCGCATGCTCCGTTCAGAAATTTACCGCCGTGCATTGCGCGAAATCACGTCGTTACGTCATTCGTTGTTTGAGTAGCGTTGTTTCCAATTCCCGGATGACTTACGTAAAAAATAATAAAAGAAGTCGGAAAACGTAGAAATTCGATGCGGGAACGACGGCCATACTTAACATGGGCTGTCTAATATTAGACCAGCAAAAAGCTGGTATAGTGTTACCCAAAAAAAAGATGACTAAAGGTGCCGTAAGAGATTGCGAATGAAGATCGTAATTTCGGGGATCGCCGGCAAAAGCTCATTAGCATTCCCCGACGCGGAAAACGACGGGAAGTCCACCCAGTGGCCTCAATTTTATTGCAGCGTAGATCCGAAGGCGTACGAACACGTAATCCAGTCGAATTGAAGCCCGCAGCCGTCTATTCATGGTTTGAGGTTTCCGACTAGCTAAAAAATGCGCGTAATTTGAAATTACTCCAGTCTAACACCAGTTAGACAGGCGTAATGGCTCTGTGAATCTGGCCCAATATTCTTATGCTTCACGTTGACATTATACCTGATATTATTAAGAGATAATTTGATGGTTGCTAAAGTACTTAGTGTTACCACACTATAAAATGATGAGTTGTCGGACATCCTGTTCAAATAAATAACGAACATGACTGTAGTACTCTTTGAATATATTTTACAATGATTATGCACAATACCAGCAATATTTTGATGAGGTCTGTGGTGACTTCTTCCAATTTGCAGTGACCTTTAAGTAGATTAAATCAGATGTGAACTTTTGCAGCTTCCCCAATCTGTCAATATTACAGGTCAGGTTAAAAGCAAGGTCATTAATTAAAATGCGCTGCCTATTTACTTCAATAATATCCCTTAATTATTCTTTCCATGTCTACTAGGCATAATATTAGTTTACATGAAGATAACTAATTTTATACTGGTAGCATAAAAGATAGTCTGCTTTTATAAGAATCTAAAATTGTATTAAATATTCTTTATTTATATTATTTTATGTGCAATTATTTTATGACTTTTATTTGGTGTAACGTCCTGTGTTTACAGTATAAATACAGGTAGATAAGCACTTCTTAACATATGTAGTTTTACACGTGGTGCTTTACATATATTGGGCCAGATTCAGAGAGCCGTAACTCCTGTCTAACTGGTGTTAGACTGGAGTAATTTCAAATTACGCGCGTTTTTTAGCTAGTCGGAAAGCTCAAACCATGAATAGACGGCTGCGGGCTTCAATTCGACTGGATTACGTGTTCGTACGCCTTCGGATCTACGCTGCAATAAAATTGCGGCCACTGGGTGGACTTCCCATCGTTGGGGTATGCAAATGAGCTTTTGCCGGCGATCCCCGAAATTACGATCTTCATTCGCAATCTCTTACGGCAACTTTAGTCATCTTTTTTTTGCGTAACACTATACCAGCTTTTTGCTGGTCTAATATTAGACAGCCCATGTTAAGTATGGCCGTCATTCCCGCATCGAATTTCTACGTTTTCCGACGTCTTTTATTATTTTTTACGTAAGTCGTGCGGGAATAGGAATGTTCGTAAACGACGCTACTCAAACAACGAATGACGTAACAACGTGATTTCGCGCAATGCACGGCGGGAAATTTCTGAACGGAGCATGCGCAGTTCGATCGCCGCGGGGACGTGCTTAATTTAAATGCTTCACGCCCCCTAATCGCGTATTTCGATTACGCGGCGAGAAATAGGCTACGCCGCCATAGCGTACGGGCAAAAATCTACCAGAATTCGGTGTAGAGCCTGGTAAAATACGGCAGCGTAGAGTATTTCGATTACGCAGCGCAATATTAAGTGTATCTGAATCTGGCCCATTGTATTTATTATATCAACATATAACAAGGATGCCCCCACCTTCCATTCACTTCTATGGGGAAACAAATATGTCATATTTGAACACTACCATTGCAATATATCTTGGCAGATGGATGCATGTTTGGCAGCTTTAACAACTTCAGCTGAAAATTACGCGGTTGTGCAACGTGGCTCCCAAACAAAAATTGACATCTTTTTTTTCCCACAAATTAGAGCTTTCGTTTGTTGGTATTTGATCACCTCTGCGTTTTTTATTTTTTGAGCTATAAACAATAAAGAGCGAACATTTTGAAAAAAAGCAATATTTTTTACTTTTTGCTATATAATAAATAGCCCTCAAAAAATATTTTCTTTTTCTCAGTTTAGGCGATACGTATTCTTCTACATATTTTTGGTAAAAAATCGCAATAAGCGCATATTGATTGGTTTACACAAAAGTTATAGCGTCTGCAAAATAGGGGTCAATTTATGGCATTTTTATTATTATTTTATTTTTATTAGTAATGGCAGAGATCTGCAATTTTTATTGTGACTGTGACATTATGGCAGACACATCGGACACTTTTGATGCTATTTTGTGATTATTGTCATTTATACAGCGATCAGTGCTATAAAAATGGACTGATTTATGCGTAAATGACACTGGCAGGGAAGGGGTTAACCACTAGGGGCCGAGGAAGGGGTTAAGTGTGTCCTAAGGAGTGATTCTAACTGTGAGGGGACTGGGCTACAAGTGACACAACATTGATCACTGCTCCCGATCACAGGGAGCAGTAGATCAGTGTCCTGTACAAGACAGAACAGGAAAATAGCATGTTTACACAGGCATCTCCCTGTTCTGCAGCTCCGTGACACGATTGTAGGACAACTGCGGACATCGTGTCCGCGGGTCCCACGGCACAGCCACGGAGCTTGCCACGGTATTTTTCACTGTGTCACTTTATATGATGTATATTGTTTAATTGTTCATTTTGGCCTGTTTAGGGTCTCACAGGCTGGAAATTTGATTATTTAACCCTGCTTCTGGAGCTTAGAGTGGGAGATTCAAATTGACCAGCCTGAATATTTATTGGGTTGCGGACAATCCCTGAAGGGGAAGTGTCCAGAAGGGGGCATGGAATTTAGGTAAATTGTATGAAATACTAGAGAGCAGGGTTCCTTCTCCCTATGAGGGTTCCAGAGGTCCAGGGGCTGCTGCTGCCAGGCAGCTTATGAACTGAATAACTGCTCTAGGAGGCTCCATAGATGCCAGGATCAAATGTTCAAATGTAATTTGCTCAGAGCCGACTGCAGATCCACACCACAAGGGATTGGGTCCTGAGAGGTACCATCTTACTAACTGGGTTGTGTCTGGAGGAAGCAGCTGTCCTATGGACTTATGAGTAGTGGCCTTAAGTTGATCCCTGAGATTGTGTGCTGGACACTGCACAGGGTAATGATAGTTGCACAATGGCGCAGGGTAACCAGATTCCCATAGACTTGCCCCATGGTCTTCAGCTGTGGGGGCCTTGGACTGTTCAATATTACCATTACTGCTGCTGCTAGAAAGATTTCCCTCTGTCCAGTAGTGTATTCAGTTTTTTTGCTGCCCTAGGCCTGACTAAACTTGTGAAATAAAAGGGGGTAGATAGAACCTGCGCTACGGATCTGAGTTTTTTTCAAGTAATTATGGCTACTGTAATGGTACTGGAAACAATGTGCTAATACTTAAGTGGCAGCCCCTACGTGAAATTCCACCTAGATGGAATATGGAAAGTGAATGGGGGTGAGATAGTAGGTGTTGGCGCCTTTTAATTAGTGGATAAGTATGTATGTATAAAATATAATAAATATTTTTATAGTGCTAAAACAAGTTATGACTAGGTCCACGTGTGACCCAATATGATGTAATACCAAATTCACAGAATAAACAATGTAGGTAAAACCATAAACAAATAAATTATGTAAAATAAGTCCATGCTAATTTAAATGACAAATGATTAAATTAAAGTGCTCAGTGCCGTGAATGTCTTGAATAAGAGTGAGCACTGTCTACTGTATAATAGTATATGAAGCACAAAGCACTTTTTTGCATGGATTGTTAAAACCAGCATCAGATTATTCAAATGGGAAAGACAACCGCTCCAGGTGAGCTCCAGGCAATCAATGTCCGTTTAGAACCCAGGCAGGTGCCGGCAATGCACTAGGCAATCAGAAGAAGAGGTTTGGACAGCCGCACTCAAAAATAGGTAAAATTCAAAAATAGCCCTTTATTGTGGTAAAATAAATGGATGCACTACAAAGAAAGCATACAGTGGGAACAAAAAACAGCTGACGCGTTTCGCATTGAGCTTCAACACATACTTCTTTACTTTATTTATTTTTATCTATGTTGGTTATGCCACATTCTCTTCCACCTAAATGTTCACACATGCTCATAATCACTGTCATCATGAGAGGACCAATCACATGTGGGGTGGAGTAATGATTGGCTTGGGCAAATCTTGCACATACACATATATATAGGTATTGTTTTATTTAGAGTGTATATAGCTATGACTAAGCATTGAAGCTCAATGCGAAACGCGTCAGGTGTTTTTTGTTCCCACTGTATGCTTTCTTTGTAGTGCATCCATTTATTTTACCACAATAAAGGGCTATTTTTTAATGTTACCTATTTTTGAGTGCGGCTGTCCAAAACCTCTTCTTCTGATCAGATTATTCAAGGGGAGTGGTTAGTGATCGAAAGGCTATAACCCTCCCTTACTCTATTCAAAATGAAAAATGTGTTGCCTATAGTTCTACTTTAAGCACAAATTTCTGATAATTTTATGGAGAGGACTAAGAAGATATAACCATGCCAATGGTGCAGCAGAAACATATAGCACAGTGAGAAAGGTTTGTGGTCCAGGATGATAGCACAGTCAAAATGATAAGAGTCGCCCCCTCCCCATGGCTGCAGAATGCCGGCCACCCACATATTGGAAGCAGTGCATTCGCTTTATGGGGGCGCTAGACTAGTTTGCCTAACAGTGTAGCACAAGCTGGCGGGGACTCTTTCGTGCTGCCCCCTGCAAAGTGCTGCCCTAGGCCTGGGCCTTGTTGTCCTAGGCCAGGATACAGCGTTGCCTCTGTCCACTATCTACTGCTGAGTGTTTTGGAGTATCCCATGCCCCCAACCCCTCTCACGTTATAAGTGTTATCAGCGATAAATCACAGAGAAAAAGGCAACCAGTAGACTGGTTTATGGGAGCTGGAGTGAATGGACGGTTGCTTATGTGGCTGGTAGCCTCTGTGCTGTTTGAGGGAGTTAAAATCATTGGCCCTTGCAGAAGTAGCACTTCACGTGCATAAGCCTTTGAGACAGCTCTCTGCTTTGCCCACATAGTTACCTGCCGTATCTCCCCTGCAGCTCAGCTCCAGGATCCAGGATTTTGTTTTTACAAACAAAGATCCATTTTGCCCTCCCGATTTGCTATAGAAAGTATGGTATTCTGTTATCACAACATCCAATTCTTAAATTTGTCACATATGTTATGCTCACGCGTGCATTGAAATAAATGATTCTCAATTTCATTTAATGTGTGAAAGGCATTCCTTCCTATTTGTATAAGTAAAGCAATTGCTCTTTTGTAGTGTACTTCATCTTCATCTGTTCTGAGCCTGACATCAGAAGTACTCCTTAGAGGAATGACATGATAATGAAGGAGAGATGGAGCTCATTGCTGATTGTGTTTGTATATCTCAAAAGTATGCTTTGAAGTCCTTCTCTTCCCTGCAGACATTACCTTTAGACCAGCCTGTAATTTTAAATAGGTTATATTTATGCAAACAACTTTATTGTTATATGCGTTAGTACATTGTGTAAATTAATTTGGACTCCTAAGAGTCAGTAACCTAAATCACTTGATGTTTTTATGTTTATAATGTGCAAAATGTAGGTTTGGAGCCAATGTGAGTTTCAGAGACATTTGCTTGTTTGATATACAGTATGCCTTAAGTGAATTGTTGAAATTGGCTTTGTGAGAATCCTCAAGAGTCTTATTACTGGCTCATTAGCTTGTGCACAACCTAAACAGAAAATATTTACTGTATATGCTATTGTAAATGATCACTTATGCCGCGTGTACACGATCGGTTTGTCTGATGAGAACGGTCTGATGGACCGTTTTCATCATACCAAACCGATCGTGTGTGGGCCCCATCGGTTATTTATCGGTTATTTATCCATCGGTTAAAAAAAATGAAACTTGTTTTAAAATTAACCGATGGATTCCTAACCGATAGAAAAAAAAAACGATCCTCTGTAGGCAGGTCCATCGGTTAAAAATCCATGCATGCTCAGAATCAAGTCGACGCATTCTTGGAAGCATTGAACTTCATTTTTTTCAGCACGTCGTTGTGTTTTACGTCACCGTGTTCTGACACGATCAGTTTTTTAACCGATGGTGTGTAGGCACGACTGACCATCAGTCAGCTTCATCGGATAACTGATGGAAAAATCCATCAGACTGTTCTCATCGGATTGACCGATCGTGTGTACAGGGCATAATAGATAAACTATACAAGATGTGTCTAAAAAGTTTGGTGAATGGTATCAGAAAACAAATAAAGCAAAATATCCAAATTACCTTTATTAGACTTCAAAATAATCACTATCCATTTTCCCCAATTTGTAGCAGAACTTCATGTTCACTTTGTTGCTTATTGTGATCCTACTTCTCATGCTACCTACTTTCAACTACCCACAGTGGGTTTATCATGACGGTCATGTGTACTCCACACTAGGTGGTGCTTCTTGATGTGTTTCTGGATAGCCATGTGCATGCGCCACACCTGATCCCTGTTGCCGTTGAGATATCAGACAATTTACCAAACTTTTTAAACACACCTCGTATATTTTTACCGTCAAGTTTATTTTTACCTTAACCCCCTGACGGTATTCCCGAGTCTGGCTCAGGGTATTATAGATTATAGATTACAGTACTGTATGTAAAAAATACACACCACCTTTGTTCCTAGTGGTCTGCCCAGTGTCCTACATGTACTTTTATAAAATAAAAACTGTTCTTTCTGCCTGCAAACTGTAGATTGTCCATAGCAACCAAAAGTGTCCCGTAGCCCAGGTTCACACTGGGTACGATTTAGTTTGATTTGAGATGCGATTTCACATGTGAAATCGCATCTCAAATCGGCGGCAATTGCCGGCAATGACACCGTCCTAATCGGTGCGACGCCGCAAAAAGTAGTACAGGAACTACTTTTTGAAATCGGCGCTGCACCGATTTTAAAAAGTAGTTCCTGTACTACTTTTTGCGATTTCAGGACGCGATTTACATTGACATCTGTGCAGAAACCTCCACAGATGTCTCCTAAATCGCGCCAAAATCAGGACTGCCAGAGGGAGTGAAATCGCACGAGTTCAGCTGAAATCACTCGATTTCACTCCCGCAGCCCAGTGTGAACCAGGGCTTAATGTCAAAAATGGTTTTAGAGCAGCTAGAAAACGGCGATAATAAATTATAATCACTTGCAGAATTGAGTGATAGCGATTTGTGGTGAAATTCGTCATACAAAAGTAAAAGTAATGACAGCGACAATTCTGCAACTGAGCAAATTTCAGTGATTTTGAGTTGATTACATTATTAAATAATTTTTATTATAATTTTATTATTATTTGTTATAATTATTTATAATTATTTATTATATTATAATTTTAATTTTGTTTTTCAAACTTTTTCATACCCGGGATGCCTACTAGACTCTTCCTTGCAAAATAATGGTACCGCTTTCCGCACCTAAAATCTGAAATAATCATACCGCCAGGGAGGTTAAAGTTACGTTTATAAAGTAAAGTTTTATTTATTTTTTCCATTAGTTCTTTAACATTTATTTTTCATTACCAAGATTTTAATACATGGTGCTTTCATAATATACTAGAACTTGCTGATATGTATATGTTTAGCACTAGCTTTGAGTTTGTCAACTGCTCCTACAGACAGAAAAATCTGAAATTAACATTTATGCGAGCTGAGGAGGGGATGTAATTTGATACTACTATAAGTGTCTATTAGACTACATACAGTGCCTTAAAAAAGTATTCATACCCTTTGAAATTGTCCACATTCTGTCATGTTACCATCAAAAACGTAAATGTATTTTATTGGGATTTTATGTGATAGACCAACATAAAGTGGCACGTAATTGTGAAGTGGAAGGAAAATTATAAATGTTTTTTTTTTTTTACAAATAAATATCTGAAAAGTGTGCTACACATTTGTATTCAGCTCCCCTCAATACTTTGCAGAACCACCTTTCACTGCAATTACTGCTTCAAGTCTTTTTGGGTATATCTCTACCAGCTTTGCACATCTAGAGTGACATTTTTGCTTATTCTTCTTTGGAAAATAGCTCAATCTCTGTCAGATTGGATGGAGAGAATCTGTGAACAGCAATTTTCAAGTCTTGCCACAGTTACTTAGATAGTTATTCTTGCCTATAGCTCAGTTAGTTGTTAGATAACAAGGTTTACACATTATATAGTTTAGTTTGTTCCTTGGTCAGTTAAGTTGCTTTCATTGCATTCAGGTGTACCTCACTCTTGTTTGTATTGGTTGTCGTGTTTTATGCAGTTTGCTGTGTTTGTAGTCTCCTTAATAAATTGCATTGCTGATTTTAGTTTTGAGTCTGGTTGTCACTGTGTAGTCCTACATATCTGTTCATGGATACCAGTGTGTAGGGTACTTAAACCTAGGATCAGAACAAAAATCCCTCTTTTGTGATATACATTGACCCAGAAGTGACAGCTAAGTTTGTCTAAAGCAGTATTTCGAAAGATTCAGCTTTAGTGTATGTTTTCTTGAAGACCCAACGTTGGGCCAAATACAAATTGACATTTAGGTAACCATGCCTAGACATGAGTCGGGGGTCTGATTGGACCCCCCCCCCCCCCCGGGGTACTTGCGGCGGTGGGTACATTGGGTCTAAATATGCGTTTTATGAGAGGCAGATTCTGAAATTACAGCCAATACAGTGTGCTGCCAATAGTCTCCTGACTGATGGTTTTTACCTCAGCCACATCAGTTTCATTTTAACTTGAATTTGTTCCAGTCTTTGCTAGAGTTAAACCATTTTCCAGATTAAAACTTTCTCTAATGTGGGCAAAATTATAATTTTTTTTTGTTGCTAATTGGTATTTAATCATTTTATCCGTTAGAGCATCAACCTCACAGGTAACAACCAACTCTCTCAAAACTGCTATAAATCACACTGTGGATTAGCAATTATGCTGTCCATGTTGTCCGAATTTATACTGTTCTGCAACTACATTTACTTGGCACAAAGAAGTTTTTTTAATGCAGTAATAGCTGTTTTATAAGTGTCATCTGCTGCTGGTAGAATATAGGGAATATACTGTCCTTCTGCTCCCAGGAAATGGGTGCTCATTTAGTCGCTATGCTCATATGTGGGTGCAGGCCTACACATTTTTGAACACACCCAAAGAATTTTTTTTTCTTGACATTCCTCCCTCAGCAACTCAGGGAGGCAATACCTGATGAGGCAAAATTGATCTTCAGCCAGGTGAGGGGCCCTCTACTGTCAGAAACACTGTATTGATTGTGCTTAGGGGAGAGACTGCTGCTCACCCCCCCACACTCCATGTAATGTGCTCTCTTGTGCTCACTGTCATGTGCTGTGCCCACTATTGTGCAGTTCCTACCATGTAATGTGCATTGCCCACAATGTAATGTGGTATGCAATGCAGTGCCCACCATGTCGTGCAGTGCCCACCATGTAAATTGCTGTGCAGTGCCCACCATTTAATTTGCTGTGTTGCGCCCACCATGTCATGTGCTGCACCATTCAGTGTCTACCATGTGGTGTGCTGTGTCGTGCCCAATATAATGTGCTGTCATGCAGTGCCCACCATGTCGTGCAGTGCCCACCATGTCATGTGCTGTGCTCACTGTGTGCATGTGCTGTGTTGTGCCCACCATGTAATGTGCTGTGTTGTGCCGTACCAACCATGTCATGTGCTGTGCCCACCACGTAATGTGCTGTTCCATGCTCACCATTGAATGTGTTGTGCCCACCTTGTAATGTGATGTGCTTTGCTATTACCCCTGCCATGTAACATACTATGCTGTTCTCTCTCTCTGTCTCCCTCTCCCCACCAAAATCCTCAGCACCAGTCCCATAATGCTCTTAATCCGACCCTACCGACTGCTATCTTTTTTTCCTGATGTCAGTGTTTGGCAGTGTGATCTGTAAAGTGCTGCGGCTGCTCTGCTCATTCAGGTGGCGGGACTGAAGTGAGAGAGCTGACAGAAAGGGAGCAGTAATACGAGCGGAGCGGCGGGTAGCGCGGCAGACACTGAGTAGCACACAGTGAATAAGGTGTTACACCCGTTGTGATATCCTAAAATAATCATCCAAAGTCCTCACAGCGCTTTCTAACATCTTATAGTTTTAGGATAATTATCCACACAGGACAGCAGGTTCTCTGCGGCTTTGTCACAGTGTGTCGCATGGCTGGTGCTGACTTTGCTGTGAATGTAATGTGGGGTACAATCTGTAACATACAGTACAGCTATAAATGAACAAAGTCAGCACCCAACAGTCATGTGATACAATATGACATAGTCATAGAGCCCCCGCTGTCCTGTGTGGATGATTATCCTAAAGCTATAAGACCCAATGCACTCAAATATTTACTACCCACATCTTCCACTATACCGCCCTATACTACCCACACCTGCTACTATATTGCCCTATACTACCCAAACCTTCCACTCTACCACCCTATACTACCCAAACCTTCCACTCTACCACCCTATACTAACCAAACCTTTTACTATACCAAAAACGAAAATAGTGATAAGCGCTTCAAATATGTGATGCGTGAGCACTACACAAATACATATAAATGATAAACAAATGGGTGAATGAAATAGCTACTAAATAGCTAAAAGGATGTGAATGAATCCAACTCAAACAATGTGTCAGTGAATAGAATCCTATTCAACAAGTGCATCTAAGTGACAATGAATAAAGTCCTATTCAACCAGTGCAAATGTGTACTGGGTAATGGGTAAAGGTGCACAAGACAGTCTCTGTATGGTAATGTGATGATAGGCTGGTTGGTGGAATGGTTGAAATCTTCACTCTGGATGCTGTTCTATAGTGTTGCTCGCGAATATTCGAATCGCGAATATTCGCTACGAATATTGCATATTCGAGTATTCGCGATATAACTCGAATATAGCGGCGAATATTCGCTATTTCGAATATTGTTATTTTTTTCAAATTTATTTTTAAAACAGATCACATCCTAGTGATCAATGATCGCCTTCAAGGTCTAAAAGCATGCTGGTATGATTACAGAGAGACCCTGGGCCGAGTAGCTGATGCAATTCTTTTATTTTCCGAAAAATCGCATTGCGTTTTTTCGGCCGAAAAAACGCATTGCGCTTTTTCGGCAACATAAAATAATTGCATCAGCTACTCGGCCCTTCTTTTGCATCAGAGCCAATCAGAAATCTCGAATATCGCGCAATATTGCTATTGCCGAATATTCGAGATTTTCTGATTGGCTCTGATGCGCCAATCAGAAAATCTCGAATATTCGGCAATAGCAATATTGCGCGATATTCGAGATTTCTGATTGGCGCATCAGAGCCAATCAGAAATCTCGAATATCGCGCAATATTGCTATTGCCGAATATTCGAGATTTTCTGATTGGCTCTGATGCGCCAATCAGAAAATCTCGAATATTCGGCAATAGCAATATTGCGCGATATTCGAGATTTCTGATTGGCTCTGATGCGCCAATCAGAAATCTCGAATATCGCGCAATATTGCTATTGCCGAATATTCGAGATTTTCTGATTGGCTCTGATGCGCCAATCAGAAAATCTCGAATATTCGGCAATAGCAATATTGCGCGATATTCGAGATTTCTGATTGGCGCATCAGAGCCAATCAGAAATCTCGAATATCGCGCAATATTGCTATTGCCGAATATTCGAGATTTTCTGATTGGCGCATCAGAGCCAATCAGAAAATCTCGAATATTCGGCAATAGCAATATTGCGCGATATTGCATGAATTCTGATTGGCGCATCAGAGCCAATCAGAAAATCTCGAATATTCGGCAATAGCAATATTGCGCGATATTCCTTTTGCCGAATATTCGAGATTTTCTGATTGGCTCTCATGCATAGTAGTAGAGTAAGTTAGCAGAATAAAATCGCGTTATATCTCTCCTTTGCCGATTCAAAATACTCACATTAATTAGCATATTCTCCTCATCAATGGTGAACATGCTTCCAACCATCTTTATCTCCTGAAAATCTCCTTCTGGCTGCAGTGGCTGGCCCAAATCCAGGAAGTGAAACTTTATTTCCAAAAAAAAACGCGGGAATGCGCACGCGCCGGAACGTAAGATCGCATTACAAGTGTCATTTGCAATTAGTGAAATTTAGCAATGTTCTCATTTCACTAAAATATCAATAACATTCGATTTGGACGCAGGTTTAAAAAAATCGCAATAGATTTTAATCGCAATCAAAATATCGCAATTAGCGAAAAATCGCACTTATGATACTTCGTAAAAATACCACGAATATTCGAAATTAGCGAATATTTCTCGAATATTCGGAAAAATATTCGTGATATATCGCGAAATCGAATATGGTGTATTCCGCTCAACACTACTGTTCTATGCCTAGGTATCCACAAAGGTCTTGTAGTTCCCTTACCTTGAGGGTGCTATATGTGAGCATATAGTGTGGGTCATCCAGGATCCGAGGTCTCGCTTTCCCAAACATGTTCCCTCTCACTGATCCGCGCCGCTGGGATGTTCCAGGCTCAGCGATCCACAGGGGAGATGAAGTGAGTATGGGGGATGTTTGAGTTGGATTCATTCACATCCTTTTAGCTATTTAGAAGCTATTTCATACACCTATTTGTTTATCATTTATATGTATTTGTGTAGTGCTCACGCATCACATATTTGAAGCGCTTATCACTATTTTCGTTTTTGACTTTATTATTTGTGTATTGTGGACACTTTAGATATAGCTGCCTCGGACCTGTTGATGTCATCCAATCACTAATCTGCATACTCACAGTAGCGCATTAGACTATATTTCCATTCTTTTACTATACCACTCTTTATTACCCAAACATTCCACTATACCACCCTATACTACCCAAACCTTCCACTATGCCACCCATACTACCCAAACCTTCCACTCTACCACCCTATACTACCCAAACCTTTTTACTATACCACCCTTTATTACCCAAAACATTCCACTATACCACCCTATACTACCCAAACCTTCCACTATCCCACCCATACTACCCAAACCTGCCACTATACCACCCTTTACTACCCAAACCTTCCACGTTACCACCTATACTACCCAAACCTGCCACTATACCACCCTATACTACCCATACCTCCCACTTTACCACCTATACTACCCAAACCTGACACTCTACCACCCTATACTACCCAAACCTGACACTATGCATTACTACACCCTATGCTGTATCAGCCTGACCTCGCCTTTACTGTGTCCCCCAACCCCTCTGTACTGTGCATTCCTGCCCCCCCCCCTATACCGTGTAATGTCATACATAAATACAAGCCACTGATAGGCTGGAAGAGGCATTTAAGACAGGCAGGCAGTATGTAAAAGGAGGGGGATAGTTTCAAAAAGGAGTGGGAGCAGTGTGTACAGGAAAAAGGGTCAGTGTATACAGAGAGTCAGTGTATATGGGGTGGGAGGACAATGTGTATAGGGGGTGAATTTAATTTGAGATAATTCACTGTGTGTATTTTTTGTTTCTAATCAGACTTAAAAGCCACACCCAATATGTAGCATTATTTATCCACACTCTCTCCTTGCCACCACGCACATTGTGTGCCGCGGGTCACTATCTCCCTGGTAGGGGCCCTAGTGCATTACTTTACCCAGGGGCCCATGATGTTATTAAGATGGCCCTGCTCTACAGGACTATATAAATATTATGATAATAGCAGCTCCTGATACTGGAAATATTTCAGTTTCTTTTTCTGATTAAGTTCACGTATATATACCTACCCTTAGGAGGACTTATATATTTTATAATGCAGTGATTTTTAATAATATGTTTAAATTACCGCTCTTAAAAGCATGTGTTTAAACAGTTCAATGCCCAGTATTCATTTTTTTCTTTCTGAAATATGTGTCTTGCTGTATCACAGACAACAACAAGCTTTGTCGATTTTTCTAAAAAAGGAACTGAGCATTTGCTTTGTGTCTGACTGCTTGAGTTGCTGTCTACAAAATGCAATCGATTTGATCAGGTTGCACGTCAGTTACATCCAAAATGAGACGATGCATCTTTTCTACCTGAACGCTTGACAGTTTGGTCTGCAGCATTAAAGGTTACAAGCCATTTTTCAAAAGCGATGTTAATCTAACAACAGTTGGAACGCACCAGGCCAGCAGCATTAGAAAGTATTATTCCAGGCGATGTTTCTGTTCTGAATACAGCAAACATCCCAAGAATATCTAGCCTGCTCTTATTGATGATGTGTTAAAAATACATTATATTGCATTGACTGTGTTCTAAATGTACAGGTTGTCAATGCAGTTTTCTGGGCACTGTAATTGGATTCAAGGAAAATAATAAAATGAGAGCTATAAAAAATGTTCATGTTTCTGGTATATGTAAATGCTGGATTATGGGAAATGAATAGGCAACTTTTATTCCACTGCACCATTGATTCATAAGTGACCATTACTCACTGTACTTTGCTAGAATATTATATACAGTAACTCTACTATCTATGTGCTCTACAGATTTCCCCACCAAAATCCCATTATGCAACAGCGCCATTTATCTGACATTGTACACCTGCTAACAGCAACTTAAAGCTCAACTCAAAGTTGGGCATAAACTACAGCAATTGCCATTCCTGCTCCCCTTGTCCCTGTCCACCATCATTTTTATGTAAACATAGTTATGTATACTGTTATCCCTGGCTGCCTTTTCCTTGATCATTTAATGTGTATTATCCTTTCCCACTCTTATTCCCTCTGGTAGTAGGCAGTCTATTCTGCTACAGACATATTAGGAGTCCAAGGCAGTAAGACAATGCACCACCCAGGGAGGGTTATCTATGCCCTGGATTCATTGTAAGGTGGTTGAATGACCCTAGGAGTCATTCAATCTGGAAGATAAGTGGTGGCAGCAGAATAGAGTGGACTCCTACAAACAGGGCCGCTATCAGGAATTTTTGGGCCCCTTACACAGCTTCAGGCATGGGCCCCCTGGAGCAGAGTAGGGGGGGGGATGCTGCGAATTGAGAAGTGGGGGTTGCTGCGAACTGAGAACCGGGGGGTGCAAATTGAGCTGCGGGGGGCACAAATTCAGAAAGGGGGGTGCCACCACGAATTGAGCCACAGGGGGGCCGCGAATTGAGAATCGGGGGGTGCGGCAAATTGAGAACCAGGGGGTGCCGCGAATCGAGAAGTGGGGGAGGGCGCGAATTGAGAAGGGGGTGCTGCGAATTGAGAAGGGGGGAGAAAATTGAGAATTGGGGGCCCGCGTATTGAGCCGCGCGGGGGGGGGGGGTTGGGTTGCTGCCATTGCAAATTGAGGTGGGGGCTTGGATAGCTGACAAAAAATGTTTTAAAAAAAAAGGGGTGTCCTGGTCGGGCCCCTTGGGACCATCAGGCCACTTACAGGTGTACTGCCTGTACCCCCCTGATACATGGGACACTGTCAGACAGGAGGTGCATAGTGTAGTGATGGATGCTTTTTTTGCTTTGAATAGTGCTGTAAAATGTATTTGCACTTTGTTTTCCTAAAGTGGAGGTTTTAAACCTGTAAGGCAGTAACTTGCAGTCAAGAGAATAAAGTCAGGTTTGAAAAACGTTAATCAAACCCTTGCCTTTGTGAGTATAGTGTGATGAATAAGGGTAAGTTCACACATTTGGGCTTTCATGCATTTTAACACACATTACAAGGAAAGGAAACAAGGAAAGTGGATAATGAGTTATGTCCTTTTCCTCTTAATGGAATCAGTCGTATCTTTTAGTGAGATACAATTGGAGAAATGTCTACGAAGCTGGAGTTGCAGTTTAATCCAAACATGTGATGCATAGATATTTATGCTAAAGAGAATACCATAAGCATGTAAAAATGCATTTATGTTGTAAACTCTAATGAGTAGGGCCCTCTGATTCTTCCTGTATTGGATGGTATTTTACTGCCTGCCCTCATGTTGTAAAGCGCTGTGTAAACTATTTCCACTATATAAATCCTGATTATTATAAATAACAGTAAACACATGTAAAGTGGATTAAATACCTGTATGTTTTATTGGAAAATCCAAAACAAAATGGTGAGGATTTATTTTGTAAAAGCAGGAATATATTTTATTTAAAAAATGCAGTGGATTTAAAAGGAGGTACAAAATGTGCAAGCAAGTCTATGTTAAAAACACATAAGGCAAAAAACTCAAAGAAAAAAAAAGCAACATAAAAAACAAAAAAAATGCAGAAATGTGAACAAACCTTTTTAATCTGTATTTTTGTAATTTCAGTCATGCTTTAGCTCAAATAACAATCCCTTTATTTTGTGTATTTGGCAAAGCATAGCAATCCTAATAAAATAATACAATTCTGGAAAGAAAATACAAAAGGAAAACATAAGGAAAACAGCAGTCATTGCTGTCCCCGATTTCCAGGGACATCCCTAGATACTGGATATTTTTTTCCCTGGAATTCACTATTATCAATTTAAAGTTTAAAAAGCATGGCAATGCTTTAATATTGCCAACAAATTACATGAGTGTTTCATAATAGGCGGTACACCACAGTATTCTGATATATTATAATTAGGAAGCATATATTTGAAAGGAGTTGTAAGGGGTAGTGACCCACCCCCTAGCCCCCTCCCCTTTTTTTTTCACCTGAGCCCTGGAATTTCCCACGGCGGAGATGCGCTCTTCCTCTGGCCGTGGTTCTTGGCTCTTGATTGGATAGATTGATAACAGTGCAGCCATTGGCTCCCGCTGCTGTCAATCAAATCCAATGATGCAGGCGTCGGGGGCGGGGCCATGTCTTACATTCGGCGTCTATGGATGCTGAATGCTGGACTTTGGAGAGCACCCGCAAAGCAGAGCGCTTCTCCTAGGGGGTTATATGATGCAGGGAGTAGCTGCGAGAGGCACCGGGGACCCCTGATGTCGAGTATCGGGGGCCACTCGGTGAAAAACTGCACAGTGGAGGTATGATATGATTGTTATTTAAATAAAACAAAAACAAAGCCTTATAATCACTTGAAGTCAATAGCAAATATTCATTATTTCTGGTAAAAATTTGGTAGGTATTTACATCCAATAATCCACATGTATAAATGCACAGAACTGATAACAAATGACAGTCGTTTTAAGCAGCTGATAATGGTTTGCAGATGATAGTAAAAAAATAAATTGTTTGTGTCTACTATAATCTTTTTTTACCCTGAAAATAGAGGGTAAACTGCATGTGTGTTATACGCCAATATTTTTTCTTTTATTACCGAGTGCCACCCATTGGGGGGTGTCAGGCCGGCTGCCCCGCCTCTTCTGGCTCTGGGACAGTGCTGCTAGCTTACCTTAAAGTTAAGAAAACGTTACTGCCAGTCCTTTCTTATACACCGCTCCTCCTGTGCCACCCTCAATGTAAATGGAAGCCTCCAAATACCTCAATTAACGCCGCATTGAGGTCATATGACCATCAATGAATCAGCAGAGGAAGCTTTGTTTACAGGAGGATTGTTGTATGAGAAGAGGCTGACAGTGATGTTTTCTCAACTTTAGAGTATGCTGGCAATGCTGACCCTGGAGACTGGGGGTCTCCTGGGAGTGTGGGGGGGGGGGGCTTTATAATCAATGGGTGTCTGTGTCCCATGCAGGGAGTCTATGTAATGTGCAAGGGGTCCGTGAACTGTGCAGGGGGCTGTGGAAAGTTTTTTTCCTGAAACTTCCCTCTTAAAGTTAGGGTGCGTGTTATATGCCTGTGCGTGTTATACGCCGATAAATACGGTACTTATGCAAAGATTTTTGCTCACAAGGAAATAAATATTTTCTAGCATGCTTTAATCAAGAGGTGAAAAGGTGGATTCAGCGTGCCTTGTTGAGATGCAGAATTACCACTGAGGCCGTGTACACACGGCAGAGAACCTCGACGGGCAGAACACATCGTTCCGCCCATCGAGGTTCTCTGCCGGCCGTCGAAATCGGCGACCCGCCCGTTGGGAATGGCAACCAGCCATTCATCCAGGCGGGCCGTCGAGCAAAAAGAGAGCGTGCTCTCTTTTCGCTCGACGGGATTCCCGACGGGCGAGGCGAGCGCTCCGTGTACACACGGCCGAGGTTCTCAGCGAGAACCTCGGCCGTGTGTACGCCGCCTCAGGATTATATTTGGACAGCAAAACACAAGGTGGTTTTCCTGGGCAGATCAGTGGATGTAGTGTAGTGCTGTAGTTCACTTACCTATATTAATACATTTGCCAGATCATATTTGAGGTATTCATTTATTCTCATAACCATAATGATGATGTCATCACTTTATTACCTATGGTGTCATCTTTCCAAATTTCTGTCCTTGGTCCTCATAAGCTATACTGATGTAGTGCTGAGGGTACAAATGTGCTGTTTAATATTATTAACAAAATAGCAAGATTTTTTTAAATGTCTTTATAAAAGTGACTGATTTCCTTACTTTTTAAAACAAGCGTCTGTAAACAAGTCAAACATAAACTTTTCAAGTAGAACTGCATCATAGCTTATATATGCTTCCAGGTGTCATTATCCCAATGGGACTCCATATACTAACTGTTCTCATGTCAGCAATATTATAAATGCAGGCGCATTGTTGAGCAGCATCCACCATAAGAAATAGACTATTATCGAAATCTATAAATATAAAATGAATATTTAGCAGCAGCATTCTTTTTTTTCCAGCAGGCAGGGGTGCTTAAAGGATCAGTTTTGTAAATTATACAATTGGCTTTCTGCACATTTATATCTTGGACATCCAATGTTTATTAATGCAGTGATAATTTGCATCCTGTTTGCATAATATATGTAAAACAGAAAAAGTGAATACACAGAATGTTTTAAAGATCTTTTTGTGACAATGCGTGAAGCACTAACTTGTCATAAACTATATTCCTTTGTAGATAATATTAGACTGAAGCTAAACTGTTGCATTTTTTGACTGTGTAGATAAAAAATATATATAATAATCTACTTTCATCAAAATTGCAAAAAATAAGTTCTTACGTCTAAGTTGTTCCTCAACTGGAACGTGTACACAGTCCTTCCTGAAGTAATGAGGCACCACAAGTCCACTCCTCCTGCTTGCGCTATGTAGTGTGACAAGTACATGGAAGTCTCCTTGTGTGGCTGATGTACTGGAACACATTTACAGTCAGGATTGTGCCAGCTTTAAACATTAGCCTTTGTAGTACTCAGTGCAAAATAAACTGGGCAATAACTGCACAAAGTTGCTCATTTTGATTAATTAAAAAAAAATCTGTCTAAATCTCGACTGGTTTGGCCATAAAATAAATAATAATAAAAAAATGCATTTAAATTGTTAGATTTTTGAAATTCTTAGTAGGAACTTTCTAGAAATTCTTGAGTTAAGTTGTTTAGCGGTTTTCACTTTAGCGATCTCAGAAGGAGTGATTTTGCTAAATGGTTGGTGGGGTGGGTGGGAGTGCGTCACAGTGGTACCTAGGTAGTAGACCACATTGGGGTTGATTTACTAAAGCAGGAGAGTGTAAAATCTAGTGCAGCTGTGCATGGTAGCTAATCAGCGTCTAATTTTAGCTTGTTCAATTGAAGTATAACTAAAGGCAAAACTCTCTTTGTCCTGTTTACCATTACCCTTGAAAGTGAAAGTAAAAGAAAATCCCAAATTTTGCGTTGTCCCCAGAAAAGTACAGTAATAGAGGGGAAGTCTTCACAAGTACACTAGTACGGGTGACCTGGGGGTCTCCAAAGAATTCCCTTAATTTGCAGGGTTTTCCTCCCACTTCCTGTTTGGTTATGGGACAGGAAGTGAATAGAAATCTCTGCAATGGTACACAGATGGCAAAATAAAATCTGACAGGCCTTATAATCCTTCCTTAATGAAAAAGCTTTGTCAATAAAACCGGGAAGCTGATTGGTTTCTATGCACAGCTGCACCAAATGTTTTACTCAACAACTTTAGTAAATCAACCCCATTGAGTTTGCATGGATGGTCACCAACCTAATTTAATATTATAGGCAATTCTTAAAATGATCCTCCAGGCAAAAAAAAGCTGCTCATTTGCAAAATTTGGTGCATAATGCGAGTGCAGGGAGTCATGGTCCAACCCCCAAGGTAAGATCTAAGGTAAAGGGATCTAAAAGATCTAAGGAAAGACCAGGTATCCTTTATTCCCAGTGTACAGGTGTAGAGTCAAAAAAGCTCTAAAAAAAGTGTAAAAGAGGAAGGTGACCCTGAAGCTTTACATGACTGGCCTGAAGACTTCGTACAGTGTATTAAAACACAAATTGTACACAAATAAAGCCACTATGGGCAACAACCAGGAACATTTGATTTTGAGCTTTAAGTACTTGTAGTATCTTTGCACTTACACTTGCTGGTGCAATTTTTGGCTGGGGGTGGAACAACTTTGGTCAGCTTGGTCTTAACAATGATAATGACAGATATGTTGCATGCCTTCTGTTAAAGTCAAAAGCAGTCGGTTGAATGCTAACTTAAAACTATGGTATATCCAAAATGTGTCCAAAAAGTTGTGTACAAGAAGCCATTAAAAAAACACTCTAGTGGTTGGAAGCCTGGCAGTATGAAAGTTATCCAAATTTTTCTCATGAGAGTATAGCTGAAGCAAATAAAACTTAGAGGGAGAACCCTGTGTATAACAAATATACAAACTGAGTCTCTAAAGCATAACTTTGAGTGTGGCTTACTTGCTTGTGAGAGTTGGCATCACTTCTTAAGTGACTTTACTCTCAGAAGATTGTACATGTCTGCTGTGGAGAAGATCACACTGCTGCACTTACTAAGGAGGGTGGTGTGTTCACTAGGGATGAGCTTCGCGTTCGATACGAACGTATGTTTGACTCGAACATTGTCTGTTCGTACGTTCAACGAAATTCGAACAAAAGCAGTCGTTCGTGCCAAATTCGAGTGACGCAAAACGGACCATAATTCACTGCAGCATTGCGCGCTGATGATTGGCCAAGCATGCTGTATGTCACAGAGGCTTTGGCCAATTATGGCTCACGGCTTTAGCACACGCCCCACACTATATAATGCCGCCTGCTGGGTGGCCTCGTGTATTTTTTTTCCGGCTTGTTAATGAAAGCAGTCAGAGAGACAGAGAGATTGTCTTTTTAGATAGCTAGATAGAGCAGGCAGGCTAGTCAGTTTAGCTTAATTTACAGTGTGTAGAGAATATATATACATCCCTAGGAGTTGTACATATATTTATACACTGTATAGCTTAGCTAGATCAGCTATTTCTATTTGTCAGGCAGGAGATTATGCTAGGTGCAGTGCTCTAACGTGTTGTATTGCCTGTGTGCTGTTTAGTTTACACCTAAACGTACTCGGTGTTACTGCACGTTTACTGTTTAATAGCAACTAAACACATTTGCTATTAGTGCACATTTGCTGTTTAATAGCAACTAAACGCATTTGCTGTAACTGCACGTTTGCTGTTTAATAGCAACTAAACGCATTTGCTATTAGTGCACGTTTGCTGTTTAATAGCAACTAAACGCATTTGCTGTAACTGCGTGTTTGCTGTTTAATAGCAACTAAACGCATTTGCTGTAACTGCACGTTTGCTGTTTAATAGCAACTAAACGCATTTGCTGTAACTGCACATTGCTATTAGTGCACATTGCTATTAGTGCACATTTGCTGTTTAATAGCAACTAAACGCATTTGCTGTAACTGCACATTTGCTGTTTAATAGCAACTAAACGCATTTGCTATTAGTGCACGTTTGCTGTTTAATAGCAACTAAACACATTTGCTGTAACTGCGTGTTTGGTGTTTAATAGCAACTAAATGCATTTGCTGTAACTGCACGTTTGCTGTTTAATAGCAACTAAACGCATTTGCTGTAACTGCACATTGCTATTAGTGCACATTGCTATTAGTGCACATTTGCTGTTTAATAGCAACTAAACGCATTTGCTGTAACTGCACATTTGCTGTTTAATAGCAACTAAACGCATTTGCTATTAGTGCACGTTTGCTGTTTAATAGCAACTAAACACATTTGCTGTAACTGCGTGTTTGCTGTTTAATAGCAACTAAATGCATTTGCTGTAACTGCACGTTTGCTGTTTAATAGCAACTAAACGCATTTGCTGTAACTGCACATTTGCTGTTTAATAGCAACTAAACGCATTTGCTATTAGTGCACGTTTGCTGTTTAATAGCAACCAAACGCATTTGCTGTAACTGCATGTTTGCTGTTTAATAGCACCTAAATGCAGTTGGTGTAACTGCACGTTTGCTGTTTGATAGCACCTAAACGCATTGGTTGTTACTACGCATTCGCTGTTTGATAGCAGCTAAACGCGTGACTCTTTGTTGCGCTCCAATTACAGTATCTGTGCAGGTTGGAGTGTTGTCTTGTGCCTAAGGCCAAATTTTTCTGCCCCTGTTTAACAGGGGCGTCTAATAACAATTTTTTACGCAATACTTTGCATGTGGCTCTTTGTTTCGCTCCAATTACAGTATGACATGGTTCAGATTCTACTTAACAAACCTACAGTCCTTGTCTTGTATACTGCTGTTCAAAGTATATAGGGCCAAAGTGTCTTGTCAGGGCCGATCCTCGCTATAGGCTCACTATGCAAGCCGCTTAGGGCCCCACAAAGCTGCAAAGGGCCCCCAAATTACTAGAGGCCCCGCCTGGTGAGAAGTAATTTTTGCCCCCCTCACCCCGCTTCTAAACTCGCTGGCTGAATAATTTCCGACAGCAGAACACCCCCTCCCCCCGCTTCTCAAGTATCTTTAATGTGACATGTCACTGTCGTCAGCGCCCCCCGCTTCTCATTTTTAATGTGCCATGTAATTTTGCTTGGGCCCCCAGGGAGGTCAGGATTGGCACTGGGTCTTATAATGACCTGGGGGGAGTGGTATTTTTTTTAAATGATGTGTATCCATATTGCAGGGACCAAACATTACATTAAAGCCGCAAGCAGTATTAAATTTATTTTTTCTTATAGTAATATCATGTTGTGCAGGGACATTTCTAAACACGTGCCACTACTATAGACACCCAGCAGCTACGGTATTTAAAGGGATTTTTTTTCACTTTAAGCATCATTAAAATCGCTGCTCCAGAAAAAAACGGCCATTTTTAAAACTTTTTTTTCCATTGATACATGTTCCCTGGGGCAAGACCCGGGTTCTGAAAGACGTTTTCCAACATTGAATTGAATATTGGTCTTTAAAATGATAGTTTTTGAATTCGAACGTTCGAGTCCCATAGACTTCAATGGGGTTCTAAATGTTCGCGGCAAACCCGCAGTCTGTTCGAACGTTCTGGTGCGAACCGAACGCGGGGGTGTTCGGCTTATCCCTAGTGTTCACCTTTCAAACTAGAGGATATGGGCAACTAGGCCACAATTCTACTCATCTAGGAATTAACCCCAGGATGTTTGAGATGATGGGCAACAATGTCACACAGATTTCACGGTGAGGCAACACAGATTAGGTTTTGTTCGTTCTTCACAACAAATCTACTCTTTTGGACTAGGTGGCAAGGGGCAATCAGAAACTGGGTTTATATCCAATAGAAGAAGTCCATTCACTGTAATGGGAAACTGGTGAATTTTCCCAATACTCTCAGAATGTGGAAGGGTATTACTGCATTAAAAAGAGATGCATATTATTTTATGTAGCAAACTGAGTTTGATTGTATACACTCTGGAAGCATGTGCACACCCACTGTCTCTGGTAATCCAGCAGCATTAATACTGCAATACAATTTTCCATGAACACATGCAAATACATAGTCGCAGCAAGGTAAATAACTTCAGAAGTCTGTTTCTGCAGACAAACAGCTGGCCCGTTAAAGTGATCAATGATCTGCTACTTTGTTTTCAACTTGTTATAAAAACATTTGTGCATCTAAAGTACCAGAGTTTTTTGAAAATATACTTTTACTGTTACCATTTTTCTAGAGTTTACCAAATTACCAGAAGCTCTCATGTTACAGAGATATGTCTCACATTCTTAAGACAATATGTTAGAAAATGTTGTCATTTTAGACAGTATCACAGTTTTTTGACTCCTTTGTCTTAGAAAGCTGTACTTAATAAGACACCATTCGAAAATGTGACCCAGTTTATATACATTTGGGACCGTGCCCTATCATTCCGCCACTGTCGGGGGCCCCAGCGGGGTTGCTAGTTGCACGGCTCTGAGATGAGAGAACGTCTCTCTCATACAGCTCAGAGCCGGTGTTCTATCAAATACTGCTTCCTGTGCTCCCCCCTCTTTCCTTTCTCGCATGGGATGGGAAAGAAGACATCCAATCTGCTCCTTCTCCCACTACCGCTTTGCTGAGTGTGTGCTCTGCTTCGGGAAGTGTGAGCTCAGTTGCTTCACACTTGACATTCCACAGTACACAAACACAGGAGAGCGGATGCGAGAGTAGGAGCAGATCATCTGTCTCCACTCCCATTCTGTGTGAGAGAGGAAGGAGGGGGGAGGAAGGACGTGAGGCAGCATTTTATAGAACACTGGCTCTGAGCTGTATGAGCGTGATGCGCTCAGAGCCATGCTGAGGAGGCAGGCAGCATTCTGAACCACTGATAGGTGGGATTGATGAGCACTGATAGGAGGCACTAATGGGCACTAATAGATGGGATTGATGAGCACTGACAGGAGACACTAATGGGCACTGATAGGTGGGATTGATGAGCACTGACAGGAGGCACTAATGGGCACTGATAGGTGGGACTGATGAGCACTGACAGGAAGCACTAATGGACAATGATAGGTGGGATTGATGAGCACTAATAGGCGGTACTAATGGGCATTGAGCACTGTTAGGCAGCACTGATGGCTGCACTGATGAGAAGGCACTGATAGACGGCATTGATGAGCACTGATAAGCTGCACTGGAAGGTAGCATTGATGAGCAATGATAGGTGGCACTGATAGGTGTCATTCATGAGCACTGATAGGCAGCACTAATGTGCATTGAGCACTGATTGGCAGCACTGACAGGTTGCACTGATAGATTCCATTAAAGAGCACTGATGGGTGTCAACGATGGGCACTAATAGGCAGCATTGATGAGCGATGATAGGTGGCACTGATAGGCAGAATTGATGGGCACTGATGGGTGGCATTGATGAGCACTGATAGGTGGCACTGATAGGCTGCACTGATGACCAGGGCGCTAATTATCAGTGTAAACAATTTACTGACATTGTTGCCTCTCTTTTCCTCACACAGACACAGCATGGGAGGAAAGGGCTGCCGATAACTAGTGAGTCTGCTTACATGTGATCAGCTGATCACATGGCAAAGAGCCTCTGTGATTGCACTGGATGCACATTCCAGGGGACACATGGGAGGCAGGGTTCTGGGAGAACCATGAATGCCCCTCCAAAAATTGGAAGCCCGGGGCTCGGATGGAAGAGGAGGCCCCATCATGGTTTCTTACACCGGGGCCCTGAGGGTTCTAGTTAGGCCTCTGATCAGGATCATATGTTTTGGACATTTGTGAACACAGCCAAGAGCTGCACAGGCACCAGGATTTGCATGATTGTGTCTGGGTCAGCATTTCAGTCCAGGAAGTAAATAATGACCCCAGATAGTACAACATACTTGAGAAAAATGGGTACTATCTGTCTAATGACAAAAGGTTTGTTAGGATAAGTACTTTGATCTTACATACCTGTAGTGTTGTACTTACACATTAATTAACACGCTTACACTGAAAAATATATATTTGATGCTAAGTCCACTTTTAAAAAACAGACATTATGGGGAGGATTATTTTTGCTGCATTTATACAGACTTATCATGAAATTCCAGATAGTTTCAAAGCTTAATAATCAACATTTTCTCACATGAGTGCCTCCAGGTAGAGAGCAGGGCAGAGTAGAGTGAAGAAAAGCAGTCTTAAACCTAGGGGTCAAGTGATAATTAGCTGTATCCTTAAATCCCCAATAAAATCCTCTGTTAAAACAGACTTTATGATCCATAGGGATGAGCCGAACACCCCTGGGTTCGGTTTGCACCAGAACCTGCGAACAGACCAAAAGTTTGTGTGAACTTTAGAACCCTGTTAAAGTCTATGGGACTCGAATGTTTGAAATCAAAAGTACTAATTTTAAAAACTAATATTCAAGTTATTGTCCTAAAAATTGTTTGGGGGCCTGGGTCCTGCCCCAGGGGAGTGTTTGGGGACCTGGGTCCTGCCCCAGGGGATATGTATCAATGCAAAAAAAGTTTTAAAAAATGGCCGTTTTTTCAGGAGCAGTGCTTTAAAAAATGCTTAAAGTGAAACAATAAAATTGAAATATTCCTTTAAATTTCGTACCTAGGGGGTGTATAGTATGCCTGTAAAGTAGCGCTTGTTTCCTATGCTTAGAACTGTCCCTGCACAAAATGTCATTTCTGAAGGAAAAAAGTCATTTAAAATCACTCACCTTGGGGTCTGGTATGAATATTAAGGGGAACCCTGCGTCAAATTAAAAAAAAATGATGTGGGGTTCTCCCCAAATATCAATTCCAGACCCTTTAGGTCTGGTATGGATTTTAAGGGGAACTCCACCCCAAATTTAAAAAAAAAAAAATTGTGGACCCCCAAACATTTTTTTTTTATGAATGACTTTTCCCTGTATTGCCGGGAGCCGACAATTCATTATAGCCGCGAGTGATTTTAAATTACTTTTTTTCCTTCAGAAATGACACTTTGTGCAGGGACAGTTCTAAGCATGGGAAACAAGCGCTACTTTATAGGCATACTATACACTCCCCCCCAGGTACGAAATTTAAAGGAATATTTCACTTTTATTGTTTCACTTAAAGGAATTATTAAAATCACTGCTGCCAAAAAAACTGCAGTTTTTAAAACTTTTTTTGCATTAATACATGTCCCCTGGGGCAGGACCCGGGTCCCAAAACACTTTTTATTACAGTAACTTGCATATTAACCTTTAAAATTAGCACTAAAATTAGCACTTTAGATTTAAAACGTTCGAGTCCCCGAACTTGCTGCGAACACCCCAAATAGTTCGCTGTTCGGCGAACAGGCAATGTTCGAGTCGAACATGAGTTCTACTCGAACTCGAAGCTCATCCCTAATGATCCACTACAGCAAAAAAAAAAAATAATGATCAAAAAAAAGAATCAGCCGAAACTGAATGTACCAACCAGCAAACCCGAGTATAGTTATAAATATAATGGTCAAAAAAGTTGCACTAATCAATATGAGAAAAAAAAATGGTGAAAGACATTATAATGAGGTGACATAAATTAAAGTCAATGAAAGTCATTGAGAAATGAAAAAAAAAATGCTTGGGGTACCCCTAAATTCTATTACCAGGCCCTTCAGGTCTGGTATGCATATTAACCACTTAAGGACCCCTTCACGCCGATATACGTCGGCAGAATGGCACGGCTGGGCACATCAACGTACCTGTATGTTGCCCTTTAAGCCCAGCCGCGGGGTCGCGCACGCTGCTGGGGGGCATGCACGCTACCCAGTCTGAAGCTCCGTTTACACACGGCTTCCCCATTCTTCACTGTGGCGGCATCATCGATCGTGTGGTCCCTTTTATAGGGATACTCAATCGATGATGTCACACCTACAGCCACACCCCCCTACAGTTGTAAACACACATTAGGTCACACCTTGTGGTTAACTCCCAAACTGCACTGGCATTTTCACAATAAACAATGCATTTTAAATGCATTTTTTTGCTGTGAAAATGACAATGGTCCCAAAAATGTGTCAAAATTGTCTGAAGTGTCCGCCATAATGTCGTAGTCACGAAAAAAATCGCTGATCGCTGCCATTAGTAGTTTAAAAAAAATTAATAAAAATGCAATAAAACTATCCCCTATTTTGTAAATGCTATACATTTTGCGCAAACCAACCGATAAACGCTTATTGTGTTTTTTTTTTGTTACCAAAAATAGGTAGAAGAATACGTCTCTGCCTAAACTCAGGAACAAAATAAATTTTTTTATATATTTTTGGGGGATATTTATTATAGCAAAAAGTTAAAAATATTGAATTTTTTTCTAAATTGTCGCTATATTTTTGTTTATAGCGCAAAAAATAAAAACCGCAGAGGTGATCAAATACCACCAAAATAAAGCTCTATTTGTGGGAAAAAAAGGACACCAATTTTGTTTGGGAGCCATGACGCACGACTGCGCAATCGTCTGTTAAAGCGACACAGTGCTGAATTGCAAAACCTGGCCAGGTCCTTTAGCTGCCTAAAGGTCCGGGTCTTAAGTGGTTAAAGGGAACCCTGCACCAAATTTATAAATAAAATGGCGTTGGGTTCCCCTCAAAAATTCATACCAGACCCTTAATGTGGTTGTGGGGGTCTGCGGGCAGGGGGCTTATTTAACAAAGGGGAGCTCCAGATCCTGCCCCCCCCTATGTGAATTTGTAATGGGGTACATTGTAAAATCAGAAATACAATGAGAAGGACCCTGCATTGAATTGTAAAAAGTGTTTGTGGTATTTCTTAGTACAGACAGTTCTAAAACACACTGCCACTGAATTTAATGGGCTCCTGGGGTGCCCAGTGATAAAACATTTGGTGCTATATCACCATTTGAAAAGATATTTCCAGCAGTTAGATGGAGTTACATGTTTGATTTAAAAGATAATTTAACTAAATACCAGTTAAATTCAGACAAATACATTCCAGGTGCATCAAAACAAAACTTTTGTGTTAAAGTGTTAAAGCAGAACTAAAGCCTCATAATGCTCATCTTCACCTTCCACCGATGTGGTGGTTACATCCCTCACCATTCTCTATCATCTTCTCCCTGGCTATTTTCTGGTACCAGGTTTTAGACCTCTTGGTGGGGGAATTACATTGTCTTGCGCACACACATAGGAGTCATTCTGGCACAGCTGGAGTGTGCAAGAAATGCACAATGAGCTGCTATGTGTACATACAATAGATGACTGTGAGCATATTGCAGAAGAGACTTAGCATGTCTCTTCTGCAATAAAGAGTTGCCTTCACACAGACTTTTCAGAGTTAAGTCTAGTTCATTTTTAAAGTTGGGTTTCTCTATAAAGCAGCTACAGCACAAGTGGAAGAAACTGTCCCCAGCCAGCATGTTGTGTGTACTCCTGCCCTCTGTCTGGAAACGCGTCGGGACTCAACGATACAAAACTGTATATGTATTATCTATGCATACTGTATTCAGGAATGTTGACCTTTAATTTATTTTATTTATACAAATGTTCCAACTTGTTCTAACTCATGTGGGTATCGGGGATTTTGGCAATAAATACTGTTTTATATAACCTATACAATACTTCTACATTTTTTTATATTGCTGCCTAAAAGCCCATTTGGGGAACCCTTCTCTCTCTCTTTTCTGTCTGGAAGTAGTGACCTCTTTTCCAAGGTTCTGATATACCCCTGCTGATTCAGAGCTGAAACTCTGTAGCCAGCAAAACTGACTGCAAAGCTATAGGTCTAAATCCGCAGGAGATGCGGCAGACCTCTACAGAGAGCAAGGATCTTCTTATACAGTATGCTGGCAATGGAGATACTATTCAAAAAAGTCTGACTGGAATGTATTTAGGTGATTTAAAGGGTGAATTCACCTTTTCAGAAAAGAAGAGAATATGAACTACGCTCCCCCCACACACACCTGGCCCCCACTGTACCTACCACTATAGGGAATGGGCTGCAGTACATATGCAGGTGGTGTAGCAGTCTAGGGATTTGAAATGTCCACTCTTGTTCCCTTTCTTCCCTGTCTTTGTTTAGGGCTTCAGTGATGTATCAGAGTGATTCTGATTGGTCAGCGCTGGCATCTGACCTCTTTGACCCATCAGAATCACTCTGATCTATTTCAGAAGCCCTATAGACGGGAGGAGAAAAGTGGAGATTTCAAGTCCCCAGAACAGCTTCACCATCTGCAGGGGGACTAATAGCTCATCACCCATGCAGAAAAGTAAAGTAGGGCCCGGTGGGGGGTACTGTATGGTGTTAATCCACCTTTTCCTTTCTTCGGAAAAGGTGAACTAATGCCTTGTACACACGATCGGATTTTCCGTTGAGATAAACTCAGACGGATTTTCCCGACGGAATTCTGTTCAAGCTGTCTTGCATACACACTGTCGCACCAAATTCCGACCGTCAAGAATGCCGTGACATACAACACTACGACAAGTCTGGAAAAATTAAGTTCAATGCTTCCGAGCATGCGTCGAGTTGATTCTAAGCGTGCAGGTTTTTTTCTCCGTCGGATTTCCCTACAGACGAACGGAATTTCCGTCAGAAAAAAAGAGAACATGTTCTCTTTCTAAATTCCGACAGTAAAATAAGTCAAATGGGGCACACACACGGTCAGAATATCCGATGAAAAAATTCCGTCTGACTTTTTCAATTGGAAATTACGATCATGTGTACAAGGCATTACACTTTCAACTAAAAGTTCAATTGGGCAATAAAGAAAAAGTATAAAGGAAACAACAACACAACATGTTTATTGTCTTGGAGATCAATCACGTATATTCTTTTTATTGTTATCTGCTTTCAAAATGCATAAACGAATAATGAAAATTCTAGCCTCACACCTTTTCTACCCTATGTAAACTGTCCTTTCCTGTGCCTGGTGCGGGACAACACAGCCCATTCCACAGCATTGCCTCTTTAAGACTCAGAGCGTCTAATAAAGAGGACCCTTGAGAAAAGTTTTTCTTTTTTTCCAGACAATAAAATTTACACATAAAACCTCCTTAACAGATTTCCCGAATATATGGTAGATATTTTTCTAACGAGTTGGTTCCTTGGTGTCTAATGGTATTTCATGTGAGAAAATCCCATATGGTGCTCTAAATCCTACTGTAAGTACCATTTTTATGATCTGCAGAAGAGCTTTTACAGATCAGGATGCAGTTTGTTATATTGATGCTTACGTGAGTGAGGGATATACTATAACTCTATTTTACTTAATGCATTTAGTAAATACATCTGAAATTTTTATTTTACCCTTCATTTTTGTTAACCGTGTTTTTATTTTTATTTATTTAGAGAGATTTGTACAGGCAGTCCCAGTATCACACATAATACGTACAGATTTAAGCTACAGCAGTTGTAAATGTTATTGTATAACCTACATTTTCTTTTTTTTTTATAATTCAGCTAATTGATAATTGTAGTTGTATGAATTACATAAATCCAAGGGAATAAAGCAGTACTGTCAAGATTTATGAAAAAACAGTCTGAAACAAGAACCGTGTTGTCCATAGGAACCAGATTATCTCTAACTTTAATTCTGCTCATGAGACATGAAAAATTCATTCTGATTGCTGTAAGCTTGTTACTAAGCTGCTACTAAGTATAATACATCTGTTTTCAACCCTGGGAACCTGGTTCTGGTAGATTTTGCCACAGGGCTCCCAAGACCAAGAACCAACATGAATACTAGTTGGACAGTTTTATTCTAAAGCAACCCCCTTAAAATGACACTAAATTCTGGTTTTAATTCTGAATTTGTATTCTTATAGCAAACCTTCACCCTAAAAATTAGGTTCCCCTGCCTTCCCTCGCTCACATTTCAATATTGTTTTTTTCTTTTCTTTTTTTTTTTTTTATTAACATTTTCATGATGCAATGATGCCATTCAGCCACTGCATCTCAGGTAGGGATGAACTTTATGTTCGAGTCGAACATAAGTTCGAAATTGTTCGCCCGAACAGGAAACTATTTGGGGTGTTCGCAGCAAATTCGAAAAGCCGCGGAACGCCCTTTAAGAGTCTATGGAAGAGAACAAAAGTGTGAATTTTAAAGGTTAACAACTAGCCGACTAGCCGCCGTCGTTCTACGGTGGCAGGTTGGCTCTCCTGGGCGAGAGCCCGTAGCTCTACGTCGGGACTTTCGCGGCCGCTAGGGGGCACGTGCGCGCCGCCGGCGGCCCGCGCGCAAGCCCGCCGCTCGCCCCCGAGTCCTGCTCGCGTGCCCGGCGGGCGCGATCGCCGCCGGGCACGCGCGCTCGTTCGTTACAGAGCGGGGAACGAGAGCTGTGAGTGTAAACACACAGCGCTCGTTCCTGTCAGCGGGGGAAACGCTGATCTTCCGTTCATACAATGTATGGACAGAAGATCAGTGATTCCCCCTAGTGAGTCCACCCCCCCCCATACAGTTAGAACACAAATAGGAACACACTTAACCCCTTCCCCGCCCCCTAGTGTTAACCCCTTACATTATGTAGAAGAATACGTATCGGCCTAAACTGAGGAAAAATTTTTTTTTTTATATCTTTTTTGGGGATATTTATTATAGCAAAATGTAAAAAATATTGCATTTTTTTCAAAATAGTCGCTCTATTTTTGTTTATAGCGCAAAAAATAAAAACTGCAGAGATGATCAAATTCCACCAAAAGAAAGCTCTATTTGTGGAAAAAAAAGGACGCCAATTTTGTTTGGGAGCCACGACGCACGACCGCGCAATTGTCAGTTAAAGCGACGCAGTGCCGAATCACAAAAAGTGCTCTGGTCTTTGGACAGCAATATGGTCCGGGGCTAAAGTGGTTCATTTGCAAGTTATTGCCATAAAAAGGTGTAGGGGACGTTTATCAATGCACAAAAAAGTTTTAAAAACTGACGTTTTTTCAAGAGCAGTGATTTTAATAATGCTTAAAGTGAAACAATTAAAGTGAAATATTCCTTTAAATTGCGTACCTGGGGGGTGTCTACAGGGCCGGACTTACCATTGGGCTTGACTGGGCTAAAGCCCATGGGCCCCACCCAATAGGGGGCCCCTCTAAAAAAAAAAAAAATTTCCCCAGGGCCCCGGACAGCAACCCTTCCTTTTTTTTATTTATTTTTATAAAAAAAATATGTTTTTATATATATATATATTATCATTATTATTATTATTAAAGGGCCCAGAGGTCTCCAGGGCCCCTGGATGGCAACCCCCCCTTTTTTATAAAACAATTTACATTTTTATATATATATATATATATATATATATATATATATATATATATATATATATATTTTTTTTTTTTTTTTTATTAAAGGGCTCAGAGGTCCCCAGGGCTCCATGTGGCAACCCCCCCCCTTTTTTTTATAAATGTTTATTTTTTTATTTTTGTTTATATTTTTTTATTTTTTATTAAAAGGCCCAGAGGTCCCCAGATCCCCCGGATGGCAACCTCCCTTTTTTATGTATTTTTTATAAATGTTTATTTTTTTTATTTTTTTTAGGGGTCTGGAGGTCCCCAGGGGCCCTGGGCCCCCAGGGCCCCGGACAGCAACCCCCACTTTTTTTATTTATTTTTTTTATAAAAAAAATATGTTTTTATATATATATATATATAAAAATAAAAATGGGCTAACTTTACTGCCTATTTTTTTTTTTTAATTCATTAAATTATTTTTTTTCCAAAAAAATGCATTTAAAAAGACTGCTGCGCAAATACAGTGCAACATAAAAAATTGCAACAAGCGCCATTTTATTCTCTAGGCCAAGGTCTTTACTAAAAAATTATATAATCTTTGGGGGTTCTAAGTAATTTTCTAGCAAAAAAAATTAATGATTTTAACTTGAAAAGAGCTGCCAGAAAAAGGTTTGGTGTTTAAGTGGTTAAAAATTCCTAATTTACATACAGAAGAAGTTAATTCCTTTGAAGAGATACAATGTTTAGACTTAACTTTCCACTGATAAAGAATGTTTCCAAAACGTGGCAGATTGCCCAGACTGACTTTTGGCTGAGAGCAGACAAGAAATTCTTTGCATACCAAAGTGCAGAGAGAAAATTATTTTCATGTGAAAGATCGTGAAACCCTGTATCAAGAATCGCAACGGGAAAAAGATCGCGATAACGATTCTTGGCGATTAATCGTGCAGCTCTAATATATATATATATATATATATATATATATATATATTTATTATTTTTTTTGTATAAAAATATTTACATTTTTTTTATATTTTTTATAAATGTTTGAATTAAAGATGAGAGTCACCCCCCCCCCCCCCGCTCAACAACTTTAACCACTTAAGACCCGGACCAATACGCTGGTAAATGACCCAAGGTGTTTTTGCGATTCGGCACTGCGTCGCTTTAACAGACAATTGCGCGGTCGTGCGACGTGGCTCCCAAACAAAATTTGCGTCCTTTTCTTCCCACAAATAGAGCTTTCTTTTGGTGGTATTTGATCACCTCTGCGATTTTTATTTTTTGCGCTATATACAAAAATAGAGCGACATTTTTGAAAAAAAAACACTATTTTTTACTTTTTGTTAAAAAAAAAAAATCAAATAAACTAAATTTTAGTCAAACATTTAGGCCAAAATTTATTTAGCCACATGTCTTTAGTAAAAAAAAAAAATCGCAATAAAAAAAAATAGCTACCTAGCGGGAACAGCGACACTAATACAGCGATCAGAAAAATGATCGCTTAGTGATGCTGGCAATAGGGAGTGAAAGGGTTAACTAGGGCGGTGATCAGGGGGTTAAAACTTTATTAGGGGGGGTGGGGGGGCTATCCTGAACCTAACACTAACTGTTTTTTACACTGCCTGTCACACTGACACTACATGCAGTGATTAGATCACTGCATTCAGTGACACTGTGACAGGGGGGTGGGGGGGGCGATCACAAGGGGTTAATATGCCTATGTGAGTGTGTGTCAGTGTTGTGTTGGTGCACACTTACTTGTGATGTCTTCTCTCATCAGCAGCGCTGGGAAACAGCGCTGCGATGAGAGAATACATCATTTCCTCCTTCCTGTGTAAACACAGGAGGAGGAAGTGACAGGTTGGGAGCGCGCTCCCATTGGCTGGGAGCGATCGCGGGGGGGCGGGTATTCGCCAACATCCGCCCCCAGATCCCGGATCGCTCCCGGAGCCAGGGGGACCCCCGCACGCCGCGGAGGGGGTCCCGATGGGACCCCCGAACCGCACTTAGGCGGGGACGTAAATTTACGCCCTTGTGCCTGTACGTGCCATTCTGTGGCCGTATATGTGCGTGCGGGGGTCCTTAAGTGGTTAATGTGCACCCCCCCGGTCAACAACTTCAATTCGCCCCCCCCGCTCAACAACTTTAATGCGTACCCCCGTTTAACAACTTCAATTCGCCCCCCCCCGCTCAACAACTATGATCCCCCCCTCGCTCCAGGGGGCCCCTTCAACACTCAAGCCCAGGGGCCCCCACCACCCTAAGTCCTGCCCTGGGTGTCTATAGTATGCATGTAAAGTATTGCATGTTTCCTGTGTTTAGAACAGTCCCTGCACAAAATGGAATTTCTAAAGGAAAAAAGTCATTTAAAACTACACTATAATGAATTGGCAGGTTTCAGCAATACAGATAAAAGTCATTGAAAAAAAAACAGCATTGGTTCCCCCCTTACCAGGCCCTTTGGGTCTGGTATTGAGTTTAAGGGAACCCCAAACCAAAATTTAAAAAAAATGCGCGGGGGTTCCCCCCCAAATTCCATATCAGGCCCCTCAGGTCTGGTATTTATATTAAGGGGAACCCTGCACCAATTTTTTTTTTTAAATAATGACGTGGGGTTCCCCCCTAAAATCCATACCAGACTCTTCAGGTCTGGTATGGATTTTAAGGGGAACCCCGCACCAAAATTAAACAAAACATGTTTTGCCTGTTCGCATGTTCTGCTGTGAAACTAACCGGGGGTGTTCATCTTATCCCTACTCTCAGGACTGGCAGACCTTAATAGTTTAGACACACTCTTAAGTAGTTCAGATCTTTCCTAAAGTACTGTAAGTAAAGCAGGATACTGTCATTTTATTTGTTTTGTGTGTTTTCTCCCTTCCTTGTGCACATCCCAAAAGCTCTTCATATGAATTTCCTTTGGATAGCACACATTTCACCAGCGCCTAAGAAAGACAATGGTAAATGACACAGCCACTTGTGGGTTGGGTTGTTACCAGAACAGGATTAGAGGAGAAATCTTCCAATGGGCACACTAGTTCTGGTGATCCTGGTGACGACAAGGGATTTCTTCACTTTGGAGTGAATTCTCCAAACTTTCTTTTTTTAACTGGGAGAGCAAGTCAAGGAAATTCTCCCCAATGGGGCACTGATGGCAAAAAAAACTGACAGGGGTTATAATCTTCCTATACATAATGAAAAAAATGTTAGCCTAACATTAACCTATATGTTAGCCTAACGTTAGCCTAACATTAAATTAGCTTAAATCCTTTAGATTGTAAGCTCTCATGAGCAGGGTATCCTTCTTAAATTGTGTTTTAACTCTACTGTCTCTGCTGCACAAACTGTTGGCACTATGGGATCATTTTACTAAAACTGGAGAGTGCAAAATCTGGTGCAGCGACTGCATAGAAACCAATCAGCTTCCCGTTTTTTGTTAAAGCTTAACCGCTTACCGACCTCCCACTGTTTGACAGAATGGCTCCCCTGCGCGAATTGCTGTAGTTGTATGGCGGACACTTTAAGGGTTATAGGGGGTGCGCACGCCGTTGTACTGAGGAGCCGATGCATGTGCCCGGCGGCCGCGGTGTCCGCGAGGCACCCATGTTTTCTCCTGACAGAGTCAGAATGAGGATCTGTATATGTGAACACACAAATCCACATTCTGGCAGGGGAGAGGAGACAGATTGTGTGTTCCTAGTATATAGGAACACCGATCGGTCCTCTCCCCCAGGTAGTCCCATCCCCCCTTAGATAGAACACACTGAGGGAACACATTTAACCCCTTGATCACCCCCTAGTGTTAAACCCCCTTCCCTGCCAGTGACATTTATATAGCAATCAGAGGCTATTTTTAGTTCTGATCTCTGTATAAATGTCAGTGGTCCCAAAAAAGTGTCAAAAGTGTCTAATCTGTCTACCACAATGTCGCAGTCCCGATAAAAATCGCAGATCACCACCATTACTAGTAAAAAAAAAGCCATAAATCTAGCTCCTATTTTGTAGACCCTATAACTTTTGCACAAACCAATATACGCTTATTATAGAAGAATACATATTAGCCTAAACTGAGGAAAAAATGTGTTTAAAAAGAAAAAAAAAATTGGGGATATCTATTATAGCAAAAAGTAAAGAATATTGTGTTTTTTTTCAAAATGTTCCGCTGTTTCTAGCGCAAAAAATAAAAACCGCAAAAAATTGCAATTGCCAGTTAAAAAGAGGCAGTGACGTATCGGAAAAAATGGCCCGGTCAGGAAGGGGGTAAAACCTTTCCGGGGCTAAAGTGGTTAATTGAACAAGCTGAAGTAAGAAGCTGATTGTCTACCATGCACAGCTGCACCATATTTTGCTCTCAACCTTTGAATAAATTCTGTATAATAATAATAATAATAATAATAATAATTGTAAACTAATTTCCAACACCATCCCCTATTGGAAACCTCTGTGCTGACAGCAAACCATCTATCATCACAAATATGCATTACGAAGACAATAGCACAAATTACAGGCAAAAGAAAAATGGTAGTATTAGTAAATATGTTGAGTGCCTATTTTGCAATTTTGATATCCTTTTATAGAAAACCCACTTTGCAGTCACTTTAATGCATATAGAAGGAAATCTATATCCCATTTACCCATACTGTACCTTAGTGTGGCATCCTGGCTATTTTTTTCAGTGTCAGTCTTTGATGTATGTGTTGCATCCTGAGGCTGTGCAAAAAGTGCCACTTCTAAATGTTAAGCGTGTGCTTATGTGAAGAGACACACTGGACAGGGAGCAGGTTCTATTGGGAATTTGCTCAAGCATGACATTTCAGCTAGAATTGTAAAGGGTCCAGGAATATGTTCACAGCCCTGTGAATGACACGCAGAAGCATTTTGCCTAGAATAAACTGTACATCTGTCATATTCTGAGGCTTAGCGGGAAATAGCAAGTGACCTTGTAGCCTGGAAATGGCAGTACCATTTAGTAATAAATAGCTGAAAAATATTTAAAAACAAAAAAATGTATATTTTGATCTGTGCTTTTATATATATATATATATATATATATATATATATATATATATATATATATATATATAGATAGATATATATAGATATATATATCTATATATCTATATCTATCTATATATATATATATATATATATATATATATATATATATATAAAAGCACAGATCAAAATATACATTTTTTTGTTTTTAAATATTATATATGTATATATAGATGTATATGTATATATATATATATATACAAACAAATATTGTTGCACTTAAATTTATTACGTAATTTATTAATACATAGTGCAGCAACCCTTGTTATTTTTCTATATAAGACATATATATATACAGTATACAGAAAAGTAAGAGTGTACAGCTTGTATAACAGTCAAAATAACTCAACACACAGCCAATAATCTAAACCGCTGTCAACAAAAATGAGTACACCCCTAAGTGAAAATGTCCAAATTGGGTCCAAATTGTCAATATTGCCTTAACCCTCTTGGACATGGAGTTCACAAGAGCTTCACAGGTTGCCACTGGAGTCCTCTTCCACTCCTCCATGACGACATCACAGAGCTGGAGGATGTTAGGGATGCTCAATAAGGTTAAGGTTTGGAGACATGCTTGGCCAGTCCTCAGCTTCTTTAGCAAGGCAGTGGTTATCTTGGAGGTGTGTTTGGGGTCGTTATTATGTTGGAATTCTGCCCTGCGGCCCAGTCTCCAAAGGGAGGCGATCATACTCTGCTTCAGTATGTCAGAGTACATGTTGGCATTTATGGTTCCCTCAATGAACTGTAGCACCCCAGTGCCAACAGAACTCATGTAGCCCCAGACCATGACACTCTCACCACCATGCTTGACTGTAGGCAAGACACACTTGTCTTTGTACTCCTCATCTGGTTGGCGCAACACACGCTTGACACCATCTGAACCAAATAAGTTTATCTTGTTCTCATCAGACCACAGGACATGGTTCCAGTAATTCTTGTCCTTAGTCTGCTTGTCTTCAGCAAACTGTTTGCAGACTTTCTTGTACATCTTTAGAATAGGCTATATATATATATATATATATATATATATATATATATATATATAATTGCTACAAGCTACATTTTTGCAAAGTGCTTTTTTGGCTAATTTGTGAGCTACCCAATGTCAACCATGTCTTCAGAAAATAAAATGTAGAGGAAAAAATGGATGAGATAAAATCAATAGGTGATTTTACCTATGGCTAAATGCATGTACTGACTCAGTAATGCTAGAAAACATTATCATAATAGTTGGAAGAGAAAAGTATAGGTAATTTAGATTTGTGTTTGTGTTTTTTTTTTTTGCGCAGTAAAAGTATAATACATTGCCAGGTTTTATTTAAAGAAAAAACTCTACTTTTGCAAAAAAGATATAACATACAGCAGGCAATTGCTACACAAACTATTATTAACCACTTAAGCACCTGACCATTTTGTTGCTAAATGACCGGGCCACTTTTTGCTATTCGGCACTGTGTCCTTTTTTTCCCCACAAATAGAGCTTTCTTTTGGTGGTATTTGATCACCTCTGCGGTTTTTATTTTTTCGCTATAAACAAAAATAGAGCACTTTTGACACATTTTTTTACAGCGATCAGTGCTATAAAAATGCACTGATTACTGTGAAAATGACACTGGCAGTGAAGGAGTTAACCACTAGGTGGCGCTGTAGGGGTTAAGTGTGCCCTAGTTAGTGTTTCTTACTGTAGGGGGGATGGGCTATGTGTGACATGACACTGAACTCCGCTCTGATTACACAGAGCGGAGATCAGTGTCATTGTCACTAGGCAGAGTGGGGGATGCTTGTTTACATTAGCATCTCCCCGCTCTATCTGTCCGTGAGAGTCCACGGGACCCGCGGTCAGGTTCATGGAGCTTGGGGCACGTGCACAATGGCACTTCCTTAAAGGGGATGTATATATAGGTCCTTCTGCACAGGAGTGCCATTGTGTCGATGTATATGTGCGTGCGGCTGTCGGGATGTGGTTAAGCTTAACATAAAATCTATCTGAATACTATGACGTTTGCTAGGGTTCTGTGTATCATAAAAAAATCCTTGTTTTTTTTTTAAATACTATTTTCATTCTTTGCTGCCGATCTCCTGCATCCTCTTTGTAGGCATTTCTTTTCTACATGCACCTGCTCTCACATTGGCTGCATGGCTGTATTTCTTAGGGCAGGCTTCCTGATGGTGACAACAGTGGACAATGGACATTGTGTATTGAAAGGGCCTCTTGAATTCACCATCTGAAACCTGAGTAACAGGATGGCAATGCAGGAGCTCAATTGAGAAACAGAGACAAAGCATTGTCACCGTAAAACAGGAAGTGCCGACTGGCAGGATCACCAGGTAGTAAGTTAACAATAGCTGCAGATTTAAAAAATAATGAAAATAAAATAAAAATAGAAATAATGAAAACAACATTTAAATAACATGTCCAAGCTTGTGAGATGAAATGAAAGGGGGTAATATATACTTTGATGGTATTGAAATGACCCGTATGAGTCAATCGATAATGACTAAGATTTTCGAAGATGAACAAACATTTTAATAGCTTCTTTTGTTATTTGAGATTGCTCAGGTGGTTGTAAGAAAGAAGAGTCTGATCTCCAAAGAGATGACAATGTTTGCAAAAAAAAGAACAAAGATTCACTTCTGTTATCTAAATCATGTGCAGAGGAAAATTATAAACATAAAATTGCTTTTCACATAATTGGATAATTAAAGTATTTGCTCTTTTTTGTGTGAAAGCTTCCCATTAGTGGTGGTGATGGAGAATGTCATACACTAAAATGCTGGACTAGTTGTCAGTCTTTAAGGGTCCATTCAGGCTTTATGTTCTGTGTTAAAGCGGATGTTCGCTGAAAAAAAAAATATTAAAAGCCAGCAGCTACAAATACTGCAGCTGCTGACTTTTAATATTATTATTATACAGGATTTATATAGCTCCAACAGTTTGCACAGTGCTTTACATCAGGATATTAGGACACTTACCTGTCCTGGAGTCCAGCACCGTCTCCAGCAAAGGACAAGCTATTGCTCGTCACTCTGCTGCCCCCCATCCATCCGGGAAGTGAAGCGCTCCGGCTTTATTGCCCGGTTCCCTACGGCGCATGCGCAAGTCGCGCTACACCTGCCGATTGGCTCCCGCTGTGTACTGGGAGCCGAGTGTTCTCAGAACACAACGGGGCGGGGGGGACGGGAGGTGACACCGTGACTGCAGTCTACCCAAAATTGTGTGGTCGGAAGTGGATGCAAATACCTGTCTTTAGACAGGTATCTGCACCCCCTTCCCCCTTGAAAGGTGTCAAATGTGACACCGGAGGGGGGGAGGGTTCCGATCAGCGGGAGTTCCACTTTAGGGTGGAGCTCCGCTTTAAAGTAAAATCAATGTTTCCAATACTTACCTCTCATTCAACGAATATCCCTCACCGACATCGGTTTCTTTTACCCGGCTTCTTCCGGGTGTCGGGCTGCAGTAGTCTTTATTGACCGGTGCCATATGACATCACTCACGCACCTGTACAGGGGTTCAATCATCTCAGCACACAGGATCTGTGCTGGAATGTAACCTAAGCTGCATTTTTCACAGTATGCTTTAAATATGACTGCAAGCAAGCAGGTAGTGATAAAAATAATTGAATAATACAGCGCTACTAAACTAATAATTACAACACAAAAATTAATAACCAAATGTAACAAGCTGCATCAAGTGTATGGTGCACAAACCAAAATAAAGAAAGTGATAAACAATGAAAGATGTGCTAAATTACAACTAATATTGTGAAACCGTGCAGTGAAAAACACTATGGGCCAGATTCAGGTAGAGTTAGGCTGGAGTATCAGTGATACGCCAGCCTAACTGTCACTTTAACCCGGCGTTTCTGTTTTCTGTAACCAGAAAACAAGAAACGCCGGGTTGGAGTTCTGATGCGATCGGCGTAATTGAATTTCGCCATCGCATCGCAACTTTAAGTTAAAAATGGCGCCGGGGGCGTTCCCGCTGATTAATGCCGAAAAAATATGTTAATCAGCGGGAATCGGCAATTCACGATCGTATTCGGGCGCGTCGCAGTGACTTTCTGACGTTTCCGTAAGCGATACGCGGCGTAAAGATAAAGCAGCCCCCTAGTGGAGTATCCTATGTTAAGTATAGCCGTCGTCATCGTGTCGAAAAAAAAAAAATTTGCGTCGCTTGCGTAAAACGTCCATGAATGGGGATTTGACGTCATTTACGTTCACTGACAGAATTTGGAGCATGCGCACTGGGATGCATTGACAGTCGACGCATGCGCAGTACGTTCGCCGCGGGATCGCGCTTAGTTTAAATAATACACGCCCCGTACCCGCCCAATTTAAATTTCGCCGGCTCATTTACGATACGCTGCCGCAACTTTAGGAGCAAGTGCTTCATGAATAACAGCACTTGCTCCTAAAATTTCGCCAGAGTAACGTAAATGAGAAACGTTACTCTAGAGTAAAGATGCTCCCATCTACCTAAATCTGGCCCTATAGGGCTAACAATCAAAAATGGGCAGCCAAGCAGTGTCAATTAATCAGTGAATCCCGCTGGGACAACAGGTTCACAAATGTGAGACAGAATGAACAGTGATTGAACCAAGTAACCATGAATAAAGTCCCAATTCCAAAGATTCAAAGTGTCCAGAAATGTGCAAACCAAATCAGCAACTATGGATAACAGCGTCTATCCAAGTACATCTAAAATCCTGACTCATGGAGAGATCATACCTCGATGCAGTCCACGATACATGTAATGGAGAAAAAACATAACAGCACAATACTGTTTGATAGAATGATTACAGCGAGGGCACGTTACAAGTTGTACTCATGGATCCCCATTCAAATTAAGCCGCTCAGTATTGCTGAGTACAGTATGAGAGACCTCTGCTGGTTTCCGTATGTGTGGCTTCTCCCCTACGCGTTGCGTCACGATCACGTGACTTACTCATGGGATATCCCATGAGTAAGTTACGTTTGCCGACCGCCTCCTGCACTTATACATTGACAGAATGGCATGTCTGCGCAAAGCAACATACCTGTACTTTGCTTTGAACTTGCCCCTGCAGTGAGCTCCGTGACCATGCCCAGGGGACCCACAGACTTGATGTCCACCAGTGTCCCGCGATTGTGTCACGGAGCTGCAATACAGGGAGATGCCTGTGTAAACAAGGCATTTCCCTGTTCTGTGGTAATGTTAAAACAGTAACTCAAAGATGTAACTCCTCCATTATTGTTTAACTGTATTTGTAACAGATGTATTCACTGGTGTATTTATGCATTCCTGTGCACATGTAGCTCTTCTCTAGTGATATAATTGTGTTTATTCAACTTCATCTTCATGTTCTACCAAATAAGTGATTTTTAATAGAAATCTCAGTTTAATAAATAGTATACAATCATTTATGTTGATGAAATGTGTAAATTAGTTGACATGTTAATAGGATGTGGGGAAAAAAACAATTATTTTTTCATTATGCGTGATTTAAACAAAATATAATGCAATTTTACGGGGTACATACAATCAAATGCACATTAATTTACTTTGCATTTTAAATTTGTTTTGAGTAGAACATAAGATAATATATTAGATATTTCTACTAAAATTAATGCAACAAACTGGCGTTCTTGTTACATATTTTACATTCCTCCATTTTTTAATTGCAGACATTCAAATATACATGCACTTCCACCACAGAAAGCTGAATTATTTATTTATTTTTTGCTATTTTCTACTCCTTTCTTGACTTTCTTGGCCAGTTTGAGATTTCAATAGTGCTGCTGTTCTGTGCTGACATATCCTAGAAAAACCCATAAGACAATTATAGATCCATCTTCTTTTAATTCATTTTTGCCCTCACTGTACATTCTAAGCTGCAGACTGTGCTATTAATGCTGCCACATTTTTTCCTATACCCTGAATCCATAGAAGATTGCTATTTTTGTCATATGGCTTTATCATCTGCCTTCCTTCCTCGGAAAAACAGCTTTGTGGAGATCTCAAGGGAGATTAATCAATCTTTTTTCTTTTTGCATAGGACATGCTGACCACCTGACGTGCACCTATCGTATCAATTAGATGTGTTATTAGCATGCTAATAAACTCTCCCAAGAGCCAGCCCACTGTTCACACCAGGGCTCAGGGTCTTGAGAAGAGTACCGCACTAATACAGGGTGCCTCCAACTAGCCATGATCTGCCTACATTTCTTATGCCACGTACACACGATCGGTTCGTCTGATCAAAACGGCCGTTTTCATCGGATGAACCGATTGTGTGTGGGCCCCATCGTTTTTTTCCCATCGGTCCAGACGAAGCTACGCAATTGGCAATTGCGAAACGCGTTGACGTCATACGCGGACGGACGCCCTGTATCACGGAGGGAGATCGTAACTGCACAGAGGAGCTGTTTGAGAGCTGATCGAGGGCCAGGAGAGTGGGAGAGACTCACTTCAAAAGACACCCCCAGATCTACGCCCAGAGGGAGCGCTGCAACAGATCCATTCATGGACATAGTGCGCTGATCCCGGCGGGTTGTCATTAAGCCTGAGACAGCACGGATGAGGGCTGTTATTGACTGATTGGACGCTTTGCTTGACATCAGCAGCATTGGCATCTTTTCAACCCATATATCTTCACACGGCAGCCAGCCTCTACTACCGCACCATTGAAGCTGGGTAAGATCCTTTCTCACTTTATATGGAATTCCAGGCAGAGTCTTTCTGTTTACTTGCCGCCTCCCTGTAAATCTTGGGCTTTCAACCAATTAATGCAAGGACTATACAAAGATGATATACTAGTTCATATTGGAACACCATCATTCTTGTCCTTATATGTTTGATTATCCACAGAATACTGCGACACTAAGATATTCACCCAATAACAGGGAATTTGGCTCCAAATAAGGACTCACCATATGACCCACTTATCCTCCCAGGATCGTATCTCCTCATGATTAGCAGTTTTTTTCTTGGACATTAGCCATACAAGACAAATGAGAACCCCATTTTTTTGGACTATTTTGTGAATTTCATTTATTAATTAATAGTTATTCTACCAGTCAGCTAGAATTTTCCAATATAGGATATCTTGTCTTCACACAAACTTTATTGTCTCCCCCCGGGGTCTCCCCCTTGCTATTCCCCCAAACCTTTGATTCTATCCATACGAGCACGGTAGTTATACCTTCCGGGAATAACAACGGGGTCGCCTTTCATCAGCATCCGGACTGCTGTTTTCTATTTGTTGTTTGTTTTTGTCTGTCCCAGTTGTGTTCTGTGTGTTGAATTTTGTGCACCCAACTGTATTTTTATTCATGGGTGCAACATTGGCCGGCCACTACAGCTATATACATAGCTTCATTAGGTTTATAAAAAATCTTTGAACTCTTTATATTGTTGATATTGTCTAACATACATTATCTAACTTATTTATCAATAAACAAATCAATTATATTCAGTTACTGTCCGTCACTGCCTTGGTAGCCGCTCAGCCTACAGGGGCACCCTTCTTTGGTGCTTCCCTTTGGGCTAAAAACCTTCTTTTCTTGAAAAAACTTAGAACCTGTTTTAAAATTATCTGATAATTAAAAAACCGATAGAAAAAAACGATCGTCTGTGGGCAAGTCCATTGGTTAAAAATCCATGCATGCTCAGAATGAAGTCGACGCATGCTGGGAAGCATTGAACTTCATTTTTCTCAGCACGTCATAGTGTTTTACGTTGCCGTGTTCTGACACAAACAGATGGTGTGTAGGCAAGACTGATGAAAGTCAGCTTCATCGGATATCTAATGAAAAAATCCATCAGTCCGTTTTCATCGGATGAACCGATCTTGTGTGTATGTGGCATTAGAGAAGCACAGAAATCCATTGATGATATCACTAGCTCTAAAATAAGGTAAACCTGTATAAACAGCTTTTTATTGACAATAGTATGTCAGTTTGGCGGAGGAAGGACGGGACCAGGGAATGGAAGTTATAAGTAGATCAAACTTCAGCTTTACATGTTTTAATTTTGATTTGAAATACTGTACACTTGAAGGCAAATACATACTATTTTCATTTATTTTCGGGAATAATGTTCAAAAGAGATCAGTTTGGTGTATATATGTGTTATTGCACAGTGTGATGTTGTGATAGATCACTGTGACCTTTACCCTCTTTCTCCTGATGCATGATGGGAGAGGAGGAGCTGTACCAGGAAGTCAGACAGTGTGTGAGGGGAACTGGAAGCAGACACATGAGGCTGAGAAGGGATTACATCTGATAAGGACAGAAGCTGTTTGGATTAAGACTCCTCCATGTAAGAATGCCATAATGTTCTGAGTAATAAACCTTGCTCTGGTTAAGTACTACATCGGCCTGTGTGTGTAATTTGCTGAGCAGATACTGGCAGCATTGCTAGCAACACCTGAGAGGCACAGAGCGTCCAGGGGACATAACACACAGTTTGTAGTTTATATATATACACTATACATGTGTGTGTGTGTATATATATATATATATATATATATATATATATACACACACATTATCTAACAAAAGTGAGTACACCCCTCACATTTTAGTAAATATTTTATTATATCTTGACAACACTAAAGAAATTACACTTTTTGCTACAATGTAAAGTAGTGAGTGTACATTTTGTATAACAAACAGCAAATTGGGCCCAAAATGTCAATATTTTGTGTGGCCACCATTATTTTCCAGAGTACACCAGAGCTTCACAGGTTGCCACTGGAGTCCTCTTCCGCTCCTCCATGATGACATCGCGGAGCTGGTGGATGTTAGAGACCTTGCGCTCCTCCACCTTCCGTTTGCGGATGCCCCACAGATGCTCAATAGGGTTTAGGTCTGGAGACATGCTTGGCCAGTCCATCACCTTTACCCGTATCTTCTTTACAAAAGGCAGTGATCATCTTGGAGGTGTGTTTTAGGCCGTTATCATGTTGGAATACTTCCCTGTGGCTCAGTCGCTGAAGGGAGGGGATCATGATCTGCTTCAGTATGTCACAGTACATGCTGGCATTCATGGTTCCCTCAATGAACTGTAGCTCCCCAGTGCCAGCAGCACTCATGCAGCCCCAGACCATGACACTCTCACCACCATGCTTGACTGTAGGCAAAACACACTTGTCTTTGTACTCCTCACCTGGTCCTTGCAACATATGCTTTACACCTTCTGAACCAAATAAGTTTATCTCAGTCTCATCAGACCACAGGACATTGTTCCAGTAATCCATGTCCTTAGTCTGCTTGTCTTAAGCAAACTGTTTGTGGGCTTACTTGTGCATCATCTTTAGACAATGCTTCCTTCTGGGACGACAGCCATGCATACCAATTTGATGCAGTGTGCTGTGTATGGTCTGAACACTGACAGGCTTCAACCTCTGCAGCAATGCTAGTAACATTCATACGTATATTTCCCAAAGACAACCTCTGGATATGACGCTGAGCACGTGCATGCAACCTTTTTGGTCGACCATAGTGAGGCCTGTTCTGAGTGGAACTTGTCCTGTTAAACCGATGTATGGTCTCGGCCACCATGCTGCAGCTCAGTTTCAGGGCCTTGGCAATCTTCTTAGATCCTAGGCCATATTTATGTAGAGCAACAATTCTTTTTTTTTCAGATCCTCAGAGATTTCTTTGCCATGAAGTGCCATGTTGAACTTCGACTGACCAGTATGAGAGAGTGAGAGGGATACCACTAAATGTAACCACTTGCCGACCGGCTCACGCCAATATACGGCTACGTTCTTGCGAATCACCGTATGGGTACATCTATACCTGTACGATCACATGCACGAGAGAAGGAACAGGGATTTCTGTGTGTAAACACACAAATCACTGTTCTGTCAGGAGAGAAGAGACATATCGTTTGGTCCTACTAAGTAGGAACAACTTCCTTCAGTCAGTCCTATCCCCTCACAGTTAGAACACACCTAGGGAACACACATTTAACCACTTGATCGCCCCTCGTGTTAACCCCTTCCTGCTAGTGACATTTACACAGTTATCAGTGCATTTTTATGACAGTGATTGTTGTGTGAATGTCAATGGTCCCAAAAATGTGTCAAAAGTGTCCGATCTATCCGCTACAATGTTGCAGTACCACTAAAAATCGCAGATCACCGCCATTACTAGTAAAAAAAATGCTAATAATAAAAATGCAATAAAAATGTCATACACCTTTCCCATAGTTTGTAGACGCTATAACTTTTGCACAAAACAAATCAATATACGCTTATTGCGATTTTTTTTATCAAAAACATGTAGAAGAATATATATTGGCCTAAACTGAGGAAGCGCAATTGTCGGTAAAAGTGACACATCGGCATATCGCAAAAAATGGCCTAGTCATTAAGCAGCCAAATCTTATGCCGCGTACACACAATCATTTTTTGTGATGAAAAAAAATGACGTTTCAAGTGATGAAACAAAACAACGTTTTTCAAACTTCATTTTTCAAAACGACGTTGCATACACACCATCGTTTTTCCAAAATGCTCTAGCAAAGAGTGGTGACATACACCACGTTCGACGGCACTCTGTTCCATTGAAGCCCCGTCTTATAACTTGCCTCTGAGCATGCGCGGCTTTAAAAACTTTGGCCCAGATTCATAGAGCAATTACGCCTGTCTAACTGGTGTTAGACAGGAGTAATTTCAAATTTCGCGCGCCGTATCACTAGTTTGAATCCTCAAACCATGATACGGCGGCTTCGGGCTTCGATCCGAGAGGCTTACGTCTTCGTAAGCCTTCGGATCTACGCTGCGATATTTTTGCGGCCGCTGGGAGGAGTTTGCGTCGTTTTCATGCGTCGGGATATGCAAATGTGTTTTTACGGCGATCCACGAAGATACGAGCGGTCTTCGCAATCGCTTACGTCTATTTTTTTTTACGTACTGTTAGACCAGCTTTTTGCTGGTCTAACAGTGCGTAGCCCATGTTAAGTATGGCCGTCGTTCCCGCGCCGAATTTAATTTTTTTTTTTTTTATGTAACTCGTTCGGGAATAGAAATGTCCGTAAACGACGCTACTCAAACAACGAATGACGTAACGACGTGATTTCGCGCAATGCATGGCGGGAAATTTGCGAACGGAGCATGCGCAGTTCGATCGCCGCGGGAACGCGCCTATTTTAAATGCTTCACGCCCCCTACTCGCGTAGATGGATTGCGACGGGAGAAATACACTACGCCGCCGTCGCTTACTGGACAAAATCTACCTGGATTCCACGTAGAGCCAGGTAAAAAACGGCGGCGTAGTGTATTTCTGATACGCTACGAGAATCAAATTCTCTCTGAATCTGGGCCTATGTTTTCAACATCGTTTTGCCCACACACCATCACTTTTTATGACACAAAAAACAACGTTTTGAAAAACGACACAAAAAATTCAAGCATGTTCGAATATTTTTTTTGGTCGTTTTTTTTAAGACATAAAACGACGTTTTGCCCACATACTGTGATTTTAAATGACGTTTTTGAAAACGTTGTTTTTTTTTATCACAAAAAATGATCGTGTGTACGCGGCATAACAGTTTGTAAGTGGTTAACACACCTGCTCCCTCTTCACACCCAACAAGTCACATGACATCAGGGAGGGAAATAGCTCATTGGGCCCAATTTGGACATTTTCACTTAGGAGTGTACTCACTTTTGTTGCCAGCGGTGTAGTTATTAATGGCTGTGTGTTGAGTTATTTTGAGGGGACAGCAAATTTACACTGTTATACAAGCTGTACACTCACTACTTTACATTGTAGCAAAGTGTAATTTCTACAGTGTTGTCACATGAAAAGGTATAATAAAATATTTACAAAAATGTGAGGGGTGTACTCACTTTTGTGAGATACTGTATATTTACAGTATATATATATATATATATATATATATATATATATATATATATATATATATATATATATATATATATATATATATACATTTATTTATTTATTTATTTACCATACAATATTTACCACAGTTGCTCATTATACAGCTTATTGCTTTGTCAAACTACACAATTATGTTTTAATGCTCTTCTAACAATTAAAGTTTATGGGGTTGATTTATTTAAGGAGCAGAGGCTTTTCACTTCATATACCTGCACAAAAAAAACCCCTTTCAAATGATTGTGTTATAAATAGTGAACACACACACACACACAGGTTTACATTAGTTACTGCATTCACTTTAAGATACAGCATTGCCTTCTTATGACAGAAAGTATCGGTTGTATCTCCCAGTGCTTTAAGGTGGGTCTATTTTATTTTTTTTGCAAATTTAAAGCAGTTTTTTTCCCTGCGAGGTAAAGTCATAATGTACTAGTTTGCATCCCATACTAGCACATTATGTGAAACTTACCTTAAAACAAATCTGTTCCAGCGCTGCAGTCGCTTCCATCTTCACTCAACTTGTTTCCTGGTTCACAGGCTCCAACTTCTGTGACTTGCCCGAGCTGCAATGACGTCACTCCTGTGCATGCGTGCGGGAGCCGCAGTTCACGGGCCAGGGCTTGGAGTGAATAGAACGGGTGGTTGCTCCTTCAGAGCACATGCGCAAGTAATGTCACTGGCTACATGTAATCTAAATATCTCCTAAACGGTGCACATTTATGAGATGTTTACACTATCTATAAGTAAGCCTTATTATATTCTCACCCAGGGGCGGACTGACAACTCATGGGGCCCCTGGGCAATAGAAGACTTAGGTGGCCCCGGGCTTACAGATGGCCACCACGCCAGGAGGCAGTGCAGAGGCAGGGCAGGCGGGGCATCAAAAGCATGTCAGTTTCGGACATATCAGGGACATATGTAAAAAAAACACAGATATTTACATACTGTCCCTGGTTTTACTGAGCCTGGCAACCCTAATGGGGCCCCCTAGTAGCATGGGGCCCATGGGAAGTGCCCTAGTGACTCAATGGTCAGTCCACCCCTGGGCTCACGTATAGGTAAAAATCGGTAAAGGAAGTTGACTTTGTCTTTAATATACACTTTGAAAAATGATCATGAACTATGCTAGGTGAATAGCCTCTTTAATACATCAACCCCTTGCAGTTGGCCAGCTAATTGAACACAATGCATTCCATGTGAGCCTATTATCTAATTTCATTAGTTGTTAATAAGTTTAGCTCATCTAGTGGCCAATGCACAAATGTCTATATTTAATCCAATAATAAAATCTGAAAAAGCAAAAAATGTGAGCCATCAAAAATTACTTTAACCACTTCCCTACCCACCCATAATCATATGACGTCCACAGATGGGATCTCCCATCCTGGGTCAATGTCATATGACTTCTTGGGCTTCCCAGCCGTCTAGGGGAAAACACACAGATCCACGCCCTGTCAGAGGTGAGGAGACTGATGTTTTGTTCCCAGTACAGAGGAACACAGATCGGTCTCCTCCCCTTGTGAGTCCCTTCCATCTTCTGTTGTAAGTGGAAGAGGAGAGATCAGCACTGTAAATAGTACCATGTGATCGCTGTGATGACCAATCACAGCAATCACAAAGTACCCAGCCAACTGGGTACAGTATCACTTTGTTCTGCACTGTCCAATGACATCTTGAAACAAAACGATCATCCAATGGATCGGCTGCCGACTGCTATTTATCAAGTGCCACTCATAAAGGGTAAGTAAATGGCCAGTGATCTGCCATCTAAAAATGTACATTGGCACGTAAACAGGTAAAGTAAACCTTGCAGCAATAATATGCACTTACAGAAAATACAGTAAACATTCTTTATTACTTGTCCTAGTATCATTTTTCTTAGAAAAAAAAAAAGAGTTTCCTTTTTTGTCTGCAATATTTGAATAGAGTTCTATCATGTATGTCACGCAAGTAAATGTAGCAGCAAAATTAAAAATAAACATTCACCGTTAAAAAAAAAAAAATGATATGTTTTACTTTATCCAATAGGAACATCGGGGCAGTCAATATCAGCAAACTGCTACCACATGAAATGACCGAATATATACTGTATATACGGTACTCCCTGCCTGGTCTAAGCTGCTTTTCATTTTGAGACTGCTGTGCTGTGGTGTTCCTACACCCCAAATAAAAAAAACTACAAGGCATTGTATATTTGTGCTATTCTTCTTCATTGCTAGGCTCCCTGCCTAATAGGTTCAGATGTTACTGTTAGAAGTCCATAATGTTGTTCTGTATTGCTGCCAAATCCCAGAAAAGGGGTCATCATCGGCTGTTACAACACCAGCCTCTGTGTATAAATACATATGGTGCTGATTCCACTAACTGACACAATAAAATAATTGAAGTTTTCCCCAGTGCTCTTAGCAAAACACTTCTTTTACCATACAGTATGTATAGTGGGACATATTTATAGGTGTGGAACAGGTAACAGTGGGATGAAATATGTCCTGGAATTCAATAGAGAGAATTTATTCTCTGCGTTTCAATAGAAAATATATTTATTTGTAATATTTAAAGCGGAGTTCCGGGCATACTTTTTTTATTTATTTTTTTGCAAGCTAAAATTAATCACATTAAATAGTCCCTAAAACATATTAATAGCTCCCCAATCATTCCAGAAATCATTGCAAACACTTGCCTTATATCCTTTAGCTCATGTTGTGGCCGTATCCATCATACTGTATGTGTGGGCATGTGAAGCCCAGTTCCTTTTTCTTTTCTCCTTTTAGGAAGAGGTGCATGCTGGGTGATTTTTAGGCACAGTAATGCCCAAAGACTCCTGGGAAATGAGTGTCATCATCTCCCAGGAGGCAATGGGGTCTTTGAACAGGAAGTTGAACCACCTAGAACCAGGAACTAGGCAGATTACGAAGTGAGTAAAAAAAAAAAAAAAAAAAAACATTTTTTTTTTACATTAAAGGCAAGATGTTAATAGAAAGTTCATTTTTAGGGTGGAACGCCGCTTTAATGTAATAAAATCAAAGTGGATGTTCAGGACAAGCATTGCTGGCATGAATTGTTAATGTTGTCCGGGTGCAAACTTTTTACTTTTACTGATCTATGCTAGCTAATATTCTGACAGGTTTGCTTTAAGACAGGCACTGTTCAGTACTACTAGAATTAAGTACATCTCACAAATGTTAGGGAATATGGTTGCTTATCTGCATAAAAAAATACAAACTATACAAACTAAAAATAGGTTTGCAAAATAGTAAAAGCATAACTAAGCCTATGTTTACATTGGGCCAATTAGACATGCAAAATGCCAAATCAGAGCCTATTGCATTATCCGAATCAGTGTGATGCCAACTTTTCCGCGCCGCAGTGATTCCCAAAAGTAGTTCCTGCACTACTTTTGGCGATTTCGGGGGCAATTTCAATAGGCATCTGTGCATGAACCCGCAGATGTCTATCAAATCGCCCCTGAAGTCACACTGAAATGCCGATTTGAAATTGTGTAAGTTCAGCTGAACTCACACGATTTCAAACTCGCATTCAGTGTGAACCTAGACTAAAGGCAAGACTTTTTTTTTCATTTGGAGTAGTAAGGGAATAGAATAATTCGGCGTACACACGATCGGAATTTTCGATGAAAAAAGTCTGCAGATTTTCCAATCGTGTGTAGCTCCATCTGAGTTTTTTCATCGGAAATTCTGATGAATTCCGTTGGAGTTTGGATATAGAACATGTTCTATCTTTCGTCGGAATTCCAATGTGATTTGGCCAGGCAAAAGCCTGATCAAGTGTACGATGCATAACAGTCAGTTTTTTATTGTTCTCTGTGTCCCATTGTTCTGTTAGAATAGCAAACCCGTCAAATTAGGTAACATAAGTGATGTTCCATCAGCTGTGCATGCATTCCACCGCTATACCAGGTTTGTTAATCTGACGGAACACCTGCAGTCAGAAGAAGGCAGAGGATATAAATAAATATGATATATTGACATCTGTGATGCTGTTTGGATGTTTCATTTTGAAAGCCTAAATGGTTAGCGCTGAGCAGTGTGGGCTGTACCAACATAGCCTCCGCCACCTTCCAACTGCTGGCGTCAAGCTTTCAATATGTAACATCAAAACAGGATCACAGATGCTATATACACTACTATATTTATTTATATACGCTCACTTTATTGCTAAAATTACTGTAAAATTCAAGACGTAGCTGGGTGTAGTAAAATGTCCACTGCGACTTGTCCGCTTGTGACTGCAGGTGTTCTGTGAGATTAGCAAACCTGGTATCTGTGGAACGAATGCAGAGCTGACAGAACATCACTTCCGTTACCTAATCTGACGGGTTCGCTATTCTGACAGAACACCGACTCTTGATTTACTCTAATTGTCCTGATCACGAAAATCACTGGAAATTACACTGAGTGTAAATCTAACATTTTGAGTTGCCATTAGAACAGGAACATAGGGAAAATCTTCACTTGTTCATGTGACCACTGTCTAAAGCACAGGTGTCAATCACAAAGCCCGTGGGCCAAATCCGGCCATCCAAGCCATTTCATGTGGCCCCCCGCACCTCTCCTGCAGCTGCAGGAGTGCTCCAGCCCTCCTCTGGTCCTCCTCTAGTCCATCCGATGAGAACGGACCGATGAACCGCTTTCATCGGTTAACCGATGAAGCTGACTGATGGTCCGTCACGCCTACACACCATAAGTTAAAAAAGCGATTGTGTCAGAACGCGGTCACGTAAACCATGTACAACGGCACTATAAAGGGGTAGGTCATATCCAATGGCGCCACCCTTGGGGCTGCTTTTGCTGATTCCGTGCTACCGCATGTTTGTAAAAGTTTGGTTAGAGCCGATTCACGCTTTTCAGTCTCCGTGCTTTGCAGATCGTATTCTCGGGTTCAGTTTGTGCTTGTGGGTTCGTATCTGTTTTTCAGTGCTTGCAGTCAGGTTGTATCTGTTTTGCAGTGAGTTCCTGTCCGCTCGATTTCTGTTTTTCAGTTTGTTCTTTACAGGCATTGCTGTACTTGGTTGCTTTCTGTTTTAAGTGTTCTGCCATCATACAAGTGATACAGAAGGTCTATATTAAGGTAAGTTGTCTCCTTTCACATCACAATCTATATATGTCTTAAATGTATGCTAATGTCTTGTATTTCTTGCATCATTCCCTAATTACCATGATTGTAATATGCTGTGGATGTCCCCTTTGTCCCCATGCATGTTGTAAGCTTTGCCTGATAATTTTTTGGCCTACGTGCATATTTTCCTTTGCTAACCTGTCCAGCATGCTATCCTAGGCCCAAACACACCTAGCCTAGTCTGTTTACAACTTTTTTTTGTCTTCTCCATTGTAGTTCTGCCCCCCCCCCACCCTTAAAATGTGTCCCAATGTATTTGTACTCATTCCATTTTGGCAGAGTGCTAGAGGGTTTATTTTTCTGGGCCCAAACTCAGCTAGAATTCCCCCCCCCCTTTAAATATGTTATGGCCCATCAGAGGGGTGAGGAGTCTGATAAGTGGGCCTACTGTATTTTAGTTTTGGCATGAATTTCTTACTCCACTAATAAATGTTATACTGATGTTGGACAAGGATGTCTTTTGTATTGTGATTGTAATGTTTATGTGCCAAAGTACTAATTTTGATTTTTGTTTGACTCCACAGTTTCCTTCCACGCCACAGGAATGGCAGACTGTGGCTTCCCAATTGGCCCAGTGGTAGGACTTCTCTAACTGCGGAGGGGCAATAGATTAAAAACATAGTGCCGCCACCCCGTTCGGGGTCATACTATTTCAACTACAAAGGTTTTCATAGTATTATGTTGATGGTGGTGGTGTCGACACAGTATGTGGACGTGGGGAAGAACGGCCGGATGTCCGATAGCAGAGTCTTTGCGCAGATGGAGTTTACCCACCGTCTCCAGACTGGTGGCCTGGCCCTGCCACGGGATGAAGACAATGAGCGCAATGTGTTTTTTGTCGCGGAAGAAGCTTTCGGGCTTGGACTACACCTCATGAGGCCGTTTCCCCAGAGGACTCTGAATGAATGAATGAATGAAAAACTTATATAGCACGGCACATGGGAACCAAATTGCCTCTGGGCGCTTGTTGTTCGTGTCTCTCTTGACATCAAAAGAGCAGAGTTTTAATCTGTCTTCTAAAGGTCAGATGGTTTTCCTCCAACCGAATGCTGGTTGGTAAAGCGTTCCATAGTCTGGGACAGGAGTCTCCAAACTACGGCCCTCCAGGTGTTCAGGAACTACAATTCCCATCATGCCTAGTCATGTTTACAAATGTGAGAGTTTTACAATGCCTCATGGGAAGTGAAGTTCCACAGCAGCTGGAGGGCCGTAGTTTGGAGATCCCTGGTCTGGGACCTTGGAAAGCAAACCTTCTTTCTCCTTTGGACTTGTATCTGGCTTTGGGTACCTTGACCAAATTTTGGTCGGTGGATCGCAGAACGCGATTGGAATTGTGGGCTTCTATCTTTTCGCATAGATATTGCGGGGCCTTCCCATGGATGCACTTATGGGTCAGACAGAGTGCTTTAAAAGCAATTCTGTCCTTTACTGGCAACCAGTGAAGGGATCTCAGAGAAGGTGAGATTGATTCCCAGGGTTTTTTCCCAGTCACAAGTCTGGCGGATGTATTTTGAACGATCTTGCAGACGAGCGATTTGGTACTTTGGGAGTCCGAGGTAAAGAGTATTTGCATAGTCCAATCTGGAGTTTACAATTGTTCCTACCACGACTGCTACGTCTTTTTTGGGAATAAATGGAATAAGTCTGCGTAATAGGCGCAGCACATGGTGAGATCCGCTGACTACTGACCCTATTTGTGCGTCCATTGTCATGTCGGTGTCGAAGATGACACCGAGACTCTTGATTTTGGAGCTAGGGGTGATGATTTGGCCCAGAATGGGTGAGGGTATCCAGGTTTTTGCCAGTTGACTCTTACGACTGGCGTGAAACAGAAGAAGTTCTGTTTTGGAACTGTTGAGTTTCAGATAACTCTTAGTCATCCAGTTTTCTATCAAAGAGAGACATTTCTATAAACTGAGATGATGATCCTTTTTGTTGCAAATGCGAAAATACAGTTGCGTGTCGTCTGCATATGAGTTATAGAGTAGTTCTTGGCTACTGATGATTTCAAAGAGAGGGCGAAGATAAATGTTGAAGAGCTCTGATGACAGGGGGGATCCTTGAGGGACTCCACATGATACCATGCGTTTTTCAGCACCCCTGAGAGGAGTGTTTTTAATTTCCTGCTGGCCAGAGCCCGGAGGGTTGTCGAGAATGCCTTCGGGATAATGGCCAGACGATTCCCCCTGTTCCAGATAGCCATCCACATGGCGTACTATAAACTGAACACTGTCATTTTACCTGCTGCATATTGCATAATTATTTGTGCAGGCATTCAGAGACCTACCTTTCAAACATTGGGCCTGAGGCCAGACAATCATCTGAGAACCTGAGTGGCCTGGACACTGTCCGTACTGGATTGGCCCCCCGAACTGCTCGAGAGTCCCGTGATATATACGTGGAGTACTTCACTGGTAGGGGGGCCATTGCTATGCCAGACCATATTTCTTTAAAAAAAAAAAAGAAAGACAGAGGCGCATGTCCCATCTGGAGGAAGAGTGTCTGCAGGTCATTAGGGAAGCAGCTTCCATCATGAGGGCCCCTTTAACCCTGTTGAGGGCTACAGCACCTACCTTGCTGACCAGCTGCAAAAAAAGAATGAGCGACAATGGGCCCTGGCAGAGGATATTTTAGCCTGAGAATATGATGCGATTCATCGACAAATATCGCAAAAGTAAAAAACCTGTGGGAAAATAAAAAAATCATCCTATTATAACAAGAATGTTGTCAATGGGACAGAAAGTGAAAGAAAAACTCTCTGGATGGCAGTAAAAACCAAACACAGGTCCTGGTATGTCCCCTCTCTGTTCAGCACAAAAACAAAAATGTTGGTTTGACATAAACTTTAAACTGATCTCATTCAAATGTATGTGTATCTGAGAAAAAATAAAATAATTGGAGATTCATGTAAAGTATAAAGTGTACAGGTTTAGTGCGCTCCTCCCAATACACTGCCACAGGCCTTTCCACTTTCCCACAACATCAACAGTTTGTATGGCCTGACCTGCTATAGGCAGCTTCCCTAATCTTATACATTTCTGGTCGAATGTTCCGCCTACAATTTATAGAAGAATTCTAATGTTGTATGACACTAGTAATAATTATATTTATAAATTATTATTAATAGTCAACTAACATTCAAATTCTTCTTTAGCCTATGGGCAGAACATTTGACCGGAAATGTATGATTGCAGCGTCGTACAGTTTAGCTGATTGTCGAATCTTCTTGGAACTTTGGACAGACACCATAAGCCTTCAATGACAATGTACGTTTTTTGCTTCTTTGTTGAATCTTCGTCATTCATGTCGAATGATCTACCCCAACACTGTCTCTATAATGTTGAATCTTTTCTCTCTATGTAGAATAATCTTGGACTAATAGAGATAAGGTTAGACACATTTAACCACAGATTCGAAAGACACAGATTGCTATTGTCAGCGTCATGTCGAATCTCCTATCTAAATCAAACTGTTTTAGCAACGAAAACGAAAATAAAGCATTTTTTTATGTTGGATCTTTTGGAGTTCGGATTCTGCACGTTCGTTTGTTAAAACGGTAACGAAAATACCTGAAATTCGGACGAAAATGCATTCGGATGAAAGCGAATGCAGATGTCTAAATTGAAGTCTATCTAAAGATCATGCATACTTAGGCTTATGAAAGCATGCATGGCCAGAAATTAAAGCACTGATTTTATTTAGGGTAAAACATTGTAGTTGGCTGAAATGAACATGGCAGATTGCTATTTGTTCTGATATTGGTAAGCCACTAGGTGCACTCAAGTGGGGCTCATAGGCATGCGAATGACTAATGGCAACAACAATCTCATTTCATGACCTTTCAGATTCACAGAAAAATGGTTAACAATTTAACGTCCTTTGTGCCAATGTTGGAAAAATTCAATAACCTCAAGAAAAAATATTGATCAGAACCTAAAGGATCAGGAAAAATATACCAAAACCCTGTATTTAACACTTTTAATAAAATCCACCATGTTACAGAAAGAATGCAAAACACTACCCAAGGTCATTTCTGAATACATTTAACAAGCAACTATACGTTAAGGAGATTTATAAAAGAACAGTAATAATTATTGTTTATTCTTGGCTGTGAATAGCATGACATTTAATAAGATTAAACAGCACAATGGTTCTATGCGAAAAGCTGTAATTCCTGAGATAGCTCATTTTCTCTTTTGTAGGAAACCTGGACAGGATCAAAAGAGGGTTTAATGATTTTTTCTTTACAATTTTTTTTTAACCGAATTATGTTTGGCCGGAAAGTTCATTTAAAATACTAATGTGAAATGTTAATTAACCTGCGTTATTGTGATCAGACAAAATGGATTAAAAACAGCCATCAGTGAAGGAAAAGACACATCCAAAAGCATTTTCACATGGAAACAAAAGGACAGCACCTGCGCTTGCTGATACTTTATGAATACACATACACAACACAAAGAAACTGTCTTTGACAGTGGATGCTATAAGAAAGGTCAGAATGTGATTTTTTTTTTGGCAGGGGGGATACAATATTAACCATCATAGTTATAGTTTTACTATTTAAAGCCTGGCTATTATTGCTGAATTTTAAAATATCACTGTATGCATAAATAAAGATTTCATCAGTCGGTTTTGCTGCTTCTCTTGAAGCGAGCATGAAATCTCGTTAGTTACACTTTTCTATTGTATTCTATGGGACAAAGACAAAAAAAATAAACAACTGGAACCATACACTCTGTGACTGATTTACTAAAGTAGTAAAGGCCACTTACCGTACTTCATAATGTGAACATTTTTAACTGAATGAATTAAGGGAAGCTATGTCCTATCGGATTCAGGGCTTCTAAAAAAAGAGGGGTCTGTGGGACTTTAAGTGAGCAGATGACATTGTCATCAGCCTCCATCCCTATTAATTAATACAAAAGAGAGCAAGGAAGCGGAAATTTAAATGAAGTACACTGAGGGTCAAGTGTTGTGTGGCATTTAAATTTAAATATCTATAATATATGTAAAAGAGTAGGACATTTGTCTCATAATAATTCATATCTGATAGAAAATTAATATACTACACATATAATTAAATACCTGCATAAAGAATGTTATTGAATAAAAAAATGTATTTATACAGCAGTACATAATTGATAAATAATGCAGGCACATGATACATATAAAAAAAGCTCAATGTTTGATAGCACATGATTGGAATATATTTAAGTACATAATACATGAACAGAATCCACAATGATGTGGTAGAATGTAATATGTGATTTGGACGCGACATCTGTTAGCTTAACGCATTTCGTGACTTGATGTCACTCATCAGGAGCAAGCGTGTACACGTGCAAAATATCTCTGTAATGATATATTATGCATTTCTAGTTGGTCTGTTATAATCACAGGTTTGAAAAAACAAACAAAAACGCAAAACAGGGGGTTGGTGCAGCCTCATTGTGTGCATCAAATGTAGCTTTACGGTGCCCATCAAATGCAGCTTTACAGTGTCCATGAATGCAGTCTCACTGTGCCCATAAACGCCGCTTCACTCTGCCCATGAACGCAGCCTCACTGTGCCCATGAATTGCAGCGTCACCGTGCCCATAAATTGCAGCGTCACCGTGCCCCATCAAATGCCCAATCACTCCAGACTCATCATGCCTTGATGCTGCTTCACACACACACACAGCGGACATCTCCCATAGTGTATTACGGAGCTGGGTCTGTGTTCGGCGGCTCCGTGTAACAAGATCCCGCCCCTAGACTGACTTGTGTGATAGGCGGATCGCTGAATCAATCTACTACCACACGAGCCAGTCTAGGGGGCGGGATCTTGTTAAACGGAGCCGCCGAACACGGACCCAGCTTAGTAACAAACAGTGGGAGATGTCCAAAAAAAAAGTGCAGTATTTCATTGCCAATAACCAGAATCCATCTTCCATTAATATGACTACAAGTAAACATTCCAGTTTCAGGGCACCAGCATTGATGTCTATGGGCACCTTCAGCTATCCAGTCTTGGTGAAAATCAATGATCTGCCATTAGCTATTATTTTCTTTTGAGACAAGCCAGTACTAGAGCTACCTGGTAGTGTTTCTCTCCTGCCTCCACTGGCGTAGACATGTATACACAGACATTCAGAGTGTGCAAGTTTAAAATAAGATCTTCAGCACTTAGATTGTGCCTTAATACCTGAGAATTGTTTAACATATAGACAAAAATGGATGCAATCTATATCTTTGGCATTGCTTTTTGCAGACATTATTAAAAAACTTTCCGTCTCCCCAAGCGGTGAGTTTAATGATATGTTATAGCCTAACATGTGTAATCAAAGATGCAAAGATTTCAAACAAAGCTTGTTGCCTAAACTGTAACATGAGTTTAAATATATAGTTCATACAATATATATAAAATGTGTGCACACTGTGTGGCAGGTGTTAAAGACCGGTTGTGGCACATTTACAGAGTGACAGAGTGTGCAATCACAAATATTGCTCTAGATTTGTATTGTGAAAGAATAATCCTTTCAGTAATGTCTGTAAAAAGAATTGTATCTACAATAGGAAGAGAAACGGTTTGAACCATTTTTATAATAAACTTAAGAAAAATATATACTTTTCCCTAGAAGTGCTCTTCTTTAAAAGACTTTTGGTTTACTATTAAATTATATTCAATAAGCTGTACAGAATTTCTCTCTAAATGTAGTAGGCTATTTATAAAGGCTTGAAGAGTTGTGTGCACCAATCTTGCACCAATCTTTGCTGATCTTTTAAACTTTTAACGCTTTTTTCCATTTTATTTATAGAAGCATGCTTAGTGTTTTTTCTTTACTAGGGGGATTCATTAGGTTGCTCTTTTTCCAGTCCACCATTTGATAACCATTGTTCAAACATTTTTAGCCATTTTATTTAAATACGCTACATTTATTATGACATACAGTATACTGACCTGAGAACAAGTTAAAATGGTTAGTAAAACACCATGAAGTAATAAAATAATTACCTGTAATACAGCCTTTTTTTTCTCTTCTACGTTTGGCAGGATTAATCCTATTGATCAAGGTTGCTTTTCCATATTAAAATATGTCAGTTTTGTTCTGTGTCCTCCCGGATATACTTTGTGCATTTAGGAATGCATCCAGCTCTTTTTAAAACGAATTTACTAAGCTGCCCAGAGCTAGTTCATGAGGGAGTCTATTCCACATTTTCACAGCTCTTACTCTGAAGAAAACTTTCTATATGTGGATGTTAAACATCTTTTTCTCTGCACATAAATAGTACCCCCTTGTCATCTGTATGGCCTGAAAGTGAATAACTTAACACCAAGTTCATTATATGGCCAACCTATGTATTTATACATGGCTATCATATCTCTCGCTAATTGCCTCTTCTTAATGCCTCGTACACACGATCGGAATTTCTGATGGAAAAAGTCAGATGGGCTGATATTCAGAGTAATTCCATCGGAGTTTACATAGAGAACATGTTCTCTTTTCCTCCGATGGAATTCCTTTGAAATTCCGATGTGAATTTGGTCGGACGAAGGTCCGATCTTGTCTACGGGGCATTAGAGAGAATAAATTCAGTTCAGCTAATCTTTCCCGATAGCTGAGCTCATTCATGCATGTTATCAGTTTGGTTGCTCTTCTCTGCACTTTCTCCAGTTCTCCTACAGTATATTCTTTTTGTGAACTGGTGCTCAAAATTGAACTGCATATTCCAGATGAGGTCTTACTAATGATTTGTACTGGGGAAAAATTATGTCTCTCTTTCTCTCAAGAGTCTATACCTCAAAGAAATCATTTGCTAACTTTAGAAACTGCAGCATGACATTGCATGCAATTCTTAACTACCAGAATATCTAGATTCTTCTCTATCATTGACTCCCCCAGCTGTCCCCTCCTAGAATGTATGATGTATGTATATTTTTAGCTCCCAATGGTATAAGTTTACATTTATCAACATTAAACCTTGTTTGCTAAACAGTTGCCAAATTGATGTCGGTTTGTAACTTTGAATCATCCTATAAGGACAGCATTTCAATACATAGATTGGTGTCATCTGCAAACATTGAAATTGTACTTTTAATAAGGGATTCATAGAACAATTAACTGCCAAGATCACCTTGACTGTATGGTTTGCTGTGTTCCTGCTGTAGAGTTTCAACATATAATCGGCATATAATGGGTCAGGTAAAAACATTACAGCAGTTGGAAAATAGGACCTATAAGGTTGTAATGAACCTGAGGGTATGTAGGGAGTTCAATGTTTGATAAAAAGGTGGAAAAAAAGAGGGATACACCTCACTAGCCACCCAAATTTACTATATAATGCAAATTATTCCCCAATGCTAGTTTATTTATCAAACTTAATATCTAAGTGGTCAACCCTCCCTATATCCTGTCTAGCTAAAATGATGGCAAAAATCCTCTACTTATGTTGGGTCTCCTCCTATTTTTGTATTCTACAGTATAAGGTTAACCAGATTATTTGAGCATCCACTCAACCTCATATTTCAAGGCCAATTCTCTTGCATTCCAAACGGGCTGGAGGCCTAGCCATTCTACACTTCTCTAAATTTAGCCAGGCAGCTCATTTGGCACCACTGCTCAAGTACCACAAAGATAGCTCCACTTTGGGTCAGATTAGAAGCCTTGCATGTTTAACCATATTCTATAGATAACTTATTTTGGATCACCTCACGTAAGTAAAGCCCTTCTCTCAACCCCATTAACCAGCAATCCTTACATATCTGGGATAGCGTGAAACGCTAGGGTTACCTTTTTTACCTCACCGGCTCCTGCACTCCTTTTCTCAATAATCCGACCATTTATGTAGCAGTAGCCTCGCCACCCATGTTCAATCACTGGATGCATCTGTAGCTAACTCGACTGCACTTTTTGTGATATCTAAGGGTCTTAAGTCCTTTCCCACTTTCCAAGCTTAATATAAGCTCCTAAACTCTGAGATTTTTAGATATCTCCAAATAAAAGATTTCTACATGACTAAATACTTAAGCAATATGGAGCTGGGCATGTTGTCCACATACAAACAACTATGTGCATCTGATCCACATGCAAAGGGAGTTATATCTACACTCTACACTCTACACAACATTTTTAGCTACCCGACAAACACCCCCCCCCCCCCCCGCCTGGACCTGGACGGACCTTACATCCAAAAATATTTTGAACATTTGGCAAACAACCCATAGGCTCTCTCCAAGTATTTCAGCCGTGGAAACATCTTATAAGGTTTTATTGAGATGGTACTTAGTGCCAGGATAAAAGAGGATAGCAAAGTGTGTCCCAGCTACCAGTTTGCTTATTTTTGGGGGTGTGTGGAACACAGTACATATTTACACATATGGTGGACTTGTCCTGTAGCACAGACTTATTGCGTGGAAATCTTTACTATACTGTCTTATAAGTGATCAAACACCTGACCCATGGATATCACTATTAAATTCCCTAAAATCACCCCCTGAGCTGACCAGGAACCAGTGTCGCCTCCTCTTTTCCATCATGACCGCTCCAATAACCAGAGCTTGGGTTTGCCAACTCTTTGTGGGACAGCAACTAAATATCCAGTATCCCAGGTGATGATACACTTCAGGATAAAGTGCCCAGGTACACCAACATTTGGCAACCCTGGTTCAACAGGTACTTACCCCCAGATTTTGACACCGCCATTTTGGACCCTTAACCAAAACCATTACACATCCATGAGCTCTTAGGACTGCTGTGGACGCAGACCCTGGATCCAACCCCTCTTATTCTTCTTTTCTTTTTTCTCTACCTTCCTCTTTGATTACTGGATGTTTCCTTCATAACTTTTCAACACTGCATGGTCCGTGCTACCCCCTGGTCTATCACTGTCGTGGACCATCCAAGTGTTCATTTTGCTTTCTCTGACATAAAATGATGTAAACAGTCATCTTTTGTTGGGGTTCTCTCTGTTGCACCAATGTTCCCCTCTTGGAGAAGGGCTAGTGCTCTGTTCTGTACTGTCAACAGTGTTTTCTTTTGTCTTTCTCTCTGCATGGAGAATACTACTATCTACACAACCTGTTTAATTGTTAGTGATGGCCTTGGAAAAAAAGGCAAACTTTTACAAATTTTGGGGGTTTTTGGCTGTTGGAGGTCTGCTATGCTAGGGGAGAGAATTATAGGTTGATTGAAACGGTATTTCTACTAAGCTTGAAAAAAAATGGCAACTTAGAAAATAGCAGAGCAGATATATCCATTGATAAGCTTTCTTGCTGTGCTCCATTTAACCAACTATAATTTCTCACAAATGTTAATGATGATAATAGAACCGGTTATCCATCACATCTGCCCTAAACAATAATAATAATAACAAAAAAAAATTGTAAAAGAAAAATAGGGTAAATAAACAAATAATAACAGCTGTAATATTGTTGACATGGCAACAGTTCCACTTTTTTTTAATCACAGTGACAGTGGAATTAAAGAAAACAATGGTTATTACATTGTACTGTGAACTCTACAATTAGACTGTGAATGCATTTTGCATACTGTATGTGAAATTAACATACAACCCTATCTGTACACAGAACAAAAACGAAGTGGCTTGAAAAACACAAAAAAACAAAAAACAAAATGTTTTTGTCTTAAAACTTACTGATATGTGCACAAACTGAAAAAAAAAATCTCTCTCTTTGCTATTCAGTATAAGTTAAATGCTCAGTTATACTATGCTCTCTACAGGAAAATGCCCATGTATCTCAATAGGTGCTTTATGTGGCCAGCCTAGTCAGTAACGCTTATTTAAGCATTTAAGCAACTTATAAAAGTACACCACGTCTATTGTTTATAGGTTCAAATGAAGGAGAGGACTGCATTCAGTGTGGATAATGTTTAAATGCCATAGCTAACATTTTTACATTTCAGTTTATTTTTTGAGCTGCAGCTGCTTTAACCTAGTCAGCTGCCCCTTTACAACTTCTCAGCACTTATCCCTCCCTCCTAGCTTTCTTTGTAATGGAAATGCAACACAGAATAAGAGGATCCTGGTGTACAATCTTTCACCTCTCAGCATGTACGGTGTGCAGCACACAGCTGTCATGGCAATGACAAGCTTGGTACAGCCAGATAATTGGGTACTTGAAGGAGATTCACAAGGCAATATGTTACTGAGGACAATGTTATAACCTGAGGCAGAGGGAAAAAAGTGTATCAGAATGGATTTGGAAATTTCTGGATGATAACTGGAATCCAGTTACATGTGATATACCATGTGCGTGACATCTAAACAGAATCTCACAAATTATATATATATATATATATATATATATATATATATATACACAGTATATATATAACATTGGGGCTTTCCCATTTACAATAGTAGCCAATTATTTATTTTTGTATGAGGATGGTCTTGCAAACGTTAGAGCTGTAAACTCAGAGCAACAAGTAGTAGTTGATACACACGTACAAGTGCCTCATGTGTAAGTTGTCATCTTTTATTCTTTAATTGCTTATTTAGTGCACTAAGTGGAATATCATCCTTCTGCACAGTCTGTCACTAAGAAATTAAACTGATTCCTTGGAGAGTTTTGTGTTTTCATTTTTCTAGTTTGGAAAGAAAAATAAGAGTAGAGAGGTTTCTACTTTCTCTTCGTAGAGAGAAGTGACAATATGAGGGAAGACATTATGAAAAAGGACACATCAATCAATATATACTGTGTGCCAGAGTTCCTAATAAATTGGTTTTCAATGCAGCACCTTGTGATACATCAACTTCTGTCTTCTTGCTACTGCCAGCTTTTCCTGATTTGCTGTAAATATTTAGCCATAGGGTATTCTGCTGGCTAGTTAAAGCTGACATTGTGTTCAAGTAATGAATGAAAAATTGTAATTATCCTGTGCTATAGCTAATGTTCTTAGCTTAGGAAATGATAGGAAACGTTACTTACATACAGTGGTCCAGTGTTATAAATATCATCGTTGTGCCGATGCAGATGACAAAGTAATTTCTATGTCCAGGCGAAAATGTGGGCCAGTCTGTAACTCCATATGCCATAGTAATAATTGTGGTGGACTTTGGATAACTGTGCATGAGCATGCTGCTAATGGCTGTTAATGGCCACAGTTGGAAATAGACATCCATGAAATCCTCACAGTTACAAAGTGGGGTTGATTTACTAAAACTGGAGACTGCAAAATATGTGCAGCTTCTTCATTTGGCTTTTTCAATTAAGCTTTGACAAAAAAAAAAAAACCTGGAAGGCCAATTTGTTTCTATGTAGAGCTACACCAAATTTGGCACTCTCAAGTTTTAGTAAATCAACCCCCCAAAAAAAGACACAAGTCTGTCAGTTCAACCAATATGAAAAAAATAGATAATAATAGAATAAATAAATAGAAAACAAAATAAAAACCATATACCCAAGGTTGCCTGCACAGTAAGCAACTGAAGTTGGAGGGCAAAGTCTTGATTAGCATACTGCTGATAAACTATGAGTTTAACTTGGGTTTAACTTTAAGTTCTCAAGAACTGAGATCATATATTATCATAAATTCTTACACCTCACACTTAATTTTCATAGGCTACTGTTCTTATATGCTCTGTGAAGTTTATGTAGGTTGCTATTACTACAAAACTGATAGATGACTCTTAAAAATTAAGCAGCAGCAAGTAGACATGTGCAGACTGGATTATTTTGTTTCATTTTTTCGTTTTCGTTTGGAAAATACATTTATTTAGTTACTCAGGAAAATCGTTTTGATTTATTTTGTTTTTTGTTGGGGAATAGCTTTCGTCCGAAAATCCAATAATGCTTGGTTTCTGTCAAATGGTCAAAAGAATATTCGACGGAACGTCGAATCTGTTTGGTTGCGGTCGAATGGTCAAAAGAATATTCGACGGAACGTCGAATCTTTACGAATCGTACATTTCCGTTCGAATATTCCGCCTACAAGAATTCTAATGTTGTACGACTAGTAATAATGTCGAATCTATTCTCTATAATGTTGAATCTATTTTCTCATAAATCGAAATCTATTCTCTGTAATGTCCAATCTATTATTTCTATAGTGTCGAATCTTTTCTCTATAATGTTGAATCTTTTCTCTATGATGTTGAATCTTTTCCCTATAATGTAGAATCTCTCTATATTGAATTTTTACCGAAACGAAAAGGAAAATAAAGATTTTTTTATGTCGAATCTTTTGGTTTTTGTTTCTTGCACTTTCGTTATCGTTTGTTAAAACGATAACAAAAAAAACAGATATTCGGACGAAAATGCATTCTAACGAAAATGAATGCACATGTCTAGCAGCAAGCACATGTAGTGGATACCATACAAAATAGATTCTAATTGCAAACATCCTGTTTATTGTGAGCATTAAAATGTACAGCAAATGAAATCATCAATGTGAAAGAAATAAGTTCATGTGAAAGACCGCCAATGAATAAAATTAAATTAACATATATACAGTCAATGCACCAGTGAATAAGTCCTTATTTTTTTTTATATCTTTAAATGATCTTCAAATATAAAAAAACACCCAGTGATTGTCCCAAAGCCACCACATATATATATATATATATATATATATATATATATATATATATATATATATATATATATACGCTTACCAGACAACATGTGACTCTAAATATACTGTATGGGAAGTCAAAAAACTGCTTGTATAAATATGGCTGTAACAATGAGTTAATAGCAAGGATTACTCTAGCAGTGCTCTATTACTTCATATAACATTAGACACTACACCACCACCTCCAGTGATAATTGTGGGCCAAAATGGCCACTGAAAGCTCTCCAGTGGCCATTTTGTATGTGGTTTGGCCCCAGATTAGCATATATGGAGCTATTTATCTCATCTGTAGAACCATTAACATGGGGGGAGTAACAACCAGGGGGACATAGTAGTCCAGGAATACCTGCAGTGAGCTCCAGAGATGACTGTCAGAGTGAGATGGGTGGACCAGAGGCTATATCTACACTGTGGTTGGTTAGGTGTTTTGCACCAATCTGTAAAAGGAGAGGTAATATTATATGGTAAGTGTGGTGACAGGAGGGGAGTGTGTCTCACTTTATGCACAGCGGTGATGATAGCCATGTAAAGTGGATAAGAAGCAACAGTTTACAGACTTTTTTCCAGATATCTTTTTTATGGTCTCACTTTAAGCACAAACTTAATACTGGAGGTGGTAGTGTAGTGTCTAAATGTTATATGATGTGAAAGAGTGCTTGAATGAATGAATGAATGAATGAATGAAAAACTTATATAGCGCGGCACATGCAAACTAAATCGCCTCTGGGCACTCATTGTTCCTGTCTCTCTTGACATCAAAAGAGCAGAGTTTTGATCTGTCTTCTGAAGGTCAGGTGGTTTTCCTCCAACAGAATGCTGGTTGGTAAAGCGTTCCATAGTCTGGGACCTTGGAATGCAAACCTTCTTTCTCCTTTGGACTTGTATCTGGCTTTGGATATCTGGACCAGATTTTGGTCGGTGGATCGCAGAGCGCGATTGGAGTTGTGGGCTTTTATCTTTTCGCATAGATATTGCGGAGCCTTCCCATGGATGCACTTATGCGTCAGACAGAGTGCTTTAAAAGCAATTCTGTCCTTTACTGGCAACCGGTGAAGGGTTCTCAATGAAGGTGAGATTGATTCCCATGTTTTTTTCCCAGTCAGAAGTCTGGCGGCCGTGTTCTGAACGACTTGCAGGCGAGAGATTTGGTACTTTGGTAGTCCGAGGTAAAAGGCATTTGCATAGTCCAGTCTGGAGTTCACAATTGTTCCCACCACAACTGCTACATCTTCTTTAGGAATAAAAGGAATACGTCTACGTTGTAGGTGCAGCAGATGAATGAATGAAAATGAATGAAAAACTTATATAGCGCGGCACATGCGAACCAAATCGCCTCTGGGCGAGATCCGCTGACTACTGACCCTATTTGTGCGTCCATTGTCATGTAGGTGTCGAAAATGACCCTGAGACTTTTGACTTTGGAGCTAGGGGTGATGATTTGGCCCAGGATGGGCGGAGGTGTCCAGGTTGTTGCCAGTTGATTCTTACGACTGGCGTGAAACAGAAGAAGTTCTGTTTTGGAACTGTTGAGTTTAAGATAACTCTTTGTCATCCAGTTTTCTATCAAAGAGAGACATTTCTCTAAACTGAGATGATGATCCTTCTTGTTGCAGATGCGAAAATACAGTTGCATGTCCTCTGCATATGAGTGATAGAGTAGTTTTTGGCTACTGATGATTTCAAAGAGAGGGCGAAGATAGATGTTGAAGAGCACCGGTGACAGGGGGATCCTTGAGGCACTCCACATGATACCATGCGTTTTTTCAGATGTGAAAGGTCCCAATTTCACTTTTTGTGATCGGTTTTCCAGAAAGGAGGAGAACCATTGTAGATCACCTTCTGCGTCTCTGGCTACTTCAGCCAGCCGAGTCAGTAACAGTTTGTGGTCTACCGTGTCGAAGGCTGTGCTTAGGTCCAACAGAACCAGGAGACAAGATTCTCCTTTGTCTGCGGCCTCAAGAGCGTCGCCCCATATTTTGAGCAATGCTGTTTTCGTCCCCTGTCCGGGATGGAAACCCGATTGAAATGGATCAAGTAGAATATGGGTATCTAGATGCTGTTGCAGCTGTTGTACCACTACTTTCTCCATTACCTTGGAGAGAACATTTGGGCCTGTTATGGGATGGCAGGGAGTTGGGTCCTTGGGGTCAAGGGTAGGTCCTTGATATGAACTTTTGTTATAGCCATTTATTTTAATTGAAAGCAGCTTCCTATTTTTTTGTACTGAATACCAGGAGTGAGTACTATCTATTGTTCACCTCTCTCCAGGAGTGCGGGGTATTATAGTCTATTATTTTAATATATTATAATTTGAATAACTTGTATAAATATGCCCAACATCCGCCCCGCTGATAAAAGGGGGCAGAATCGTCATTTTGGACAAACAGCATTATCTTTCTGAAATTATTAAATACTGCAATATTTTTTTTGTATATATATATATATATATATATATATATATATATATATATATATATATATATATATATATATATATATATATATATGATAGTCCATGTAAAAAATCAATATGAAGAGCCTTCACCAAACTTTAATGTGCAAAGGAAAAGCACACCACACCCATGTGCTATCAATCTGCTTACCAGAAAGATATGAAACAAGCATTGTAATAATATGATGCAAGAGTTCAGTGGTGGATTCAACACTTCAAACTTGATAGGTAGATCATTGAAATATCCAGAATGATCAATAAAACTCTGCGGCTCTCAGCGTGCTTGCATCAGCCAGCCAAGCACACTGAGAGCCGCAGAGTTTTATACTGTATGTCATGATGTTCCTTTTTACCTGTAAGTAGACTACAATAAATATTGTCTGTTTTACCTCTATGGGCTTCACCATTGTTGCTTTTTTACTTACATTGGGTTAATATCCTGCTGGTGATCGCAGAATATATCCATCTATTTGAGTTGTGATGTCTTTCTGGTATTGATGATTCTGGATATTTTCATGACCTGCTTATCAAGTTTGGAGTGTTGCATCCACCACTGACCTCTTGCATCATATGATTACAATGCTTGTTTTCATATCTTTCTGGTAAGCAGATTGATAGCACGAGGATGAGGTGTGCTTTTCCTTTGCACATTGAAGTTTGGTAGAGGCTCTACGTCATCTTTTCTTCATATTGATTTTTTACATGGACTATCTTATATATATATATATATATATATATATATATATATATATATATATATATATATATATATATATATATATATATATATATATATATATATATATATATACAAACAAAAATTCACAGAAGCGCTGCATTTTGGACTTTTCTTTTATATTTGTGTTTGATGAATCAACAAACTGTGCTGGCTGCTTTTCTTGTTTTTCTTTTTAGTTAGCGCAGATTTTTTCATCATGGATATATGGAAGTTCACTTCCACTCACAACTATTTCTGGTTCGCTGGTCAGTATTACCTCTGAAATAAAAGTGTTGTAAAGGGGGCCAAGTTTGTCCTCAGCTTGGCCAATTTATCTAAGGCTAAGTGGGAGGATGATGTTGTTATGCCTTTTTCAGACCCCAGTTGTTGGAGGAGGTACATTGATGACATCCTCCTCCTCTGTGATGGTGATGTTGGTCCCTTGGAGAACTTTATGAGAGAATTGAATTGATCTTATCATAAATTCTTATACCGCACACTTAATTTTCATAGGCTACTGTTCTTATATGCTCTGTTGAGGCTATGTAGGTTGCAATTACTACAAAACAGATAAGTGCCTCACAAACAGTGTGCAAATATTGAAAATTAAGCAGCAGGAAGCACATGTAATGGTTACCACACACAATCAATTCTATTTGCAAAGATCCTGCTGCGCTTATTGTGAGCATTAAAATGTAGATCAAATGTGAATGATATAAGTTAATGTGCAAGACTGCCAATGAAAATAGTGAGATCAATTTCAAACGGGGCTCCTGATGACATCATTTGTGATGAAATGCGCAGGGCCAAACTGGAAGTTGTGGCATCATCATGCATGCATGATCGAGAAAGGAATTCTAGATATTATAGTTTGCTGAATGCCTATCTCACAATATCTGTTTGTAAGTGTTTTAACCTTTTTATTAACCTCTTGTTGACCAGCTGCCGTCATTATACTGTGGCAGGTTGGCTCATTCCTGGAAATCGCCGTAGCTGTAGGTCGATTCAGGAACTTGATTTTGTTGGCACTCACATTGGCCAGCGGGGAGACAATTAGCGGGACTAGCGGACTCGATGTCCAGCGGTCACCCGCAATCTTTCTCTGCAGTGTCAGAACGGGAATCTGCCTGTATAAACAAGGCAGATCTCCGTTCTGACAGGGGAGATCCTACAGATGCAGGGCTTCGCCCATCCGGCCATGTCACTCATTCACAGTCCTCTGTGAAGGACAAACTACAAAAGTTTGGCAGCCTTTGCAGGTTTTGGCTTGCAGTTTCCAATAAACTACCATTGCTGTGAGTGCTGTGGTAGTTCATCGAGTCTTTCTGTCAGAAAGTATCGGCTTCCTCATACGAGGTACAGGCAAGCTGATACATTGACAGATCGGCAGGAGACCTGCATGGCACCAGTGACCTGTTGATCGCTGGTACAATGCTTTACAGGCTCATGAAACAAAAAATAATAAATGCACATTTCTAACCTACAAAAAAATTTGCATTTATTATAAAAAAAATTTAAAATGAACTTATCCTTTACTTATTCGCTGGTGCATGAACCGTATATATGTTTATTTCTTTTTATTCATTGGTGGTCTTGCACATAGATCTATATCTTTCACATTAATGTATTAAAGGTACATTTTGATACTCACAATAAGCGCTTCAGGATCTTTGCAATTAGGTTGTGATTACCGCAAATATCATTACAACTTCTCTCCTGTGTTCAGTAAGTAGAAGTGTAGCCTCTCAGCACAGGACTCAGAAGCTAGTGGATTCTAGTACTGGTGCCTACTACAGTGATTTCCAGCATCCAAGTGGATCCAACAGGTATGGCACATTCAAACTTACATGAGTCTGAGCTGGACTAATGTTACTGTGTAAAAATCATTTGTAATTCCACTTTAAATATCATTTCTTCACAGTAGTTGCAGCTACAGAGGTCACTGAATGCTTGTTTTAGATAATTTATGGTGTAAAATATATTAATATATAGTAATATATATATATAATATATTTATATTAATTTAATTTAATTTATATTAATAAAATATATTAATACCTTAATATCCATAGTCTGGTGACAGCGCCAATATAAACATGAACTGTGTACTTTCAAGATTTTTTTTTAATGCTGATAGGTACACTAGCTTTAAGGGGTAGGCCTTTAACCACTTGCCAATCTGTTCACGCCAATATAAGTCAGCAGAATAGCACAGCTGCGCAAAACAATGTATGAGTACATTGCTCCCTTTAACCACTTAGCAACCACCTGCCGAAAAATAACGGCGGCAAGGTGGTTGCTTAACTCTGGGATCACGTTATATAACGTGATTCCAGAGTCGCGCTCCCGCGCGCCCCCTGGGGCGCGCACACGGGAATGTCCGGTAAATTGCCGCTGATAGCGGCGGTTTACCACGTGATCGCGCCGTCCAATGACGGCGCGATCAGATGTAAACAGACCGGCGTCATTTGATGACGCCGGTTCCACCCTCCTCTCTCTGTACCGATCGGTACAGTGTGAGAGGAGAGGGGAGGGAGCGGATGGCAGCGCCAGTGCTGCGGGCTGGATCTGTGACAAATGTAGTCACAGATCCATCCATCCATCCCTCCCTGCTCAGCCATCCCTGCTGCACATACTCTGCAATGCTGGGCAATACTCTGGGGGGGCAATACTCTGGGGGGGGCAATACTCTGGGGGGGGGCAATACTCTGGGGGGGGGCAATACTCTGGGGGGGGCAATACTCTGCAATACTCTGGGCATACTCTGGGCATACTATGGGGGGCAATACTCCGCAATACTCTGGGGCATACTCCGCAATACTCTGGGCATACTCCGCAATACTCTGGGCATACTCCGCAATACTCTGGGCATACTCTGGGCATACTCTGGGGGGCATACTCCGCAATACTCTGGGCATACTCTGGGCATACTCTGGGGGGCATACTCCGCAATACTCTGGGCATACTCCGCAATACTCTGGGCATACTCCGCAATACTCTGGGCATACTCCGCAATACTCTGGGCATACTCTGCAATACTCTGGGCATACTCTGCAATACTCTGGGCATACTCTGCAATACTCTGGGCATACTCTGCAATACTCTGGGCATACTCCGCAATACTCTGGGCATACTCCGCAATACTGTGGGCATACTCCGCAATACTCTGGGCATACAGCGCCCCTGTCCCCGTGAGCTCGCATGCAGAAGCGAACGCATACGCAAGTCCCGCCCACATATGAAAACGGTGTTCAAACCACACATGTGAGGTATCGCTGCGAACGTTAGAGCGAGAGCAATAATTTTGGCCCTAGACCTCTTCTCCAACTAAAATGATGTAACCAGTAAAAATATTTAAAGCGTCACCTATGGGGATTTTTAAGTCGCAAAGTTTGGCGCCATTCCATGTGGCCACGCTGTGTCAAAAAGTCCCACACATGGGGTATCGCCATACTCGGGAGGAATAGCAGAATGTGTTTTGGGGTGTAATTTGTGGTATGCATATGCTGTGTGTGAGAAATAACCCGCTAATATGAAAATTTTGTGGAAAGAAAATAAAAATGAAAAAAATCTTGATTTTGCAAAGAATTGTGGGAAAAATTACAACTTCAAAAAACTCACAATGCCTCTTTCTAAATACCTTGGAATGTCTTCTTTCCAAAAAGGGGTCATTTGGGGGGTATTTGTACTTTTCTGGCATGTTAGGGTCTCAAGAAATGAGAGAGGCTGTCAGTACATCAGATGTGATCAAATTGATCAATTTTCAGTAATTGGTACCATAGCTTTTAGACCCTATAACTTTCACCCAGACTAAATAATATCTAAATTTTTTTTGTTTTGTTACCAAAGATATGTAGCAGTATACATTTTAGGCCAAGTTTATGAAGAAAAATTACTTTTTTGCAAAATGTTATAATAGAAATGAAGAAAAATTCATTTTTTTACAAAATTTTCGTTCTTTTTTAATTTATAGTGAAAAAAATAAAAACCGCAGAGGTGATAAAATACCACCAAAAGAAAGCTCTATTTGTGGGAAAAAAAGGACAAAAATTTCATTTGGTTATAGTGTTGTATGACTGAGTTATTGTCATTCAAAATGTGAGAGCACCGAAAGCTGAAAATTGGTCTGGTTATTAAGTGGGTTTAAGTGCCCAGTAGTCAAGTGGTTAAGAGCTGCCAGGGCACGAGAGCCAGCACCTGGATTTGTGTGTGTAAACACACAAATCCCTGTTCTGTCAGGGGAATGGAGACATATTGTTTGTTCCTAGTAATTAGGAACAGTGATATGTCATCTCCCCATTCAGTCCTATCCCCATACAGTTAGAAACACTAACTGGGGAACACATTTAACCCCATGATCGCCCCCTAGTGTTAACCCCTTCCCTACCAGTGATATTTACACAGTAATCAGTGCATTTTTATAACACTGATCGCTGTATAAATGTCAATTGTCTCAAAAAAGTGTTCGATCTGTCTGCCGCAATGTTGCAGTACGGCTAAAAATCTCATATCACTGCCATTACTAGTAAAAGAATAATAATAATAAATAATAAAAATGGCATAAAAATGCCATAAAAATGCCATAAATCTTTCCCAGTTTGTAGACGCTATAATTTTTGTGCAAACCAATCAATATACACTTATTGTGATTTTTTTATCAAAGAGATGTAGCAGAATATATATTGGCCTAAATTAATGAAGCAATATGTTTTTTAAAAACATGTTTGGGGATATTTAATATAGCAAAAAGTAAATTTTTTATTTTATTTTTTAATGTTGCTTTTTTCTGTTTATAGAGCAAAAAATAAAAACCGCAGAGGTGATTAACCACTTAAGGACCCCCGCACGCACATATACGGCCACAGAATGGCTCGTACAGGCACAAGGGCGTAAATTTACGTCCCCGCCTAAGTGCGGTTCGGGGGTCCCATCGGGACCCCCTCCGCGGCGTGCAGGGGTCCCCCTGGCTTCGGGAGCGATCCGGGACGAGCGGGCGGATGTCGGCGTTTACCCGCCCCCCCGCGATCGCTCCCAGCCAATGCGCGCGCTCCCCCTTTGTGTCACTTCCTCCTCCTGTGTAAACACAGGAAGGGGGAAGTGATGTAATCTCCCATCGCAGCGGTATTTCCAACCGCTGCGATGGGAGAAACACCTCACAGTAAGTTTGCACCAACATTACACTGACATACACACACATAGGCACACTTAACCCCTTGCGATCTGACCCCCCACCCCCCCTGTCACGTGTTAGGTTCAGGATAGCCCCCCCACCCCCCCTAATAAAGTTTTAACCCCCTGATCACTGCCCTAGTTAACCCTTTCACTCCCTATTGCCAGCGTCACTAAGCGATCATTTTTCTGATCGCTGTATTAGTGTCGCTGTTCCCACTAGGTAGCTATTTTTTTTTTTATCGCAATTTTTTTTTTTTACTAAAGACATGTGGCTAAATAAATTTTGCCCTAAATGTTTAACTAAAATTTAGTTTATTTGATTTTTTTTTAACAAAAAGTAAAAAATAGTGTTTTTTTTTTTCAAAAATGTCGCTCTATTTTTGTATATAGCGCAAAAAATAAAAATCGCAGAGGTGATCAAATACCACCAAAAGAAAGCTCTATTTGTGGGAAGAAAAGGACGCAAATTTTGTTTGGGAGCCACGTCGCACGACCGCGCAATTGTCTGTTAAAGCGACGCAGTGCCGAATCACAAAAACACCTTGGGTCATTTACCAGCGTATTGGTCCGGGTCTTAAGTGGTTAAATACCACCAAAAGAAAGCTCTATTTGTGGATAAAAAAGGATGCAAATTTTGTTTAAGTACAGCGTTGCGCAATTGTCAGTTAAAATGTCAGGAAGGGGGTAAAATCTTCTGGGCTGAAGCAGTTAACGCCAGTGGCGTATCTAGGGTTTGGCAGCCATGGCAAGTGCCATGGGCGCCATGGGGAGGGGCGTGTCAAAATGGTTGCTTTTGATGGGCACAGTGGCTGCTATTGATTTTTTTTTTCAGTTTGTTTGCGCCCCCCAAATTTTCAGCACCAGCCGCCAGTGGTCCCCAGTGTCCCTCTCTGTCCTAGTCGCACTGCGTCCCTCCCTGTCTCTGGTTATCTGAAAGGTTTCAAATGTTTTGACAGGGGCGCAGTTTCAGTGCTTGCCATAGGCGTCATTTTAACTAGATACGCCTCTAGTTAACGTAAAAATGTTAACTTATTTTTTTACAAATATAATACTATATGTACAGGAAGTATGCACCATAAATATGTAAACTGAAGTTCTGTAAGTCACAGATCTACTTTTTGAAATGCCTCCATAATGAACTGGAAAGTATCTTTCTTAACGTATTCATCATCATCTAATTAGTAGAAGAAAACTTGTTTTCAAAAGGCTAGCACTGACCTTTATCTACTCTATGCTTACAAGAACTAGTCAATATGAAAGGTAGTAATGTGTCTGTATCAAAACAAAGATGCTGGAATTGCTTAATACATAGGCTCAGAGTTAGGGAAGGGAACAAACTAGAACTCATGGGGCAAATGTATATACAGTATCTCACAAAAGTAAGTACACCCCTTACATTTTTGTAAATATTTTATTATATCTTTTCATGTGACAACACTGAAGAAATTACACTTTGCTACAATGTAAAGTAGTGAGTGTACAGTGGAGCAGGTGTACTTAAGTTTGATGTTATCACTCTCACTCTCTCATACTGGTCACTGGAAGTTCAACATGGAACCTCATGGCAAATAACTCTCTAAAGGTTCTAAAAAAAAGAATTGTTGCTCTACATTAAGATGGCATATACTATAATAAGATTCCAGCAGCACAATGCACCATGTCACAAAGCTCAAATCATCTCAAACTGGTTTCTTGAACAAGATAATGAGTTCACTGTACTCCAATGGCCTCCACAGTCATCAGATCTCAATCCAATAGAGCACCTTTGGGATGTGGTGGATGCTATGTCAGTATGGACCAACATCTCTGAGGAATGTTTTTATCAACTTGTTGAATCTATGCCAGGAAGAATTAAGGCAGCTCTGAAGGTAAAAGGGGGTCCAACCCAGTACTTGCAAGGTGTACCTAATAAAGTGGCCGATGAGTAGATAGTGCCACACCTGTCTGTATCTGGGCCCAAAAGCTGCCACAGGAATCCCTTTTGGTATATTTAAAACCTTGATTAGCTAAATATTTCTTCTTTTTAGCGCATTCATTCTTTCTCGGGCTAAATCTATGGCATAATATAGAATCCAATTTTCTTCTAGAAATAGTAGTAAATGAAGAGAATGCGACTTTTAATTAAAATTTGAGATGACAAATAAAAGCAAAATAGGTTGATAATTCTTTGGCTCATGGTTTATTCTGCTCAAGCGATAGGAGGTTAGTGATCTGACAACAATCCATTTGAGTATGTCTGTATAATCTCCCTGGTACGCATGGCAAGCTTTGAACTAATAGAAAATTGATTTTTGTTTGTATGTGTGGAATAGATGGTGTATTTTATAACACTCCAATGCTCCATAAGCTTCCATATAGACAGGCTGGCACTTGCTGTAGCTATGCTTAAAAGAAGGAAAATACTGAAGCCCCGCATCTAAATAAAAAAAAATAAAAAAATTACAGTTTAAATGTTGATGGTAAATTTGATGTGGTCACAGCAAATTGAAATGTCTGATTAAATTGCATCTTTGGTTAATACATTTTCTGAAATTTGCTGAAAGGAAATTTTGCTCAGCAAGTGCCAGTGCTGCACAGCTTGATGGCATAAATAAAGGCTATCTGATTGATGAAGAAGATAACTTGGATCAGAGCGTATGGATGGTTAATGCATTTCTACAGAATTGTTTCCAGCTCGCGTAAAAGCCATGAACTGCACAGGCTCAGCTGCATCAGACAACCTTGGCACAGATATTCTGGTCCTGCCTCTCTATTTTCATTTACAATTTCCACACATTGTCTTTTCTTTGCAGTTGATCTTTCACAATTTTAACAAGATTCTCAGGATTGTTCTTCTCTTCATTACTCTTGTATTATAGTCCTGATATGTCCTGTATGCCTCATTGGCCAACTTTCTTCCCCATATGCTGTTTTTTTGTTATCAACAACCACTGCTACATTATGCTTCCAGAGACAGCGTATGTCTCCTTTGTGTTTTATTGTTTAGCTACCGTATATAAAATTCTAACAAGGAATAATAATGTGTTATATTTAATGTGACACAAAACAATGTCCTTGTTCTCCAAATATAAAAGCAGAGCTCCGCCCAAAAGGGGAAGCTCCGCCTATCTGCCTTACCACCCCCTCTACTGCCACATTTGCCACCTTTTGGGGGGGAGCAGGTACCTGGTTTCGACAGGTACCTGCTCCTACTTCTGGCTCAGTTCTGAGTTCAGCCCCCTTCTCCTTCCCCACAGTTGGACCATTCGCAAAGTGCAGCACAATAGGAAACCAGCTGTGAAGCCAAAAATCTTTACTGATGGTTTCCTTTAGTCAAGATAAAAGAGAATCTGGGTAGCAGTGACTATAAAGCTGTAAGCAACAAACACATAAGGGTAACCACTTTCGGACCACACACCGTCGTTATACGTCGCTACTTTGAAGAGGAATACTGTTGTTATGACAGTAGCTAGCTGCCATAACCCTGGTATCCTCTTCAAAAGTGTGCGGCCTGGTTTCAGATAAAAGTGGTCTCTGGATTCACCACGAGATCACTTTTATCCGTGGTGGGAGAGGCCCCACCCTCCCACCGCTCTCCGGTGCCCTCCGCCGCGTCTGTGGCATGGAGACGAGTGAGGGGAAGATGGCTTCCATCCCTCCATACCACTGCAGGGTGTAAGCGACGTCAAAACGTCACTTATGCCCAATGCTCTTAAAGAGACATTTTATTTTTTAAATGACATCATTTTTTGTTTGTTATTGCATTTTTGTGTAAATATGAGACCTGAGGTATTTTTGACCCCAGATCTCATATTTAGGAGGACCTGTCATGCTTTTTTCTATTACAAGGGATGTTTACATTGGAGATTTTTAAAGCAGGTACAACTTTAAAGCAGGACATGTTCGGTATCAATTTACTCGGCGTAACATTATCTTTCACAATATAAAAAAAAACCATCAGGCTAACTTTACCGTTGTCTTATTTTTCATTTAAAAAGGTGTTTTTTTTTCTTGTAAAACCGCTGTGCAAATACAGTGTAACAAAAAGTATTGCAACAACCTCCATTTTATTCTCTAGGGTGTTATAAAAATTTGGGGGGTCTGAGTAATTTCCTAGCAACAAAAAAACTTTTAACTTATAAACACCAAATCTCAGAAAGAGGCTCAGTCCTTAGTGGGTAAGATCAAAACACTTAACTTTAATGCCGCACACACACGATCGGATTTTCGATCAGAAAAACCTTGGATGTTTTTTTCAACTGAATTCTGCTCAAGCTTGGCTTACATATACACGGTCAAACAAAAGTTCCCTGAACTTTCGTCCGCCAAAAACGCGGTGACGTACAAAACACTACGATGAGTCGAGAAAATGAAGTTCAATGCTTCCGAGCATGCGTCAAATTGTTTCCGATCATGCGTAGGAATTTTACGCATCAGAATTGCTACAGACGATCAGATTTTCCAATGAGAACCAGCTCTCAATCTTTTGTTGGCAGAAATTCCAACAGCAAAAGTCCTATGGAGCATACACACGGACGGACGGAATATCCGTTCAAAAGCTCACATCAGACTTTTGCTGTCGGAATTTCCGATCGTGTGTAAATTTTCCAAGGATGAGGGCTGCTTTCCAGAATTTAGACTGGGAGGGAATATTGGCATCAATGGACACAGAACAGAAATGGGAATTCTTCAAAGTGACTGTGTGTAAGCTCGCTGCAAAGTATATTCCCATGGGGAATAAGTTTAAAGGGCTAAATATAAAACCTATGTGGCTCACGGCCAAAGTTAAAATGGCTATAAATAATAAAAAAAGAGCCTTTAAAATATATAAAAATTAAGGAACGCTAGCATCGTTTAAATGTTACAAAAAATATAACAGAATATGTAAAAAGAATATCAAGGATGCAAAAATTCAAAACGAACGACGAACGAGTGCAAAAGATAGTAGGACAAACCCAAAAAAATCTTCATCCTTATTAATAGTAATAAGATCACGTCTGAGTACAGTATGTAGGCCCTTTATAAAATAATCTAGACTGGGTGACTGGGTACAAAGAGAAGGCAAATTTAGTAAATACTTTTTGTGTATACAATGGAGTATGGGGGAGCTCATGCCTATAATGGGGGTTGTAGTGACAAAGCCCCAAATGATCCACAATGGCTCAAAAGTGATATGGTCCAGAAATATTTAGATAGAATAAAGGTGGATAAAGCACCTTGGCCAGGTGGCATCCAACCACAGATCCTAAAAGAATTGAGCTCTGTCATTTCAAGGCCATTGTTTCAAATTTTTAGGGACTTGTTAATGACTGGGCCAATGTGGTGCCCATATTTAAAAAGGCATCAAAGTATTTGCCAAATATCTATATCTGTTAGTTTAACTTCTATAGTTGGAAAGATACTGGAGAGTTTAATAAAAAGACCACATAGACGAGATATTGCTGGAAAAAAATATTTTAAACAGACAACATGGATTCATGAAAGACAGAAGTTGTCAAACAAGCCTGATTTCATTTCCTGAAGAGGTAAGTAAAACAACCTTGAACAGAGGGCTGGCAGTGGACGTGGTATACTTGGATTTTGCAAAAGCGTTCAATACAGTTCCGCACACATGGCTCATGTGTAAGGTAAAGTCTACAGGATTGGAAATATTAGTTTGTAAATGGATAGAAAACTGGCTAAAAGACAGAATTCAGAGAGTAGTGGTTAATGATTCTTACTCTGAATGGTCTAAGGTTATCATTGGTTTTCCCCCCAAGGTTCAGTGCTGGGACCCTTACTTTTTAATATCTTTATAAATTATATTGGGTCTGGGATTAAAAGTACAATTTCTGTCTTTGCAGATGACACCAAGCTATGCAGGGGAATAACGTCCTTGCAGGATGTTGCCAATTTACAAGCCGACCTCAATGGTCTGTCTAAGTGGGCAACTAAGTGGCAAATAAGGTTTAATGTTGATAAATGTAACATTATGCACTTGGGAGCTAAGAATATGCATGCATCATACATACTAGGGGGAGTACAACTTGGGGAATCCGTAGTGGAAAAGGATCGGGGGGTTTTGGTAGATCACAAGCTCAATAATGGCATGCAATGCCAAGCTGCGGTTTCCAAAGCAAGCAAAGTCCTTTCTTGTATTAAGAGAGGTATGGACTGCAGAGAGATAGATATAATTTTGTCCCTGTACAAATCATTAGTAAGACCTCACCGGAAATATGCAGTTCAGTTTTGGGCACCATTTTGGGGACGTGCTACTAGCGCTGCGATCACCGTTGTTTACATGCAAATTTTATTCATTTTACTTGTAAGTGCATTTCCTTATTAAATATTTGTATACCAAGGATAATACACGATTGGAGGCTTTTGTCCTTCCCCCTCCTCTTTTTCCACTGTCATCTGAGATCTCAGGTACCTACCTTCCCACCGATCCGTGGTGGTGAACAAGACCATCCAGGGAGGTTTCCACACAGAGGATTATCCTACATGCCTGTTTTCACTTGCTGGAGGTGAGAGTTCTGGGAGACCAGACGCGCTGTGTGGTGGTGTTTTTCCTCACATCTCTCTGATCAGTGGACATCCTTTCACACTGTTTGCACCGCTATGGATTATTAGTGCACTTATTCAAGTTTTTGCACTTTCTTTGGACTTATTTTTGTCCCTGATATATATTTTTTGTGTTTGGCACTGTACACTTTTGTGCACTTTATATATCACCCATTGTGTATGTTATGATTTGTTTTTACAATTTGCGCTATCACCCACATTGAATTTAAGTTTTGGGCACCAGTTCTCAAAAAGGATATCAGGGAACTGGAGAAAGTGCAGAGAAGTGCAACCAAACTCATAAGAGACATGGAGGAGCTCAGCTATGAGGAAAGTTTAGAAGAACTAAATGTATTCACTCTTGAGAAGAGGAGAATAAGGGGGATATGATCAACATGTACAAATACATAAGTGGTCCATATAGTGAACTTGGTGTTGAGCTATTCACTTTAAGGTCATCACAGAGGACAAGGGGACACTTTTTACGTCTAGAGTAAAAAATAAAAAAACATAAAAAATACGGAAAGGTTTCTTCACATGGTCTTATCTCATGACCAAAAAAAGATTTGGGGGACACACCCTAAAAGATGTATTAAAGATGGTGCAGCCATACGACCAAACAATCAGAACTAAATGTTACAGTGCACAGATGCAAAAATGACATATAACTCCTGCAAGGCTATTTAAAACACCTGAACATTTTCCAAAAATATGATATTGCTATATGGTACTTAAGCCCACTTACTGGGTCAAAGTACCCCATTATCAGTGGGTCCTACGCTATCCATAGAATGGAAGATCCTGCTTTTCTGAACCATGAAGCTGTAAGTGGGCTTAAGCACCCTAGGCCGCGTACACACGATCAGTCCAAACCGATGAAAACAGACTGAAGTTCAGTTTTATTGGTCCAAACTGACTGTGTGTATGCCCCATCAGTCTGTTGTCCTTCAGTCCAAAAATTTAGAACTTGCTTTAAAATCGGACCGATGGACGCCTACCGATAGGTCAAAACCAATGGTTAGTACACAAAAGCATCGGTTCAAAACCCGCGCATTCTCAGAATCAAGTCGACGCATGCTTGGAAGCATTGAACTTTTTCTGCACGTCGTTGTGTTTTACGTCATTGCGTTCTGACACGATCGGTTTTTGAACTGATGGTGTGTACGCACATCAGACCATCAGACCATCAGTCTGTGAACCGATGAAAATGAACTTCAGTCCGTTTTCATCAGTTTGGACTGATCGTGTGTACAGGGCCTCATAGTCATATGGTGTCCCAAATGTTCAGGTGTTTTAAATAGCCTTGCAGGAGTTAAATGTCATTTTTTTGCATGTGTGCACTGTAATATTTTGTTCTGTTCTTATCTCATGATCAACACAATATTATTACTAGTAATAACACAAAACCCACGAGTGGCACCTCTTACCTTCACTTTGAAAGCTGCCACCACCCAACATGGATGAAGAATATCCCTAATGGGGGATATTCGGGAATGCAGCTCAGTACCACCCCCAGAGTGCAGTTCAGTACCACCCCCCACTGTCTCCCCTATTTGCTCACTGGCTGTGATTGACAGTAACAAGAGCCAATGGCTGCTGCTGCTGTCTCAGTCAACAAGGAGGATAATCAGAATCACAACCAAGCTTTGCTAGTGTTGCTCAGTTGGTACACACATTCCCCACATCATACCACCACCACTGAACCTTTTGACAAATGATAATATGAATCAGAGGGTTAAAAACATCCCCACCACATTTTTGCACAATTATCTGTAAATTCTAGAGACTGCAATGGACAGAAATCCCAGGAGGTCAACATTTTCACCACTTCTGGCAAACCAATCCCTCCATTGTCAAAGTGTCCTGGATCATGCATCTTCTCATCCAACGTTGCTTGGACTAAAACTTTTAACCATTTTTGTGAACTTTGTGCAGTGACTTTCATTATTATTATTATACAGGTTTTATATAGCGCCAACAGTTTACGCAGCTCTTTACAAAATAAAGGCAGACATTACAGTTACATTACAATTTGGTACAAGAGGAATCAGAGGGGCCTACTCATTAGAGCTTACAATCTAAAAAGGGAGGGTCAATTGATACTTTCAGGCACGATTTGCTGTTTTAATATTCCTTTTAACCACTTAAGGACCGCCTACTGCACATTTACGTCGGCAGAATGGCACGGCTGGGCACATCAACGTATATATACGTTGATTTTAGTACCCAGCCGTGGGTCGCGGGAGCTCCAGGACCGGGACCGCGGGATTCGCGGACCCGATCGCCGCTGGAGTGCGGCGATCCGTCCCTGGAGCGGAAGAACGGGGAGAGCCGTGTGTACACACGGCTTCCCCGTGCTTCTCTGTGGCCGCAGCATCGATCGCGTCATCCCTGTAATAGGGGGACGCGATCGATGACGTCACACCTACAGCCACACCCCCCTACAGTTGTAAACACACACATTAGGTCACACATTCCCTACAGCGCCACCTGTGGTTAACTCCCAAACTGCAACTGTCATTTCCACAGTAAACAATGCAATTTAAATGCATTTTTTGCTGTGAAAATGACAATTGTCCCAAAAATGTGTCAAAATTGTCCGAAGTGTCCGCCATATTGTCGCAGTCACGAAAAAAAACGCTGATCGCCGCTATTAGTAGTAAAAAAAAAAAAATTAATAAAAATGCAATAAAACTATCCCTTATTTTGTAAACGCTATAAATTTTGCGAAAACCAACCGATAAACGCTTATTGCGATTTTTTTAACCAAAAATACGTAGAAGAATACGTATCGGCCTAAACTGAGGAAAAAAAAGTTTTTTTATATATTTTTGGGGGATATTTATTATAGCAAAAAGTAAAAAATATTGCATTTTTTTTAAAATTGTCGCTCTATTTTTGTTAATAGCGCAAAAAATAAAAACCGCAGAGGTGATCAAATACCACCACAAGAAAGCTCTATTTGTGGGGAAAAAAGGACGCCAATTTTGTTTGGGAGCCACGTCGCACGACCGCACAATTTTCAGTTAAAACGAAGCAGTGCTGAATCGCAAAAAGGGGCAAGGTCCTTTACCTGCATTTTGGTCCGGGTCTTAAGTGGTTAAGTAACATTTGCCCAAAAAAGCCACTGAGTGTAAACCTTTCCTCAAAAAGTTTACACAATAATTAAATCAAAGATGTATGTTCTTACTGGGGGGTAACATAACAGGTTCACTGGGTAGCCCACCCTTTCTGCTTCTGATTCCTAATTTCCCACCATCATATTTGTCAACTCCGTCCAAAATCCCTATATAAGTATTTGGTGAGCTGTGTCCGAGCAAAGGACCCTACCCCATCCAGGTACCAAAACATGCATTGATGGATGAAGGTGATAGAGTCACGTGCTCCCCATGCCTAAAATAATTGGGTATTTTATGGTGGGGCTCCAGGGTTGAATTATTCAGAGGAAAAATCACGATTTTACTAAAGTTTAGCCATTGAAACAGTGTCATCTTCAGTGAGTGGAAAGTAAGTAGAAATCTGTACATTGACTATGACAGTGTAATGTACAGTGCAGAAGCTGTGCATTGCCAAACTTTACATTAACAATCCTGGCCATGAGGGTTATAAGCACTATACGTTTTTTTTTCTGTCCTGAAAATTCTAGTTTTTGACTGGGAGTGATGGAGACTCACACCTGCCAGGCTGGGCATTTTCAAACATAAGTAAATAGTTCAAAGGTGCCCCCAAGACTTCTCTTCTCCACCAATAATCCTGGGATTAATATATTGACTATGCTTATTGATAATTATTTTTTTCTAAAGCTTTACTGGTCAATGTGGCTGATTCATAAGTATTTGCACTCTAATTCTATCAGTTTATAAGCGTTAATATTTACTAAAATGTACTTATTTGAAAGCTAACTAAGTATTTAGGAACACAGTGGGGTAGATTTGCTAAAGCTAGAGTGTAAAATATGGTGCAGTTCTGCATAGAAACCAATCAGCATCTAGGTTTTATTGTCAAAGTTTAGCTAAACAAGCTGAAGTGAGAAGCTGATTGGCTACCATGCACAGCTGCACCAGATTCTGAATGCTCCAGGTTTAGCAAATTGTCCCCACATGTTTTTTGACCAGAAGAACATTGAGACATACAATAAGCTGACTATCTATTGTTTCATTAATTTATACTTTAAAGAGCCATTATGCTGCCCTAGCCTAACTAATCAAAGATACTATAGAACTTGTACAGCTATAGTTTGGGTAGAACAGCTAAAAGTTACATCCTTGCTGCATGATTACCACTTTAATATTGCTGATACTAAGGGATTGTTAAGATTAAAGGGGTTGTAAACCTTCGTGTTTTTTCACCTAATGCATCCTATGCGTCCAGCCCCCCCAGACTCCCTGTTTTACTTACCTGAGCCCTGAACTTCCATGGGCTCGATCCTGCATCACTCCCTCCATGGCTTCAAATCCAATGACGCGGGCGCTGGGGGGCATGGCCGAGTCATGGACTTGGTGGATTTGGACGCCGAGTGTATGACATGGGAACGTGCCCGCAAGGTAAACCCCTCGAGCCGCCATGGGACCCCAGAAGAGGATGATCGGGGTCACTCTAAACAGGAACCTTTGCAACCACTTTAAGTTACAATTTACTATATTCTTCTGTCAATTTTGGTGTTTTGCTGTCTTTAAAACAGAGTTGAGCAGCCTGAATGAATTCTGGAGCCTGACTTGGCTAAATCTTCTCAATGGTGGTTGTTTCAAAGCAAAGACTTTTAAAGATGACTCATTTCTAGAATACAGGAAAATTGTGAACAAATACTATTGTATCTTGGAACAATCATTTAATCAATTGTAAAGCTATAATAATACATTTACCAAATTAAAAAGCACAATAAAAATGTAAATGTGCAGACTGCATAATATATTCAGTTTTAGTTTATGTTCTTTCTTAAATCTGAAAACAAGGCGATCAGCTAATACACAGAATAAATAAATACACACACATATATACTGTGTATATATATATATATATATATATATATATATATATATATATATACACTGAGCAACATTATAAATGCAACACTTTTTATGTCTGCCCCTATTTATCATGAGCTGAACGCAAAGACATTTCACAAAACTTTTTCTATGTACACAAAAGGCCTATTTCTCTCAAATATTGTTTGCAAATCTGTCTAAATCTGTGTTAGTGAGCACTTCTTTTTTGCCAAGATAATCCTTCCACCTGAAAGGTGTGGCTTATCTAGATGCTGATAAGACAGCATGATTATTGCACAGGTGTGCCTTAGGCTGGCCATTATAAAAGGCCACTCTAAAACTTTTACTGTATAGAGGTGGTGGGGGGTCCGAAAACCAGTCAGTATCTGGTAATTTGCCTCACGCAGTGCAGCACCTCTCCTTTGAGAGGTGCTGTGCTGAGTTGATCAGGTTGTTGATTGTGTCCTGTGGAATGTTGGTCCATTCCTCTTCAATGGCTGTGCAAAGTTGCTGGACATTGGCAGAAACTGGAAACACGCTGTCGTATACCCCAATCCAGAGCATCCCAACAATGCTCAATGGGTGACATGTCCTGTGAGTATGCTGGCCATGCAAGAACTGTGATGTTTTCAGCTTCCAGGAATTGTGTACAGATCCTTGCAACATGGGGCCGTGCATTATCATGCTGCAACATGAGGTGATGGTCGTGGATGAATGGCACAACAATGGGTCTCAGGATCTAGTCACAGTATCTCTGTGCATTTAAAATGCCATAAATAAAATGCATCTGTGTTTGTTGTCCATAGCATCCGCCTGCCCATACCATAACCCCACGGCCACCATGGGCCACTCGATCCACAACGTTGACATCAGCAAACCGCTCACCTCCACAATGACATACATGCTGTGTGCCACCTGCCCTGTACAATGAAACCACCGGGATTCATCCTTGAAGAGAACACCTCTCCAAAGTGCCAGAGGCCATTGAATGTGAGCAATTGCCCACGCAAGTCAGTTATGGTGACAAACTGAAGTCAGGTTGAGACCCCAATGAGGACGATGAGCATGCAGATGAGCTTCCCTGAGATCGTTTCTGACAGTTTGTGCAGAAATTCTTTTCTTACACAAATCGTTTGTGCAGTAGCATTCGGGTAGCTGTTCTCAGACGATCTGGAGGTGAAGATGCTTAAACGTCTTTGGAGATTGCTTATGGTAGAGGAATTCAAATTCAATTCAAGGGCAATAGCTCTAGTGGACATTCCTGTAGTCAGCATGCCAATTGCACGGTCCCTCAAAACTTGCGACATCTGTGGCATTGTGCTGTGTGGGAAAAAAAACCTGCCAATTTTAGAGTGGCCTTTTATTGTGGCCAGCCTAAGGTACACCTGTGCAAAAATCATGCTGTCTAATCAGCATCTAAATATGCCACACCTGTGAGGTGGATGGATTATCTCGACAAAGGAGAGGTGCTCACTAACACAGATTTAGACAGATTTGTGAATAATATTTGAGAGAAATGGACCTTTTGTGTACAGAGAAAAGGTTATAGATCTTTGCTTTCAGCTCATGATAAATAGGGGCAAACACAAAAGTGTAATATTTTTTCTCAGTGTACATAGAGTATCTCACCATCAGTGCCGCCTATCAGTGCCCATCAGTGTCCATCAGTGCTGTCTATCAGTGCCACCCATAAGTACCCATCAGGGCATTCTTTCAGTGCCCATCAGTGTCGCCTATGAGTGTCCATCAGCTGCGCCTATCAATGGCCATCAGTGCCTCATATCTGTGCCCATCATCAGTGCCCATCAGTGCCACCTCATTGGTGCCACCTCATTGGTGCCGCCTTATCAGTGCCCATCAGTGAAGGAGAAAACTTATTTATTTAACTCATTTTATAACAAAACACAAAGACAACATTTTTTTTTTTTAAGATGTTCTGTCTTTTTTTTCCATTTAGCAATGAATAAAAACCACATATGTGATCAAATACCACCAAAAGAAAGCTCTATTTGTGGGAACAAAATGATAAAAATAAAGTTTGGGTACAGTGTAGCATGACCGCGCAATTTTCATTTAAAAAGTGACAGCACTGAAAGCTAAAAATTGGCCTGGGCAGGAAGGTGTGAAAGTGCCTGGTATTGAAGTAGTTAACCATTCTTCCAGAAGCGCATTTGTGAGCTAAGGCACTAATGTTGGACAAGAAAGCCTGGCTTGCAGTCTCTGCTCTAATTCATCCCAATGGTGTTCTGTCAGGCCAGTCAAGTTCATCCACCCCAAACTCGCTCATCCGTGTCTTTATATTTATATTACTTTGTGCCTTAATAATTCTCTTCACTGGAACTAAGGGGCCAGGCCCAACCCCTGAAAAACAGCCCCACACCATAATCCATCATCCACCAAATGAGTTGGACCAGTGCACAAAGCAAGGTCCATAAAGACATGGATGAGCAAGTTTTTTTTTTTTTCTTAGTATTTTTTTTTTCTAGTCCATGTCCACTTGTGGAGCTTTCCCTTCACTTCCTATTCCAGGGGGGGGGGGGGGAGGGGGGGGGTCATCCTGACCAATATGAAAGATGAATATTCTCAGCAGCAATATAGCCTGATAGGGAATTACTGATTGACTACTCTAAAATAATATAAAAGATTATATCGATTCTGATATAAAAGAGCTTTAAGAATTCATTATTTTCATAAAGATAATCATATTCAAATACATTGTATAAAAAACTAAAAAGATTAGGGGTTGCAGTTTTACTGTTTTAGATACATAATAATATTGCACGACAGGTATTTAAAGGGGAGTTCCACCCACAATTTCACTTTTTAAATATAAATACCCCTGTAATACACAAGCTTAATGTATTCTAGTAAAGTTAGTCTGTAAACTAAGGTCTGTTTTGTTAGGTTGTTACAGCATTTAGCATTTCGTTTATAATCTAGAAATAGAACGTGGCCATCTTAAGTGTGGGCATCATGAAGCCAGACTGTATGACTTCCTGGATTTCAGCTTTGCATATCTCGCACATGATCAGTGCTGCACAAGCAATGTAATAGGTTTCAGTCAGGTTTGCAAGGACTACTGGGAAACATAATGCCTATCCCAGAAACCCTTGCAAATAGCCACGTGACTTAATAGCCTAGGCTAATAAGGAGGAGGAAGTAATGAAGGACTACAAAATAAAGGTATTTACAAGCAACAAAATAAATAAAAATTGTCCATTCTGAACACTATGAGATTAGGGCATGCAGCACAGACAAACATAAAAAAAATGGGTGGAACTCCACTTTAACATTGCATATTACAAATGTAAATATATATATATATATATATATATATATATATATATATATATATATATATATATATATATATATATTTTAAGGTAATAGTAATGAAAAAATTATTTAGTTAATAAAAATGCAGACTTTGATAATTTTCGGGATTCAGCATTTGAGTTATCTTGTAGCTTTGAAGTAAAATACGAAGGTCTTCGATGTGCAATTATGTCTCTCCACTGGGATCACATAGCTGATGACAAGGTTATAAAGTCACTTTGCTTTGCTGAGTTGGCACATTCATTAAAAGGAATGTGGACAGCTCTGGAGGCTTCTGAAGTGTGTGGATGATTTTTATCATATGTTAACACAGATTTAGATGCTGACGTGTTTGACATGGAGTAATAATGGAATCAGGAAAAGATTATGCCTTAATGGCAGGTTACAGTAAATAATGCACTTGATATGTTACTATACGTGTGGGTGTGCTACTTGCAAAACATATCTGAATATCCAAAAACCTAATAAAAAATGAAAAAATATTTTAATAGAATGCTAATAGTTGTCATTAAATAGATTCATTGTGCAACCTTTTTTGCCTCATGTGCTGAAGTTGGCTATTAGCTGGCTTTTCTAATGTTTCATTATAAAACTACAACTGCTATTGAACTATGGAACAAATATCTCACACCCTAGAAAAATCTATATTAAAAGTTTTAATATGGTATATCGCATACACATTACAAACCGACAATACAACACAATGTTGAGAGTAAACTAACATGATATAAACTAATATAAATTGAACCAACAAAAATAGATAACATGTTGGTGTAACTATTGTTAATAAGCATAGCTGCTGGCAACCAATAGTAAAACAAACTAAATAAACATTTATATCATATATGTTGCCACGCTAACATAATGAAAATAAAGTCCATATCAAAATGAAATCTGCAAAGGTAGATAAAATATATGAAATAATCCAAATCCAATATGTGTCTTGAGAAAAACACCACTGATATTGTGCAAAAGCCATGCCATTCCATAAATGGAGTCACCACGTGAGCAATCACCATCATGTGTAAGAAATGCACTCTTACCAGACTGAAATGACCCCACTACAGAGTCGGATTCACATGTATAAACACGTGGTTCCAATGTGTCAGGCTGGCTTTCTCTCCAAAATTAGTAGTGACAATGGTGACCATATATCCACATGTAATCAAAGCAAGGAAAGCCAAATAGTGTAAATCGGCTAAAAACTTTATTGTAATCACATGATATACATTATACTCACATGATAAAAACCTAATGGGTAAGCGCATAAAAAGTCACAAATTCAAGCTGTACAGCAAAGATTCCAAATCCAGAACCAGTGTCACATGTGTAGGCTCAGTCCAACATGCTTCATCCCATAGGACATCATCTGGGGCATCCACGCCATGCAGTCCCCCACGCTTATTTATAATGTATTCAGCAAAGGGAGTGACCCAATTCTTAATTACCTAATTTTGTAATAAGGAATGGGGTCACCTCCCTTGTATGTGTGTATATATATATATATATATATATATATATATATATATATTGTAGGATTGGGGGATCAGACTCCAATGGTAGGTGCGTTTTTCAGTGAGTAGACCATTCCAGAACTGAGTTTTTAAGGGCCTGGTAGCCCACTTTTATTTAAAAGCATCAAAGTTCATAGATACAAAAGCAGCCCTCGCAGGGGAGTTCCAACATTCCTGTATCTTGCAAAAAAAAAATCCACAGTAGCACACAGCATCTGGTCGCACACAGCGTTTGATCTTCTTGAAGCACACAGCTTCTAGCTGCCCCAACAGTAATGACCTCTGCCTCCTGTAGAGAGACACATCCACTCTGTCTTCTGTTACAGAGGTTTGGGAGTCACCCTACTCCTAGCACAGACCTCCTGTCTGTGGGCTGGGGCCCTGAATGCTGTTCAGGTCAGAACTATATACCTGGACACACATCTGTCCAATTAGTGTGTCTTTCTCTCCTGAATCTGGCGAAAACAGCCATTTCTCACACAGCACAGGGTCCCATCCTCACATACCACCGCTCTTGTTTCGAACCGGCGGGAGGAACACATAGACCCATCATCAGAAATGGGACACCTCTGTGCAAGCTATTGTGCAAGCTATTGGTGCCTTCGCTGTGGTGCCTTTGTGCCACTTATCCGCAGCAGGAGTCCTAATCTGCCCAACCTTTTCTCTAAAGGGGTACTCCACCCACATCTTCTTCCGGGTGTGCTTCCACCAGCACTTCTTCCTGAACCATGGGGTACCACTAATTTCTCTACCCCTTCTACCTTCTGGCCTCAGGATCCTTCTTTTCCCTCCCACAGACCTACTCTCCTGGGACTGTTGGGGACCCACTTTCATGGTATCTGTCAGGGACTGACTGATCTCACTACCTGACTCAACATGAACCAACAACATTTGTTTCTCCGGTTCACTAACCCCCATGTGGTTACCTTTGGTAACCAAACCATCTGAGATCAACACCACACCCTTCTGTGTAACCTCACTAACAATGTTCCACAATAGGTTACTCAACTTAAAATTGTCATTGGGACCTCTGGTCCCCTTGTTTGCTAGGACAGTGTTTATGGAGGGACCACCTACAGGCAAGCAGTTACTCCCTATGGGACAGTCCCGCCATTTCACATCACCCCCTGTTGTCCAACACTCCAAAAGCAATTGTCCTACCAACGCACATTTTCCCACACCAATCTCTTTAACCATTTCCGTGACCATTGGTACCTCAATCAATAGCTCAGAATTGTCTGACAGTGCTCTACCGTGCTTCCCATACACTTTTCCATTACAGTTACCACTAATGTTATTTCCTGTCAAAGTGTCTCCGGGTACCACAAACTGCACCTCTTTGCGAGAGATGGACTGAATTCCCACTACTGCCATGTCCATTCCGAGCCCTTCCTTTACATGAGGTCTAGAGGGTGCGACAGTATGCACGCCATGTACCAACCACTGCTCAGCCGTACCTCGCACCGTACCAGTAGGAACGCCAGGGCCGATCCTACCTGGGGTGCAGAGGGTGCAGTGCACCCAGGCGCCACAGAGCTGGGGGCGCTGAAGTGCCAGAGTGCTTCCCTCAAATCCCTCTCCTTGTTCGTGTAGCGCGGCGCCGGCGGCTCTCCCCGCCGCCGCCGCCGCGTGTGTAATATATGGCTGTCAGTGCCCCCCCTTCCTCCTCCTGTTAGAAGAATCCGGAGAACGGAGCGGCTGGCTGTGGGGGCTGTCTATCATGCCGGACATTCTTCTCCTCTGTGTCATTAGAGGACTCCTGTCCAGGGCCGATCCTACCCGGGGTGCAGAGGGTGCAGTGCACCCAAGCGCCACAGAGCTGGGGGCGCTGAAGTGCCAGAGTGCTTCCCTCAAATCCCTCTCCTTGTTCGTGTAGCGCGGCGCCGGCGGCTCTCCCCGCCGCCGCCGCCGCCGCGTGTGTAATATATGGCTGTCAGTGCCCCCCCCCCTTCCTCCTCCTGTTAGAAGAATCCGGAGAACGGAGCGGCTGGCTGTGGGGGCGGTCTATCATGCCGGACATTCTTCTCCTCTGTGTCATTAGAGGACTCCTGTCTGCAGCGATCTGTGATCCACCCGGGCGGCGCGGCTGCACACTGTCCCCTCCTCTGCAGCTGCCGCCCGGGTGGATCACAGATCGCCGCAGACAGGAGTCCTCTTATGACACAGAGAGGAGCATGTGTTTTTATGTACTGTAATGGAGAGGAGGGGTTTGTCCTGGGGGGGGGGGTCTATAGTAATGTAGGGGGCGTTTTTTCCCTGGGGGGAGTCTGTACTAATGGGGGGGTTTGTCCCTGGGGTCTGCACTAATGAGGGGGGGTTGTCCCAGGGGGTCTGTACTAATGGGGGGAATTTGTACTAATGGAGGGGTTTGTCCTAGGGGTCTGTACTAATGGGGGGTTTGTCCTGGGGGTCTGTACTAATGGGGGGGTTATCCTGGGTGGGTCTGCACTAATGGGGGGGTTTGTCCTGGGGGTCTGTACTAATGGGGGGTTTGTCCTGGGTGGATCTGCACTAATGGGGTGGTTGGTCCTGAGGGGGGGTCTGTACTAATGGGGGGAGTCTGTACTAATGGGGGGCTTGTCCTGGGGATATGCACTAATGGGGGGGTTTATCCTGGGTGGTCAATACTAATGGGGGGTTTATCCTGGGGGGGGTCTGTACTAATGGGGGGTTTACCCTTGGGGGTCTGTACTAATGGGGGGGTTTGTTCTGGGGGGTCTGCATTAATGGGGTGGTTTGTCCTGGGGGGGTCTGTACTAATGGGGAGGCTTGTCCTGGGCGTATACACTAATGGGGGGGTTTATCCTGGGGGGTCGGTACTAATTGGGGGGTTTGTTCTGGGGGGGTCTGCACTAATGGGGGGGTTTGTTCTGGGGTCTGTTCTAATAGGGGGTTTGTCCTGGTTGGGTCTGTACTAATGGAGGGGGGTTGTCGGGGGGGGGGGTCTGCACTAATGGGGGGAATATGTACTAATGGAGGGGTTTGTCCTGGGGGTCTGTACTAATGGGGGATTGTCCTGGGGGTCTGTACTAATGGGGGGGTTGTCCTGGGTGGGTCTGCACTAATGGGGGGGGTTTGTCCTGGGGGTCTGTACTAATGGGGGGTTTGTCCTGGGTGGGTCTGCACTAATGGGGTGGTTGGTCCTGAGGGGGGGTCTGTACTAATGGGAGGAGTCTACTAATGGGGGGCTTGTCCTGGGGATATGCACTAATGGGGGGGTTTATCCTGGGTGGTCAATACTAATGGGGGGGTTTGTTCTGGGGGATCTGCATTAATGGGGTGGTTTGTCCTGGGGGGGGTCTGTACTAATGGGGGGGCTTGTCCTGGGCATATGCACTAATGGGGGGGTTTATCCTGGGGTGTCGGTACTAATTGGGGGGTTTGTTCAGGGAGGGTCTGCACTAATGGGGGGGTTTGTTCTGGGGTCTGTTCTAATGGGGGGGTTTGTCCTGGTTGGGTTTGTATTAATGGAGGGGGGTTGTCGGGGGGGTCTGCACTAATGGGGGGGGTGGTTTGTCCTGAGGGGGGTCTGTACTAATGGAGGGGGTCTGTACTAATGGGGGTTGTTTTGTCCTGGGGGTCTGTACTAATTGAAGGGGATGGTTTGTCCTGGGGGGTCTGTACTAATGGGGGGGTGGTTTGTCCTGGGGGGTCTGTACTGATGGAGGGGGTTTAGACTTAGTTAGGAGTCTGCACTGACGGAGGGGGTCTATACTTAGTGGAGGGGGTCTGTACTGAGGGGCAACTATAGGTGGAGGAAGGGGGTGACACCATGTTTTACCTCAACGGGTGACAACAAGCCTAGTGATGCCACTGCAGCTGCCGGCTATTTATTCCTCCTTCCACACCCTCTCCTCCTTCTCTTTACGCGCAATGGGAAATGCACCCAGGACTCTAGAGGGAGAGGACAGTGTTGAGAGAACACCATCAGAGAGAGAACCCCGCAGCCCACACAGCCTAGTGCCATCCCTGGAGGAGAAAGGAATGGAGTCATTGCCAGAATACAGATCTGGGCTCTACCCAGCGGAGTATCCATGGGCAATTCAGAGTGAGCTGACTCCTGATCAGAAGAACTGTTGTTGCTGTATCGCTGGGTCAGGTGAGAGCCGATCGGCCATTATCTACTTATGCCAATAGGAACTGCAGTCTCTGACCATCTCCTGTATTATATCTGCAGTCTCTGACCATCTCCTGTATTATATCTGCAGTCTCTGACCATCTCCTGTATTATATCTGCAGTCTCTGACCATCTACTGTATTATATCTGCAGTCTCTGACTGTCTCCTGTATTATTTCTCCAGTCACTGACTGTCTCCTGTAATATGTCTACACTCTCTGACCATCTCCTGTACTATAATTGCAGTCTCTGACCATCTCCTGTACTATGTTTTGGGACACTTTCTAACAGTATCAGAGAGGTTCCCCTCTAGGTCTCATTAGTGTACACTCTTCCAGTATTTTCTTTATTGTTAAAAGATCATGAGAGGATCCCAGGGCAACAAATACTTCTTAGGCCTCGTACACACAATCGGACATATCCGATGAAAACGGTCCGCGGACCATTTCCATCGGATATGTCCGATCGGGAGTTTGATCACACACCATCGGATCAAAATTCCCCGCGGTGACGCGGCGGTGACGTTTGCCGCCACGTTCACGCCACGTCACCGCACCAGGAAGTTAAACACTTCCGCGCATGCGCCGAATCCATTCGGCGGCGGCGCGGCGGCGGGGTGGGGCACGACATGTCTGCTGGTAAGTGTACTAACCAGCAGACATGTCGGGCGGACAGATTCCACCGGATGGATTTCAAAGCATGCTTTGAAATCTGTCGGGTGGAGAAATCTGTCCGCTAGCCCATACACACGAGCGGAGATGTCTGCTGAAACGGTCCATCGGACCGTTTTCAGCGGACATATCCCCTCGTGTGTACGAGGCCCTAGAGGAGCATCTCTGTGTTTGAGTCATTGCCATAGAAACATTTGTAAAGGGGAGGAGTTGGTAAGATGACCACGCCCCCTTTGTGGGGGCGCCAGAATAATTTCTGCACCCAGGCGCCTGTGACCCTAGGATCGGCCCTGAGGAACGCACTCCATCACATAAGCACACGGAGAGACTTCCACTATGTTTATTATTTCTAACAATTCTCCTGAGTGCCTTCTGCACACAACCGCCGCTGGAAGCACAAAATTAACCAACAGTACAGCAACCAATTTTCATCAACATTGCTTAACAACACCGTTATCACCTGTGTCCACCGACTGGTACTACGCAATACCACGTCACTCCTCTGCTGTGGATACATGCAGGCGCACATCGGAAAGGTTTTCACCAATTGCAACAATATCTCAGTTATTTTTAGACATGCCACATCTAAACAGAACTCTAGGAACTTTTCCTTTACTATGTGGAGGGGCTCATTTGCTAAAGCGTGAGAGGCTGAGTCATTTAACCACTTTAGCCCCGGACCATATTGCTGTCCAAAGACCAGAGCACTTTTTGTGATTCGGCACTGCGTCGCTTTAACTGACAATTGCACGGTCGTGCGACGTGGCTCCCAAACAAAATTGGCGTCCTTTTTTTTCCCACAAATAGAGCTTTCTTTTGGTGGTATTTTATCATCTTTGCGGTTTTTATTTTTTGCGCTATAAACAAAAATAGAGCGACTATTTTGAAAAAAATTCAATATTTTTTACATTTTGCTATAATAAATATCCCCAAAAAAGATATAAAAAAACATATTTTTTCCTCAGTTTAGGCCGATACGTATTCTTCTACATATTTTTCGTAAAAAAAAAAATCGCAATTAGCGTTTATTGATTGTTTAGCGCAAAATTTATAGTGTTTACAAAAAAGGGGGTAGTTTTATGGCATTTTTATTAATATTTTTTTTTTACTAGTAATGGCGGCGATCAGGGTTTTTTTTTCGGTACTGCGATATTATGGCGGACACATTGGACACTTTTGACACATTTTTGGGACCATTGGCATTTTTATAGCGATCAATGCTATACAAATGCATTGAATTACTATAAAAATGCCATTGGCAGTGAAGGGGTTAACACTAGGGGGCAGGGAAGGGGTTAAGTGTGTTTCTGGGTGTGTTCTAACTGTATGGGGGGGTGTACTCACTAGGGCAGGGGTCCTCAAACTATGGCCCTCCAGTTGTTCAGGAACTACATTTCCCATCATGCTCAGTCATGTCTGTGAATGTCAGAGTTTCACAATGCCTCATGGGATTTGTAGTTCCGCAACAGCTGGAGGGCCGTAGTTTGAGGATGCCTGCACTAGGGGAAATCACTGATCTTCTGTTCATACATTGTAGCTCTACGTCCCGAGAGGACGTAGAGCTACGTGCTCCCGCGAGACCGCGCCACCGTCCCGCAGTAATATGACAGTGGGCGGTCGGGAACAAGTTAAAGAGACCACTGACAAAATTTGCGGCTTCCCCTGAGCACTGCAAATCGCATGTGTCACACTCATCCTCTTACTTTCAGCAACACTGTGCGATTCCAAATCGCTATCCATTACCCCATCATCCTAAAGCTCAACATTCCTAATCCCTTTTGCTGTGGACAAAACCTCTGCTATGCATGTGCCCCCTTCAGATCCTTCCAACGAGAGAGGGTTAACTTCTGCAAAAGCCAACGCACCCGTGTCTACTGGCCCTGCAGTCTCTCCCTTTAGCACAGCAGAAATTGTGTCCACTTCACTGTTATCCACTGCAAACACATTTTTAAACATAACAGGCTGCAATAACATAACTTCACCACTTTGCTCAGGTGGCGCTTCATTAAACTCATGAGAACTTTTTCTGCCAGCAGTGACAGACCGTAGTAACCCATTATCACTACAAACAATTTTAAACATTTGAGATGTACCATATTTCTCATCAGCAAGGTCAAGTACCCTCTTATCCATCAAAGTGGCACCACAGTTGTCCGCGGCAAGCCTCTGACTCCAACACACAGAGCTCCCTGGAGGTTTCTAAGGACACCTCTGCAGCCTTACATACTTTTGCTAAAGGAAATCGCATATCCTGCTTAGCGATCACCCCTACCTCATTAAGCATCACATCACCATAAGTACATTTATCATCAACATCAGCATTCATAAACATAGCAGTTTTATAATCTCGATCAGATTGACTTTTGTCAGAAGGCATGGCACCCTGCATGCGACTCAGCAAATCACCCTTCTTCTCTAAAGGAATTATTTTGCCCACTAGGGCGGCTTCACAGTTGTCCTGGGAAACCACTTGCCTTACCAATACAGGCTCCTTGGCGGTTTCCCTCGACAACTCCGCAGTAGCTGTCTCTATCACTAGAGAACATGACACACCAACTGTTTTGGTCACCCCTAACCCATCTCTCTCAACATTCTGCTGGACTACCTTAGGTGCACCCATAGTCCATATGTCCATTTCAGATCTTGACCTTGCTGCAAGCAGGGCTTTAACCTGTGTCTCCCCATTGATCTGGGTAGCACAGTGCAGCAAGTCAATCTTTACAACTTCTGCAGATCTCCTCACCGGACACACTGCTACTTCACTTGGATCACATATTGCAACAGTCTTACCACATCTTGAAGCCGGTAACTCGGTCTTCACTTGAGGGCGTTGTCTCTCAGTTGCATATTCACTGGTGAACTCCCCTGGTGGCCACAGGATGAAATTACAGCAGGCATCTCCCACTGTTTAGCACCCCCTGCAGACACAACAGAAGCCTTCTTGTTGCCAGGGGTGACTGCAAACATATCTGAAAAGGAAACTTGGCCTGCCGACAAAGAGTTTTGCTCAGCAACATCACTTTCAACTGCACCCCAGAATCTAGGGCAAGAAAATATGCCGTGCCCCAGCTGACCACATTCCAGGCATGGTATTTGGCGACTTTCTCCTGTTTCTAAGGGAGATGACACTCTCCCAACATGCAAAATTTCACTTGCATCTGACACCTTTTCTCCGGGTTGCCAACGGAAATGGTGCTCTCCCAGCTGCACATTGCTGTCTCTCCGACACACGCAGACTTCTCTCTCCATGAAGCGCCGTTGCTTTAAACTTGCCAGGACTCCCTGTAGGCAATATCTTGGTCTTGCGGTCCATTGACCTGACATCATAGGCATTGCTATAGGCAACTGCACCCATCTGCTCACTCTTTACATTTTTCACATTGATAGCTGGCCGGCCTGCACCAGCGTTGCTAGGGGCAACAGCATGCACTTCCCCTTTAACTTGGTTCAATGCAGCCAAGAGCTTTTTGCATGAGTCTGGGGCTTGTTCTGTCGGTAACAACCCCTCCAGCCATAATATTCTGTCTCTCATTTCAGCAAGCCTTGCTTTCTGTTTGCGATTTGACCTTCCCATCGCTGCAAACAGGGCAATGGTTTATCACACAGTTCTTTTTTAACACAGGAAAATGTTGGTGTACTGTCTCCAAGACTTACAAACAGCACACTTTCATACGCAGACTTCACTCTCTGCGATTCCACTTGAATCATCCATTCCCTGTGCGTTCCCAAATGGATATGTCTTTTAAGAGCTCACTTGCACAGGTATACCACCTGTATGCAAACACAGTCCATTAATTGAACTCCTGTGAAATGCAGTTCTCCTGACTGCCACACACAGCTACCAGAAGTTCACAACAGAAAACTTTTAACTTCCAGTTCATATTGGCTGTTCATCATAGCATTGCTGCCAAAAACACACGCTTGCTTTCTACTCACTGTTTTGTTGGTATGCGGATCTGTAACTCTTCCAAAATGCCCGACGCAATACCTCCACCATATGTAGGATTGGGGGATCAGACTACAATGGTAGGTGCGTTTTTTCAGTGAGTAGACCATTCCAGAACTGAGTTTTTTAAGGGCCTGGTAGCCCACTTTTATTTAAAAGCATCAACGTTCATAGATACAAAAGCAGCCCTCACAGGGGGGTTCCAACATTCCTGTATCTTGCAAAAAAATCCACAGTGGCACACAGCATCTGGTTCGCACACAGCGACTTGTCCACACACAGCGTTTGATCTTCTTGAAGCACACAGCTTCTAGCTGCCCCAACAGTAATGACCTCTGCCTCCTGCAGAGAGACGCATCCACTCGGTCTTCTCTCACAGGGGTTTGGAAGTCACCTGACTCCTAGCACAGACCTCCTGTCTGTGGGGTGGGGTCCTGAATGCTGTTCAGGTCAGAACTATATACCTGGACACACAGCTGTCCAATTAGTATGTCTTTCTCTCCTAAACTGGCGTAAACTAGCCATTTCTCACACAGCACAAAAAGAACAAAGAAAGCGGCGCCCTCTAAGCGTAGTATTACACTTATTAGGAATGAATAAACAAATGAATTCATATGAGATGGGTACTCACAAACGGCTGTTACACGGCTTCCTTGTCGTTCCCTGGTCCAGCAGCGTCGGATGACCATCCAGGGACTCTCACATAGGTTGTGACTTGTATGTGCCGGAGGAATCACCTGCTGAGTGCTTCTCCTTGCAAAGAGAATTACTACCATCCTACCATCACTTCCAGCGGACCTCATCTATCCAGGATCCCATACACAGATGACTTTGTATTGATACGCCCCAAAATTATGCATGTTTGTGAGTACCCATCTCATATGAATTAATTTGTTTATTCATTCCTAATAAATGTAATACTACGCTTAGAGGGCGCCGCTTTCTTTGTTCTTTTTATGCTTTCAGATTTGCTTCTTCTCAACAAGCTGGCAGCCCCCTCAGCATCAGTTTTATTTTTCTCTATGACCATATAAACGTGATCCTTTTGGACTGAACTATTTTATATGAACAATCTGTTCTAATCCTGGAACTTGTTATCCCTCCACACGCCTACACCTGTTCTTTTATATGCAGGCATTTTGTTTATTTATTTACTTGTGAGTGTATATAGAAGACTTCCCAATTTAGTATCGTAGTATCCTTACTCTTTCCAAAGAGCGCTTGATTTCTATGTTTGTGTTTGTAATATCTCACACAGCACAGGGTCCCATCCTTACAATATATATAGGGGTCAATTCACAAAGAGAAACGTTATTTGTTTTCTTCAGGTGTTAAATTAGCACTCCTTATTTAACGCTAGCAAACATGGTATTCACGAAAGCTATAATCGTTATTTAACACAGTCGTTATGGTTTTCAACTGACTCTTTATCCAAACGTTATTCTAACTACTCAGACGTTATTATTAAGATTCGGGACGTTAAAATAACTCTTAAGATCGTTAAATAATGCTGGAGAGATGCATTCTGGGAGCAGAAGGGGAGGAGAACAGCTGCATGTGGAAAAGAGCAGATACAGAGAGAGAGAGAGAGGGAGAGACACAAGCAATACACATGGAGATTGAGCATGTGATGTGCATAACTTCTAGTGTGTGCTTTTCTAAAGTCATGTGTATTTCCTCATACAGAGAATAAATCATGGGAGATGATAATCGGAATTTAGCTATCACCTGGGTTTCAGAAAAGTCATCCAAAATAGTATGTGAACGGAATACACATTTATAAATCTGAACAACATTCTAACATGTTCTTCTTCGCCTCTGGATAATTTTAAGTTCAAATAGAGCACGGTTCTAGCTTGCCCAACACTACACTACACTACAAAAATCGCCAAAAGCTTCCTCTAACAACAAAATATCGCCTGGGAAATGTCATAACGACACCCTGAGGGAGGTGTTAATTTAACGATTGCTTAACGATTGATAACTGTCCAAAAAATCTTTGTGAATTGCACTTCTGTACATATTTAACGATTTGAATCTTTAAAATAACGTTTTGAATCTTTAAAATAACGATTTGACTCTTTAATACGGATCCACACCTTAAAATATCGTTTCTGTGTAGGGAAACGTTATTTGATGATTTTTCAAAGCGTTAAATCGTTTAGTGAATTGAACTAGCTTCAATAACGTGCAAAATCGTTAAAATAACACTCGCAATCTGAAAATAAAGCTTTGTGAATTGACCCCATAGTCACTATTGTCTACTAATCTTGAATAGAAGGACAGCCTGACATTTTGGAACTAATGGGTGTGAATTGGATGTTCCTGTTGGTAGTGTTTATTACAGGCAAATCAGACTCTGTAGTGGGGTCAGAGTGCATTTCTTATACATGGTGATGGCTCACATGGTGACGATGTTTATGGAATAGCATGACCTCTGCACATTATCAGTGGTGTTTTCCTCAAGACACATATTGGATTTGGACTATTTCATATATTTAATTTATCTTTATCAGATTTCATTTTGATATGGGTGTGTGTTTTTAGCATTTTTTTTTCACTATGTTAGCGTGGCAACATATATGATATATATGATATAAATTGAAAGGTAGAATAAATTACATATTCAATGCACTCGCAGTACGTACTATAATAAACAGAATCCAAATAAAGTCCCCAATAAATAGGTTGACATGGCCACTAAAGGGATAGTGGAGATCCACTACTATAAAATTAAGCAAATAGAGCCTCAGTGACCACAACCTATGCTCTGTAGATTGGAGTCAAGGGTGAGTCCACAGATAATGGGTGGAGGTTCTCAAAAGGGGTTAGTTAGAATCTGTAACTCCTAGGGACATCAGGTGCCAGGGCGTAGGATTAAAAAACTGCAACTTTAATTGAAAACGATAATCCACACTTACATCAGGGTCAGAGATGCGCAGCTCAGAACTCAGAGGGAGATGGTACATGCACAGTGAATGGAACACAGAGCCACTGGATCTTCATTCACTATGCCACAGAACAGAGAGCTCGATCCTCCAAAGCAAACTATCGATGGCATCTTACAGAAATCCTCTACACTCACAACAGCACTGGTTTTGCAATGTGGGCAGGCACTATGCATTTCAGTGGCTCCATCCCCTTTGCCAAGTTGCCCAATAGTAAACAGAACTGGCAGGACTTGAGACTGAGGAAGAATTGCACACTTGAGGCATATTATGTTTCATTGGCAGCAATACTCAAAAATAAATTCCCTGACTAGGGGTATAATGCAGAACTTGTTGACAAGGCTCAACAAGAATGTCTTATACTAAACATAAAGATGCATCAAGTCTATTACTAATTATCACTGCAGGTCTAAACGTATGGAAAAAAAATTGTCCTACGCCACTGGATTATATTGCTCTAATCCAAAGCTAAAGTCTATCATTGCACTGGGACCTCTAATATTAAAAATATTATAGCTTCCAGTAAACTGCAGGGAGTTTCAGAACCATCTTCGTATCCCCCTGGCCATCTTTTTCAATTTAGAGAGTATGTATCAATGTAAAAAAAGAGTATGCAAAATGTGTCCCTTTATCAACCATTGCCATAAAATGTTTAACAACTCAAGCCAAAAGGAGCATTGGATTCACAAGTTCCTTACATGTTCCACCACCTCTGTAGTCAGTTGCCTATCTTGTCCATGTGGCCTCCTTTAGGTGGGCCGAACTATCCATACCGTAAGAACAAAATTTGGTAACATAAAATGTTGATTGTGGATGGAAACATCGATCATAGCATTCCAAGACATTTTACCCTGAAACATAATCAATCTACCAAAGGGCTCAGGGTTTGGGTAATTGAATCTATCCCCAATAGCTCCTCCTTTGCTAGTAGATTTCAGAAACTCTGCAGGCATGAAACCTTTTGGATTTACTTGCTGAGCACCTTAGCTTCCAAGGGACTCACTTTGAAACTAGAGGTTCACGCTATAAGTTAACCAATTTTCTGAATTATCTACCTGTACATGCTATACATCTGCAGTTTAGATGTGTTTTACCATCTTTTATACAGGATATTTTAGGTAATTATTTAGGTTATGCATATTTATATTAGTTCGTTAATTTTTAATTATGTATTGTAAGCGCACACCCATGGGATTAGGATGTGTTTTAACATTTGACATAACTTATTGTTAATCAATTGTATATCGGTTTTTAGAGTTCATTTATTTATTTATTATTATAATAATATTATAATGATAATAATAACAATGATTGAGTTAATGTACTGGTCCTTGTAGTTTCAGTGTGGCACCTGCTTCCCCACAGCTCTTGCTGTTCATCTGCATCCATCAGATGCAGATGTTTACTATTAGTTTACTATTAGGCAACTTGACAAAGGGAAGGAGCCCACATCCTGATACTGGTGCTGTTTTGAGCATAGAGGATGGCTGTAAGACACTGCCAATAGTTTGCTTTTGACCAGTCTGACTCTGTTCTCTGGCATACTGACTGCTGATCCAGTGGCTCTGTGTTCCATTCACTGTGCATGTACCCAAATTAGTTTCTTTTGATAAATTGAAAGCTGTTTAGGTAGGTCCCTCTCCCTCAATACCCAGGCCTGTCCATCTTTTAAGATCACCATCACTTATTGGGCTTTCTTTTTTTTTAGTTCACAGGGAATGCAGCCTGATGAGAAAGACTCTTCTTAGCTAAAATAGAGAATTGTTGTTTGGGGAAAGAGAAAATCACTATTAGAGATCGTCTTCCCTCTTTTTTTGCAGTTTTATCAAAATAGCCAGCACAACTTGATCATGCATCATCCATCCTAACCTGCCCCTTTGATAGTATTCTTTCCTGCTTATGGTTCTTGTTTGCAATGCTAATTTCATTTTTTGTTCTGCAGGCCAAATGCCTTGAATTTCTTTGTGTCACCTGTTTCTTTGTGTTTCTCAATACTATCATATATTTATTGCACCTTATCTTCTATGCAATGCTCCATGCTTCTCAGAATTTCTTTATGCTTCCTGGATGTTGTGTGCTTTAAAATTATTTTAAAATGTCCCTAGTATTTTTTTTCCATTTGCTTTTGTGCTTTTTGTTTTTTTGTAACCCCCCTTCCTATATTGTTTTTTTTTTTTTTTTTTTTTTTTTATCCTCTGCCAGCTGCTCTATGTACTTTGTAGCTTACATTTCCTTTGTGTTTCATTTTATATTGTATCTGTATTTTCTTGTGATCCAGTGCCTTATATCTATGTTTCTACCATTTGGTGCTAAACTTGTGGCTCCTTGTGTTGTAAATAATGGCATTCTGTAAATTTAACTCTTTGCGAGGGAATTGGTTTAAACCCATGGAAATGCTCAGAGCCTGATACTAGACGTATGGGGTCAGTTCCTATTTCTACCTAACTACTCATTTCTGATTTATGTCTTTTGCTATTTGGTCTCCATAAACAGGTACAATTGTTTTGCTTGACATACATTAGTCCCAGGTCCTATAACTCATAGGTAATGAAGATAAAAATAATATTTGGATATGGCTATGCAGATGATATGGGCCCCTGTTGGCCTCACACCTAACAAGATTTCTGCTCTCTTGTTCCTATACAATTATGAAAGGTCGTCAGTAGCTGTTTAGTCCATTTTAACTAACAACTATCTTAAAAAAGCAATCATTGCTTGAAGCAGCTATTAGCTTCCCTACATTTGCTGCACCCTTATCATCTACACTAGGGTTGTCCCGATGCCTCTTTTTTTAGGACCGAGTACAAGTACGGATACTTTTTTTCAAGTAGTCGCCGATACCAAATACCGATACTTTTTTTAAATGTGTCCCCAAATGCAGCCATGTCCCCCACATATTGCAGTCATGTATGTCCCCCGCATATTGCAGCCATGTCATGTCCCCCACATATGCAGTCATGTATGTCCCCCCACATATGCAGTCATGTATGTCCTCCACATATGCAGTCATGCATGTCCCCCACATATGCAGTCATGTATGTCCCCCACATATGCAGTCATGTATGTCCCCCACATATGCAGCCATGTATGTCCCCCACATATGCAGCCATGTATGTCCCCCACATATGCAGTCATGTATGTCCCCCATATGCAGCCATGTATGTCCCCCATATGCAGTCATGTATGTCCCCCACATATTGCAGCCATGTATGTCCCCCATATTGCAGCCATGTATGTCCCCCATATTGCAGCGATGCGTCCCTCATACCGTTTAGATATGCTGATGCCGCCTCTGCCGCATACCGCCGTATCCCCCTGCACAATCGCGTAGCGCATTACAAGCTTTCATTCTAAAAACTTGTAAATGGCCGCGCTCCGTGTATTAAAACTCCCCTTATCCGGATTGGAGGGATCCGTCCAATCCCACGCAAGGGGGAGTGTCTATACGCGGATTCGTGCATAGACACTCCCCCTTGCTCGGGATTGGAGGGATCCCTCCAATCCGGAGAAGGGGAGTGTCAATACACGGCCATTTACAAGTATTCAGAATGAATGCTTGTAATGTGTGCTATGCGATTGTGCAGGGGGATACGGCGGTATGCGTCAGCGGCGGCGTCAGCATATCTAAAAAGGTATTAGGGACGCATCGCTGCAATATGGGGGGAAGTATTCTATTTCAGTATCGGGGGTATTTGCGGGAGTACAAGTACTCCCGCAAATACTCGGCATCGGTCCCGATACCGATACTAGTATCGGTATCGGGACAACCCTAATCTACACTGTTATGAGAATGTTTGTATTTTATTAATGTGTTGGTGGTTTAATGGCAATAGTCCAGACATTCACAATTTGATAATAAGTAATAGTAGTAAGTAGGTATGTGCTTGGACTGTTTACAGATTACTATCATTGGGCTTCTCAGGTGTCAAGGGTGATACCTGAGCAGGATAATATTTTCTTTTATTATCTGAGAATATGGTAATTGTCCAAAGATGCAATGACATCTATCTTACCAACTACTGTTCCTGAGAGTAAATTTAAAATGCTGAATAAGGCAAACTTCCTTGATGAATTATACATTGTTTCTGATTTTTAGTAATGTGATCACTTATGCCTTTGTCATGAGGATACCAAAATGTAACCAAAAGCCAACGTATTGCTGATGAGTGGCATTTGCATAGATATGATTCAGATTATGAAACGATCCCAGTGTGAAGAATTTATGACCTGATTTCTGCAAGTATGATTTCCTTGATTAGCTGCTCAATGGTCACTTGAATCCTAAATACATTCATTTAAGGGAAAACTGTCACATTTTTTACTGTACATTTTATTTTACTTTGATTAAAACAGCTCTGTCATCAATGAAATGGTTGGAGTTTTAAGAGTGAAATTAGTGATTGCAATCATGGGTGACTAATCAAGACTTATCCTGAAGGGAATTGAGTATCTGAACACTCCTTTCATCTTGTCACAAATATGTGATGATTTAAAGGATGAAAAAACTTTAAATGTAGTTGCTTTAAAATATTGAAAACAATTTCTGGAAGCCAGTAGTGGAAAACCTACTGTTATCACAATGGATGCAGATCTTTAAAGCTGAGATAAATGTAAGGTAAGGTAGGCTACGTACATTGGAAACTTTATAAGCACCTAGTACATTAGCTTGTATAAAATGATATAATGCAGAGAATCATTGCCTATTTGAACTTCCCTACTTGGAACTTCACCCAAAAGTGGAAGTTGAGTTTTATGATCTTCCACCCCCCAACCCCATCACATTTGGCACATTAACATTTTCTTGGAGAGCAGGTACCTAGTTTTTAGAGGTACCCGCTCCCCTAGGCCAGTGGTTCTCAAACCCGGCCTCAAGAAACCCCAACAGGCCATGTTTTGGGAATTTCTCTTAGATAAAATAGCTGTCCGAACTACTAAGCCATTGACTCTGATTTAAAGCACCTGTGCAAGATAAATGAAAGCCTGCAAACATTGCCTGTCGGGGGTACTTAAGGACAGGGTTGAGAACCACTTTCCTAGGCGATCCGAGCAGAAATTCAGCCCCCCTCTTTGCCTGCAGCCTTCTGGGACATGTCACAGATCCCAGAAGACTGTAGAATTATTCCCAAAGCACAGAGCATGTGCAATGGGAATCCAGCTGTGAATCCACAAGGAGTTTACAACCAGCTTCACACAGTAAATATGCCACTGCTGGGGACCACAAGTCAAGTAAGTTTCATTAAAAGTCACAACTACAGTTTTTCTTTTTCTAGAGTGAATATCTTATTTTAGGCCCTTGTGTGGCTATGTTGATACCCTAAGAGGGTGCGTGTGGCACAATAAATAAAAGGAAATCTTTGCAATACAATATATAGTAGCAACATTACATCAATTAATATACTGCTGTTTTTATGAATTTTTCGTACAGTAAAAAAAAAAAACATATTCCATGTTTATTACATATTACAGGCATACCCCACTTTTAAGTACACAATGTGGTTCATTTACTAAAGCTGGATAGTGCAAAATCAGGCTCACTGATGCACAAAAAAACAATCAGCTTCCAGGTTGTATTACCAAAGCTTAATTGAACAAGCTGGGGTTAGAAGCTTATTGGTTTCGATGCAGAAGTGAGCCTGATTTTGAGATTTCCATATTTAGTAAATAAACTCCACTGTGTACTTAAAAGTGGGGTATGCCTGTAATTAGATTTGCATTGCTAAAAGCCATTTATCAAGTTAAGTTTAATTGCCTGTTCTTTTTGTTTACTGAAACTCTTAACTACCTTGGATTTATCCTTACAACCTTTTAAAAGTGCAGCCATGTCCTATAATATTTCTAAACTGTCTAGAGGTAATCTGGTTTAAATATAATAATGCACAGTAAGGCTGATAATGTCAAGAGGTGAGGTGTGGATTAGTGATTTGGTGCTCCCATTTTGGAGGATCTAAACCAAGACCAGTGCTAATTTCACTCTGGTACTTTCTCGCCTGACTGATCAGAATGGTTTTCAGTTACTCAAGTCTGGGCTGTTATCCAGCTCTAGTCTCAGAGGTGAAAAGTCAGAGATTAATCCATTTAGCCACACATTTCTCCAGTTGGAATTTTGATAACTATCATAGCTTTGGCATTTTACTTTCACTTAGAAATATAAAAATCCTACATAGGTCAACAATACGGCTTTCTGCCTGCTCAGAAGGGCATAGAACAATCTCCTAAATGAAAAAATAAATAGTTGTTAATTGTCTTATTTAGCTATCTCAAATGTTCTTTTAATAGATGATTTAATCACAACAGTGGAAAGTGTGCCCTTTGCTGCATGGCAAAAAGACAGACCCATAAAAGTGTGCTTGTGTGTTACAAAACACATATTTGGCATATGGAACCAACATCCTTTGAGGATATGGATAATTGTTGACAATTGTAACTTTGCACTGAAATCATAAATAACATCCTGACATCTAGATTGGCTAAGGTTTATCTATAAAAGCACAATTGTCTTGCACAAAAATTAAACTTACTTTAAGAGAAATGAGTGTAATACACACTTTCAGGAATAGCACTTGTTTAGAAAAGGCTAAGTTCATCGCACCCAAGAAAAGCATTAGATGTATTAAATCACCATCATGTTTTTTTTTCCTTCAAATCAATTTTTTTTATATTTTCACACATAAAACAAAAATGCGTACAAACTCCAACAACCTAACCCATGCAGAGGGGTCGCCAGTATACCACACACAAAAAAACAGAAACTAACCCCTAACATGATGGCTCACAAACCAAACTACAGCAAATAACCATTGTGTTTTTTTAAAGAATATCTATACGTAAATAAAAGTAAATTAGTAGTTATACTAATTTGGGCTCAAAACTGTCCCCCAGTGCCATTTCCAAGTCTTATGACTGTCCCTGCTATGCCAACGTTTCCATGGTGCAGTCCGCTCAGTGTCACACTGACTCTTTTTCAAAATTCTCTCAGCCAAGCTCTTCTCTTGGTTCCTGGGAGAAAATTCAGTAAGGTCACCTTCAACTAGGCAGATTCTTTGCAAGCTAAGGCATAAGGTGAGTATGTTTATTTATTTTTTCTAAGAAAAAGGGAGGACCTTAAAAGTAGTGGGCCACAGATTTTCATTTAAGGTCCACTGTAAAGTGTGCCTGTACCCCTATGGACAAAACAAAATGTACATGTTCTTAAAGGACAGTGATAAAGGAGTTTTAAATTAAGCCTCTACTGACTGATTTATCTTCAAGGATCCCAACAGATGCTCTGAAGTGTGGCTTTAGTCAGTTTTTGGCACCTTAAAAACACATGACGTTTGTTTACATTGCTTATTTTTTTTCTCCAAAATAATTTCCACCATATTATTTTCTCCATGACATTTGCTAGGTGTCAAAAATACATAAGTTCTCACAAATTGTTTAGCTATTGCATTTGGTATCCATCTTGAACAATTGGTTAACCACTTAAGGACCGCCGCATGTACATTTACGTTGGCAGAATGGCACTGACAGGCATATCAACGTATATATACGTTGGTGCCTTGGGGGGGATCGGGGGTCCGATCGGACCCCCCCCATACATGCGGCGGTCCGTGCGGCTGCAGGAGCGATCCGACAAGAGGGGGCGGCTATTCGTTTTTGTCCGCCCCCTCCGGATCTCTCCCAGCCAATGCGCGCGCCCGCCCGCCCTGTCACTTCCTCCTCCTGTGTAAACACAGGAAGGAGGAAGCGACGTGATCTCTCCCTCGCCGGTTTTTTCAACCACCGCTGAGGAGAGATCACAACACAGTAAGTCTGCACTAACACAACACTACACTAACACTTCACATAAACACATTTAACCCCCGAGATCGCCCCCCCCCCTCCCCCTGTCACAGTGTCACTGAATGCAGTAATCATACATGTATGATTACTGTATTTAGTGTCAGTGTGACAGGCAGTGTAAGGCCCCGTACACACGACCGAGAACCTCGGCAGAATTCAGCGAGAAGCTCGCTGGGATCCATATTCTGCCGAGGTTCTCGGTCGTGTGTACGTTTTCACCGAGCGTCCCGTCGAGAAAGCCGTCGAGCCAAAATAGAGAGCAGGTTCTCTATTTGCTCGATGGCCCATCGAGAACCATGGCTCGGCGCCTTTTCCAACGGCTTGGTCGACGATTTCGACGGCCGGGCGAGAACCTCGACGGGCGGAACGATGTGTTTGGCCCATCGAGGTTCTCGTACGTGTGTACGGGGCCTAAAAGTCAGTTAGTGTTAGGTTCAGGGTAGCCCTGTACCCCCCCAATAAAGTTTTAACCCCTTGATCACTGCCCTAGTTAACCCTTTCACTCCCTATTGCCAGCGTCACTAAGCGATCATTTTTCTGATCGCTGTATTAGTGTCGCTGTTCCCGCTAGGTAGCTAATTTTTTTTTTATTGCAATTTTTTTTTACTAAAGACATGTGGCTAAATACATTTTGGCCTAAATGTTTGACTAAAATATTTTTTTTTGATTTTTCTTATAACAAAAAGTAAAAAATATTGATTTTTTTTCAAAAATGTCGCTCTATTTTTGTATATAGCGCAAAAAATAAAAATCGCAGAGGCAATCAAATACCACTAAAAGAAAGCTCTATTTGTGGGAAGAAAAGGACGCAAATTTTGTTTGGGAGCCACGTCGCACGACCGTGCAATTGTCTGATAAAGCGACGCAGTGCCGAATCGCAAAAACCCCTTTGGTCATTTGGCAGCATAATGGTCCGGGTCTTAAATGGTTAATTTTACTTTTTTTGAAACCACTCTTAAGAAATTAAAATGGTAAATTAATTTTTATGTAGGAAAATACATAGATAGCAATTTGTAGTTGACAGGATTTATGACAAATAAGAAGGCCAGTATGGTGGCCTGAGTTTATGGGAGGAGCCCGGAGGGTATTTAAGCAGCCCACTCACACATGCTCTTTGTCGGTTCAGTGTGCAGTACTACATGTCACTGGGCCGACTCTTCCCAGCTCACCTCATGTCCGTGAGTCTGCGCATTCAATCGCATTCGACATCGCAATCGCTTTGTGGCTTCTCCCTTCATGGTCTTCGCCGGCGGTTACCGCTTACTGTCGCAGGTAGGATTCAAACCTTTTCGTATCTTGTGCAATCTTGCAATTCGTTATGCTTCCTATCCTGCATTTCTTTTGGAAAAAAATCTGCCTGAGTTATTGTTGCTCATGTTCCAACATCATTTGGCTCAGGCGTAGTACATTTGTAACTTCCTTCTGCCAAACATACGATTCATTTGTAAATCCATTTGGAGATTAGCATGTGTTTGTATGGGTTCTTTGGCAGATTGAGGTGGTAATTGGACTCACATGGTGCCTTGTCTGCACTTGATTAGCCTGGGGGGATGGGTGGTTGGTAGGTGTTCGGTTTCAAAGCAAGGGGTAGCATACACTCTACAACCAAATCGTATCAGATTCGTTCAATACTCCTTACTACCGATTCTTATCGAATTTGTTTCATGCATTTTTACAACGGTTTTGTATCAGATACATTGCATGCTTTCTACCGTTGTCATTCATTGTTCCCCCATGCCGTGTGTTTTTAGTTCCCGCAGCGGAAGTTACGAATTGTTTGTTCACGGTTCTTCTCTCTCATTTATTTACCAAAGTTATTGCCTGTGCGTCATGCATGGCGCCACACCACACTCTTCGGATGTGTTGCACATCCACTCCAGTCCAAAGCAAACCCAGTCACACGTTCACTGTCCCAGGTAGGATTCGTTAGCTTGTTTGTCATGTCAAATTTGTGGCCACTCATGGTGTCACCCGTACCATATGTTTGGTTCCTGCAGTGGAGCTTACAAAGCATTGATACGCACTTCTCGTGTTCTATTTTCTACACCAAACCTCATTGTTTTGCCCCATGCACGGCATCACGCTACACCTTCCCGACATGTTTCACTCCAGACACAGTCCGCCGCAAACTCACTTGCATGGCCCACTGTCGCAAGTAAGATTTGTTATTACATTCTTTATGTCCTATCAATTGCTACCATTCGTTGTCTCCCATATCATTCATTAGTGGCCCCTACGGAACCACGATTCAAACAGGCGTTGTCCTTCTACCTTATACTGCTTGCTTAAGGTACTGTACAAACAAACCAGGTGTTTCTGTCCTTTCTCAGTAACCCAATTCTTATTGATTGAGACCTTGCAACCATGCAAATCATCTCAGCAGCCTGACACCCTTGTTAAGACCCTTGCAACACATGACCTTTACAAAACGCAAAAAAATAATAATAATAAAAATGCAAAAAAAAAACCCCCAAAAAAACGCAAAAAAAAAAAACCTTTGCCACCACGCAATCTTAGCCCCTCGGCAACCTGACACCTGTTGAGACCATTGCAACCACGCAAAATCGTCTCAGCAGCCTGACACCCTTGTTGAGACCCTTGCAAACGCAATATCGTCTCAGCAGCCCTCACACTCATTGACATCCTTGCAACCACTCGTATATCGTCTCAGCAGCCTGACACCCTTAAGACCCTTGCAACACATGACCCTTACAAAAGGCAAAAAAAAAAAGATATATAAAAACGCAAAAAAAAAAAAAAAAGCAAAATTAAACATTAACCACTTCCATACCAGGCACTTACGCACCTTCCCGCCCAAGCCAATTTTCAGCTTTCAGCACTGTCGCAATTTGAATGACAATTGCGCGGTCATGCTACACTGCACCCAAACAAAATTGGCGTCCTTTTTTCCCCACAAATAGAGCTTTCTTTTGGTGGTATTTGATCACCTCTGCGTTTTTTTTTTTTGTGCAACAACTAAAAATAGAGCGAAGATTTTGAAAAAAAAATAAAGTTTTTATTTTTTTCTGTTAATTTTTTTGTAAATGAGTATGTTTTCTCTTTCAATTATGGGCACTGATATGGTGGCACTGATGGGCACCGATGAGGTGGCACTGATGGGCACCGATGAGGTAGTTCTGATGGGCACCGATTAGGTAGCACTGATGGGCACTGATAGGCGGCGCTGGTATTGGGCACTGATGGGCACTCATGGGCGGCACTGATGGGCACTCATGGGCGGCACTGATGGGCACTCATAGGCAGCACTGGGCACTCATAGGCAGCACAGATGGGCACTCATAGGCGGCACAGGTGGGCACTCATAGGCGGCACAGGTGGGCACTGATAGGCGGCACAGGTGGGCACTGATAGGCGGCACAGGTGGGCACTGATAGGCGGCACAGGTGGGCACTGATAGGTGGCACAGGTGGGCACTGGTAGGTGGGCACTGGGCATGGATTGGCACTGTGGGGTGGCACTGACAGACACTGGGGTGGCACTGATGATCAATGAGGGGTGGCACTGATGGATCAATGTTGCCAATCAGTGCCCATGTGTGGGCACTGATTGGCATCATTTTTTTTTACTGCCACCCCTTTTTTTTTTTGTCTTTTTTTTTTTTTTGTCATTTTTTTTTTTTTTTGTCATTTTTTTGTCTTTTTTTTGTATTTTTTTTATTGTCCTGGTGGTCTAGTGTGGCGATCCGAGGGGGGGCTGCGCTGATAAACAATCAGCGCGAACCCCCCCTGTCAGGAGAGCCGCTGATCGGCTCTCCTGTACTCGCGTCTGTCAGACGCGAGTGAGGAAGAGCCGTCGGCGGCTCTTCCTGTTTACATCGTGATCAGCCGTGATTGGACACGGCTGATCACGTGGTAACGAGGCTCCGCCGGAGACTCGTTACCGAGATCGGAGGTGCAGGGTGTCAGACTGACACCCCGCATCACCGATCGCCGCGCTGCGCGCCCGCACGGGCGCGTGCGGCATGAAATCGTGCTAGACGTTTCAGAACGTCTAGTCACGATTTCATAACCACTTCCCTGCCGTAAATCGGCTATTGGCCGGGCGGGAAGTGGTTAAAGTGCAAAAAAAAAAAAAAAACTTTGCCACCACACAATCTCGGCCCAGCAACCTGACACCTGTTTAGACCATTGCAACCAAGCAAAATCGTCTCAGCAGCTTGACACCCTTGTTGAGACCCTTGCAAACACAATACCGTCTCAGCAGACCCACACTCATCGAGACCCTTGAAACCACACAAAATCATCTCAGCAGCCTGACACCCTTGTTAAGACCCTTGCAACACAAGTCCCTTACAAAAACTCAAAGAAAAAATATATATATATAAAAAAAAAAACGCAAAAAAAAAAAACTTTTCCACCACGCAATCTCGGCCCAGCAACCTGACACCTGTTGAGACCATTGCAACCACGCAAAATCGTCTCAGCAGCCCTACATTCATCAAGGCCCTTGCAACCACGCAAAACCGTCTCAGCAGCTTGACACCCTTGTTGAGATCCTTGCAAACGCAATACCATCTCAGCAGCCCCACATTCATCAAGGCCCTTGCAACCACGCAATACCGTCTTGGCAGCCTCACACCATTGTTGAGACCCTTGCAAACGCAATACCGTCTCAGCAGCCCCACATTCATCAAGGCCCTTGCAACCACGCAATACCGTCTCGGCAGCCTCACACCATTGTTGAGACCCTTGCAAACGCAATACCGTCTCAGCAGCCCCACACTCATCGAGAGCCTTGCAACCACGCAATACCGTCTCGAGCAACCTCCCACTCATCAAAGACCTTTGTGACCACGCAGTCTCGCCCCAGCAACATGGCATTCATTGAGACCCTTGCAGCCAGAAAAATGGGTGTTTTTCAGCCACCCCTGGGGAATGTTGTCTCAGCAACTTGACACTCATTTGAGACCCTTGCAAAATGTAATATCATCTCAGCTACCTCACACTCGTCTAGACCTTTGCAACCACACAATCTCGTCTCAGCAACCTAACGCCCGTTCAGACCTTTGCAGCCATACAAAGTCGTCTTAGCAAACTGACACTCATTTGCCACTATTGCAAACGCAATATCGTCTCAGCAACCTGACACCCGTTCAGACCTTTGCAGCCATACATAGTCATCTCAGCAGCCCGACACTCACTTGAGACCATTGCAAATGCAACATCGTCTCAGCAACCCCTCACTTGTTGAGACCCGTGCAACCACACAAGGCCATGTCAAAACAAACCTCATAATCATCGCGACCTTTGCAATCACGCAATATCATCTCAGCAAACCAGACTGAGATCCTTGCAACCACACAATATTGTCTTCAGCAGTATAAAACACTTTGCAGCACACACCTACGTGCAAACCCGAATACAAACTAAACTTGCAAACACACCTCAGTGACAATCAGCCAAACAAACACACAGTGGCACCCAGTTGGCCATTCATCTTTAGTGGCACGCGGGCCACTCATCTTTTCCCTGTCTTTTTCCCTGCAGTTAGTTCAGGTTTCCATCCAGCACCAGCGAGTGCTGCGAGTGCACGTTGGTCAGCGAGTGCACGTTGGTCAGCGAGTGCACGTTGGTCGGCGAGTGCACGTTGGTCAGCGAGTGCACGTTGGTCTGCGAGTGCACGTTGGTCTGCGAGTGCACGTTGGTCAGCGGGTGCACGTTGGTCAGCGGGTGCACGTTGGTCTGCGAGTGCACGTTGGTCAGCGGGTGCACGTTGGTCAGCGGGTGCACGTTGGTCGGCGAGTGCACGTTGGTCGGCGAGTGCACGTTGGTCGGCGAGTGCGCGTTGGTCAGCGAGGGCACGTTGGTCAGCGAGTGCACGTTGGTCAGTGAGTGCACGTATATCGTCTTGTTGAGCACCTGTGTATTGTCTTGATTTTCTCACACCAATGCAAGATCCAGTCCAAGTTCTTAAACTAGACCAAGCATCAGTAGCAGACTTAGCTATGTGGGACAACTTCCCCACCTGATAGAACAGCATTTCAATCTTCATTCCGGCAGTGTCAGCCGGGCCACCACAGGCTTTTGCGTGCATTTTTCGTCCGCCACTGGTTCTCCAAACCTTGGCCCCCAGAAATTCTCTTAAATTTCTGCTTCACCCAGTCTTCATCACGTCTCGTGCTGTACCCCATTGTGGCAGCTGCCCAGGTTTGGGGCCACACTTGAACTGGACAGACAGTGTTCTTCACCACAGACAATCAGGCCACAGCCGACTTCATCAATTAAGGTAGATCAAGCCTCTCCCCATTACGTCCTTCCTGCGCAGGCTCGCGCAGCTATCACTCCGCCACCAGTTTAATATCTTCTGTAGTCATATTCCAGGCAAATGCAAAATCGCAGCTGATGCTCTATCCCATTCTAACCTTACTTTGTTTTTCCAGCAAGAGCCTGGAGCTGACCCAATAACCATCCCTGTCCCACCCTGGTTATTGCTGACGATGGACTGAAGTAGCATCTCACCAACTCAACCCAGCTTATTAACCACTCCTTGGCACGCAACACACTGAAGGCCTATCACACTGCTTGGAACACTAACTGCTAATTTTTGGCCACTTGCCTCGGAGCAGCAATAGGCAACGTTAGACACGTCCTAGCCTTCATATCGTATTGCCACATGCAGCTCACCCTTTCTCACAATACTATCACGCCATATCTAGATGGCGTCCAGCATTTTGTGTCCCTACAGGACCCCAGTAAACTGTCAGTATTCTCGAGCCCATGCAGTCAAGTCCCTCCTACAGAGCATACAGAAGCACCAACCTGTAGTCAGTGGCAAGCGCCTACCTTTCAAGAATGCCCTCTTTAGGCACATGTCTGAAATCCTTACTCGTTCCCCATTTAGGGCCTTGCCCAGCATAGTCATCCTAGCAGCCATCTACCAGGCCTTCTACGGTTCCCTACGCCCTAGTGAATTTACAATCAGTGGCTCCGGCAGTCAGACACTGCTCCGACGCCACCCGACTCGCTTTCGAACCCCTACACTCTCAGTCTGCAAACGCAACAAATCAGCCCCGGGGGTTGACATCAACCTGTTTCAGACTAACAATGCCTGACGCCCAGTGACGGTGCTCGACCAACTACTGCTCCATCTACCCAGCCAATCTGATTGCAGCTCGTTGCTACCCTTTCTAAACCAGCTTCCAGAGTGGCAGCCAGTTTGTCAAGCATGTCAGAATCCTAAGCAACTTGGGCTTCAAATCCCAGTCTGTTCTCAGGACATTCTTTCCGAATTAGAGCAGTCTCAACTGCCTCATAACAGGGAGTACCAGACCACGTAATCAAGATACCAGGCTGATGGGAAGCCTCTTTGTTTTGCCACATACATCCCAAATCCTCGGGAAGAAATGGCACAAGCCTTTACCAAGGTGGCTCAATAAATACAAGAAATCAATATAAGCTATTTCCCTATCTCTTTCTCTATCTATCTATTTCCCTCCTAAGTCTTTTGCCCCCTTTTCTTGGCATACTGACCAGACCACCAAGGCACACTTCAGGTCTATTTATGTTGTAAGTCTTGTCGCGTGTTTATGTGATCCACATCACTCTCGGTCAGAGGGCCACGACCATAAATAAGAAGGCCAGTATGGTGGCCTGAGTTTATGGGAGGAGCCCGGAGGGTATTTAAGCAGCCCACTCACACATGCTCTTTGTCGGTTCAGTGTGCAGTACTACACGTCACTGGGCCGACTCTTCCCAGCTCACCTCATGTCCGTGAGTCTGCGCATTCAATCGCATTCGACACCCTCCCGCCCTTCCCTTTTTCAGGGCACTTCTCAGCATATTCTTCTTCAATTAACTACCCATTACTTACTTTGGGTATGCCCCCTTTTCTTGGCATACTGACCAGACCACCAAGGCACACTTCAGGTCTATTTATGTTGTAAGTCTTGTCGCGTGTTTATGTGATCCACATCACTCTCGGTCAGAGGGCCACGACCATAAACAATCCAATACTTATTACTTTTCCCAGCAGTTGGCAACTTGTTTGATTCTAGGGTCTTTTGTCTGCAGCCCTCATGTACATGTGCTTTGAAAGGTCCCACTTGATTCTCTCTATTTTGTTTAGAGAAAAGGCAATGCTGTATAATATGCAACAAAACTACTGTTATCGATCATGTATTTCATCTGATTTCACATGTAAGCTTTGCATTCCTGCACACAAATTTTTCACTGAGCTAAATATTGCTACTCACCTTAATGTGATATGATTGGGAAACATCTAACCTGTTCGAAAGATATATTTTTATGTAATGATAAAAACGGGTATGAAAAGCTTTTATATGACTCTGCTTGGTAGCTGATTTCACAACTGAGAAACCAGTGACCATGCTCCCATTAGTGATTTTAAAGGAATGGTTCACTTTTAGGGAACTTGTGTTTTAATAAATTAACCCACCCTCCGAGTGTCATGTTAAAAGTATACCGTCATCCCTATACCGGTCTTTACTATGTGGTCCTGCCTGGTGCTGCACAGCCTTTCTTCTGAAAACATTACCTCTTGATCCTCCTTTTACTGTCCATGTATGCTGTGGCCCTATTTTTTCACTGCAATATCGCAGTCTTGCTATAAGTCACTGATCATCGCCATTACTAGTAAAGAAAAAAAAATCCAGAAATCTATTCCCTATTTTGTAGACGCTATAACTTTTGCGCATACCAATAAATATACACTTATTGCTTCTCGGCCTTTTGGCTAAGATCGAGTGTAGTATCTGTTCTTATCAGTTGCCAGTGGGTGGTGCTATGCTAACCGTCCTGAGTATACAGCGAGGTAGAAAGGGATGGCGGTTGGCAGATGCTAAACCTGCTGGTGTGGAGGTGGAAGCCTTCTGATTTGAAAAGAGAAACATAAGGTTGAAGCTGAGGGGCCAGGCCCCTGGCCTCTGGCCTGGATTTGGTGGTGCCTGCCCCTGGCAGTTGTTTGGGAGAAAACACTAGCTCCTCCTTTCCCTTGGGGGGAACGGTTAGTATTTCCTGAACATGATTAGGTGGGAGTGATGGGAGTAGTGGGAGTAGCCTATTGGCTCCTACCCTCCTGGCTGAGATGGGTGCTGCTGGTCCAGGCCGGGTGTCAGGGTCCATTGAAAAGCCTGTGGAGATAGTGCCCCTGGAGTGGCAGTCCAGGGGTGCCATACCTTGCACAAGTGTTTGAGAGGGCCCTTACCGTATTTATCAGCGTATACCTCGTACTTTTTCCCCCTTAAAATAAGGGAAAATCGTGGGTGCGCGATATACGCCGATACCCGCTTCCCGCGTTTAGTTTGAACGCCTCCGCCGACATATACCGAGCACAGTACACTTGGGTACATTCGGCCAGGCTTGGCTTCACTTGCAGTCATGCTCCTAGCCTTTATGCGTGAGAAGCTGAGTGTGGCCCAGTGTACTGCGCTGGATATATGTCGTTCAAACTAAGCGTGGGAAGCGGGGATTCGACTCAGAGACAGCGCGGGAGAAGCGAGGAGGACTCCACCGAGGCTGCACACGGACGCCGGACCGGACAATGCCACCGATAGATGCCGGGCAAGACACCGACGAGGGGCATCTAAACTATAAGTATTTTCTTTTTTTTAGCATTTTCCCTTCTAGGTTGGGGGTGTGCGCTATACACCGGCGCGTGCAATACCCAGATAAAGACGGTACTTGTATGGCACCAGGGCCACATCTCCACAAACACCCTTTTCACACCTGCCTCTAGGGCCGGGCCTTTTGGCTGGGACCAGAGGAATTTTTGTTTCCTGGCTGGAGGGCCGGCCATCGTATTGCACGATGGTCACTTTCCGCTCACTCACCCACCTTCCTTCTCCCCCACTTAATTTTTTTTATTTTACCCCCATGTTTGTCACTTTATGTCTTTTTTTGTTTGGTGCATGTTTGTACACCTAGTGTGTGATTAGTAGGGTGCCGGTCCTCGGGCCAGCACTGAATGTCTTGGGAGTGGGTGGACATGGCCTTCTGGCTTAGTTCGCCTGCTCTCATTGGATCTCCCTTCGGGGGAGCCCCACCTGGGGGGTTCTGTTTCGGCAGACTCTCCAAGGACGGAAGTTGGGTCTGTGTCGGTTTTGGCTGCACGGACCATTTGATTTCTCTAGTCCCTGTCTGGAGCCTAACGTCCAGGGGGATCAGGGTCAGGTCCTTCGTGAAGAGGACCGTTTGACGCAGCACCCGTCGCACTTTTTTGTGTATCGCTCTTTATGTGTGTGCACATTTTTTCTGCACCGGGTGGAGTTTTTTGGGTTGTGTTTTGCACGCCACAGGCTTTTCAATACAAAAAAATCAATATACACTTATTAGGATTTTTTAACCAAAAATATGTAGCAGGATACATATTGGTCTAAATTTAAGAAATGTAATCTTTGATTTTTTTTAATTGGATATATTTTATAGCAGAAAGTAAAAAATATAGTTTTTTTCAAAATTGTCGGCCTTTTATAGCACAAAAAAAAAACTGCAGAGATGATCAAATATTACCAAAAGAAAGCTCTATTTGTTGGGGGGAAAAGGACATCAATTTTATTTGGGTAGAATGTCGCACGTGCAATTGTCAGTTAAAATAACGCAGTGCCTTTTTACTAAAAAATTGCCAGGTCATGAAGGGGGGTAAACCTTCCGGAGGGCAAGTGGTTAAACAAACTTTATTGAAATGTCACATAAAGTTCAGTGCTGTGAATTGGACATGCCAGAGATAAGGCATTTTGTCTTGTCATGTGGTGGTGAAATTAGCCACCCAACACAGTCCCCCCACATCTGGTGTAAAATATACCTTAACCACTTGCTACCCACCTGTTGTAGTTTTATTGAGGGTAAGCAGCCCAGGCAGGACAGACAACATACTGGTACATGCCATGCTGTGATTGGACATAGCACAAGTTAATCAACAGGTTTCATCTAATTCTAATGTTTTTAAAGCAATCCTTCTGATCAGCTTTGTCCAATCAATGCACAGAGTTCTGTGTTAAAAAAAAAAAAAAACACACACACACAACTCTGTACACAGATTAGCGATTTGGCTGTTCCTTCTCCCTGGAAAGCAGGGGGAAAAACAGCCAGTTCTGTGAGTACAAGCAGCACATATTACACACATTACACTTGCTAGGCACACAGCTAACCCTTATATGTTAACCCCTTCCCAGCCAGTGTCATTAGTACAGTGTCAGTGTATAGTTACTGTATGACTTTTAGTGGGACTGAGATAGGGTATCAGGCAATCTGGCACTAACAGACCCTTGCAGGAAGGTACACTGGATAACTGACACAGGCATCACTAATGACACAAATACAGTGATCAAATATAATACTTAATATAATATAAAACTTTTTATACTGTTTGTTCAAATTTATCAACTATTTATACTTTCATTCTTGAGAGTAGGTGCGTGAATTGGGGAAGGCTTTTAGGGGCCCCAGTGCATTACTTTGCCCAGGGGCCCATGATGCTATTCAGATGGCCCTGTGTAGCAGCATAGACTCTTTAATAAATTGTGCCAAATAATCCTGCTTTCTTTAAACTTAAAGCCAGAACAGATATATTACAGGAGGCTTCCAGAATGCCAGCTAAGGAGGAGTAATTTAAAGAAAAATTTACTAAAATCCCAAGTTTGTTATGATGGTTTCTGAAATTATGTCAGATCTAGTTTCTTATTTTAATAATTAATATCTAACAGATTGTCCTTTTTACAACAGTTAACTGACCTCATGCTTCTTAAAAATGGCCAGTTTCCTCGAGTTTCTGAAACCAGAAATAGAGTACACCAAGCCATGCTCCACTCAAAATCAGAAGCCATAACCAATGATTCCATAGACATATATGAAACAATATGGAACCCATGGGTGACCTATACTATCTCATCTAACCCAGATGATTTTCTATTGAGACCTTGGTAAGATATTGTAAGCCAGTAACATTCTGGATACAGTTCATCGATATTATTACTATCTCTATTATATAACGATCCCGGAGCCTTTCCTCTATCGAGTAACCCTTTCCTATCCTATTGTTTTTATCACTTTCCACTTTTTATACTCCACATTCTGTCCTTTTTCTTTCTTTTTATCTCTCACTTCTTCAAATATATAGCTTAAGATATCTTATTATATAAAATGGTAAATGTGAATTATGCTTTAATGATTCCTTTAATATTTCTCATAGGATCTACAAATATTTATTAGATTTTTCTATGTTTCAAATACTCTCTTATTACATGATACCATTTTTATTTTTCTGTAATCTTTTGTTGTCAATTGTATCTACTGTTTTCTCTTTACTTTAAACCCAATAAACAAATGTGACAACAATAATGGCCAGTTTCCTATGTGGTGGAAGAGCTTTTAGATTAATTATGTACAATTCATTCCTCAAAAATGTGTATTCTAATTGTTTATCAATACGTGTAATTATTATTGAGAGGGTCATTTGAATCTTTGCTGTATAGGCTGACATTTTTTACCTTGCACTTTTCCAAAATTACTATGATCATTCTGAAAGAAGAAAGTCCCCCAAAAAAGTAAGAATTTGAGTTGTATTTTATTATTTTAGGCAGCACAGTCTGAATCATAATTATACCACATCATGCTGTGTGTGTGTTGATATTTTTTAAGGATGACTTAAGATGAAATTTACTGCTGAGAGTGGACATATCTCAATTAAAAAGCACTCATATTGGTATGAATAAGCTTGTCAGTGCGTGTTATACATTTTCAAATGAGCAAGCATATTTTGGCACTTTCCAGATAACTGCTTTTTCAAAAAATAGGCTTCATATATGTGTATATTATGAGTGATGGTTCTTTCTCTACAAAGAATTGCTGGTACTCCTTTTTCATAAACAAAGAGGATGCTCTTCGAACAAACAAAAAAAAAAGGTTTAGGAATGCTAAGCAGAAGGAACCGTATAGCATATTCAAACACTAATTGTCACAAGAGTTTTTATAGCTGTTGCAGGTAACAAAAAGGACTATTTAAATATCAGCACAATAGTGACAATGGAAGCAGAATGCTGCCTTTCTATAGCAGTGCAGTAATTGCTGGCAACCTTTTTATACATCCCCACATCATTACCTAATGTCAAAACCAAATATGCACATATTGTGAAGGACATCTAAAAGAGAATTCTTTAAATGTGGACAATTTAATCAGTATATGGATTGGCAGATGGCTAAAAAGTCTATATGCCAATGGCCACTGTTTTCAGTAAATACATAAATGACCATAAATTATATAATTAGAAAATGATGCTGAAGTTGCATATAAGCTTTTATTGCAGTTTACTTAGTATGGCAATTTATAGCTACAACATGCAGCCTTTGTTGTTTGCCACAGGCAAAGATGAATAATTCATACATATGCACACTTTATATTTGTATGATGAGACAAGGTGCGTGCATACGATTAAAACATTATCATTATAAATTTGTATTGGGCCAGCTACTGAAATGGTAAGCAAAGTGAAGGCATAGAAAGCTTACTTTATTAAGTTCAATATATATATACACCGTAGACTAACAGAATACATGTTGCCCTAAATTTACAACGAAAGATTATTTATTTGCAAAATTGTATAAAAGAAAATGTTTTTTTCCCCAAAATGTTTGGCCTTTTTGCGTTTTCATAGCAACATTTTTAAAAACCCAGTGGTGATTAAAGTGGATTTAAACCCTCACATCTACCCAGTGAAGTGAACAACCTCAGATGATACACAGAGGTGAAACAAATCTCCCTACATAAGTATTACATTCAGGCCGTGTACACACGATCAAATTTGTCCACTGAAACTGGTCCGACGGACCAGTTCAGCGGACAAATCCGATCGTGTGTATGGGCTAGCGGACATGTCTGACCGACGGACTAATTTTAAAGCATGCTTTAAAATTTGTCCGCCAGAGACATGTCCGTCGGATATGTCCGCTGGTTAGTACACTAACCAGCGGACATATCTGCCAGCACAAGCGTCGAATGAATGCGACGCATGCGTGGACGTTTTTTACTTCCTGGTGCGGTGACGTGGCGGCATCAACGTCACCGCCACGTCACCGCGCTGTCTGCCGGCAGGGATTTTGATCCGATGGTGTGTACACGCCGTCGGATGAAAATCCAGAGGAGACATGTCCGCTGGAAACGGTCCGTCGGACAGTTTCAGTGGACATGTCCCTCCGTGTGTACACGGCCTATATCTTCTGTCTTTAGCTATATATATTGTTTAGAAAGTACAAGTCCTGTTCAAATTTTCTCCTCCTGGTTCCCCTGTAGGAGTGGATTACACTGTGAGGCAGCTGATTGGAGGAAAGGCACACACCCCCCTCCCCACACATGCATAGGTTTCCTGTAAATAGTTTAGCTGTGTGCTAATCTATTTATAGCAACCTCCCCCGAAACACAATTCAGGCTCCCATCTCGGAGAGCTTGTTAAAGAAATCAGGCTGATAACCGACAAATGGAGCAGGACAAAGCTAAGGGACATAGGGCTTTGAAGAAAGATACGAAAACACTGCACTTCAAATTTTGGGGATCAGGTTTGCATCCTCTTTAAATATCACCAAAAGAGAGCTCCATCTGTCTAAAAAAAAAAAAGTGTCACATGAGTGAGTAATCGGCATTCGTAATGTGACAGTGCTTAAGTCAGAAAATTGGCCTGAGCAGAACGGAGATGAAAGTGTCCAGGAAGTAGATACATACCCAATCATGTATGTCTACTAGTAAAAATGTGTTTATTTGTTTATTTCCCCTTATGATAGGGTATTTACAGTGAACCTAGCCTCACTTTATTTACTAAGATTCATTTTGCAAAATCAAAAGATATTTTGCTAACAGAACAACTTCCACTCATTTGGTAAATTGCATTTCACTATATAGGTATAAACATTAAAACAAATGCTAAATCCTTTTTAGGTCTTGTCTTGTGTACACAAGCCTGATTTATGAAGTACATGCAGTAATGGTGTGACTTTTATCAGGTGTGCTATATTTTTCTTTTGTAAGGGAGCCTCCACTGGAAAGGCTCCAGGACCACCACCAATTTCAAGTGCACTTTGCACTTGTAGTTTGCATTTGTAGTGCAAAGTGGATTTGCCTTTAGTAAATAACCCCCATTGCTTTGCTTAGCTACTTACAGTTACTCCAATTTCTAGACCTTGTGCTTGGTATGAGGGGAAGGTTGCTCATTGTACATTCTGTTACTGCCTTATCATGTTATTGGAAATAGCTGTTTAGAATTATATTTATCTCCTTTTGCAAACATAACCAAGCCTGCTTTGTATTCACTGCACTCTGCTGCACTTTTTCAGTATGATTTAGCAAGGCAACACTTAATTAAACTCCATTTCCTCTCTTTATGCTTCAGGTATTATTCTGCATCTCCTGTCACAAAGTCATTTGCGTGCTGTTTATTGAAGCTGTGAATTTAATTTTGGCCCCTGCAAAGTCAACATGGGTGCTCTAAAATGGGCTGCTGTTTGTCACAAGCAGACATGTTTTCTGAATTTGGACTCTTCTGTAATAAGAACAAAGCTTAATAATAATTTTACATGTCATCATATCTTCATTTGTACATATATTTGCACATATACAGTAGCATCATAGTTTCATAGTGATTATATTTACTTGTAAACAACATTGAATTTAAAAGAAATGAACAAATGAAAAATTAGCAGTTGGGATTTTTTATTAATTGAATGAATGTGATTAGTTGCATTGGCTATAAGAAACATATACCTTTCTTTGCTGTAGTACTCAAGAATCAGCCTTGTGCATGAAGGAGGCATGAATGAATAACTTGAATTGTCAGATTGTGTTATATCTCATGTGTAAGATCTATTTTGGATCCATATTTTTCATATTGATTGGAAGCTTGCATACTGGCTTCAAGTGTATGTAAAGCCAACGCTTTTTATAACTTCTGGATAGAGTGAGTGAATTTAGAAACTCCCCCAGAAGATCATCGTCACAGAAAGTGATGAGAAATGCAAAACGTCAGAGTTATCCAAAGGAACAGAAGATGAAGGGAAATCTTCTATTGGTGACACTTATTATGGTGAGTGACATGTGTCTAGGAAGTGACGCCCCCTCATTCTAGAGAGATTTCCTCTTTCTTCATGTTATACCTATGGGTTAAGAAAGGAAAACCCCCTTACAAAGGAACACAAATATTGCTTCAGGTTCCAAAGACGGTGCCTACAGGCTCCAAAGAGAGAAAAATGTGGTCCTGCTGTCTATGCACAACTCCTTTGAAAAGAACCTCCAAAGTCTACTGTCAACCTGCATGTGACTATGAGACACAATGCTGTGGAGGTGAGCTGGAAAGGTGACAGCAGTAAGGTTAATAGGAGAGCAACACTCACAGAAATGTTCAGTAGTCCAGTAGACTCTGCCAGACAGTTAAAACTGTTAGCAGAGAGAAGAGGTAAGGATTAATACTTTGTCAGTGGTTTAGTCAATCTGGTTTAATTGAACCTGAACATACAGGAAAATCTTAATGAAGTCTACAAGGTATCTTGTCAAATTCTGGTCACTTTTTAGGGTTTATACTGTGAAGATAAGGTACAGAAAGCTGGGCACTGAAATGGAGGACATATACAGTTCCAATGCAAAAAAAAAATGCCTACAAAACACGGGACCATTTTTTTCAGGTAGCTTTAACAGCGGCACATGCATCTTTCATCAAACAACAATAGGATTGCTTTAACTGCCAGGTAAAAGAAGAATCACTCTGACAGAAGGATAGTCTGTACAAGCCAGGATCAGGAGCTAGGTGGGTAACAGAGCAGACAAAGTCAGGTGGGAAGACAAGGTCAAACACCAGAAGCAAGCAGAGGGTATCCGTAAGACAAGCCGAGGGTTGATGACTGGTGCAGGCAGGAGATGGTTAGGGACAAGCCGGGTCGGTAACTAAGGATCACAAGAATAAGAAATCACAGGCACAGGTAACAAACTGAAGATCAGTCAGCAACTTCCACCACTGACCGGCTTCATTATAAAGGCCCATGAGAAGCGCTGGTGGAGATCCTGGGTCTTAAAGTCTTTCTTCTGCCATCGGTGCCCTGACTGATGCTGGGTCCTAGAGTCGTTCCCCTGCCGTTGGTGCCCTGACAGATGCAGATCACACAGTAGTATAAAGTTGGCAAACAGCAGGAGCATTTGAGTAACAGGCCTAGGCCAACATTTGCTAGAGACAACAAATACTGTAGAGGATACAGCAATGTAAAACTGGCTACTGGCACTACAGTTTTAATCACAGATATTAGGCCTAACTAGGGTAGTCCTAACTTTTATTATATCCATGTGGATATGTTGTGCTCAATTCAAATTATATAATGGAAGTTTAAGTGCATACTTGTTTTTTAAGAATGTAAAACTGTGTACAACCGCAGCCTATAGAACATTGGTAAATGCTCTGCTTTGAAAAAAGTTGCCTTATCAACATAGATTTAGATTTTTTACAAAACACCAACAAAAATTGAAAACCTCAAAATTCAACCCCTGAAACTCTTTTTTTTTAACCACTTGCTTACTGGGCACATATACCCCCTTCCTACCCAGGCAAATTTCAGCTTTCGGCACCATCACGCTTTAAATGAAAATTGCGCGGTCGTGCGACGTGGCTCCCAAACAAAATTGAAATAATTTTTCCCCACAAATAGCACTTTCTTTTGGTGGTATTTGATCACCTCTGCGTTTTTTATTTTTTGGGCTATAAACAAAAAAAGAGCAACAATTTTGAAAAAAACACAATATTTTTTACTATTTGCTATAATAAATATCCCATTTTTAACCACTTAAGGACTGCCGCACACCTATGTACGTCCACAACATGGCTCGTACAGGCACAAGGGCGTATATATACGGCCTCGCCTTTGTGCAGTTCAGGGATCCGATCGGGACCCCCTCCGCGGCGTGCGGCGGTCCCCCTGGCTCTGGGAGCGATCGTCGACGGGCGGGCGGATGTCCATTTTTTTCCGCCCCCCCGTGATCGCTCCCAGCCAATGGGAGCGCTCCCCCTTCGTGTCAGTTCCTCCTCCTGTGTTTACACAGGAGGAGGAAAAGATGTCATCTCTCATCGCAGCGGTGTTTTCCACTGCTGCTAATGGGAGAAGACATCGACAGTAAGTGTGCACCAACACAACACTGACACACACACACATAGGCACATTAACCCCTTGTGATTACCCCCTCCACCCCCCTGTCACAGTGTCACTAAATGCAGTCATCTAATCACTGCATTTAGTGTCAGTGTGACAGGCAGTGTGAAAGTCAGTTAGTGTTAGGTTCAGGGTAGCCCCATACCCCCCTAATAAAGTTTTAACCCCCTGATCACTGCCCTAGTTAACCCTTTCACTCCCTATTGCCAGCGTCACTAAGCGATAATTTTTCTGATCGCTGTATTAGTGTTGCTGTTCCCGCTAGGTAGCTATTTTTTTTTATTGTGATTTTTTTTTTTACTAAAGACATGTGGCTGAATTAATTTTGGCCTAAATGTTTTACTAAAATTTAGTTTATTTGATTTTTTTATAACAAAAAGTAAAAAATAGTGATTTTTTTCAAAATTGTTGCTCTATTTTAGTTTATAGCGCAAAAAAAAAAATCGCAGAGGCGATCAAATACCTCCAAAAGAAAGCTCTATTTGTGAGAAGAAAAGGACGCAAATTTTGTTTGAGAGCCAAGTCGCACGACCGCGCAATTGTCTGTTAAAGCGACGCAGCGCCGAATTGTAAAAACACCTTGGGTCATTTAGCAGCATATGTGTCCGGGTCTTAAGTGGTTAAAAAAAATAAAAGATATTTCTTTCTCAGTTTAGGCTGATACGTATTCTTCTACATATTTTTGGTAAAAAATTTTTTGCAATAAGCGTATACTGATTGCTTTGCGAAAAAGCTATAACGGTTACAAAATAGGGGATAGAATTCTAACTTTTTTTATTATTATTTTTTTACAGGTAATGGCGGTTATGTGTGATTTTTGTCAGGACTGCAATATTGCGGCAGACACATCGGACACTTTTGACACATTTTTGGGACCATTCACATTTATACAGCAAACAGTGCTATACATATGCACTGATTACTGTATTAATGTAACTGGCAGGGAAGGGGTTAACACTAGGGGCGAGGAAGGGGTTAAATGTGTACCCTGGTAGTGATTCTTACTGTGGGGGTAGGAGACTGACTGGAGGAGGTGGCCAATCTGTGTCTCTATGTACAAGGGACACAGCATCAGTCTCCTCTCTCTCTGACAGGACGTGGTTCTCTGTGTTTACACACAGAGATCCACATCCCTGCTCTGTCACTGCCGATGGCGGGTACCTGGCGGACAAGCACGTCAGGCACGCACATTGGCATCTCAGTGATGCGCCGGGTACACCGGAGGACCCGAGGCCTTAAAAAACTGGCCTCCTGCCATTGTAGAGCCACCTTGTGGCCGTCTTTTTAAAATGGCCCGGTCTGAAGAAGTTAAACAGTAAAAACTTTCTATCAATGGGACAGTAGTTAAAAGTGTACACTAGTAGCCATCTTTCACACAGAACCAGTTGTGGATCCTATGTAGCCATGGTAATGAAACAATTAAAGTGTATTAAGTATTTGATCCCCTGCTGATTTTGTACATTTGCCCACTGACAAAAAAAAAAAGATCAGTCTATAATTTTAATGGTAGGTTTATTTTAACAGTGAGAGACAGAATAACCAAATAAAGAACAACAATATACAAAAAAATGCATTTTAAAAAAATAAAGGTAGATTGATTTGCATTTTAATGAGTGAACCCTTATTTGACCCCTTTGCAAAACATGATTTAGTACTTGGTGGCAAAACCCAAGTTGTCAATCACAGAGGTCAAACATTTCTTGTAGCTGGCCACAAGGTTTGCACACATCTCAGGAGGAATTTTGTCCCACTCCTCTTTGCAGATCCTCTCCAAGTCATTAACTTTTTAAGACTGATGTTTGGAAACTTGAACCTTCAGCTCCCTTCACATATTTTCTATAGGATTACGGTCTGGAGACTGGCTAGGCCACTCCAGGATCTTAATGTGCTTCTTATTGAGCCAATCCTTTGTTGCCTTGGCCGTGTGTTTTTTGTCATGCTGGAATCCACGACCCATTTCAATGCCCTGGCTGAGAAAAGGAGGTTCTCACCCAAGATTCAGTGGTACATGACCCAGTCTATCGTCTCTTAGATGCAGTGAAGTTGTCCTGTCCCCTTAGCAGAAAAAAAGCATAATGTTTCCACCTCCATGTTTGACGGTGGGGATGGTGTTCTTGGGGTCATAGGCATAATTTCTCCTACTCCAAACACAGAGAGTTTAGTTGATGCCAAAGAGATAGATTTTGGTCTCATCTGATCACAACACTTTCACCCAGTTCTCCTCTGAATCTTTAAGGCCTCGTACACACGATCAAATCTGTCTGCTGGAAACAGTCTGCTAGACCGTTTCAGCAGACAGATTCGATCGTGTGTACGGGCGAGCCGACGGATTTGGCCACCCGACAGATTGGAAAGCATGCTTACCAATCTGTCGGCTGGGAACCCGTCTCCCCGACATGTCTGCTGATTAGTACGCTAACCAGCAGACATGTCTTCTCGAACACGCGCCGAATAGTTTCGACATATGCGCGGAAGTGTTTTACTTCCTGGTGCGGTGACGTGGCGGTGTCAACGTCACCGCCACGTCACCGACATGTCAGCGCGCTGTCTTCTGGCGGGGATTTTGGTTTGCTCGTGTGTACACGCGAGCAAACCAAAATCCAAGCAGACAGATTTGTTCAAATCGGTCGGTCCGACCGATTTGAACAAATGGATTGCCTCGTGTGTACGAGGCCTAAGGTGTTCATTAGCAAACTTTAGAAGGGCCTGTACTATGCTTTCTTGAACAGGGGGACCTTGTTGGCAGAATTTAAGTCCTTCATGGTGTAGTGCAGGGATATTCAATTAGCGGACCTCCAGCTGTTGCATAACTGCAAGTCCTATGAGGCATAGCAAGACTCTAACAGCCACAAGCATGACACCCAGAGGCAGAGGCATGATGGGACTTGTGGTTTTGCAACATCTGGAGGTCCGCTAATTGCATATGCCTGGTGTAGTGTGTTACTAATTGTTTTCTTGGTGACTATGGTTCTAGGTGCCTTGAGATCACTGTGATTCCTCATCGTGATCACCATGATCATTAAAACTGAGATCTTGCATGGAGCCCCATACTGAGGGAGATTTAGTTTTTTTGTGTTTCTTCCCTTTGCGAATGACCGCACCACCTGTTGACACCCTCTCACCAAGCTGCTTGGCAATGCTTCTACAATCTTGTTCCTGGCATACTTTGACAGCTCTTTGGTCTTGGACATGGTGGAGAGATTGGAATCTGATTGATTTTGTGGACAGATGTCTTTTATACAGATAACAAGCTGAGATTTGGAGCACTTCTTTTAAGAGATTGCTCTGAATCTCAGCTTGTTACCTGTATAGAAGACACCTGGGAGCCAGAAATCTTGCTGATTGATAAGGGATCAAATACTAATTTCACGCATTTAAATGCAAATCTATTTATAACTTTTTTGAAATGCATCTTCTCCACCCATCCTCTCTGGCCATCATCTCCACCTGCACTCATGGGTACTCACAGGCCCCGCCCATCTTCTCTGACTGGCCAAGCAAAACCTAGAATGGAGGGGGAACCAAGTGATCTGCGTCACCACCACCATCACCACTAGTGCTACTGATAACCCCCCACACCGCCACTAGTACCAGTGATAACACCCCCCACACCGCCCCACCACTGATACCCCTACACCACCCCACCATTGATACCCCCCACACCACCATTGCTGCCACTTATCCAGCCCTCCTTCTCACCACCATGACCACTGCTGCCACTGATCCTATCCAGCAACCACAATCTCTGCCACTGATCCCACCCCCTCACCACTGCCACTCATCCCATCCAATACCCTCCTTCCACTACCACTCACCCCATCTTCCCCAATCACCACCCTCACCACTGATCCCATCCTCCCACCACCACCTTTGTCACTGATCCTATTCCCCCCACCACCTCTTCCACTCATCCCATTCAATCCCCTTTACCACTGATTCCACCCCCCCAAACCACATGTTGCCCCTGTACACCTGGATGAGGGGTCATATAGAGGAACAAATCCCCTCCATTTTTCCTCTGCAGCCGCTAAATGCCTGCTATTCTGCCTCTCCTTCCTATAGGCATTCAGTGGCTGCAGGAGGAAAATGGAGGGGATTTGTTTCTTCATATGCTGCCTCTCCTATCCAGCTCCTGCTGCCCCGTGATCAGTGGGAAAGGCCCTGGCCAGAGATCAGAGGGGCCCTTCATGTTTTTTTGCACCGGAGCCCTGAAGGTTTTAGTTACGCCTCTGGGGTGGAGGCTTATTTCAATGTACACCTCATTTAAAGTCCCAACATATCTCCTGTCTTTACCATTAAAATTGTCTGATCATTTCTTTGTCAGGGGGAAAATGTACAAAATCAGCAGGAGGTCAAATACTTTTTTTCTCACTGTTGATAAATAGATAGATAGATAGATAGATAGATAGATAGATAGATAGATAGATACATAGATACATAGATAGATACATAGATAGATAGATAGATAGATACTCTGGCTAAAATGCTCACATTATCTCACATTAAAAAGATTATGCATTACATTGCAAAGTTCTGTTTATGGTAAACCTAATATTTAACTTGCTGAAGGCTAAAATGGAAAAGTATTAAGATAAGTGCGTTTTATTTTACTTTTTACTGCATAGTGCAATCAGGTACTGATTAATTTTATGTTTGCCATAAAACAAGTCTGCAGATATGTATATTTTAATTGAGCTGTATATAAATGGTACCACAAAACTAAGGAAAGGTGAAATAATAGCATTTTGATTTATTTTTTAGACTTATTAAAAAAGAATTATAAATCTGCCTGAAATGTCCTCAAAGCAATCTTATTAAAAAAAAGTTTTTTTTTATGGGGACAAGTAGAAAGTTTCCTAATAGATGGTGGAAAAGATGAATGCCAACACATTTTAATGTAATTTTTATGATAAATTCTCATTTGCAGTGTGTAGATCAGGGGCAAGCAAGCAACCTCGGCTCTCCAGCTATGGTGAAACAACAAATCCCATCATGCCTCTGCCTCTAGGAGTCATGCCTGTGATTGTTAGGGTCACTTTTTGTGATTTGGCACTGCGTCGCTTTAACTGACCATTGCGTGGTTGTGCGACGTGTCTTCCAAACAAAATTGAGGTCCTTTTTTTCACACAAATAGAGCTTTCTTTTGGTGGTATTTGATCAACTCTGCCGTTTTTATTTTTTGCGCTATAAACAAAAATAGAGCGTCAATTTTGAAAAAAAATCAATATTTTTTACTTTTTGCTATAATAAATATACCCAAAAAACGGTTAGGACGATACGTATTCTTCTACATATTTTTGGTAAAAAAAATCGTAATAAGCGTTTATTGACTGGCTTGCGCAAAAGTTATAGCGTCTACAAAATAGGGCATAGTTTTATGGCATTTTTATTAATATTTTTTTTTACTAGTAATGGAGGCGATCATCGATTTTTGTCATGATTGCGACATTATGGCAGACACATTGGACACTTTTGACACATTTTTGGGACCATTGTCATTTTTACAGCGATCGGTGCTATAAAAATGCACTGATTACTGTGAAAATTACACTGGCAGCGAAGGGGTTAACCACTAGGTGGGGCTGAAGGGGTTAAGTGTGCCCTAGTGAGTGATTCTTACTTTAAGGGGGATGGGCTACGTGTGACAAGACAGTGATCACTGCTTCTGATTACAGAAAGCGGTTATCACTGTCATTGTCATTAGGCAGAGCGGGGAGATGCTTGTTTAGATCAGCATCTCCCCATTTTTCCTTACTGCAAGATGATCACGGGTATCCCCACGATTATCGAGTCCATGGGACCAGCGGTCGGGCTCAGGGAGGTCCACAATGCCGCGATCTTAAAGGGGAAGTGTATATATACATCCTTCTTGCTTGTCCGTGCCATGCTGCCGACGTATATAGTCGTGCGCAGGTCAGCAAGCAGTCAAAAACATCTTTCAGATCCTAGAATTAAGTTGACGGTTCCAGGGAATCCCCAGGGATCCTGAGAACCGACAGTGTAAGGGTGGGCGGGGAGGACTATATCGGTACAGAATAAGGTGTTTATACTCGACCAGAGTAGTACAGCAGAGTAGTTATTGAAAAATGTATTTTGCATAATATACATAAAAAAACATTTAAAAAAAAACAACAATACATACAGTACATTTAAAAAAAACACAATACAAATAGAGCACATGGGTCACCAGACGTGCAGTCCCTACAAGATGGAGGAGGGAGTGCGGGTGGACCAATGGCCCTAGGAGACAGTCGGTCTCGGGTCTCTACTAGTTTCGCGATTTTTGAAAATCGCTTCGTCAGGAGACAGTCTATAAGATATAAGGTACAAAAAAAAGGTTTATTAACAGAAAAAGGAGAAAATACCTATAAAATGTATAGCTTTGACCAATGGAAATATGTCGGGTAGAACGCCTCCATAGGTCAAAGGCATGGTAGGTGGGGGGATTTTTGGATCATGTCGCCTACCTATAGGCAAGAAGTCCGGGTCTCCCAGCACGTTCCTGGGGCAGCCAACAATGTTGGGGGTACACCAAAGGAAGTCCTAGGAGGAACCTAGTGATGAGGATGTAAGGTTGGGAAAAGAAAATGGGGGATCTGTCAGGGAGAGCTAAACACAGATTTTAAAGTCTAAAGGCAAGACATGTTCTACCTTCTCTGCATTAAGGTAAAAAATGTTCCAGTAGTTGTATCGCCCCCTCACTGCCAGGAGTCCCTCCATGTTCCAGCTCTGTGTCCACCTGCAGTTGCACTCTTCTCTGTCCCGGAATTCACAGGATGCAGTTGCAGCAGCGGAAGCCATGGGATTCCCCCGCTGTTATTGAAATTCTGTAAGGAGAGCTGAACCACACTGTGTGTGTGTATGGATACACACAGCCTGGCTTGGGAGTGCGCCTGCACAAGAAACCCTAAAGCAGCCGACTTGCTATGGGGGCACTCGCAGAAATGGAACAGCGGACTGAACCAGCAGGGAACCCCATAAGAGTGAGTAAGGGGCCGCTCTGTGCAATACCATTGCACAGAGCAGGTGTGTATAATATGTTTATTATTTTAGAGAAAAAAATTACTTTTAGAACCACTGTAATGAGCATGTTGCCTGTAGCTTTAAAAACAGCATTGAGAATGTTTTAGCAGAAATCTAGCGAGCTTCCACAATAAATGCAATATTTGAATTCCTATTTACTAAATATATTTAGATATGAGTTTCATGCATATCTTGATTCTAAATGTTGAAGCTTTGTACAACAAAAGAGGCATACAGTACTAAAGAAACACCAGTGAGGCATAATAACTTAAATAGCAGATGAATGCAAGAAATTAATTTTTTAATAGCGAAATTACAAGGTATTCCTTTGCAATTTTAGTAGCTGCAAAGAGATGACCACCCAGCAGTAATCACAGAAAACATTTCATAAAGTCAATGCCAATTTTCCTGAGCTTGGAATATGACCGTCTGTACTGACAGCTTAAAAAGGAACAAATACAGGAATGTTACCATTGTTACAACACAAAGGGCTCTTTATCTGGCAAAGTAACAGTCTGTACGTAGTCAGCTAATTGTAAAACTGCTTAAAATTATCTTTTCATTCGTGTCAGAATGAATGTGTGCATTGTATAACTTTGGTTACTTCTTTTCCATAAGAAGAAATACACTCTGTTGAAGAACACCTTGTTTATGTACGGTAATCATAAAAAAAATCATCCTAATTCCTTTCAGTAAAACAATAATTGCTGTAATGTATTCTGAATGGTACTTTAGCTCTTCGCTGGTAACTTTGAATGCTTCATTAAAATAGTAACTAGATGACCTTGTGAAAAGACTTTATAAAGCCAAATAACTGTCACAACATGGTGATTTTGGTACTAATGTAAAGTAATTTGTCAGAATACGGAATACAATAAATTAAAAAAATTATTATGGTTTTACTGTTTCAGTGAATTATTTTTTCCTTGATTTGATCTACTTTTGGCAATGGGTGGTCCTCACAAAATCAGAACGTTAGTCATCATGTCAGCACCACTCATTGCATTGTTAAACTGTGATTGCCGGGCACAATTGTGATGCTCTGAGTCCAAGATGCCTTCCAGTCACAGTATGTCTCAATTTTCTGATTAAGCCCTTGTTTACCAAGGTACCTTTAAAAACAATGCAATGAGTGGTGCTTGATAATAAAGGGGTTAAAGCAAACTAAAAGCTGCTTCTGTGAGCTTGGTATATATTTTTTACAGCTGGTGGTGGGTTTCCAGGTATAAGTGATTCAGGTGGCTCTAAAGCTGCCGGATCACTTTTAGGGCTGTGAAAGCATGTCACCCTCTGTATCTGACAGGGGGTGTGTTAAAGTGGTTGTTAGGCAACTATAATATAAACATACAACCCCCTATGTTAAAAAACATTATGTATTCCAGTGTCTGTGTTATATAAAAAAGATGCCAATTTCTACCTTATATCAGAGCGTCTCCAGGTGCTCACGTGATTCCTCAGCTCTCTCATTATCCAGGCTGACAGATATAGAGGGAGGGGCCAATAATTCCTGCTGACGTCAGCCAGGGAGAAGGAGAGGAGAGAGGAGAGAGAGCTGTGCTCTCTCCCCCTCACTCCCAGCCTGTCGGATCCTGTGATAGTGTCCACCCCCACAACTCCTGCTGCTCTAAATATACTTAAAATCTTACACAATCCTCCTTCTTACCTAATGACAGCTGCTCCTGTCTGTGTGTTTTAATAAAAAAATTACTCCTTTACCAAATTTCAGAGTGGCTCCACGCAATCACGTGACCGGCCAGCTCTCTCTCTCCTCTCCTCCTCACGTCCTCTCTGACCCCAGCGGGGGAATCTTGGCCCCGCTCACAGCATCTGTCAGCTGCAGAGGAGAGAGCCAGAAGGCCATGTGTTCATGGGAAACAATTGTGAAATAGGGTAAATAAGGCTTTTTTTTTTATAAAACACACAGACAGGAGCAGCTGTCTTTAGGGAAGAACGAGGATTGTGTAAAGTTGGCAAAGTGGGTTAACAACCACTTTAAAGCTGAACTCTTGGCAGAAATATAAAAAGACACACAATGAATATAGCTCTGAAATCATTAACACTTTATTAAATGTATTTGTTAAAAGACCTTGATCATCTTATTATTACACCTATTTTCAAAAGCCAAATGCAGTATATAGGTTTCCCAAGACCCCATTTTTCCATAACACTTAAACAAGGGACAAACTTCACTTCTGCATTTATTGCGTTTTCTGAAAAACTAGTTTACAAAAAAAGTATACCTAGAAACTTTTGTTCGGCTATTAAAATTATGTTGTTCTACATACAACAGTGACCTACAATGCCACAATTCATTTTCCAGTCAGTTACATTAATGCCAAATGATACACAGTTACATTTGGGTGTTCCCCTTTAGTGAAACCATATCCGTTAAAGGTTGGCTCGTGTGCTATATTACATTTTTCAAATGGCAAAACAATTGTTAATTCTGACAAGACTTTGGTATAGATTGTTCATGACCCCTGTCTTGTGTAAATATGATTCTGTTAATCAAATATATTTAGCCAAAACATCTCCTTCCTTGTAATTGTTAGTCTGTTATTACTTTAGAAATATAAGATTAAATAGGAGATATCATGTGTGTTACAAAAAAATGTTTCTACAATGTGATGTGTAAAATGTTTTCAATGAGATGTATTTCTGAAAACAACCACTGCTTTTTGAAGTTCTTAAAAGTAAACTAGGCAAAACAGCTAAATGTGTATATTATATACAACAACAAGTGCCTGTTTACCTGCCAAAGGACTTATATATGTGTCCAAACTTTAGTGAGATTTACACAGTTCTACCACATGGCACAGCCACTCTACTGCAGTTAAAGGGGAGTTCCACCCACAATTTCACTTTTTAAATATAAATACCCCTGTAATACACAAGCTTAATGTATTCTAGTAAAGTTAGTCTGTAAACTAAGGTCCGTTTTGTTAGGTTGTTACAGCATTTATATAGTTTATAATCTAGAAATAGACAGTGGCCATCTTAAGTGTGGGCATCATGAAGCCAGACTGTATGACTTCCTGGATTTCAGCTTTGCATATCTCGCACATGCTCAGTGCTGCACAAGCAATGTAATAGGTTTCAGTCAGGTTTGCAAGGACTACTGGGAAACATGATGCCTATCCCCGAAACCCTTGCAAATAGCCTTGTGACTTAATAGCCTAGGCTAATAAGGAGGAGGAAGTAATGAAGGACTACAAAATAAAGGTATTTACAAGCAACAAAATAAATAAAAATTGTCCATTCTGAACACTATGAGATTAGGGCATGCAGCATAGACAAACATAAAAAAATGGGTGTAACTCCACTTTAAGTAATACAACTAGGCCTTGTCAAAGACCCCAGACTTTGATTGGACAGTGAAGGAGAAGCAGTAGACTAATGAGCGCACCTCCCTGTTACTTTGCTCCCTTCTCATGTTAGTGTGTTCCAGGTGAGCACTCTAGAGCCGACTTTTTGTCCGGCCTCTCCCTCAGCCAGTCTGACATCTGTACAAAAAAAATGATAACGTTTTAATTATATGAAGTCAAGTTTGAGTGATTATACTAGTTGCTAAATTTTTCAGAGGAGCCAAAACGGGGCTGTTTACTGATCAGCCAGAGGACATCTCCAGACACCCCCGAACCCTTATATTTTTCACTCATTTAGTGGCTAAAATAATTATAGCACCTGCATGGAAATCAGCTGTAATCAATGTTACGTTGGTGAAACACAAAATATCCTGAATTATGATCAATGAAAAACTGGCCAGCATTCGACGAGATAAGCAAGCTAGGTTTGAAAAAGTGTAGAATCCCTGGATTTCTTATCTCCAGGCTCCCTGAATTCTGAGCTCCTTTGTGAGTGGTTGCCCGGGTTGAGGGGACCTACCCTACTCTACTCTACTTTACTCTTTTCTGACTCACTTTTCTTGCTATTGGCTTTGTTGTACCAAAAAAAAAATTTTTACTAGGATGCTGTCGGGGGACAGTAAAGTCTAACCAACCATGCTATATTTTTTTATTATTATGTTTTGTTCATGTTTAATTGGTCAGGGTTAGTGATCTTTGGATAATGCATTGTTTTACAAAATTTCCTGATGAATATTTGAACATACACTTCTGTGTGATGTTTTAAAAATTGTAATAAAAATTATTGGAACAAAAAAAATACAGGTAGACGCCTTACAGTGTAAAATTTGGGTGTGGGGGCATAACATCCTTGGGATGAACCAACATAACACAGCACATCTACTGAACAAACTTTGACAGCTACATGCTAAATTGATAGCTGCAAAAAAACTAACAAAACCTTAACACTGAAAAGTACCATGGTGTGCATCAGGTGACTGTTGAAGCACTAAGTTATGTGTATCTGAGTATGGCAAGATTTTTTTTCTAGTGAACATGAGGGATGAAATTGCTAAAGGGGACAGGATGGAGGTCATTATTGCTGGAGCTTCAAAGGAAAGAAAACGGGGAAATGAATATTGGGTTTATGCTACATGCTCCCTCTAACCTAAAGGATGAGGAAAAGACTGATCTCTTGTCACAGTTAGAAATGGCAAAAAAAGAAAGAAATGGCAGCGAGGCCAGGCAATGTTATTATTATGGGGGACTTTACCTTTCCTGATTTTGTCTGGGCAGACGGAACTGCTCAGTCAAGGCTAAGGCCCATCATTCATTAAAAGGACAATTCCATGTATCAATGGATGGATGCCCCAACTAGAAATAATACTCTGCTTGATCTACTAATTACAAATTACAGGTTTGATTCCGGATGTGGACGTATGGGATATCTTAGGAAACAGCAATTACTGAGATGATCGACATCCGCCGGATGGGAGGCATAGAGATGACTGGTGACCAGATGGTCACCAGTCATCTCTATGACCGTCGGAGGCCCAGGCGCGACGTTATGACCCGTAAGTAAACAAACTGCAATTGCAGCTAGTTTGAATGAGATCTGTGAATTTTTTTTCACGATCTCATTCTTTTCAGCCTGGAGAAGAGATGTGGGGTCTGATTGACCCCGCATCTCTCCTTAAAGAGGACCTGTCACACACTATTCCTATTACAAGGGATGTTTACATTCCTTGTAATAGGAATAAAAGCGATCGAAAAAAAATGTAAAAAAGAAAGTGTAAAATATAAATACATAAGTAAAAAAAATAATAATAATTTAAACGCCCCTGTCCCCGGTAGCTCACCCTCACAAGCGCACGCACACGTAAGTCCCGCCCACGTATGTAAATGTCATTCAAACAACACATGTGAGGTGTCGCCGCATGTGTTAGAGCGTGTGCAACAATTCTAGCACTAGACCTCCTCTGTAACTCTTAACTGGTAACCTGTAAAAATGTTAAAGCGGCGTATATGGAGATTTTTAAGTTTGGCGCCATTCCATGAGTGTGCGCAATTTTAAAGCATGATATGTTAGGTGTCTATTTACTCAGCATAACATCATCTTTCATATTTTACCAAAAATTGGGCTAACTTTACTGTTTTGTTATTTTTTAATTTGTGAAACCATTTTTTACAAAAAGGCGTTTGAAAAATGATTGCGCAAATACGGTGCAAGATAAAAAGTTGCAATGACCGCCATTTTATTCCCTAGGGTGTCAGCTAAAAAAAACATTTATCATGTTTGGGGGTTATGAGTAATTTTCTAGCAAAAGAATGATGATTTGTACATGAAGGAGAGAAGTGCCAAAATAAGCCCAGTATGGAGGTGGGTTTTAAAGCCGGGTATTGAAGTGGTTAAACATAAATCATAGGAAAAAGCCAACTTTACTAAACTGCGTTCCATACTCCATGACATTAAATGGTATCAAATCCTAAAAACAATGACCACTGAGGAAAAATGAGAGTGCTTTAAAAACTACTTCCCGACCGCCCACCGCAGGTATACGTCATGACTTTGAAGATGGATATCTCGGTAACGGCAGCAGCTGCTGCCACAACCGAGATATCCATCTCTTCTGTGGGCGCTCGGGTAAACGATAATGGCGGTCTCCGCGGCGGAATCGCCGCGAGATCGCCGTTATCGGTGGCGGGCGAGCGTCCCCCCCCCTCTCGCTGCGCTCCCGCGTCCTCCGCCGCTTACCGACGCCGTCGGTAGCGGCGGAGGCGATCGGGTGCGCTCGTCTGTTCAGCGGGGATGCGAGTGAGGGAAAAAAAATTCCTCGTCCATCCCCGTAGCTCTGCTGGGCGGAAGTGACGTCAAACGTCAGTTCCAAACAGCGTCTTAAAGAGACATTTTTTTTTAAATGTCATTTGAAAAATGACATTTTAAATTTTTGATATTTTTTTTGCATTTTAGCCTAAATATGAGATCTGAGGTCTTTTTGACCCCAGATCTCATATTTAAGAGGACCTGTCATGCTTTTTTCTATTACAAGGGATGTTTACATTCCTTGTAATAGGAATAAAAGTGATAATTTTTTAATTTTTTTTATTTTCGTGTTAAAAATTGGTAAAATAAATACAAATAAATACGAAAACAAAAAAAACATTTTTTTAAATCGCCCCTTCACGACGAGCTCGTGCGCAGAAGCGAACGCATACGCGAGTAGCGCCCGCATATGAAAACGGTGTTCAAACCACACAAGTGAGGTATCGCCGCGATCGTTAGAGTGAGAGCAATAATTCTAGCCCTATACCTCCTCTGTATCTCAAAAAATGCAACCTGTAGAATTTTTTAAACATCGCCTATCGAGATTTTTAAGGGTAAAAGTTTGACGCCATGCCACGAGCGGGCGCAATTTTTAAGCGTGACATGTTGGGTATCATTTTACTCGGCGTAACATTATCTTTCACAATATGTAAAAAAATTGGGCCAAATTTATTGTTGTCTTATTTTTTAATTTAAAAAAGTGAATTTTTTCCAAAAAAAGTGCGCTTGTAAGACCGCTGCGCAAATACGGTGTAACAAAAAGTATTGCAATGACTGCCATTTTATTCTCTAGAGTGTTAGAAAAAAAAAATATAATGTTTGGGGGTTTTAAGTAATTTTATAGCAAAAAAAAAATGTTTTAGTCTCGTAAACACCGAATCTCAAAAACAGGCTCGGGGCTAAAGTGGTTAAGAACATATATAAAAAATATATTAAATAATGACATTAGAAAAAAACATTTCATTTGCATTTCATATTGGTCAAATTCTAGTGTAAAAAGACATATCAATGAGAATAAAACTGTCCTTCAAAAAATATAAGGCTGAAAGGTCCTCATTGGCATTCCAGCACTACAAAGATTGCAATAGGAAATGTAAGTGCATTTTCAGGGCAGCTAAAAATAGACCACAAAAGACACATAGGGGAGGAGAGTAAAAAGAATCCTCCTAAAAATTTAAAGCACATTAATAATATTGGCCCCATAAAGGATGGTCAGTTTTTACAAGGGAAAATTAGTGGTATAATAAACACAAGACTGTATTGTAAGTAACACTTCACAGAATGTACCCCTGTGACTAACAGAAGCGAATGATTCACCAAGACCAGATGGCTAAAATTTGAGAATTCTTAAACAAACTTAGCCATGATATAACCAGATCGATATTTCTAATTTTTGAAGATAGATAACTGACTGGAAAAGTACTAGCTGATTCAAAAAAGGGCCAAGGAATATACCTGAGAACTACAGACCAGTCAGCCTAACATTGATTGTTTGTAAACTATTAGGGGAAAAGTGCTAATTTTAAAGACTTATATGCAACTCGGGTGGCCGCCCTTGCCTATATAAGAGCTGTCAAAGCAAGGAGACAGCAGTCCCCAGGAGGCCTCCCATTAAGACAGAGCCTTTTTTTTTTTTTCTGGTCCATCGGGTGGTGTGATTGAAGATCACTGAAAACGTATGTTTTTTACTTTTTGACACATTGACTGGGTAAGGGTACAATGTGCATGATAGCCATTAATATAGGGGGCGGTATCTGGGGGCCCCCAGATTCTGATAAGCCCCCCGCCCAAAGACCCAGACAACCACTGGCCAGGGTTGTCATGAAGAAGCCCTTGTCCCCATCAACATGGGGACAAGGTGCTTTGGGTTGCTCGCTCGTCCCCTCCCCTTCCTGGCCTTTTTGGCTGCAGGTCGGATAAAGGTCTGGTATTTTGGGGGGACCACATACCATTTTTTGGGGGGTGTGGAGTCCCTCTAAAAAAATAATACCAGACCCAACGGACCTGGTTTGGATTTTGTGGGGCCCCCACACCATTTTTTTAATTAACGTGGAGTTCCCCTTAAAATCTATACCAGACCCAAAAGGCCACACCTTTTTTTTAAATTCTGTCATAGGTTTTTCCTTAACCACTTCAATACACTGTATTATATATACTACAGGGACTGCACTATATACTCTGCAATGTATTATATATACTACACTGACTGCACTACTGTATAAATGCTTCACTGTATTATATATACTACACTGACTGCACTATATACTCTCCACTGTATTATATACACTACAGTACACTGACTGCACTATATACACGGCACTGTATTATATACACTACACTGACATCACTATATACTCTCCACTGTATTACATACACTACACTACACTGACATCACTATATACTCTGCACTGTATTATATACACTATACCGACTGCACTATATACTCTGCACTGTATTATATACATTACATTGACTGCACAATATACTCTCCACTGTATTGTATATACTACACTGACTGCACTATATACTCTGAACTCTGAACTTTATTATATATATATATATATATATATATTAATATATATATATATATAACATTGACTGCACTATATACTCTGAACTGTATTATATATACTACACTGACTGCAATATATACTCTTAACTGTATTATATATTCTACGCTGACTGACTGCATGCTACACTAACTACCTATAATATTCTTAGTGTATTTAGGTCTACTCACACCACTCAGTGATAAGTAGCTGGTAAAGTTTGTTAAACGTATATGCACCACACATATGTATTGTATATTTTTATGCATATAAATAAAAGCAGTCGCTACAACAAATACATATAGAGAGTATTAATCCAAAAGCAAAGTCTTGTAAAGAATCCAATACTTTAGCAGCGCTCCTGTTAATCATTTAAAATGTAACCAGCATTCATATGTGGATCATATGAGGAACAGAAAGCATGATATTTAGTGATAAAAAAGTTATGTTGGTGTGTGAAGATCCTAGTTAATTATTAGTAAGTGTGCACCACACGCCAGAATCCACACCGTGTGAGTCACACTCCCATAGGCGTTTAAACTCCCCATCAAGAGGTTAATCTCATGCCTTAAATCATCAAAGGATGTCATCCAATTGGCAAGGTTCACTTGAAAAACACATACAACAGTGTGACTCTACAGCCGCCTCTTGGATTCCAGAATTCACTTAAGTGCCCATCGTCAGTGCACATAATTTCCACCTAATCAGTGCCACCTCATTGATGCCACCTCATCGTTGATGCCTTGTTAGTGAAGCCCCATCAGTGCCCATCAGTGAAGGAGAAAACGTACTTATTTACAAAATGTAATAACAGAAACAAAGAAAAAAAAATCATCTTTTTTGATTTGTTTATCAAAAAAAAAAAAACAGAGAGGTGATCAAATACCAGCAAATGAAAGCTCTATTTGTGGAAACAAAATGATAAAAATGTTGTTTAGGTACAGTGTAGCATTTAAAAAGTGACAGAGCTGAACGTTGAAGATTGGCCTGGGCTGGAAGGGGGGGGGATGTGCCTAGTATTGAAGTGGTTAAACTGTGTAAACTAGTGGTAATGATGTGGAACTCCCTTTCACAGTTGGTGGTGTCAGAGTGGAGTGTTGATCATTTCAAGATGGCCATCTTGTAAATGCAAAATACAGGGAAATGGGAAGTGGTAGTGACATAAACATATATACACCCACACAGGTTGAACTGGATAGACTGGTATCTTTATTCAACGTTTCCAACCATGTAACCATGAGTATCCACTCAACCTTAGTTAATGAAATGTTACAGCAATAGGGCAATGGGTTCTAGTAGTTGTAGAGCATCTTTAAACTTGGTTTAAAATGGAGAAAACCTAAATCATTAGTCATGCTATTATTATGTCAGAGCTTTTGGGACAAGTAGGCCATTATGTAACTATTTGAAATGTAATTCCACTTTTGTTGAGAAAAAAATATTCCCCTCTGGGTGATCTACGTACATTGCAGGGAGTATAACAAACTTTCTGGCAGATTCCAACCTTTTGTTATTCTGAAGAAATACATATGTGTTTGTCTATGCCTCGGTTCTGAGTGGGTCTAATGGGAGTGGTTTCATAATTAACTGTCAGGTGTTGCAGCAGCACGGCACTAATGAGAAAATCTGATGGACATGCATCCCTTTAGACGAGTTCCTATTAAAGGTATCTCTCCAAAAATGAAATTTTTGTTGCAGCGGATGCCTGAAATCTGACTGTATCTTAATGCAGATTTCTGGGAAAATTGGTGAGTCAATCACACCAGCAGGAAATTATGTTTCTGGGGAGTGGTCAGTACACACTCTGTGTACAGAACAACTCAATGTAGCCACATTGCAATGTATTCTTGGAAAATTACAGAGCTGCAGATTGAAAAGAAAAGGTAATTTTTAATAACATTCAATGACAATATGATTAGTGTCACAATAATATAATTTTTTCTTTATTTGCTTTTTTTTTTTTCCACAAAAGTGGAGTTACCCTTTAACCACTTCCATACCAGGCACTTACGCACCTTCCCGCCCAAGCCAATTTTCAGCTTTCAGCACTGTCGCAATTTGAATGACAATTGCGCGGTCATGCTACACTGCACCCAAACAAAATTGGCGTCCTTTTTTCCCCACAAATAGAGCTTTCTTTTGGTGGTATTTGATCACCTCTGCGTTTTTTTTTTTTGTGCAACAACTAAAAATAGAGCGAAGATTTTGAAAAAAAAATAAAGTTTTTATTTTTTTCTGTTAATTTTTTTGTAAATGAGTATGTTTTCTCTTTCAATTATGGGCACTGATATGGTGGCACTGATGGGCACCGATGAGGTGGCACTGATGGGCACCGATGAGGTAGTTCTGATGGGCACCGATTAGGTAGCACTGATGGGCACTGATAGGCGGCGCTGGTATTGGGCACTGATGGGCACTCATGGGCGGCACTGATGGGCACTCATAGGCAGCACTGGGCACTCATAGGCAGCACAGATGGGCACTCATAGGCGGCACAGGTGGGCACTCATAGGCGGCACAGGTGGGCACTCATAGGCGGCACAGGTGGGCACTCATAGGCGGCACAGGTGGGCACTGATAGGTGGCACAGGTGGGCACTGATAGGTGGCACAGGTGGGCACTGGTAGGTGGGCACTGGGCATGGATTGGCACTGTGGGGTGGCACTGACAGACACTGGGGTGGCACTGATGATCACTGAGGGGTGGCACTGATGGATCAATGTTGCCAATCAGTGCCCATGTGTGGGCACTGATTGGCATCATTTTTTTTTTACTGCCCCCCTTTTTTTTTTGTCATTTTTTTTTTTGTCATTTTTTTTTTTGTCATTTTTTTGGGTCATTTTTTTTTGTATTTTTTTTATTTCCCTGGTGGTCTAGTGTGGCGATCCGAGGGGGGGCTGCGCTGATAAACAATCAGCGCGAACCCCCCCTGTCAGGAGAGCCGCTGATCGGCTCTCCTCTACATGCGTCTGTCAGACGCGAGTGAGGAAGAGCCGTCGGCGGCTCTTCCTGTTTACATCGTGATCAGCCGTGATTGGACACGGCTGATCACGTGGTAACGAGGCTCCGCCGGAGACTCGTTACCGAGATCGGAGGTGCAGGGTGTCAGACTGACACCCCGCATCACCGATCGCCGCGCTGCGCGCCCGCACGGGCGCGTGCGGCATGAAATCGTGCAGGCCGTTTGAGAACGGCCTGTCACGATTTCATAACCACTTCCCGGCCGTAAATCGGCTATTGGCCGGGCGGGAAGTGGTTAAGATAAACAGAAAAGCGCCTCTGAGTGCAATGTTTATTGTACAATAGCAGGTAGTTATAAAACACTTACATAAAAGTAAGGGAAGGTAGGCTCATCTGAGGCAGAGACCCTCGGGGGAACAGTGTTTAGCGCTTCCTGTATGAGGTGACCGCAGTGAAACAGGAAAGAAGCCGGCAAGTTCTCTGTTGTTCTGGGTATACCAGATAGATTCATAGTTACATAGTAGGTGAGGTTTAAAAAAGACACAAGTCCATCAAGTCCAACCTATGTGTGTGATTAGAGGGGAGCTCGGAACCAATAGGCGTGTGACGTCACGGGGTGAGGGGAAAACCACAACGCGTTTCAGAGCATGCACGAAGCTTGTACGAAACATGCACGCTCTTTTCTCAAGTGATTTTATTGTTTAGTTTTTATTTAACCATTTGGCTGGTGCTCCAATTAAATTGCATAATCATATTTGAGCAAAAATTTAGGACAATTTCCAATACATTTTAAACTTTTGCCACGTACACACGCTCCAACAACAAATGTTCGATGGGAGCTTTTTGTTGGAAATTCTGATCGTGTGTAGGCTCCATCGGACATTTGCTGTCGGAAATTCCGACACACAAAATTCCATGCATGCTCTGAATCAAGCACAGGTTTGGAGGCGCTCAGTCTGGTAAAACTAGCATTCGTAATGGAGATAACACATTCATCACGCTGTAACTGACTGAAAAGCACAAGCCTAAAAGGGGTTAATCGTCTCTCACCAAACTTCTACTAACAGGACTGGTATTGAACTTCCCTTTAATAGTGCCATCGTATGTGTTATACGTGACTTGACGTTTGGAATTTCTGAAAACATTTGTGTGACCATGTGTATGCAAGACAAGTTTGAGTCAACATCCGTCGGAAAAAAATCCATGGTTTTGTTATTGGAATGTGCGATTGTGTGTACGCAGCTTAAGGTTGAAGCAATTTGATGTTCTTTATTATTAATAATGAGATTTGAGTGTAGGTCTCAAAAATTTGATGTTTCCCAAACAGAGGGGTAAAGGGGCTTCTCACTTGGCTTCAAGAGCAATATGGGAAACAAATTGCAAATTTATAATATTTCTTAACCACTTGCTTACTGGGCACATAAACCCCCTTCGTGCCCAGGCAAAATTTCAGCTTCCGGCACTGTGTCTCTTTAACTGACATTTGCGCGGTCGTGCGACGTGGCTCCCAAACAAAATTGGCATCCTTTTTTCCCCACAAATAGACCTTTATTTTGGTGGTATTTGATCGCCCGTGCGGTTTTTATTTTTTTGCGTTATAAACAAAAAAAGCGACAATTTAAAAATATATATATTTTTTTTACTTGTTGCTATAATAAATATCCCATTTTTTTTAAAAAAAAACTATTTTTTTTCTCAGTTAAGGCCAATACATATTCTTCTACGTATTTTTGTAAAAAAAATAAAAAAAATTGCAATAAGCGACTGCTTTGCGCAAAAGTTATAGCGCCTACAAAATAGGGGACAGCATTATGAATTTTTTTTACTATTTTTTTTTACTAGTAATGGCGGAGATCTGTGATTTTTATTGGGACTGCGACATTGCGGCAGACACATTGGACACTTTTGACACATTTTTGGGACCATTCACATTTATACAGCGATCAGTGCTATAAATATGCACTAATTACTGTATAAATGTGACTGGCATTGAATGGGTTAACACTAGGGGGTGAGGAAGGGGTTAAATGTGTATCCTGGGTGTGTTCTAACTGTGTGGGGGGAGGGGGGTGACTGGGGGAGGTGACCAATGCTGTGTCTCTATGTACAAGGGAAACAGCATCTGTCTCCTCTCACTGACATGACGTGGAGCTCTGTGTTTACACACACAGCTCCACGTCCCCGCTCTGTCACCGCCGATCGTGTGTACCTGACGGACACCGCGGCCGCCGGGTACACGCATCGAATCCTCAGAGATGCGACGGCACTGTTTTTCCCCGCTGCGCGCCACCCAGTGGCGCGCGCGGGGAATTACAACAACAATGACATCCAAAGACGTGACCCCGGCACTTCAGGTCTGCGCTGTTGACGTCTTTTGTCAATAGCGCGGATCTGTAGTGGTTAAAGATGTGCAGTATGTGTTGCTATGACACAATAATGGCATTTAGGAACAGGACAGCCTTCACAGCGCACATTTGCCTGTGGAAATTTTTTTTTTTTTTTACATTTAGCTCAGTTTACAGACTAGCTTGTCTAGCTGCCTTCCAAATAGGTCAAATTGGACCATCACAATTGTCCTCTATTGACCTTAGGGCAATTCAAATGTGAATGTCAAGGCCATCAAATTTTTTCTTACATTCGAAAAACACAACTGCCAGCAAAATTTTGCCCATCACTTATCTTTATGGATATTGCTTTTTTTAGGCTTTCTATTTTTTTTTAAATAGCTATACAACATATTTATTATTATTATATTATAACAAGTATAACGAGTACCTGTCCTTGAAATTGCTGTGTTTTGCCCTTGCACAGTCATGGATGAATATAATGTTCAATACACTATACTTCGTTAACAGCTGTCACCCATGACTTGACCATGACTGTAAGCAACCCTTATTAGTCTGCTGCAGAGTTAAATGATTATTACTGGATAATTGCCCTTGTAGAATAGTTGAGGGACAAATTGTATCACGTATGGAACGGTGAGAAATTAATAAAGGCCATTAAAATCCAAATGTACTCAGGATTTCAAAGCTTAATATCACAGTGCAACTCATTAATAGCTATACGTTTTAACAGACAGTAATTAGTTAGTAAGTTTACTATACAGCAACATTTCCTTTCTCCCAGCATTGTCTTAATGTTTTTATTATTGTAATCCACTAGTATCAGGCAGATTCTTAAAGCAGAACCCTACTTTTTTTTTAAATGCAATGTTTGCTGCAATTCAGATTCAGAGCTGTCCCTGACAGTAATTCCTTTGTACTACTACAGTGAAATTTCTACAGGGAGTGCAGAATTATTAGGCAAGTTGTATTTTTGAGAATTAATTTTATTATTTAACAACAACCATGTTCTCAATGAACCCAAAAAACTCATTAATATCAAAGCTGAATATTTTTGGAAGTAGTCTTTAGTTTGTTTTTAGTTTTAGCTATTTAACCTCCCTGGCGGTCTTCCCGTGTGTGGCACGGGGTGAGATTTTAAAGCTACGATCGGTAACCCCGTGCCACACACGGACTTGCCTCGCTGGATGCAGAAAAAAGTTTACTTACCTTTTCTCTGCGATCCAGCGATGAATCTCCGCAGTACACGGCGGGCGGATGTCCGCCTGATGCTGTGTGTTCCGCTGATTCCCTTCCCTGCGAGCGTCGCGACGTAGGGGGGGGAACGGCGCCAAATTTAAAAAAGTAAACAAACACTATACATACAGTACACTGTAATCTTATAGATTACAGTACTGTATGTAAAAAATACACCCCCCCCCCATGTCCCTAGTGGTCTGCCCTGTACACTACATGTCATTTTATATAATAAAAACTGTTCTTTCTCCCTGCAAACTGTAGATTGCCCATAGCAACCAAAAGTGTCCCTTTATGGCAAAAATTGTTTTAGAGCAGCTAAAAAACAGCGATAATAAATCAGAATCACTTGCAGAATTTAGCGATAGCGATTTATGGGGAAATTCGTCATAAAAAAAAAAATAATGACAGCAAAAATTCTGCAACTGAGCAAATTTCAGTGATTTTGATTTGATTACATTATTGAATAATTTTTACTATAATTATATTATTATTTGTTATAATTTTTTATAATTATTTATTATATTATAATTTTTAATAAGAAAAAAAAAATCATACCCAGGATGCCTATTAGACTCTTGTTTGGATAGATTTCAGTGAGTTATTCCTAAGAATTACAAGCCTACAGTATAAAACGCCAAATTCCCTTGCAAATAATGGTACCGCTTTTAGCACCTACAATCTGAAAGAATCATACCGCCAGGGAGGTTAAGGGGGATATCTGTGTGTGCAGGTGACTATTACTGTGCATAATTATTAGGCAACTTAACAAAAAACAAATATATACCCATTTCAATTATTAATTTTTACCATTGAAACCAATATAACATCTCAACATTCACAAATATACATTTCTGACATTCAAAAACAAAACAAAAACAAATCAGTGACCAATATAGCCACCTTTCTATGCAAGGACACTCATGCAGCCTGCCATCCATGGATTCTGTCAGTGTTTTGATCTGTTCACCATCAACATTGCATGCAGCAGCAACCACAGCCTCCCAGACACTGTTCAGATAGGTGTACTGTTTTCCCTCCTTGTAAATCTCACATTTGATGATGGACCACAGGTTCTCAATGGGGTTCAGATCAGGTGAACAAGGAGGCCATGTCATTAGTTTTTCTTCTTTTATACCCTTTCTTGCCAGCCACGCTGTGGAGTACTTGGACGCGTGTGATGGAGCATTGTCCTGCATGAAAATCATGTCACAACTCGGGAGCGGCGCAATCAGTGAAATTGGAAATGGACTAGGGCAACTTTGTGAACTACGCAGACAGCATAAATAGACAGACACAAATGCACTTCCTTTGCGAAAGTACATCCCTTTGTATCCCTCCCTCTACAGCAAGGTGCTTTTGTTTGTTTGTGACGTGTCTTTGAGATATTTGGGGACTGTTTTGCAGAGTGATTTTTGTCTTTTATGTGTTTTCTTTGTTGTTATTTTGTTTAAATTATATTTTTGCTGGGCATTTTTTTTTTTTGCTCGTCATTTATTTAATTTTTTTGGTTCTGTTTGTGTACGATTTTGGAATGTGGGGGTGATATTCCTGCGTGAAAAGGGGTGTCACCCTCATTTGTGGTGGAGAAGTGATCCCCAGGTCTGTGTGAATGGTGTATGAATGTACAGTGACATAATTGGAGCCGTGGCGTGGCGTTGCAGCTCACAAGTCCTGCATGGTGGACTGGTGCCAATCCAATGTGATGAGGATGTGGGGTGTGTGTGCTAGGGACCACAGTGGTGTGCATGCATGCATTCTCATTGTGCCATGATTAATGTGTGTGTTTAACGTGCAAAGATGCATAATGTGAGCTGGCATGAGATGGGGTCATGAGATGGGGTACCAGTGCATATGCAGAGTCACCTTGAAGGGAAAAGACAGGAGGATGTTAGTCATGCATGTGCCACTTGTGAGGTGTGCATCACGGGAGGGGATAGTCATGCCTGCCACCCATGTCACTCACCAACCTGCCAGCTGTCCCAATACATGTTCTGTTCGAAATCTGTGGGGATGGGGCTCTGATTGTATATGTAGCTGTCATGGGTGTCATGGGTGGTGCCATGTGTTGGGCTGCTGATGTCCTCCTGCAAGGTTGTGGTAATTCCAGGATGGCATGAGGGGTGAATCTGAAGATGCGAGACACCTCAGAATCACTCATGCCAAAGATGTCTATGCGTGTGTGATATATCAAGTGAAGAGTGAGGGGCTTGTATCAGATAAGAATATTGTATTAGATTAGATTAAATTGTAAATTTGATATAAGCAAATAAAAAAATAAAAAAAAACATCTCCCGTGCCCTCCTTAGTGCCATCCTTCGTGCCCTCCTCCTTCTTTGTTCATCTAAAGTCAGTAGTATAGCTATGCGCGACGATGCCCCTGGCATGTTGGCATACAGATTGTTGAGCAACACGTGTGACTGCTGAACTCCTCACTAACAGTGTTGCTTTATCTGACAAGTAGACTTTTTTTCTCTTTTTAGACCAGCTTTTATATGGTCTAATTTTAGACAGGACATTTTGCTGTTGCGCACACTGCGTCCCCTGCGCTGCCCCAACGCTGTTTTGTGGATCCCCGTAAGTCCCTCATTAGCATATTTGACTAGCAAATCAATGGTGTGTCTATCGCACTTTTGCGCGGACGTATGCGCCAGTCTAACGAAATTAGGCGGGACAAAAAAAAGACGATTTTTTGCGTATCTCGTTCTGGGGATGCCGCGCAACGAAACGCACGCGCACATTTAGACTTACACACGCGCATCTCCTGTTGCGCAGGCGTAATCGCTCTGTGAATCTGGGCCATTGTATTTACATGGCAATTCGTGCAACCCATGAGTATTTTGTATAGGGACTTGACTGCTGTGATACCTACTGAATGTCTGGAAACAAAAGACCAGATGTATTGCCAACATTCAGATGTTTTAATAGTGGAGAGGTCTGTTTCCCAATCGAGCATGTAAGATTGTGTAGTATAACCTGATAGAAAAGAATGTATACATAGATAATTGAAATTAGCTTTATGGTATGAGAATTATGGAAGCAGTAGTAGTTGAACTGTGTGATACGTCTTTGCTTGTAATAACAGAGGTGATACATTGTTGGACTTTAATAGAATTAAAAAACTACCCCAGGGCTTGTTGCACTTTTGCCAACTCAGGATAATTGTCATTATGCCATATGGGACTGTAGTGGGTAACTATACATACACTTTAACTGTGATTCATTATGTGCAAACTCCAGTTAAGCTGCATATATCTATACTGTATATCGTCTTCAGGATTAAGTCCTGGTTCACATATATGCGATGCAGGAACCAGTGCGATTCCAGCGCGGGTCCCTGCATTGCATGTCACCTGCCGACGCTTCACACTGACATCTGCAACCGCTGCGGGTGTCAATGCAAAGTTAATGCCACCCCCAGATCAGTTTACAGATCGCAGTATGAACTGTCAAATGGTGCAGGAATCGGATCACCCATCCGGTCCGATTCCAGTGCGGACCAAAAAAAGGGTCCTGCACCATTTTGGTGCTAAAGCGATGCGATTTCAGCCATACATCTTATATGGCTGAATTTGCGTCACACAGACATTGCATGTGATCTGCACAGTACTACAATGCCAATCACATGCAATGTCTGGCATCACTCTATGGCAAAAGAGTTTCTGTAGTCAAATAAAGCATTCTTATGCTAAAGTGATGTCAGCTTTCAGAAGAGAGCTTCAGCTAAGCAAGTTTGCAAGGCAAAACTTACAATTAAAAACACGGCACGTAGAAGTCCCCATCTGACACCTCCTTTAAGTACTAATTTATCATAGTTAGGAAATGATTTTGCTGCCCCAGCAGCCATGAAAAAATTAGAAATAGCCACTCTTCAACTTTCAATCTTCAATCAAAAAGATAACATCTTAATAGTTAGAGAAAATATATTTTCCTTTATAGCAGAAAGGATGTATTTACTGGGAACATTATAATAAAAAATGTGTCTCACCAGCAACATATAAAGTTTATCCTAAATGTTAGCAGTGCAGTAATTTACAACATTGTCAGCAACATTTCTGCCAGCTAGTTAAATTGGAAACATAAGACACCAAAAATTATATGCCAGCGAAATGTAAAACTGCCATTAGTTGACAGTCATTTATGTAAACTTTGTTTATAATATTCTCTCCATGCTGCCTTTTATAAACTGTTCCGTGGTTATTATTGCTATAAATAAACATAGGTCCTGCAGATGACATGAAAGCATTTTATAAGCAAATTTTATTTTTTCACAGGCATTTTTAATTATAGTTTGAACGCCAGATAATGGATCGTAATGCCTTGTTCATTGTGTTTATTGAAATGTTAACAGGTATTTATACAAACATTTGAGTTTGCATATAGTAAGGAGTTATACATCAGTTTACAGAGCCTGTAAGTCATAGTATAGACATGTATAAACAAAATGCCTCAAAAACAATATAAATCGATAAAGTTATAAATAAACAGAAGATCCTCCATAAGAGCAGTGGGGAGGATAAATGTCCAAGGAAATAAGGGTCAGGAACATCAGACATAGGGATGAAAGAATCGAGGGGGACAGGAGGGTGATGTGAGAAAATAAGGTAATCTGAGAGGACTCCAGGCACTGGCTACATCACAGTGGAGCAGTTGCATGTCAAAACCAGCCCAAAGTGATTAGAAAGATTTGTACACACGGCCGGACTTTCCGAGAAAAAAGACAGGCTTTTTTTCTCGGAAAGTCCAGCCATGTGTAGCCTCCATTGGACTTTTTTTGTCGGAAGTCCGACGGACATCAGGCCTCGTACACACGACCGAGAAACTCGACAGAATCCATCAAGAAACTTGGTGGGAGAGGTTTTTTGCAGAGGAAAACGGTCGTGTGTATGCTTTTCATCAAGAAAACTGTCGAGGAACTCGACGAGGAAAAAAGAGAGCAAGTTTTCTTTTTCCTCGGCGGGAGTCTCAATTTCCTCGTCGTGTTCCTCGTCAGGCTGGTTTTCGACGAGAAACACTTTGGTGTGTATGCTTAGAAACCCGCGCACCTTCGGTAAAAGTAGCGTTTGTAATGGAAATAGCACATTTGTCACGCTGTAAGGCCCCGTACACACGGCCGAGGTTCTCGCTGAAAATCAGCGAGAACCTCGCTGGAATGCACATTCCAGCGAGGACCTCGGCCGTGTGTACGGTCTCAGCGAGCTTCCCGTCGGGAAGCTCGTCGAGCCGAAAAAGAGAGCACGCTCTCTATTTTCTCGACGGCCCGCCTGGAAGAATGGCTGGTTGCCATTCCCGACGGGCGGGTCGCCGAATTCGACGGCCGGGAGAGAACCTCGACGGGCGGAACGATGTGTTCTGCCCGTCGAGGTTCTGGGTCGTGTGTACGCGGCCAAACAGAGTGAAAAGTTATAATGTCTCTTACCAAACTTTTACCTAAAATGCAGTAACATGAGATTAGCAAAAGCAGGCCCAAGGGTTGTGCCAGTGGAATCGAACTTCCCCTGCCGTTGTATGTGTTGAAGTCCCCGCGTTTGAGAATGAGGAGATTTGATCTTGACTGTGTGTACGCAAAGACAGCTTGTCAAGTTTCTCGACAAGCCTAACAAGGAACTCGTCGAGGAAAACGATGTGTCTTTTCCGAGGAGTTCCTCGGTCGTGTGTACAAGGCCTTTGATAGAGAACTATGATCTGACCAGGGAATAGTTTTGATGATAGCATGGAAAACCAACAGTATGTTGGAAAGCGTCATGAAAATGTGACTGACTCTGGAGAAAGAATTGAGATTGTGTGAATAGAAGGTACAGTTCTGCGTGGGTTTTATTTTTTCACTCCTTCCAGGAAGCTCAAGCAGTACATGGAATTTAGCAGCACAGCAAAGATTTTGAGAAAGACAGGGGGGTTAATTTACTAAAACTGGAGAGTGTAAAATCATGTCCATGGTAGCCAATCAGCTTCTAACTTCAACTTGTTCAATTAAGCTTTGACAAAACAACCTGGAAGTTGATTGGTTTCTGTGCAGAGCTCCACCAGATTTCTCAGTTTTCTCCAGTTTTAGTAAATCAACCCCAGTTTGTCTAGTGTTGATTGTAGCACCAGGCTGAATTGCTGTATACAATAAGCATACCCTTCTTATGAGCATTATGATTGTCTATAACTGTTATGAGATGGGATAAAAAGAGAATCTGGTCTTAATTAGGGGCAATATAAGAAAAGATTGTCATAGCATGATCTTTAAGTTGGCCCTGTAACAAAAGAAATCTCCCTTTTGAATCTGCAATCATATGCTCAGTAGCTAAGTGGGCAGTGCAGTGAAAGCCTGTCTAGATCCCTCTGTGTTTTGTGTTGTCATTAGCAAGAAAAATGTGTGGAAAATATTACTACAATAATGCCTGTTCTTGACCTCTGATAGTATTATTCATCTACCTATAGTCCTGTCTCATATGAAGTGCTAGCTTTTATAGCTTTTATAGCAGATAAAAGCATTCAACTGTGACAACGTAAAAAATAAAAAATATTTAAAGCAGAACTTAACTGGGGAGATGGGGTGGCCAGGCAGCATTGTCCATGTATATACAATATATTATAGCATGTTTACCCATTGGGTGTTCTCTTCTCCAGCAATGCAAGCTCTGAGCTTCCTACCTCCATTCTGTTGCCACCATTGCCATCTTCTTTTGGGTCTGGCATCTCCTCCCTTTAGCAATTGGGTGGCCACTGATGTGCACTGGATTTATTTTATTTCAGAAAACATTTCCAATCTTGGTATCCTACAGATGCCAGGATTGAGCTGGGACTGTACATTGCACTGTACATGTGCCGCCGACAGTGTACAGATAGCAAAAATTTGCAAAAAGACAGGAAAAGGAGTGTATGAATAGAAAGAAAATTATGAAATCTCTTTTACTAAAAATCGCTACTTGCTGGCAAATGTTTTATTTGCAAGCCTATTAGTTTAACATCCATAATATACAGCTCAGAAAAATGTAATGTTAAAAAAAAAAAAGTAATCTGGGAACCCTTTTTTAAAAGGGTGCTGTAGTGAAATGGCCATTGGCTTCACTGCAATCTAAAGCCTAATCCAAGAGGTCATAATCACACCCTGTTCAAACAAAAAAAATGCACTGTTTCAAGGTAGCTAAGGACCTCTTCCTCTGGCAGCAGAGACACTGACCAAGACTGTTTTAAAGCTGAGCTCTGGGTACAAAAATGTCTACTGAAATACATTCCTCAATAGCCACAAAGATTACAAGTTGGTTTTGTGTGCACTAGATGTGTTTTCTAACCCAGATACAGCAGTGACCAGTGATACGTCTTACAATAGAGGAAACTCTAGCACAGAACTAGATTTTGAAGAAATTACCCAAAGGAAACCAAGATTTAATAAGAATACAAATGCACATAAAAGCCAGCATCTTAAAGCGGAGGTTCCATTGTATATATATTTTTTTAATAGTGCATTGATTGTTTTTATTGTTTAGCAATTTGGCACTCGCGTGTTTGAGGTTTCTAAGCATCCGCAGTCTAAATTGGCCGAAAACGTAAACTTATAAAAATCGCTGTCGGAATTTGTCATTTTGCTTGTGGGCATTGTGAAGCCCACAAGCAAATACTTCCGGGAAGCGGTGAATGCTTGTGAAGTTGCGAGTGAAATCCCGCAAGTTGCTTGCGAGTGAAATCCTGCAAGATTACGACAGTCGGCATTGTGAATTGTCTCCTCGGATGCATGACACTGTGCTCCCAGGAGACATTGGGGCGCTGGGGAAGAGAAAAGACACACCCTCTCCTGCGGGAGGGATACCAGGAAGTGTCTCCAAATACTCCAGGTTCACAGTAATTAAACACAATAAAAAAATAATAGCCACATGTTTATGTATATACTGCACTGATCTGGATGAGCTAAGATGTATATTTAGGGTGAACCTCCACTTTAACTTTATCTGATATTTAAGCTTTTACTGAAGGCATGGGTAGAAACCTTGTGATGTCCCCTTCTATGTCAGGAAGCATTTCAAAAATTTGTAATTACCAGAATGTTTTTTTTTCTATATGACCGAGGATGAGCATGTTTTTACATATAATAGTCTGAGTGGTTGCATGTGCTCACATTTCTACTAATTTATATGTTTTTTTTGTTTTTCGTTCTTGATGCTGTTGTTGGTGGATATGGGGTTGTTGCTGTTTATTTGCTGGTTTCCATGTGAAATATGAAAATATGACTAGGGTCTATATTCTCTTGTTCAAATTATTTATTAAAAAAATAGAGTAAAAAAGTTAACAAACATAAAGCTGGATTAATACAAGACACATAGTAATATATAGACATGTGCATTCGTTTTCGTTAGAATGCATTTTTGTCCGAAAATCTTTTTTTATCGTTATCGTTTTAACAAACGATAATGAAAGCACAAGAAACGAAAACCGAAAGATCCAACATAAAAAATGCTTTATTTTCGTTTTTGTTGCGGTAAAAATTCGATATAGAGAGATTCGACATTATAGGGAAAATATTTGACATTATAGGGAAAAGATACGACATTATAGGGAAAAGATTCGACATTATAGAGAAAAGATTTGATACTATAGAAATAATAGATTCCACATTACAGAGAATAGATTTCGATTTATGAGAAAATAGATTTGACATTATTACTAGTCATACAACATTAGAATTCTTGTAGGCGGAATATTCAAATGGAAATGTACGATTCGACATAAAGATTCGACGTTCCGTCAAATATTCTTTTGACCATTCGACAGAAACCAAGTATTATTGGATTTTCGGGCGAAAGCTATTCCCCAACGAAAAACGAAATAAATCAAAACGATTTCAGCTTTAATTCTGTGGTGGGATGGATACATTTATATTCTAAATGTGATCCTGAAACCCTGATAATGTTCTCTTGTAGCATATGCACAACAATTATAGTGATCTATAAAGGAAAATGTTTAAATGTTTGGTTGTATGCAATTGAATCCAACATGGGCCATAGTCTCTATAATATAGTAATGAAAAAACTCTTTCAATAATATCAATAAATGATATATGACATACAATTCACTTTTACTTACAGCTTTAGACATGTTTTTATTAAGTTAGTGGACCATAGGTAAGAACTGTAGTTATTTACAACAAGCAGTAAGCATAGTTATTTAGTTACTTAGTTAAATTTCCTATAAGCAAACACATTGGGGTTGATTTAGGCTACATTCACACCAGTGATTTATGTCGGTGTCACAAACTAACGTGAACGAAGGTGAATCACAACTGCGGAGAATTAAATTACTTTAAAGGAAACAGTGCTTTTTCTCTGTGCAGTGTGACATTCAGTATTGGACCCCAGGCATCACTCTTAATCTTAAACGGAGAGTTTGGGGTTCATTACATCATCTGTCACTGCAGAGAGGAATGCTTTTAGAAGGTAGGGCAGGAGGTATTATTGCATACCTACAAGCACTAGATTAAAATGCATATGCAAACATGTTTCATATACAGGCCAATATGACCTATTCAAAGGTTAACAAATGTCATGCACGTAGCTGAAGCAGATGGAGTGTTTTGATAATACTTTTAGAGAAAGGCACTTGGTAGTTATATGAATCCTTTAGGTATTTATGTCCAGTTAGGATACAAGCTAAGTCAACTGGTATACATATTATCTTCAAGAGTACTCATGCAACATTAAGTATGGCAGATCCTATGATAGGGATATGAATCCACAGTGGCTATCTCCAAGTATGAAGGTAATTAACTGGCAATTGCGCGGTCGTGCGACGTGGCTCCCAAACAAAATTGGCGTCCTTTTTTTTCCACAAATAGAGCTTACTTTTGGAGGTATTTGATCACCTCTGCAGTTTTTATTTTTTGCTTTGCTTTTTACTTTGCTATATCCCCCAAAAAATATATATATATATATAAAAAGTTTTTCCTGAGTTTAGGCCGATACATATTGTTCTTCCTATTTTTGGTAAAAAAAATCGCAATAAGTGTTTATCGGTTGGTTTGCGCAAAATGTATGACCAAGGTGATCCTTCAAAAAAGCGCTGTAACACAAACAACTGCAGGAAGTCCCAAAATCATGCAAATGCTGTTTATTACAAATAAAAGTCTGTTAAAAAGCATATATGTGTACGAAAGTTCCAGTCTCTGTTGCAGAATCTACAGTGTGCAGTGTGGTTGATCTCAATGGCTGCCTGTCACCAAACTATAACACACAGCATAAATATAGACACAGTTACACTCGTGTGGAATGAGTGCTTTATCCCACAGGCATGCAGGCTCGCTCTGAAGGAGGAGGATCCAATGCTGAGTGGCATCCACGGTGAACCGTGAAGAGCACGCTTACCGTGTCCCAGATGTAAAGGAAGGGCATGCAGGGGAGATGTGTCGATATACCAGCCGAGGGGATGATGATAAAATCCTGTGCTCAGGGCTCAGTCTGAGCGCGCGCTCCGTTCAAGCTACACGTGAAGTGTCACTGACGCTGAACAGGAGGGGTGGAGACAGGATTCGGAAGGAGCTGGAGCTGGATAGGGTGGAGGCTCGCAGGCTGGGTCCAGGCAGTCAAGGTGGGCGGGATCCCGATTGCGCAAAATGTATAGCGTTTACAAAATAGGGGATAGTTTTATTGCATTTTTATAAAAAAATATTTTTTTAACTACTAATGGCGGCAATCAGCGATTTTTTTCATGACTGCGACATTATGGCGGACACTTTGGGCAATTTTGACACATTTTTGGGACCATTGTCATTTTCACAGCAAAAAATGCATTAAAAATGCATTGTTTACTGTGAAAATGACAGTTGCAGTTTGGGAGTTAACCACAAGGGGGTGCTGAAGAGGTTAAGTGTGGTTGATTGTGGTTCCCTATATAAGGGAACACACGATTAATGACAGCGCCACAGTGAAGAACGGGGAAGCTGTGTTTACACACAGCTCTCCCCATTCTTAAGCTCTGGGGACTGATTGCGGGAATCCATCGGCGATCGGGTTTGCGGGTCCCACGGCCGCGGTCACGGACCTTCAGGTTCAGCCTAAAGAGGCTGTACCTGTACGTGCTTGTACGTGCTTGTGCCCAGCCGTGCCATTCTGCCAACGTATATGTGCAGGAGGCAGTCCTTAAGTGGTTAAACACGCATGATTTCAATATGTACAAGGAATATAGTTATATGCAATGAGATAAATCACATGCATGCAACTTATAGTTGCAGGGGGTACTTATCGCTTCCCAGAGGATAGTTCTTTCAATAGTAGAGTAGTTCTGTAGTCTGGAATGGCTTTAGAGAGTGTTGAGTCTGCTCCAGGTAAATATAGCAGAATGTCCCCACAGCAAGGAATATATTGATGGTAGCGTGGAATTCTGGTATTCAATACAATGATGGTAATGTGGAGCAGCGTCCAGTAGTGTGATGGTAGCTTATACCGGGATTTACTAGACTACGGCCGACAATAAAGGAACGCTGTATGATGTGAGAGCAGTGAATTTATATTGGGAGGAAGTGCCGATAAGAAAAAGTGTCCAGCATGAAACGCAGCGGCGCCGAGCAATGACATCATTGCGCGGTCACCGAATGTGTTCCAACGTGAAACGCATCGGCGTCAAGTGATGGCCTTTGCTTACAGTTGGTGGGAATTGTAGCGACAGAAATCTTCTGATTACTGCTGCAGCTGTGAGCGGCAAGGTACAGCAACTGGCCACAGGTATTCACAGCTTTCTGAGCAGCCAGATAGTCCCTTTGTGTGCATCCAGCAGTAATCAGTAATCAGTCCAGAGAGCTGCGAATACCTGTGGCAGCTGGTGACCTGTCATTACAGTGAACACCGCTGGTGGCTGCTGCAGCAATTTGCATAAATCGCTGTTATGAATGTAGCCTTACTAAATAAGATGTTCAAGAGTTTATGTGGAGTTTTCAACGTGAATAAATTAAAACTATGTTCATTTTGAATACCCAATCATGTGTAAACAAATTAATTGCAGCTTGCATATGCTTGGATGATTAACGCAGCTTAACAGCCTAACATGTTATTTACTATCCCAAAGGAACATTCACTTTGCAGAGAGAGAGCATGCATTTTGCAAAGTGATCATGCACTACTCCCTTCGAAAATCAACCCCCTAAATTCCTAAAAGTGGTGTTTGAGTCCATGTGTTTCCCTCTCTCCTTCCATTTCTTTGAAAAAAGGAGACATAGAAAATAAAGTTGGCAATATTACCTTTTACGCTGGTAATGATAAAGTGCATGTCACTCAATATGAGAAGGATGTCTACAAATATAAAAACATAAATCCTAATTCTCAGGTAACTCAGTCTTCACAGTGTGCCAGATTTTCTCTTTCAATATCCTCTAACTTCCTTTGTCCAAAAGCTCCGGGATTTACATACTAAAGGGGTTGTAAAGGTTTTATTTTCTAAATAGGTTCCTTTAAGCTAGTACATTGTTGGTTCACTTACCCTTTCCTTCGATTTTCCTTCTAAATGTTTTTTTTTCTTTGTCTGAATTTCTCACATCCTGTTCTCCTCAGTAAACTTGTCACCATCATCCGAGTGGTGGTTAGTCAGCCAGAACAGCTTACTGAACAGAAAGTGAGAAATTCAGACAAAGAAAACAAAGAAAACAAATATTTAGAAGGGAAATCGAAGGAAAAGGTAGGTAAGGCTTAAAGGAACCTATTTAGAAAATAAAAAACAAACCTTTACAACCCCTTTAATAAATATGTTTTAACTGCTTGTCGCCCGCCGCACGCAGATATACGTCGGCAGAATGGCACAGGTAGACAAAAGGATGTATATATACATCCCCTTGAAGAAGCGACATTGTGGACACGTGCGCACTACAAGTTCCGTGACTCCGACCGCAGGTCCCACGGACTCGATGTCCATGGGCATACCTGCACTCGTGTCACAGTGAGGAAGAACAGGGAAATGCTGAGGTAAACAAGCATTTCCTCATCTTCCTAGTGACAGGACAGTGTACACAGCTTCCTGTAATCGGAAACGGTGATCACTGTCGTGTCACACACAGCCCATCCCCCTACAGTTAGAAGCACTCCCTAGGGCACACTTAACCCCTTTAGCAACCCCTAGTGGTTAACCCCTTCACTGCCAGTGTCATTTTCACAGTAATCAGTGCATTTTTATAGCACTGATCGCTGTAAAAATGACAATGGTCCTAAAATTGTGTCCGATGTATTCGCCATAAAGTCACAGTCACGATAAAAATCACAGATCGCCACCATTACAAGTAAAAAAAACAATAATAAAAATGCCATAATTCTGTCCCCTATTTTTTAGACGCTATAACTTTTGCGCAAACCAATCAATATACGCTTACTGCGTTTTTTTTTAACAAAAATATGTATAAGAATACGTATGGGCCTAAACTGAGGAAAAAATATATATTTTTATATATATATTTTTGGGGATATTTATTATAGCAACAAGTAAAAAATATTGCATTTTTTTTTCAAAATTGTCGCTCTATTTTTGTTTATAGCGCAAAAAATAAAAAAACACAGAGGTGATCAAATACCACCAAAAGAAAGCTCTATTTGTGCAAAAAAAAAAACATACATTTTGGGAGCCACGTAGCACGACCGTGCAATTGTCAGTTAAATCGACGCAGTGCCGAATCGCAAAAGTGGCCAGCCAAATGGTCCGGGGGTTAAGTGGTTAATGATATCACTAGTCCATAAACCAGTTCAGGAGACGTGATATGATGGGAAATGTAATAGATTATTGTCATATGGGTTAGTATGATATATTTTTGGCAGAAATGTATCAACTCAACATCAACATGTCCCTGAAAATTAGCTGAAAATATTAGCAGTTAACCTTGTTGTCTTCAGTTAACAAACTACCATGTATATAATCTATGAGATAATAGCCTTAAGCATTAACACATTTTGAACATAAGAATGCTATGGTACTTGTTTTATGTGAATTCATGGTAACCTTCAGGAGCTAATCGACAACAATCTAGATGAGAAAAGCAAATAAATAATGGACTGTTACAGTTACAAGCAACCTCACCTAATAAATCACAATGACATCCTAAAGCTAATCTAACTCTTCTAATTTAGACAGAGTCTACGGTTCTGTTTTGGTTTTATCAAATTGCTAAAAACGAGCAGTGTAATAGATATAGATAATTGTTCATCATCAATATTTCATAAAATATCATTTCACATAGTGACTAATGAATGGTGACTAAAGCAATCCTAAAGGTGCTCCAAAGACATGATCGGTAGGCTGGACATTTGTTTTTCTCTCTGACCTCTTCATCTGGAAAAATAACAAAGTAGAGATATTGGTCAGTTCATGTTATACAGCGAATTACATTATTTCTTCATAATGATGTTTAAAACACATTAAGTCAAGGGTCACATCAGGAAATAAAATACAGATTTCCAGTGATTATATGTAGTCTCAGCTTTCTTTGGAGAGAAGATGCCTTACTTCATAATCACTATATATATAAAAAAAAAACTCTTTGGTTACTGGGACTTTTATGGTGCCATCTCAAATGCCTAGAACAACATTTTTTTTTTCTTTTTTACTTTTTTTTAGAACTTCATAAAATATCTTTAGCCTCCTCAAGGCTATTTTGGTACTTCATATAACTACAAAGCCACTGGCATCACCATTAAATACACATTTGCCTACGCAGAGCCTAGGTTAACCATACCTCTAAAACATAATTCCTTGTCAATACAAATCCTAATTATTTTCCACTGGTGTTAATTTTGTCTTGTATGCTCGTTATGTGCTGTGGCCCCAGTGACTATATGTAACATGGATTGCAAGACCCAGTCCATCAGGTATCTGCGAAGACTTAAAGCGGAGGTTCACCCTAAATATAAGATCTCTCATGTGATCCAGCATACTGGCGTCAGCGCCAGTATGCTGGGTTTTTTTTTTTTTAATCGCACACTTACTGTATTATAGTGGAATTCCTTTTTTGTCCCCCGCGGTGGACGGCTGTAGTATTGCTCGTCACATCTTCCTAAAATACCCGATATGGACTCGGGTAATCTCGGCGAAAATGCGGCGCCTGCGCACAGACCTAGGAGCTGACTGCGCAGGCGCCGTATTTCTCCGAGTCCTATTTCGGAGGGCGTGACGCGCCATAGCCGTAGGACTCGGAGAAATACGGCGCCTGCGCAGTCAGCTCCTAAGTCTGTGCGCAGGCGCCGCATTTTCGCCGAGATTACCCGAGTCCATATCGGGTATTTTAGGAAGATGTGACGCGCTATACTGGCGCCGTCCACCACGGGGGACAAAAAAGGAATTCCACTATAATACAGTAAGTGTGCGATTAAAAAAAAAAAAAAACAGCATACTGGCGCTGACGCCAGTATGCTGGATCGCATGGGAGATCTTATATTTAGGGTGAAATACCGCTTTAATGACAAAAAAGATAACAGACATAGAAATTGTTACATTATACCAAAAAAACACATAGATCAACATAAATAAACAATTCATAATATATTTATGCTTACATAGGCAATAATAACATTAAGTTAAGAATCAAGGGTTGGAAACATCCACCAAACAAACCCCTGGGGGATGGATAGCAATAAAATATAACTTGTATGATGACTCAGCTATTGAGGATTTGATATTGCACTTGTGTTGGCGAATATCTTCTGCACATATATAATACAAAAATATGTTGCTGGAGCTAAATCAGGTTTTAAACAAGAGTCTTTCATGCACTTATTTTCCCCAGAACTTAGTAAATGTGGTGCAGTTCTGCTGATTTCCATCATTCAGACTTCAAACCAGAATCAATTTCTCCAGGTACACACGATTCTTGTTCACACAGTTTTTGGAAGAACTTGGCAGGTAGGTTGTTCCAAACATCTTGGGGAACTGACCACAGATCTTCTGTGGATGTAGGCTGTCTCAAATCTTTCTGTCTCTTTATTTAATCCATTCCCATACAGGCTAGATGATATTGAGATTAGATCTCTGGGGACCAAACCATCACTTCTAGAACTCCTTTGTTCTTTTTTTACACTGAAGATAGTTTTTAATGGCATTGGCTGTATGCTTGGGGGTCGTTGACTTGCTGCAGAATAAATTTGGGGCCAACCATCATACACCTCCCTGATGGTATGGCATGGTGGATAAGTATCTGCCTGTATTTCTCAGCATTAAGGAGACCAAATGTCCAACTCTATTTGCATAAATGCAAACCCAAACTTGCAAGGAACCTTTATCATAAATATAAGAAATAAGACCTGCACTTAGGATCTAAGTGTGAGCTGCTGCCTCCCCTGAACTGACCCCTAGGGGTTAGTAAATGTATAATTAGATGAAAAAAGGGAAATGGCGCTGCCTCTAAATTAATAGTCTGGTGCACTTCTAATGTGCCCTAAATTGCACCACAATGTCTATAAAATAATGTGCATAAAAAATATTAAATATAAATCATATATGATATAATATAAAGAACCACCCTATACCCAGGTATGGTATGGGTTATAAAGTGCAAGAAATTGAAAATATAAATATATCCAGTGTTGATCATATAAAGTGCTCCGACAAAAAAATACTGTGCATTTATATAAGATGCATATAAATAGAGTCCTTGAACTTAGAATATATGCTGCATTCCAACAAGAACATATAAAGCATGCACAGTGTAAAAAACAGTAATGGATGCACCAGTGTTCATAAGGAGTCCTAAGACTCTAGGAGGTCTGTAAGTGCCACAGACAAATATGTCCAGGCAATGTGCATATAAATCCAAAACAGTGGGTCTCTGTCTCTGTGGGGGGTGGTGCTGCCTGTATATACAGATTCGCAGTGATCCCGGTGCTGCCCTCAGGGGTTCTCACTCACCGGACATAGCTCCCCAATGTGGGGTGATGGGCATTAAGACACTGTTGATCTCTGCTTCAGCTGCTGTGATTATCTTGGGCCGACATCCACCAACGTCAAGGCACCCCTCTTCACTATTGCCTGCAGACACACACATTTTTACTTTTTAGTTCAAAGGACCTGCTGCCATTTTACTGCACCCCAGTCCCTATGTTTTTGTGCTGAGTTGAGTCGCTTAGCCTTGTTTACAAGTTGGAGATATGACTTTCTGTCTGCAATTCTTCTATAAAGACCATTTCTAGTCAGACTTTTCCAGACAGCAGATGGGTGTACTTGGTCCCACTGGTTTTTACCAGTTCTGCTGATGGAACTGCTGGATATTTTCCAATGTCGAAGGGAAGTAAGCATTATGTGTCTTTCATCTGTTGCATTTAGTTTACTTGGCCAATCATTGCGTCTACATTCCTCAACATTGCCCAATCAAGGGTGTCCTCAATACTGAGAAATACAGGCAGATACCTATTCATTATGACATATCATCAGGGAGGTATGTGATTATTCCTAAATTTATTCTGCAGCAGAACGACCCCAAACATACAGCCAATGTCATTAAGAACTATCTTCAGCATTAAGAAGAACCAGGAGCCTTGAAAGTGACGGTTTTGGATCACACAGAGCTCTGATCTCAACATCATTAAATCTGAATGGGATTACACAAAGAGAAAGAAGGATTTGAGGCAGACTACATCCTCAGAAGAACTGTGGTTAGTTCTCCAAGATGTTTGGAACAACCTACCTGCTGAGTTCCTTCAAAAACTGTGTGCACAAGCACAGAATATACCTAGAAGTTTTGAAGCTGGTTTAAAGCCAAAGGGTGACCACACCAAATATTGGTTTGATTTAGATTTTTCTTCTGTTTGCACACTTCAAATGTTGTAAATTGGTAAAAATATAAATTTTTAAAAAGCATTTTTACTTTACAGCAATTCTTCACACCTGCCTAAAACCTTCACACAGTACTGTATAAGATATTTCTTAACCACTTAAGGACCCCTGCACGCACATATACGGCCACAGAATGGCTCGTACAGGCACAAGGGCGTAAATTTACGTCCCCGCCTAAGTGCGGTTCTGGGGTCCCATCGGGACCCCCTCCGCGGCGTGCGGGGGTCCCCCTGGCTCCGGGAGCGATCCGGGACGAGCGGGCGGATGTCGGCGTTTACCCGCCCCCCCGCGATCGCTCCCAGCCAATGCGCGCGCTCCCCCTTTGTGTCACTTCCTCCTCCTGTGTAAACACAGGAAGGGGGAAGTGATGTAATCTCCCATCGCAGCGGTATTTCCAACCGCTGCGATGGGAGAAACACCTCACAGTAAGTGTGCACCAACATTACACTGACACACACTCACATAGGCATACTTAACCCCTTGCGATCTTAGTGTCACAGTGTCACTGAATGCAGTGATCTAATCACTGCATTTAGTGTCAGTGTGACAGGCAGTGTAAAATCAGTTAGTGTTAGGTTCAGGATAGCCCCCCACCCCCCCAATAAAGTTTTAACCCCCTGATCACTGCCCTAGTTAACCCTTTCACTCCCTATTGCCAGCGTCACTAAGCGATCATTTTTCTGATCGCTGTATTAGTGTCGCTGTTCCCGCTAGGTAGCTATTTTTTTTTATCGCAATTTTTTTTTTTTACTAAAGACATGTGGCTAAATAAATTTTGGCCTAAATGTTTGACTAAAATTTAGTTTATTTGATTTTTTTTTAACAAAAAGTAAAAAATAGTGTTTTTTTTCAAAAATGTCGCTCTATTTTTGTATATAGCGCAAAAAATAAAAATCGCAGAGGTGATCAAATACCACCAAAAGAAAGCTCTATTTGTGGGAAGAAAAGGACGCAAATTTTGTTTGGGAGCCACGTCGCACGACCGCGCAATTGTCTGTTAAAGCGACGCAGTGCCGAATCGCAAAAACACCTTGGGTCATTTACCAGCGTATTGGTCCGGGTCTTAAGTGGTTAATTTAATGATGGGGCCCCATAAAAAAAAAAAAAAAAAAAGATTACCTGGTTAATTAGAAAAGAGACACCATTTATGTTTAATTTTTTTTTTTTTTTTTAATAAACACTGGTCAGCATACAAAAATGCTTCAGTTTCCCACTAATAAAAGATAAAAGTTGTTAAAATGTATAATGCAATCCTTGTCACCAGTACTCATGCTCTGCTTCTCCCACCATTTCTCTATTCCGGACTTGTGTACAGCAGTTTGCATTTTCATGCTCTACTGAACAGGAGCAGTCTGTGTTCTACAGCCGACAAGCAGAGATGACAGATTCATAAAACATAGCTATAATTTACCGTCATTAACAAGAAGATGTTATATCAATTAGAGGGAAAACAAAAACACACCAAGTTGAATTCATATCTTCTGGTTATTAAAAAGTGGCAGCTATGTTAAATTAGGTATTGGATGTAAAATATTCACGACTGAGAATCAATCATAGGTATGCAGCATGCACAAGCTCTCATCTTCCATGGTATAGTGTATTTGTTGGAGAAAAGTGAAAACTCCATTACAGGTTTCTTAATAGAAGAAGACAATCAAACAAATCTTAATTTAAAATGGTCCTTTTGGTCATAAATCATAATGGCACCTGGCTCTGATGGAAAATATGTCCATCATATGGCAAAATGATATAAATAGCATAGTTCTTAAATGGGAAATTTTTAGTTAGAACAATGAGTAAAAAAAAAAAAAAAAAATCAAGGAAGCACATTTAACCCATTTTGATTTAGGGATGGTTATAATGTATGTAAACAATAAATATATCTTATTTTTTCACTTTTAATCTATTAAATATACCACTGAAAGTGTTTTGCTCTATATGTTGATTCTGATAAGTTGTCTCTGACAGAAATCCAGTGAGTTTCAAAATGTCCCTTGAACTGTAATTTTTGCACAGAAATCTCTGTGTTCTAATATTTTATTAAGTATCAAAGTTTCAAAAGATTTCACTGAAATCTTAACCACTTAAGACCCGGACCATTATGCAGGTAAAGGACTTTGCCCCTTTTTGCGATTCGGCACTGCAATGCTTTAACTGACAATTGTGAGGTCGTGCGATGTGGCTCCCAAACAAAATTGGCATCCTTTTTTTCCCACAAATAGAGCTTTCTTTTGGTGGTTATTGATCACCCTGTGGTTTTTTTTTGCACTATAAATTTTGCTATAATAAATATCCCCCAAAAATATATAAAAAAAACCTTTTTTTCCTCAGTTATGGCCGATACGTATTCTTCGACCTATTTTTGGTAAAAAAAAATTGCAATAAGCGTTTATCGATTGGTTTGCACAACATGTATAGCGTTTACAAAATAGGGAATAGTTTTATTGCATTTTCATTAATATTTTTTTTTTTACTACTAATGGCGGCGATCAGCATTTTTTTCATCACTGCAACATTATGGCGGACACATCGGACAATGTTGACACATTTTTGGGCCCATTGTCATTTTCACAGCAAACAGTTCTAAAAAAATGCACTGTTTACTGTGAAAATGACAATTGCAGTTTAGAAGTTAACCACTAGGGAGCACTGTAGGGGTTAAGTGTGACCTCAAATGTGTTTCTAACTGTAGGGGGGTGGGGCTGGACATGTGATGTCAGTGATCGTCTTTTACTATATCAGGGAAAAGACAATCACTGCCACAATGAAGAACGGGGAAAGTGTGTTTACACACACCTCTCCGTTCTTCAGCTCCGGTGACTGTTCGCGGGACACCAGCGGCGATCGGGTCCCGCGGCCGTGGTCACAGAGCTTCAGACCGGGTCGCGAGCACGCCGCCGCCGGCGGGCTCGCGACCCCGCGGCTGGGCTTAAAGAGACACGTACAGGTGATTGTGCCCATCCGTGCCATTCTGCTGACGTATATTGGCGTGAAGGGATCCTTAAGTGGTTAAACACCATTACAGTAAGGCTAACCAGTTTGTGTCTTGCTTGGAAAAATGTGTAAGATTTGCCTATAGCAGATGCACTCAGAACCTGAAGAGCAGAGCTATATTTTAAGGACTGGGATGCGGCCCAACAAATCTTAGAGGGAGAGAGAGAGTTCATGCACTACTTCAGATGGTGGAGTATGTGGGTATGGTCAAGATTAATCCAACTGTGCAAAAAAGTGTCAATCACCCCAAAACTGGCCTTTGCAGCAAGGTCAAGATTAATAACCAACAGAACATTAAGCATTCAGTGGTCGGCACTGTGAGCAGAGACAGAGAACATTGTTCAGCAAGGGTCAGGAAGGCAGCAATCATTGGCATATCTGTTAACAAGGAAAGTGTCAGGGGAGGTGGCATTCAGTAGTATATGCAGAGCTTTTTTTCTCGGAAAATAGGTGCAGGAACCCAACCACGATCCCATTCAGATTTCACAAACAGTAGAAGGGTTTTAAAGGGTGCAGAGTTCAGGGGGTTACACACAGAGTGCAGAGCTATCACTTGTAAACACAAAAACCAGACTTCTGTGTTTAAAATTGATTGTGGTGAGCAGGCACCAAAGGGTCTGAGCCAGAGGTGGTGGAACTGAGTTCCCCCAAGTTCCCCCTGAAAAAGCCCTGAGTATATGCATCCTTCAGGCAGTGTCCGGGCAAGCAGCAACCAGTCAGTAATATGTAAATCTAGGCAAAGGTAAGGAGAATCCAAAGATAACAAGGCAAGACAGACAGGTACAATCATTAAATGTGAGGATATACAGTATATGCGAGGTAGAAAATGCTATCACCAGCAAAGAGAGTGCCAAAGCACCACAGCCAGGAGAAAATCATTACTGACAAAGCCAGGGGGTGTGACCACCAGGCCAATTAGTGCAGAGGAGGCTAGCCTAACATGACCAACCCTGCTGCCTAGCAATGGGGATGCAGGAAAAGCCAACGGGCTATGAAGAGTGAGATGTCATTCCTAACAATTACAAATGCTGTCTGAGTTGTCTCTGTCGACTACAAAATATCTTCCTTCTATGTTATGGAGATGGGGAAAGGGGGATGTGGTCTGTAGTCCTAGCACACCTCCTGTCAAAGGGTGACAATGCTGCTTGAACATATGTCCATAGATACTGTACAGTGATTGAATTTTAACACTGTGTTATTTGCAGGAGAACCGAATAGAAATAAAGGGAAAAAGATGAAAAAAAAAGCAGCCAACTCATCTACGGATCTATAATCTGCAATGCATTATATTTTTTTTCATGGTTTTAAATGACTTAGGGCCAGATTCTCAGAGGCGTTACGACGGAGTATCTCAGATACCCCGTCGTATCGCCTTTTTTTTTGGCTCGTATCTATGCGTGTGATGCTGAGCATCACTTTTGCATAGATACGCTTCTACATCCGACAAGCGTAATACAATTACACTTTCGGATCGTAGATGTAATGACAACTCCGGCCACTAGGTGGCCTTTACGTTGTTTTTTCATTTGCATATGCAAATGAAGTAGTACGTCGATTCTCGATCGCTTTTACGCCGCCCCGTCGTCGCCTACGTCGTTTTCGTCCGCGTAAGGTTACCCCAGCTTCTATGTGGAGTAACCTTACGAGGTCCCGTCGGATGCCGTCGTGTCCCGTCGGATGCCATGTTAAGTATGGCCTCGGGACCGCGTCGTGTTGTGCGTCGTTTACGTCGTTTGCGTACGTCGATTCTCAATGGGGCTGGCGTACGCTGCGATTACGTCGTTTACATTGAGAAAATGTGACGTCCTTTGGAGCATGCGCACTGGGCTTTTCCCCCGGCCGGCGCATGCGCAGTTCGTTCGACGCGGGGGCGCGCTTAATTTAAATACAAGCCGCCCCATTTGAATTGCGCGGGTTTACGCTGCGCGATTTACGCGACGTAAGCGAAACCTCGGGAGCAAGTGCTTAGAGAATCAAGCACTTGCTCCAGCAAGCAGCGGCGGCGTAGTGTAACTGGCTTACGCTACGCCGCCGGAATTCTATGAGAATCTGGCCCTTAAAGTAGAACTTTACCTTCATACTTATCCCCTCCCTCTCGCTCTTCTACACCAGCTTATTGCAAAGTCTGGCACGTGTGCAGATGGGCCAATAGTGTTTGCCAGGTATTTGGGACATGGCAGAGATCTGTGGTGGATCCACGCATGCACAGGGGTTTTCTGCGCATGCACACAAAAACCACAGGTTTCTGGTGTATAGGCTAGTTGCCCATGGTGGCTGTGACACAGCAATCCTAGCAGGCTGCAGGGCCCAGCCTAAGCCAAAAAGCATGATGTGTTGCATTACAGCACACAAAAAATACACTTTTTTTTAATCACAATTTTGTATGTGGGAGGACCAAAAAATTCAAATTTTGCTGTAGGCAGTTAAGTTTGAAAATGATACCTTAAACACAATTAGCCAATAACTATGGGAAATAAGGTTGGTAGCAGGAACGTTTTGTCAGTCACATGAACGGTTTCATCTTCATTTTTACTTTCCCACAACTTATAAGGACATACAATTTGCAGGGTGTTGGACATACAGTGGACATGCTGGGTGGATATGTAGAATTTTGCTCTAGAAATTAAAGTCATCCCATTCTCAATTTTTTTCCACTTTAAAATGATTTTAGTAGTATGTAAATAAATGTAAAGGGTATATTTGTAAAGCAAAGAATCTGGCCTTTAGAAAACATTCTCTGCAGAAGAATCCACCAGGTGCATGTTTTTTAATGTGAGTAATGTATGGAGGAAATCACATTTATTACTTTTAAATAGACCCATTGCAAATCATTTGCTTGCATTTTCTGCAAATGCATCCTGTGTAAACAGGGACATCTTCCAAAGCCCACTTTAAAGACACAGCCCACCAACGTACAGTGCATCCCTTCGCAGAATAGTAGATTACATATTTTTTAAAATACATTTTTAAGGCATTTTGTTTCGAAAGTGCAATGCTGGTAAAATCTTTATTTAATGAGAAAGGATTTGCACATCAGTTGGTAGCTAGAGCATGACCCTTCCTCCTTTATACCTCCCGGCAGCATTGGGAAATTGAAAAAAATGTAATTGAAAATGTTACCTGGATTGCTGTAAAGCCTTTTCCTTTGTTGATGCTGTATTATCCTTCTTCAGTGTGGACAGCTTTAAACTGAATATTTATTATTGTAAGAGTACAGCAGCCATTTTTAGGGAGATCAACTGCTTTGGGGGGGGGGGGGGTATCCACTCTCACTTTCATCTCAGATTGCAGTGGCAAACTAATCCGGACATTTGACCCCCCTTCCTCCCCCTGCAGTCTTCTGGGATCATCATTGGTCCCACAACACTACTGGACCATTCTCAGGGTGCAGCAAGACTCATGCAGTAGGAAACCGGCTGTGAAAGCCGCAAGGCTTCACTTTATGTTTTCCTTACTAGAAATGCCGGAGCCTGCTCCCAAAGTTGTTGAAGAATCGGCTTGGGTGAGGACGTTGCGGGATCCCTGGACAGGTATGTGCCCTTATATTAAAAGTCAGCAGCTACAGTATTTACAGCTGCTGCCTTTATATTTTTTTCTGAAGGAGCCTGGAGCTCCTCTTCATGAGGTCAATCTGTACTACAGAGCACTCCAATAATTGTTAGGCAGTTAGGAAGAAAAATAGGGACTGTCTTACAGGATTAAATGTGAGAGATCACAGTATTCTTATTGTCTGGTAAGAGACTAACATTGCACAATTTTATCTGTTGCTTGATGGGAACAGTTGTGCTTTTTTCAAAGGCCCCAACTTTGCCGGCCAAAGTTTTTTTTTTTTTCATTATTCACTGCCCAGTGTGACTAAACTGTTATAGCAAGTTAGGACTGTCTTTACTGTTGCTAGGTAAAGCTATTTCTTTCTGTTAATTACTGATAGTAGGAATACTGCAGGTGTTTAACAATATCTCGGAGTAACCTTATTATTTTATTGATTGTTTCCATAAGTACACTTGCTAATCCTTTCTTCTTTTACGCTAGGCCTAAAATTATTTGAAATACCTCAAGGTGTGTAGGTAAGTGTTGGGTGAGCGATGTGTGTCATCTTCAGGAGTGCAGAGAAATCACAAAACAAAAACGGATCCTTTGTGGGTAGTGCTACATAAATATCTGTGACACAGCTTACATAATGTGGCCTGATATTTGTCCAGTTACAGTATAACCCTCATCAGTGCTGCTTCCAGAGAAATATGTAATTTAAATATTAATTAAAATTAGTGTAAAATTTTGCAGTTACAAGTATTGAATAACAACGCGTATTTACATTAAAAGCATGTTTTGTGAGGTAAGAAAAGCTATATGTAATATCTAAATATACATGAAGAAAACTGAGGCATTGTGTTCCATGGCTGAGTGCTCATAATTTATTGTACTTTTTATGGCTAGTGGCAAATATCTTAGAAGACAGTTCATCTGAAAGTCTCAGCATGCTTCCTGACAGATCAGTTATGAACGGCTGGTGACAGGCACATTTCTCCAGAGAACTAAGCTGTCAAATAACTATTTGATAGTAAACAAAATATACTCTTCCTTGCTGGTGTTTAATATATAAAAATAAACTTGAATAAGCAGTTTGTGCAATATTTAAAATACTAAATTAATACTTAATTTAAGAATATAACATATATAAAATAGGGTGTAAGTGCATCGCAATATACAGTGCCTTGCGAAAGTATTCGGCCCCCTTGAACTTTGCGACCTTTTGCCACATTTCAGGCTTCAAACATAAAGATATAAAACTGTAATTTGTTGTGAAGAACAAACAACAAGTGGGACACAATCATGAAGTGGAACGAAATTTATTGGATATTTCAAACTTTTTTAACAAATAAAAAACTGAAAAATTGGGCGTGCAAAATTATTCAGCCCCCTTGTATGTCTCTATCAATTTTGCACATCTAGAGACTGACATTTTTGCCCATTCCTCCTTGCAAAACAGCTCAAGCTCAGTGAGGTTGGATGGAGAGCATTTGTGAACAGCAGTTTTCAGTTATTTCCACAGATTCTCGATTGGATTCAGGTCTGGACTTTGACTTGGCCATTCTAACACCCGGATATGTTTATTTGTGAACCATTCCATTGTAGATTTTGCTTTATGTTTTGGATCATTGTCTTGTTGGAAGACAAATCTCCATCCCAGTCTCAGGTCTTTTGCAGACTCCATCAGGTTTTCTTCCAGAATGGTCCTGTATTTGATTCCATCCATCTTCCCATCAATTTTAACCATCTTCCCTGTCTCTGCTGAAGAAAAGCAGGCCCAAACCATGATGCTGCCACCACCATGTTTGACAGTGGGGATGGTGTGTTCAGGGTGATGAGCTGTGTTGCTTTTACGCCAAACATAACGTTTTGCATTGTTGCCAAAAAGTTCGATTTTGGTTTCATCTGACCAGAGCACCTTCTTCCACATGTTTGGTGTGTCTCCCAGGTGGCTTGTGGCAAACTTTAAACGACACTTTTTATGGCACTCTTATGCCACTCTTCCATAAAGGCCAGATTTGTGCAGTATAAGACTGATTGTTGTCCTATGGACAGAGTCTTCCACCTCAGCTGTAGATCTCTGCAGTTCATCCAGAGTGATCATGGGCCTCTTGGCTGCATCTCTGATCAGTCTTCTCCTTGTATGAGCTGAAAGTTTAGAGGGACGGCCAGGTCTTCTTAGATTTGCAGTGGTCTGATACTCCTTCCATTTCAATATTATCGCTTGCACAGTGCTCCTTGGGATGTTTAAAGCTTGGGAAATCTTTTTGTATCCAAATCCGGCTTTAAACTTCTCCACAACAGTATCTCAGACCTGCCTGGTGTGTTCCTTGTTCTTCATGATGCTCTCTGCGCATTAAACAGACCTCTGAGACTATCACAGTGCAGGTGCATTTATACGGAGACTTGATTACACACAGGTGGATTCTATTTATCATCATTAGTCATTTAGGTCAACATTGGATCATTCAGAGATCCTCACTGAACTTCTGGAGAGAGTTTGCTGAACTGAAAGTAAAGGGGCTGAATAATTTTTGAGGTTGCTGGATGGCTCCACCCATTAGACCTATATGGTTTTGTTTTTTACAATAGTTGATTTGATCTGATCTGTGGGGCCAGTCCCTAATGTTTTTATATGTATATTGTTTTATGTGAATAAATAATTTTTTAATTACCTTAATGGTTTCCTATCAGTGCCTCGAAAGTCCCAATCAATACCCTTTGACCTGTGATTTTCTATGCCAATTGGTCTCAAGCAGCCTCTTGTCCTCAATCACGTGGTTTCATCCTTCTAAGGGTGAAATGAAATCCAAATCCAAAGAATGTGTGAACAACAAGATCCAGAAAGCCTTCACCAGTGACGTTAAAATTAAAATGGTGATCCCTCCACTTCTGATAATGTTGCGATCACCAATATAATTTTAACGTCGCTGGTGAAGGCTTTCTGGAACGTGTTGTTCACACATTCTTTGGATTTCTTTTCACCCTTGCATCATTTAGACTTTTGTTCACAAATTCTTGGGATTTTTGCATCATTTGGATTTTTGTTTATCTATTTATTAATTATTCATCATGCATGTATATATATATATATATATATATATATATATATATATATATATATATATATATTGCACTGCACTTACACCCTATTTTATATACTTTACATTGGATTTTTGTGATTATTCTTCAGTGTTCAGCTTGCATTAGTGGGCGGTTAATATTATCATTATTATTATTTTCAACGTTTTTTTGAGCTGATTGCACCTCTTGCTTTTATAAGAATATAACATAACTAAATAATGGCAGAATATAAATGTTAAAAATCAGTAGTAAAAGAAAACTGTGTGAAATGCGAAAATGTCACAGAAAAATAAAGAAGATTATTTATCTGATCTGAGAGCAAAATATTTATTTATTGGTTACTCCTGCTCAATTCACCCCAACATACAGTATATCACAAAATTGAGTACCCCCTCACATTTTTGTAAATATTTTATTATATATTTTTATGTGACAACACTGAAGAAATTACACTTTGCTACAATGTAATGTAGAACCCTCTACCTTAGGTAAGTAGGTTGCTAGAGTCATGTGTTTTTGTTACAGCCAGTGCAGGTAAATTTAGGCAGGAGCTAGGCCTGTTGGTTTTTCGATATGGGGGCTGGGGAGTGGTTTAGTGTAGCAGCAGGTGACTGACATGTACTTTATGTATCTGGCACCTCCTCTGTTTCCAGTGAGTTCTGGAAATAGGCAGGGAAGAGGATGAGTGTGGCATGGAGTGTAACTGGGAGCCTCGCCCTATCCCCAACTAGGATTGCCAGGGGGCAGGCCTCCTTCATATACTCATGGTCAGCATGTTCTGGGAGGAGTTGTTGGGTGGAAGAACTGAGTGATGGAGTATTCTGTCGTGGCCCATGAGGGAACTTCCTTTCTGGGTGGGTGACTTTGGGTCTGGAGCTCGGGAGCTGGCAACAAAACACCCCAAAGTGAAAATGTTCAAATTGGACCCAATTAGCCAGTTTCCCTCCCTGGTGTCACGCAACTTGTTAATGTTGCAAGATCTCAGGTGTGAATGGGGAGCAGGTGTGTTAAATTTGGTGATATGGCTCTCACCCTCTCAAACTGGTCACTGGAACATGACACCCCATGGCAAAGAACTCTCCGAGGATCTGAAAAAACATATTTTTGCCTAGCTTATAAGAAGATTGAAAGGGACCACAACTCAAATATCATGGAAATGTACCTGCCATCCAGGACACATTCCCGTGATGTCCCATACAGTACCTATACAAATAGTAAATTGTTAGGGTCCCTTCCAAGGTTATGCAGCTGTTTTGGATATTATAGGGAAGAGTTAGAAACTCAGTCATTTTTTTCAGGCTATTTGTCACCTGCACTGGGGAGATTATTGGGCAGGTCCCCTTACTCCCTTTCCTGATGACCACATGGGAAGAAAGGGAAATCTCTACAACATGGATATCAATGGCACAACATGGATATAGATGGAAATGAAAGCCTAAGTAGTTCTGCTTTGTTTTGACAGGCATCCCACTTTTATATTTACAATATAACGGTATTTATCGGAGTATAACACTCACTTTTTCCCCCTTAAAAACAGGGGGAAATCGTGGGTGCGCGTTATATGCCAATATTACTTTCTTTTTTACAAACAGGGTGGGTAGGGATTGGGCGGTGGTGTCATGCTGGCCGTCCCGCCTCTCCTAGCCCTGGGACAGCCCGCTGGCATACTAGTATAACGATTAACAAATCACTGTCCTTACTAGCCTGCACATACCTTATTTTCACTGGCCACTCTCCTCCTCCTCCTCCTCCCCCTCCGAGTGTAGTCTAAGATTGGAAAGAACAGGGAAGAAAGAATTGGGAAGAACAGAGTATGTACGAATGATTGTTTTAAATTATCTTTAGAGTACACTGGATGTGCTGACCGAGGAGACTGGGGGGGGGGGGGGGGTTTCCTGGGAGTGCAAGTGGGCTGTCAAATGTAAAGGAGCTGTGTACTGTGCAGGGGGAAAATGCTGTGTAATGTAAAGAGGAGCTACATAATGTGCAGGGATCTGTGCAATGTGCGGCGGGGGCCTTGGTCTGTGTAATGTGCTGGGATCTGTGTAATGTGCAGGGGATGCTTTGGTCTGTGTAATGTGCTGGGATCTGTGTAATGTGCAGGGATCTGTGTAATGTGCAGGGGATGCTTTGGTCTGTGTAATGTGCTGTGATCTGTGTAATGTGCAGGGGATGCTGGGGTCTGTGTAATGTGCAGGGGGGGGCTTTGGAATGTTAAAGGGGCTGTGGAAAGTTGTTTTCCTTAAACTTCCCTCTTAAAATTACGGTGCGCGTTATACGCCAGTGCATGTTATACGCCGATAAATACGGTATATTTTTGGCAGACTAAAAACCATACTCACTTATTGAGATAATAAAAAAAAAACTTTCAACTCAAATCCAAAAGTTCTGACATGTACTCCCATGATTACATTTGGTGCTCAATGATGCTATTTAGAATCGTTTACCCATTAGTTAATGATAACAAGAGAATAGCTATATCCCTCTGAGATTTAGAGGAACTTTTGGTTGATTAGACCAGCATGAATCAGAACAGGGACTGATGAAGCAGGCTGTACATTATGCAGAGCTTTTAAGTAATCAATGCAGTAGGAATACACACATACATTTTCACATGAATTAAAGGGCATATTTATAAGGTAACTCTGGCATTTACCAAATACGTTTTTGTAAACAAATCGTTCTGGTACATCTGATTGAATTGACTGATTCACCACCAGTGAATGTTTGATGAAATTGAAATTTGCTGCTTGAGACCCAATTTACAATGATGTCGCTTTACAGGCATTTTAGCGCTAAAAATAGCGCATGTAAAGCACCTGTAAACTGCCTACCCTGTCTCCCCAGTGTGAAAGCTTGAGTGCTTTCACACTGGGGCAGTGCACTTGCAGGACTGAAAATAAAAGTCCTGCAAGCAGCATCTTTGGGGCAGTGCAGGAGCGGTCTATACACCGCTCCTAAACAGCTGCTGCCATTGAAATCCATTAGGCAGTGGCGCTTTGCGGACAATTTTAACCCCTTCTTAACCCCTTCTTTTGGGTTAAAAGTGCCCGGCTCCCACCCGCACAGCACCGGTAAAGCACTGCTAAAACGATCGGCACTTTACCACTAACGCAGTGTGAAAGGGCTCTTATAAATACTCCCCTAAATCTGCATTTTATGAAATAAATAAAATAACTTCTTGCAATTTATTCCTTACTACTTAATAAAGGTGTGATCTAAAATGAGTTTCATTTCACATGTTTGTAGGAAAAATACTATTACTTATAGAAAATAATTTTCTAATCAGTTTTCATTATATCTGAAACAAATAACTTAGTTTACTGTTCAGAGATCAGACTAAAGTAAGATTAAAAATGCAGTAATTCCCCCTTCGGTTCCTGTTCTGTAGACTCAACACTAAGAGAAAGGATATCTTTCCAATGTATGGAAAATCCTCTCTTAGACAGTTATAAAAGGTACAAGTGTCCCCATCAGAAGATTTCCTCTCTATTCCTTTTCTGGTGGCAACGCAGAACTTTGAATTTACCTTTTACTTTCAATCCCAATTACATTGGTTATCAGGACAATAGAGAAAGGGATTCTGTCCCAGCCATATATGGGACCAGTAGGAGGAAAATAAAATACAAATCCTATATCCTATGCTGCATAATTTGCTCTGCGTAGGTCCACTGACAGTATTTTTTTTTTTGCAAACAGTAACACAATCACACATTCAAACGTGCAAACTCACTGTTTTGGAGATTTAGTTTGCCCGATGTCTGTTTTCATTGTAAAGATGAAGTTATATAAACTGAGGATGTCCGTTTTCATCTTGCTTGTGGGCATTTGAAGCCCACAAGCATTTACTTCCTGCTTCCAGTGATGCTGAACCACCATTATTCCTTGCGTGTTCCCACGCATGCTCAATAGTAACTACATGGAGCGCCGTAAAGTTACACATTATCATAAGTGTAAACACAGGACATCTTCACACAATAGCAGGGTCAATTAGCACAGAGAACAGAGAGATGGCTGGAGGTGATGTCATTAGCATCTAACAGTATGAGTGAGTCACTCTTACAATTAACCCGTTGAGTTCAGAATCAACAACCAGTAATTAGTTTTTTACAGATATCCTGGAATATATTGTGGATAATAATTACATAATAATCCCATCTCAGGTAGTCCAATATATCATTTCTCAGTCGTTCTATGCCCCTAGTAAACATAGGATGATTTTAGACATAAGAGGGTCTGAGTCTGTCACAGTGGGCATTAGGGGTTATGGATGGGGCTTTTGTGCAAATCAGATGTTTTTTACATACCTGTACAAGTCTATGGGAATTTAAAACCTGCTTGAAGCAGGTAAAATACAGGCAATAAAAAAATCAACTACAGGTCAAATGCACTTGTCAAAAAATTCTGAATGATCTCTGAAGCATGTTATACTGATGCTATTGCCAAGTCCCTCAACACAGGCAACTAAAGATTGTAAGTTCCAACATTACTAGTTGGGTCAACCACTCAATAATTAGTGAAGTCAGAAGATCGGCATGACAGCTGTGCAACAATCATTTTCCAAAGCACATTTACTATAATTACCCAGTATAATTCCACCTGTAAAAATTATCCCATGACAGGTTCTATTTACATGATGAGTAGTGCAGATTTTCATGAAATCAGTGCTAGGTTACCAGACAACCTTTCCCTAGTGTGTGTAACCCTGGAACAGAGCTGTTTGTGATGCTGGGGCACACACTTCAAGTAAGTGAAAAGATAGTAAGTGAAACTAAGAAGGTAAGAGAATTCCAATAGAGAAGATGCTGATTTATTTAATTGTCCCTGGAAAGTAAAGAAATGTATATTTACATTGTAGAACAGCGCATATAACTTTGCCTCTTGACTATATTTTCTTCTTTGTCTTTTATGATTAAAGTGTGTTACCTCATAAGGCTCCTGGATGAGGATTTACACCATACCTGTATGCAATTTTCACTCCACAATTGTATCTAGGATCCATAGAGAAATACAATTTTCTCACTACATAACTTCATAACCAAAGCTATTCTGTTAGTGGTAAGATTACATGAAATGGGCTCAGTGTGAATGCATTATACTCCTGACAGTATCCTTTGCATGAACTTTATTACAATGTCAACAATATGATTGCATGCATACAGTGGCCCATTCAATGACATAAATGACACTTGGAGCAAGTCATTTTTTAAAACCTCGTAAATTGTAGTGCCTCCTTATATTGATGATCATTAATCACCATAGAAGTGCCCCTTTTAAGAGGTAATCAGCAGAGATGTACCCTTACATTGGTGGTCAGTGTATACATGGCCCCTTACATTGGAGGGCTGGAAAAAAAAAAACATTGTTGATATTGGTTACCTAACTCAGTGTTTTTCAACTCCAGTCCTCAAGGCACACCAACAGGTCATGTTTTCAGACTTTCCATTATTTTGCACTGGTGATTTGATCAGTTTCACTGCCTTAGTAATCACCACAGCCGTTTCATCTGAGGGAAATCCTGAAAACTTGACCTATTGGTGTGCCTTGAGGACTGGAGTTGAAAAACACTGACCTAATTAAAGCACAAGTAGTGTGACATCAACCATGGAAAATGGATCAATCCAGCTAAACAGCCTACACTGAAGACACATTGCTGCCAACTTCATGCCCTTGGTATGCCACTGGGTCAATATTTAATAAACAAGAACCTTTGACATGTAGGACAAGCCTTAAAAATCTTAATCTAAATTCCCTGGACCTCTGTCCCAACCGGTGCCATTCTGTTGATTTAATCGACAAACCCTAGCTGTCATTTTGACAGTTTGGTCCTACTCTACACTCCTGGATCTCAGACAGTGCCCCTTGTATAAACAATGCCTATGTTTGCAAGTGCCACTGATAAATATGTTGTAACATTATATGCATTACTTTGGTAACACATTTGAGTGGTTAATGTGAATGATGGCAGCCATTGCTCGTCACAATCCTACAATAAATAAGCCTAATAATCGATTTTAATCTTTATGTGGGTTATTTAACATTTTCCTTCTTTGTCTGGGATTAAAATTAAAATACACATATAAATCTTCACATCAAATAGCTAATGACACCATTATGAAAAATGAAATGTGAAAAAACAAAGACTTGTCTCTATGCACCATAAGTAATCAGTGTGCTAAGGCCACATAGCTGTGATATTTGCTTCCAAATGACCTCATATTGTTCAGCATTTCATTAACCTTCAGCAGGCAGTGTTGTCTAATGAAAACTATTTTGACAGTATATTTTTTTCAAATGCCAAAATGTCACCGCTGAACACAGTTTTTTTTTTTAAGCGTATGTTTATAGCTGGCCAGTAGGCATTTGGTGATAGTGATTGCTCCTGTAAATGATAAAGCTTTTTTTTTTCTGTGCTTATACAGAAATTCATTGCAAATCTGAAATAAGTGGATAGATGCAGCAATTTAATGGGGCCCCCAGGTGGTCTGCTTTTCCCTAGACTGTTTAGTTTTGTGCGCCTGGAAATCTTCAAATGGTATGTTTATCTTCCTTGAATTTAGATTTTGAATTACCATGTTGAAACATGTTTGGAAAGGTAAGAGTATTATAAGAAATATATATAGAAGTATATATATATAATTATGAACCATAGACCTCAATAACTTCATAATTATTATTTGTGGTTCGTCTTTATTCTTGAGCTGTGAATCTGTAAAACTAGAGACACTCATAGCACTGCTACCAGCAATGTATTTTACTAACATCTCTAAATGCATCTCTGAAATTAGGCAGGCACTGATGGATGCAAGAATAAGATGTAGAAAGTTTCTTGATGGTGAACTGATTCCTGACCATGGAGAGGAGAGCATATATGCTCAAATGATTCGCCATTAACCATATACGACTTCATTTAAGGAAGGGATCTATGTTTTGACAGTAAGATGCTGTGAGGTTGACAGAAGTGGGTAGTATACCAGGCGTGTCCCTGTTTACAATAGGAAAGTGCTGTGGAAAGTAATCTGGTAGTTTTTATGGCGTTTTTATGGGTTGTAAACCCTCATGTTTTTTCACCTTAATGCATCCTATTAAGGTGAAAAAACTTTTGTCAGTCACTGGCCCCCCAGCCCCCCCTCATTTTTACTTACCTGAGCTGTGGAATGCCTCTCTCTGACTCTTGATTGAATAGATTGATAGCAGCACAGCCATTAGCTCCCGCTGCTGTTAATTAAATCCAATAACGTGGGCCGAGTCAGACAGTTGGTGTTTACAGACGCCTAATGAATGGAGCACGCCCACAAGGTAACCCCCCTGGGAGAGTGCTTTTTCTAGGCGGTTATCTAATGCGGGGAGGAGCCGAGAGAGCTGCCGGGGGACCCCAGAAGTCACAGATTGGGGCCACTCTGTGCTAAACAAGCTGCGCGGTGGAGTTAAGTATGACATGTTATTTAAAAAAAAAAAAAAGAACAAGCATTACAATCACTTTAAAGGCAGCAAGACAGAGCATCTGTCATTTTATGGTCCTGCAATTGTCTTATACACACTCTATTATTAGAATGGTGTTCAATCTTTTTGTTATTATTATTACACCCAGAGATCCGTTGTGCTTTTTTTTAGGACTCCACTGTAAGTTTACATTGCCTTTGAACCCCAAACTCATATGGTTTTGTAAAGAGTGGTTACAGCTCCAGCCCCTTTCCATAGTTACCAGGGAGTCAGCACCAGCCTTGCATCTGAATGACAGAGTGGTAGTTTATGTGGGACTGTTAGCCAGTCTTATACTTTTATTAGACTGCACCAGTTCTGTTATTGGGTTGTAGCACAATCTACCACCCAAGCTGCAGAGTGTTAGGCCTATGCTTAGTCTATATCCCCAAAACACTAATCACTAGATATGTGCATTCCCGTTCGTACGAATGTTATTTTCGTACGAAAAAATGTTCATTTTCGTACCCGCGGGATAATGTGTACATACGAAAACGGTAAAGCACCAAAATACGAAAACGACGGGATAACGGATGAGCCGCATAACGAACGACCGCAAATACGAACGAACGATCCGACGGGAAAAAACGACAAAACGAAAATGGCAAAATAACGAAAAGTAAATCTGTATCAAGAGGTTTGCATTGTGTATTTTGTTTGAATCTGTTTTGTGTTCGTTTTCAGTTGTATGTTCATTGTTCAATGACATCTATAACAAAAGAATTTCATTATGTATATTGAATGAATTCTTTTTTCTTTTTTCTGTGTATTCAAAATACTGAAGGCAAATTTTTTGTTATAGGTGTCATATCAACATACGAAAATAACAAAAGAAACGTGTTCAAATGCAAATCTTTTGTTTTATGTTTTTTTTAATGGGCAGAGAGTTAGGCTGGCCATACATGATACAATTTTCTGTGCAATTTTCTTTAGATTTACCTTCAACTATGTAGTGCAAGGGCCTGCCTGATTGCATACAATTGAAAGTGTTGTTTAGTTTGACCTCATATATGGTTTTTGGTAAATCTAAAATAAAATTGTACAAGAAAATTGAACATGTATGGCCAGCCTCAGTGGCTGAAAGCAGCTTCTCTTTTGTGCAGAATAGTGATTACACTTGTACAGTAAAGCCTAATAAACTTTTCTGTGGATTTTCATCTGTGGGGAGATCAGTTGGCCAGACTTCTGAACCCAAAAATGGTTTTCTGATGCAGTTTAAAAACAAACAAATTTTCTGAGAACGATCGGAAAACGATCATTTTTATGTTTGTTGTTAAAATAGTCTGACCAAGTGTATGGGGCTTAACAATAGTATTGTTAGTATAGTACCTATAACAGAAAAAGGAATTCATTCAATATACATAATGAAATTCTTTTGTTATAGATGTCATTGAACAATGAACATACAACTGACACTAACAAAAGAAAAGCATTCAAGATACACAGAATGCAAATTGACGAAAATTCACGATAATTATTGTCTAACAAGAAACGAACATGAATTAAACAGAATAACGAATCATCCCGCATGTACGAAAATAAAACGGTAACGGAAATACGAAACGATCGGAATACGAAAAAATCGCGTCATACGACAAACGAACGGGAACGAACGGGAAAACGGGCGTCTTACGAAAAACGAACGGAAACGAACAGACGGGAACATACGAAACGGAACAAAAAAAAACGATTTTTTTTTCTGTGCACATGTCTACTAATCACATTGCTTGAAACTGATAAGCATTGTAAGGTCCAGGATAAAGGTTGCAGTGAAGGCTCTATCAGTATACGCAGCATTATTTTGGTAGCACAGAGCCCAGGAAGATGTAAGGGCTATAAAATACCATACATTTCTGTAAGTAATTAACTACTTCCTAAAGCCAGTTTGTTAGAGTGTTGTGCAATCGTTTGCTTGAACATTAATACCTGTTTCCATGTTTACTTTCAGTTTAGTTTGTTTGGGCCAAGCTTACCCAAATGGACTATTTATTTTATTTATTGATATGGCATTTGGCAGGGCTGAATAAACTGTATGTAGCATCAGCTTCATGCAGTATGCAGCATTTTGTTACAGCAGCCATAGGGGCACTTCCCATTTAACATGTTAAACATTTGTCTTAACATGTACACTACACAGAAGTCTGTAAACCTGGGGCTAGATTCAGGATGGAGAGCGTATCTTTGTGCGGGCATAGCGTAGCCGATTTACGATACGCCTCCGCAACTTTTACAGGCAAGTGCTGTATTCACAAAGCACTTGCTCCGTAAGTTGCGTCGGCGTAGCGTAAATCGGCCGGCATATCCGCTCGCAATTTAAAATAGAAGGTACGGGGCATGTTGTATTTAAATTAAAGTTGACCCCATGTAAATGACGGTTTTTTTTTTTTTTAACTGCGCATGCCCCGTCTGTGAAAGTATCCCAGTGCACATGCTCCAAATGACGTTGCAAATAGTCATTGAAAACGACGTGAACGTAATTTACGTCCAGCGCCATTCACGGACGAGTTACGCAAACAGCGTAAAATTTTAAAAATTCGTCACGGTCCCGACGTCCATACTTAACTTTGGCTGTGCCATCTTTTTGGTGGTTTATCTTTACGCCTGAAAACGCCTTAGGTAAACATCGTAACTTTACGGCGACGTCTGGGCGTACGTTCGTGAATCGGCGTATCTAGCTAATTTACATATTCGACGCGTAAATCGACGGAAGCGCCACCTAGCGGCCAGCTTAAATATGCAACTAAGATACGACGGTGTAATACAATTACGCTGCTCGTATCTTAGCTCAATCCCGGCGTATCTTGTTTTCTGAATACAGAAAAAAGATACGCCGGAGCATCTTAGAAGTTACGCGGCCTATCTCGAGATACGCCGACGTAACTTCTTCTTGAATCTAGCCCCTAGTCTTTTGGTGTCTTTGGACATCTCTAAGTTGAATATCTATGAACAGTACTGAGCAAAATGGGTTTCAAATCTACATTTGTTAATAACTTCATAAATCTATTGTACAATCAGAAATATGTCTTCCAAAGTTAAAATATGCCAAACCATTCCACTAAGCCTAATATGTGTATTCGTCTAGAAAAATTATCCATTTCCTATACGTCGAATGTCAACCCCATGTATATTCCAAGTAAACAGTTTCTCTCACTTTTCTCTGTAATCTGAAATTAGGAAGATGTCACATATTAACAGTTTTCATGGCCATTGGCCATAAAAACATGGAAGACCTTTGAGTAACATGTTTTCTGTATTACTTTTGAGTGACTCAGCTGATTCACCGTATGTTGGTAAAATCTTTATACGGTTGGGTCCATCGACTATACACACATGTTTACACTGTTACATTGTTACATAATGAGTTACAATGTGTCTTAAAATTTGACATTTAATGGATCCATATTAAAAAAAGTGTACATTTTAGGATTGGTAGAGATTATCAGACCTAAATATTCAAAAAGGGTAACCATCTATCCTGAAAAGTGATCAAATATAAAAAAAATAGAATTTGTAGTAATAGCTTTTTCCAAAAAGCAGCTTGTAACAGAAGGACATTATTTGCTTATAGTGCGATTTTTTTTTATAAAGGACCTTGTTTAAGGTCATTAATATCCGACAAATGTCTGATCTTCACTGCCCATGGTTTAGTATCTATTGCAAAAAATAATGGAGATGAAAGGCACCCTTGATGAGTGCTATGTTGTAATTTAACAAACAATAATTATTCTGATTCTTATACAAATACCCTGATAAAACATGTTAACACATTTAATAAATATAGGTCTTCAAGTACATTTTTCCACCACTTCCCTAAAAAAAAAAGATTCTGTATTACAATATTATAATAAAGACTTTAGTTACATCTAATAATAATATCATTCTAACTCCCTTTTGATCTGGAGGTACAGTATTGGTACAGTATTGGTACTTTAAAAAAATGCATTGAATATTAAGGGTCATAGATTTATTAGGCATAAGCCTGTTTGGTTGGCATTAATAAATTTATGTATTGCCCCACCCAAGCTACTTACCACCATTTTAGCTATTAATTTAACATCTACTTGTAAACAGGCTAATCAGACTATACCAGTGCTTCTCAATTATTTTCTGTCATGCCCCCCCCTAGGCAGAAGAAAACATTTTGCGCCCCCCGCGCGACTGTAAATTCATCAGAACATGGACCTTTTTTGGCTGAATCGGCGGTGTCCCCTTTTATGTGTGTTCAACTCCTTTCTTTTAGGCGTTTTTCTGTACAGAGGACCTATTTCCGTGTCTAAAAGTCACACGGGCGGGTTTGGCCAATCAGGATAGAGCAGCATGTCTATCCAATCGGGTCTGTTCTCCTCGAAAGGGAGGAGCATGCGCAGTCACATGTACATAAACACGGGGATTAGCTTGTTATCCAATTCATGGGTTAATACATTTTTTATTTCGCTTTTTATATCTTTTAAACGAGCCCCCCTTTACGGAGCCTCACGCCCCACTATTTGAGAAGCACTGGACTATACAAACAGATAAATCGTTTTTATATAGACATGAGTGTCACCTCATGCTTACAGGCTAATAGTAAAATAATCTCAAAGATGCAATAGGAGTTTAGTGATGGCAAAAAGCCTTAGACACCCCCACTGGAAGACAATTCCTCCATGGCCTTATTATAGGGAATCACCTATGCTCTTTATAGTCCTTTCAAAGTAAAAAGAGAATCTAAGTAACCTGTATACCCCAACTATAAAAACTGGTACTGGTATCTGTTCAAAATAATTACCCAATTGTTCATCTGAATGGCCTTTGCAGGCATATAAATGACTCAAAAGTTGGTAGAATGTATCTAGTACATTAGAGGCAGACTAGTATGCCCATTTAATTCTAATTCTTGCCCTTTTGTACGCAGATGGTTGCTGAGCCTATGTCACCGCTGCTAATAAATGCCCAACCTTATCTTCATCTTCAAATGAATGCTGCATTGAAAAAAAAAATCTGTTCCACTTTCTTCGAAGCTATTTTATCACTTTGCCACTTCCAAATTCTTTAAACAAATATTAGAAAAATGCATTGTCCTTAAGCCTTTTCCAGTGCAATGTTTATATAATTTGTGCACCCCCATATCACCACCTGAAAATATAATCACCAAAGTCTGCTGATTAAAATGATATCACATTAGTGTGAATACTATGTAATGCAGTGAAAGCTCAAGCTGAATGTAAGAAGTGTACTTAAGGAGAGCTTAATTACCTTTTTACACTACACCGATGGGAAAATGTAAATTGTTAGCATAACATTTAAGAGTTTGTTCAAAAATAAATAAAAAATCCCCTGTTGGGTGAGCAATGTACATTGCAAGGATTTTAACAAACTTTGTTGCAGAATCCTACCTGTTTTTGCTGCAAAGGATTTTGAATCTGAATGGGAGTGTCTTTTTCATTATCAATCAGCTGATGCACTTCCAGGGTTCTAATGAGGAAAGTTGCAGGGTCTGCATCCCTTTGGAAGTGATTAATCCTTTAGGAATATCTCACTAAAAATGAATACATTTTAGGCAGAGGATGCCTAAAATCTTACTTAATGTTGACTTTTTCGAAAATCAATGAGCCAATCACACAAGCAGGAAGTTACATTTCTGGGGAAGTTCTGTGCATGAACTGTGTACAGTAGACCTCCAGGTTGCCATATTGCATTTTACAGAAAACAGGTTTGAGTAACAATATGGTTTGTGTAGCAATAATATATGCTATATTTTTGCCACTACCTTTTAAGATAAGATTAAGTCATGTAATGAGGACACAAATTTGTATGATTTTTGTGCATTGGAATAGAATTTGGGACTAAGGGGACCCCAAGGACTCAAATAACCAAAGAGGTGGGGGGCAAGAGGACTATATCGGTAAAGAAATACAGGGCAACTTTTTGCTGGGTAGAGCGAGGGCAAGTCCTAGGGCCTGGTGCCCTAGGACTTGCCCTCGCTCTACCCAGCAAAAAGTTGCCCTGTATTTGTGAGATTGCACTAGATCCTACATTGGTACCTACACTTTACCTTGTACTACTGTGCGCCCCCTGTAACCCACTGATCGCATACCTGTCACTTGGCAACTGGGTCCTATGGACCCTTCCTTTTTTATCTCCACCTTTACACAGTTAAACAGGTTCACCACCGCAGTTGTCCCCTCTCGTTGCCGTGGGTGAATTTCCTACGGGCGGTTGCGACTTCCGGGCGATTGAGTGTTCTCTCCATAGATTTCTCCTGACGAAGTGACTCGGTCGCAAAACTAGTTGAGACCTTGTCTTGTGCGACCTCCACTCTCACTGCGACTCCCCCCTCGGTGACTACTGTAGCCCGGTGACCTGTCTGGTTGGTCCCGCAATATATGTTTTGTTCTTGTTTTGTATTATTGTCCTGATGTTTTTTATGACTATGCTTTTTTTGATACTATGTTAATAAACTTCCCTCCATAGTACCGATATAGTTCTCTTACCCCCACCTCTTTGGTTCTTTGGGTCCTTGGGGTCCCCTTAGTCCCAAATTATATTCCAATTGACTTTAAGGATGATGGTACTACTATTTCTTTATTGTTTATACTGAGGCCGGGTACACACGAGGAGACATGTCCGCTGAAACTGGTCCGCAGACCAGTTTCCACGGACATGTTCGATCATGTGTACGGCCTAGCGGACAGGTTTCCAGCGGACAAAAGTTTCTAAGCATGCTTAGAAACTTTTCCTCTGGAAACCTGTCCGTCGGACATGTCCGCTGGTTAGTACGTCTAACCAGCGGACCGAAATCCCGCGCATGCGTCAAATTGATTCGACGCATGCGTGGAAGCATTGAACTTCCTGGATTGAGGACGTCGGTGACTTCTACGTCACCGCGTTCTCTGTCCGCGGCGATTTTGGTCTGACGGTGTGTACACACATCAGAACAAAATATCCCAGGAGACATGTCCGATGAAAACGGTTTCATCGGACATGTCTCCTCGTGTGTACAGGGCCTGAGAGGCTCAAACTTCAATCATATTGTTGTGCATTGTTCAAAATGCAAATTATTATTTTTTTTAAACCCCCGTGGTGTGCAAATACAAAACACCTGTAAGTAAACAGAAATGCAAATAACTCATGGGCATTTAATGCTTGTACAATAAATGTAAATGTAACTCAGGTAATCCAATTGTCATCTGGAGATAGTGATATTATTTTTATACCATTTATAGTATTATCCCCAAGGTAGTGTGCTCTTCGCAGAATGGTATCAGTATCCTGTCAATTAATTAGTCTGGACAGGATTGATCTTGGCATTCTCCCAGGTAGATTGTGGTGGGCCAGAACATGATGATGATGAGCCCTCTCTACTGCAAAACACAGAAGAAGATGAATCCTTGCCAAACAAAAAGAGAAGCCATGTCTCAATGTACTCCATTATATAATCCTATTAAAAAAAAATTGGGAACTCCAACAATTCTAATGTTTTTCTGACACTGTCTATTTTCAAAGACTTAATTTTATGAGAATAAGCATCTGCATTTTGCTTGAGACAATGGATATTTTGTTTTAAATGATAAACTACATGATCCTTGTCACGTATTCTCACTTTCAAATGTAAGATGCTTTCCCAATTTGTTTCTAAATCATATTTTAGTAAAATTAACATTGAGTTTAGAAAGTTCTTCTTATATGTATTTGTATATGTGAAAGTAAATGAAGATTTTTTGCTCTATGTAAAGTCTTTTTTTTTTTTTTTTTTAAATCAAGAATACGTTTTATTGAGAAGTCAAGATCAAGAAACAGCATTGCAAAATTCAGACAGTCTGTTACATGCAACAATAAAACATATGCATTTGCCCTTAATACAGCAAAGTGTAAATCAGAGAAAGGAGGTAACTTGCCATTGCAAAAGACATGTTTCAGACGAGCGATACCATATTTTTTCCACCTGGCTCCATTGTCCAATGAAAGCAATTTAGGGTAATATTTGTTATCCCAAAGAGGGCTGTAGTTAATAAAACCATTGACATTTTGCAATTGCCTGGTCTTGTTCTATATCTTTTGAATAAGGATAAATGTGGGAAATTGTTTATTAATTTTGGCATATGCCAAGGCCTCTAGCCCCATATCTACATCCCTAGTCCTAGTTACATGACCCATTAAGACGGTAGTGGACTTCCCTTCACCTCTACCTGATCTGATACAAGACTTGAGCAATGTGTTGTAACTGCGTTGCCAAATTAAGTATAATTCACGGCGGTCTGATTAACCACAAGAAAGACCGAAATATTGAATTGATAATTTGAAACAATTTTAAGGGGATTACCATTGGAGTATTGCGCAGAACGTAAAGAAGCTGGGGCATAAACACCGTCTTAATGAGTATTAACCTTCCCGACCACTGATAACCAAAGTTTGGACCACACATTGGCTTTATCTCTAATTCATCCTAGAAGAGGGGATAAGTTAAGGGAAACATAGTCCAGAGGTTTAGGAGTGACATAAATGCCTAGGTATTTAAAAGAGATAGTCACTGGAATGTTTTGCAAGGTAGTTACCTGGTTACATTAACATAATAGAGGATGGATTTAGTTCAATTAATAACTAGTCCCGAGTAGGTTCCAAATGTGGAAATTACTGACATTGCTTCTCTCAGAGATTCAGAGGTGTCTCCCAAAAGGAGCATGGTTTTATCCGCATACAGCATAATTTTCTCCTGTAACCTTCTGTATTGGACTCCACGGATACTGGAGTTCGAGGAGAAACGGTATGCCCATCCCACCCAAGAGAGACTCACAGAGGCTAAAGTATAAGGAAGTAAATGAGCCTCTTGCAGAGTGCAGTTTGCAGGCAAGTATTGCTTAAAGAAGGAAAAGACCATAGTGTGTTTAAGTTGATTTTGAATGCCTCCAATGTTCCATGAAACAATGGGGACCATAGCCATCACTAACAGTCAGATATAAATTTAGAAAAACATGCCATAATCACACATGAAGCCCATACCACCCATGCAGAACCCTGCTTAGGTACACACAGTGAACACCAGAGCCCACCGGTATGAACAGGGCCGGTGCTCAGACCAAACACCCTGAATAGTAGCATTGAGTGTGACTTCTGCCAAGCTGTTTGAACCCAGGAAATCAGCAGACATATTGTTTTAGACTTCTGTAAAAAAAAAAAAAAGGAGATTTATAAATGAGAAAGTAAAAAAAAAAGAAAACAGTCTCCACCAATGGGTTGGATCTACCATATAATGAGATATCCTGGTAGAATTACCTGAATGGCACATAGGAAGAAACAAGTAGAGCAGTTAACAAAACCAGACAATACCGCCCGCAGGGGGTCACTGCTCATAACCTCAGTTGTAATCCACTGGAAACCTGTAAAGCTAAGCAATAGTTCCAGTATGTAACCGTTTACCTCTTAAAGAAATAAAGTAGGAGCAATACCCATCGCTTTTATAGCGTACTCACTGAACTTGTCTCCCTCCAACTCTGCTCAATCAGCTTGCCAGAAAAGGTGGTCATTGACGTCCAGCCATCTTAAGGCTTCCGCCGCATGTTCAAAAAATTGTGCACGGCCCCTAACTGACATACAAAGTTTGGCACAGCTCAATTTGTTCCATAACCCACTGTTTTCTTATGTTTGTACTGTCACCTTTTCCTTAACCTCTTACCGACCAGCCGCCGCAGTTTTACAGCGGCAGGTCGGCTCTGCTGGGGGAGATGATGTAATATTACGTCATCTTTCCGAGCAGCCAGTAGGGGCGGGCTCGTCGCCGGCGGCGCTCGTGCACGCCCCTCGCTCGTTCCCGATCCCGGCACGCGTGCCCGGCGGGCGGGATCACCAGTGGGCATCCGCGATCGCTCATTACAGAGGTCCTGTCAGGGGGGGGAAATGACCATACCAATGTATGAACAGCGATTTGTCATTTCCCCTAGTCAGTCTCACCCCCCTTCAGTTATAACACACCCAGGGAACATACTTAACCCCTTCCTCGCCCCCTAGTGTTAACCCCTTCACTGCCAGTGGCATTTTTATAGTAATCAATGCATTTTTATAGCACATTTTTATCGCTATAAAAATGCCAATGGTTCCAAAAATGTGTCAAAAGTGTCCGAAGTGTCCTCAGTACCATAATAAATCGCTGATCGCCGCCATTACTAGTAAAAATACATTATAAAAATGCCATAAAACTATGCCCTATTTTGTAAACGCTATAACTTTTGCGCAAACCAATAAATAAACTCTTATTTGATTTTTTTTTACGACAAATATGTAGAAGAATACATATCGGCCTAAACTGAGGAAAAAAATGTTTTTTTTATATATTTTTGGGGGATATTTATCACAGCAAAAAGTTAAAAATATTCTTTTTTTTTCAAAATTGACGCTCTATTTTTGTTTATAGCGCAAAAAATAAAAACCGCAGAGGTGACCAAATACCACCAAAAGAAAGCTCTATTTGTGGGGAAAAAGGACGCAAATTTTGTTTTGGAGTCACATCGCACGACCGCGCAATTGTCAGTTAAATCGACGCAGTGCCGAATCGCAAAAAGTGGCCTGGTCTTTGACCAGCAATATGGTCCGGGGCTGAAGTGGTTAATATAGAAAATATTACTATATTAAAGTGGAGTTCTGCTCATTTGTCTCCTTCCCCCCTCCTGTGCCACAATTGGCATCTTTCAGAGTGGAGAGGGACAGGATACCTGTCCTTGGCAGGTATCCTGTTACCACTTCCGGGAGTCCATACCATGGCCCATGATGTCACCATGGAGCTCCCTTTTCCTCCCCCTGTCGCTGGGCCAGTAGGAAAGAGTAGAGGGGCCTCGCGCATGCACAGTAGGGTTCTCGGTGTGAAGCCCTACTCACAATGGCAGTGGCAGCACCCGACAGCTGATGGAAACATCAGCTGCAGTGCCGACATCGCTGAACTCCAGGACAGTTAAGTGTCTTCTTATTAAAAGCCAGCAGCTGCAGTATATGTAGCTGCTGGCTTTTAATATTTTTATTTTTTGGGCAGACCTCAACTTTAAGTGACCTTTTCTGGGTTTTACCCTGCATTCCCACATTAAGTAACTTCAGGCCCTAGGCACAATATGGGTAACCCCAGCCAGAAAACCAATGTTTTTAGATCAGCCAGTCATCCCTATTTCCAGCGGAGACATGGATGGCAATAAACTGACAAACATTCATACCTTTCCCTATTCACTTAAAAATGTATTTATTTAGAGACATTTTTGGAAAACTGTGTCTCACTTCCTCTTCTGGAAACCACAATCATTGGTACTGAAAGGGGCGAAAGTCTACACAACAGAGGTAAAGAAAATAATAAAAAATCTAGCAACAAACAAAAACTGTTTTGATTGAAGTTCCACCTCTAGAAAGCACTTCTGAATATAATTTCAATTTTTAACCAAAACAGCACTAACTGTAGATTGCAGATATAGATCTGCAATTATACTTTTTTTCACGGTCCCCATGCATGCAGGTTTAGACATTTTGCACAGCCTGATATGCACTTTCAATTCCTATTCATTTCTGAGATTTTTCTATCATTAGTTTCAAAGGAAACAGTAGATTCAGACTATGAAAGCTGAGCCAATTATGTATGTATAACCCATAATGGTCGCTTCTGCTATCTATGCAAATAACTTTCATAATAAAAGTACATTTGGCAAATGCAAAACCATTTTCATGAACAAGTCAGGGACATTTTACTTGCAGTAAGTGTTTTTTACATTCCAAATATATTATGCACTGACCTTCTTTCTAAAACCTTGTTGGATAATGTATCCGTTTAACAAACCTACAAAGTAAATGACATCCAGAAAGTAATATTTCTGTTACAGGATGTCCAAAGTATCCAGAGAGCCTCTGCATGCTGCAGCTAAACAATGTCTCGTAAATGTGACATTTATGCCATGTCGGCTGCCCCTGTGGAGCAGAAATCATTTCAGAGCTAAGAAAACCCAATTACTCTTTTAGACCCATGACCTACATGCAGGAGATCACTGTGACAGGTTTAATCACATTTAGGGATATATATCAGTTTTGAAATAAAATGAAAGTGCTTAGCCATTTAACGCACCTTGAATGATTTTTTCCTTATCTTGTTTTATTGTATAATATTTTTTACTGCTTTCTAGAGGTGAGCATAAAAGCAATTGCAAAATGTAATTACTTAGGGCTTCACTAAATAAGAATAGATAGCTATACAGCAGAATGTTATAAATTGTATAATTTAATCATAATTGTAATTAGGAGGAAGATTATTACAAACACCACTACTTGGGTTGCATGCAATCAAATACTATAAGAATTTAAAAGAAATGTGATACAAGGTTAGTGCAAGGAAATTGCAAAGCTCCAGAAAAATATATATAAGTTTACTTTTGGGTGGAGGGTGATTAATGCTGCAGATTTAAGCAAACTCTATAACTGCAGGCACTATAAAAAAAAGCACTTCAGTGATTAAAATTTAAAGAGTACTTATAAGCAACAAGCAAAACAACTCTATAAACTACTAATGCTCTACGGCAGGGGTGTCCAACGCATAGGCCACATGTGGCCCCAGAGAGTTTGGCATCCAGCTGGGGAACTTCTGGCCGGACACCTGGAATGCCGTACAAGCACTGACAATCCCAGCAAATTCAGGTATGTAGGGATGCCGGGGATGCTGTGCAAGCATAGCAGGCATGGCAGCCTGCATTGACAAGCCAGGCAAATGCAAACTTGAGGGCTGCTGGGGCTGCAATGTTTGAAAAAGCACCAGCAGCAGGGAATGAACGTTGCCAGGTGAGTAAATGCTGTATGGGTGGACCTAGGGGGGTACTGGGGTGGGCTGTGCCCCCCAGATTTCAATTGCACCCCCCAAAGCCCCCCACCCACAACCTTCCCTCTGCTTCCCCACACAGCCCATATATAGGCTACCTTTACACCTGTGATTAGGGCCAGCATGAATTGTAGTGGTAGTTCCTCCTGTTTAGCGTGTAGGTGTGGCTACCAGCCCCGCTTTATAATGACAGGTCATACCTATTCATGACTCTCTGCACAGCACTTTGTCTGTGTCCAGCAGTGATCACCGTAAATAATCATTGGCTGTGTGGAGAGCCGCAAATAGGTGTGGCCCCAAGGGCCCTGTCATTGTATTGAACGGGACCAAGGACCCCACCTACTCACTGAGAAGAGGAGCTGGTGAGCAGGAGGAACTGCTTATCAGTTATCCTTATTGTTGTTTATCAAAACAGTGTCAAATATTGCATTCCTTTTTTATGTTGCCATCTTTTACTTTTATAATAAAAAATATTACAAAAAAAAATGAAGTTTTATTACTCAAAGAGGTAAATTATCTATATCAGTGATCATTAACTTGTAATCTTGCTGACTTTTTAGCTCATCAGCTATCCTAACTGTTAGTGTATTTCATATGTAATTGCTTTTGTGTATTGAGGTTCCATTCTAAATGAAGTGCATAGATGTGCATTGTGTAAAAGTATGTTGACACAATAGTGTGAGGCCAGCAAAATGCAATGCCACTACCATAAACATACACATAGGGGTTGATTTACTAAAGTCAAAAATCCACTTTGCGCTACAAGTGCAAACTACAAGTACAAAGTGCACTTCAATATGCACTTGGAAGTGCAGTCGCTGTAGATCTGAGGAGGACATGCAAGTAAAATAAAAAACAGCATTTTAGCTTGCACATGATTGGATGATAAAATTAGCAGAGCTTCCCCTCATTTCAGATCTATCCCTTAGACTTACAGCAACTGCACTTCCATGCATTTTAGTAAATCAATCCCATAAAGTCACATTATTGCCAATTTTAGGTGAAATCTTATAATTATTTTATTTATATATATATATATATATATATATATATATATATATATATATATATATAAATCTTAATTTAATATCAGTATGTCTTTTGGATTGTCTGACGCAAGACCACAAATGACAAGTAGTGTTTCTCACGAATATTCGCATTGCGAATATTTGTTACGAATATTGCATATTCGAGTATTCGCGAATAAATCGAATATCGCGGTGAATATTCGCTATTGCGAATATTCGTATTTTTTCAAATTTATTTTTAAAACAGATCACATCCTAGTGATCTCCATCGACATCTAAAAGCATTGCTGGTATGATTAGAGACCCTGGGCCGAGTAGCTGAGGCGATCCTTTTATGTTGCCGAATATTCGCAATGCGAATATTCGTATTACGAATATTCGCGAATACTTTCTCTGCCCTTCTGTGTTTTGTGTATAAAAAAAAAAAAAATTAGCTTTAGTTTAGTCATATAAGTTTGTGTAAGTAGAGTTAGTGTTTAGTGCATATTAGTTTAGTAATCCAGGAAATGATCTCCGTTTTCGCGTGTTGACGAGAATTTCGCAATCAATTTCGCATTCGCATTAGCGAAATTTCGCAAATTTTTTTTTTTTTGATAAAATATCACGAATATTCGATATTAACGAATATTTCGCGAATATTCTTCTATATATTCGTGAAATATCGCGAAATCGAATATGGCGTATTCCGCTCATCACTAATGACAAGAACAATATAAGAAAATCTGTGCAGACAGGGTCCCAGATGGGTACTGAGTCAGTGGTTTCACCACATCTTTTTAAAATAATATTTGCCATATATAGATGTCACAAGAAAGAAAACATAATATATTTATTTTAGGTACACATATGCCCCTTTGGGGGCCCTGGAATAGCAGTAAAACAAAATGTTATTATAAAAAAGCGATTCCTGTGGCATATTCCGCTGATTATCTTGTGCTGTTTATTTTCTTTATATATTAGCATAATGTAAATAAAATGTGAATGCTATTTAGCATTAGTTAGTAATGCAGTAGGCATGATGAAAGTGAAAATGAAAGAGTCTTAGTAAAGCACATTTGAGCACTTGGGAGCCATGGTTAGATTTAGCTTTGAATTGTTACTGATGGCTTTTTCAATCGTTGTCAGTAATTATGGTCTCCTATAGAGCCAGAAAACTGCAAGCAATTTTCCACTGCAGTTCCTCTGTTCAGATTGTTTTATGATGAAAAGTTGTCAAGAGACACATATACAGAAGGTACAGCTTTATATTTTCCAATGCAAGTGCGAAAATGGCATATATCTGTCTGCCCACTGAAGCAGAACATCCTATTTTTACAAATGTTACATGAAATAGGTAATTTTCTTTTGACAGCTTCATGTTGTTTGTTTTAGGCACAATGGAGGTTATTTACAAAATGGAGTGCATACATATCCTGGCACAAATCCATTTGTACACTAATGAAAACGTGAGGTTCCATTTGCATTATCTGAGAGTAAGCCAAACAGGCAATATATGAAGCAGTGTACAGTCTTTAACCTGAATTGCATAACAGTTATATCTCAGTTATAAGTTAATTGTAATTTCAATGCATCTAATACTGATTGAACCTTTAGCTTAAAAAAGCTGTCAAAAAAAGAATGAATTAACGGATGAGATGTGCCCAGGTACCACCAAACATGACATATGGCTTTTTGTTGAGATCTAGGACTTGTCATCCTTATTATGGGCAACGATATATACAGTACTTAGCCATGTTAAAGTATATGGAAACCCAACAATACAAAAATGTGTGATCTGGAGCCACCCGTGTTACACCTCTATACCCAGGTATGGACTGGTACAAAAAACAGGCCCCGGGCATTTTAGACTGAGCAGCGTGGCGGCGATTAATAATGGGATGTGGGGTTCCAGCACCTTGTACCTCTGGACCCCATTACATTTCACAGCACCCTGGACCCCTTTACATTACATAGCACCGCACCTCTGGACCATTTTACATTTTACATTACACAGCACCCTGCACCTCTGGGCCCCTTTTACATTACACAGCACCCTGCATCTCTGGACCTCTTTACATTACACAGCACCCTGCATCTCTGGACCCCTTTACATTACACAGCACCCTGCATCTCTGGACCCCTTTACATTACATAGCACCCTGCACCTTTGGACCCCTTTACATTACACAGCACATTGCACCTCTGGACCCTTTTACATTACACAGCACCCTGCACCTCTGGACCACTTTACATTACACAGCACCCTGCACCTCTGGACCCCTTTACATTACATAGCACTGCACCTCTAGACCCCCTTACATTACACAGCCCCCCACAGTTTGTTACACAGACACCCTCCTAACAGTTCTGGACCCCCTGCATGTTACACTGGGGGGAGACATGGCATATGGCCCACTGCGGGCCACTACGGTCCACTGGGCATATGCCTGGTATGCCCTATGGCCAGTTTGGGCCTGTCCATACCTATTGTCTATCCATAGAACTAGTTTGGCCTGGGACTTTATATCCAGATGTCTGGGGTTCCACTGGCAGGTGCCACGAGGTCCGGTCCAGCTGTCTGAAAAGTGCTTACTTGTAAGTAGGACTATTGCTCTTATTCTGTTTTTAATCTGAGATTTTTTTTTTTTCTTTCTTGTTTTGTTTTAACATTCTGCCCCAAAAAATTGTGAATCAGTACTGCTTGGACCTTGAAGAAGGGGTAACACCACGAAAGCTTGTCCTGAAAAATTGTATGTTAGTGCAAATTTAAAAAAATATCACGGACAGTACTCAATTTTCTCTATCACAATTGCACTAATACGGCTTCAATCACATCAAGTATTCTGTTTTTAATAACATTTTAAGTGGTACTGCACTAGGTCGGTGCGCCCTCCCTTGTTTTCTTTCTTTCTTCAGCTATATGAACACTGTTTGTTCTCAAGGAGGGCCGCAAGACTTTAGACTACACTGCAGTACCCGGGTTTGGCGAAACACCAGAGCGCAGGAGGATTTTGTTTTACTGTTAAAAATCCTCCTGTCCCTGTCTCCCAGTTGTCACCCTGTCACACAGGCTTCTGATTGAGCCTCAAAGTAGCAGTTTTCTTACACATTACGTTGTAACCAACAGGAAACTGGCATTGGAAAATGCCATACTGCCATCACTGGAGCAAATGTATTTAGTCAGGAAATGTCTGTAAAGAGTTTGTCTCAGCAGCACAGAGAAGGATGGGAAAAAAAAAAAGGTGAAAACAAGAATATGGTTTAAAAATTGGCAATTGTATAACAATCTAAATGTCATTCAGTTACGGTTACATATACGTTAAGTCATGGCTGACTTGGCTGACCGCAATAGACCGCTTTCTATTATGGCTTTTGCATGTATAATCTTTCATTCTGCAATTCTACATAGACTTGTCTACATTTTGCATTCCTGACACAACTGTTGTCCGTTTTCTCTAATAGAATGCAGCATCGGAGGCTGCACTAGATATTTCCACTGACACTAATAAAATTGGAAAATAAAATGTATGTCTGTGTTTGCATCATAATGCTTTTTGCTAAAAACTCTTCATCATTCTCTTGTGTAAACACTTTAAATTACCTTAAAAAAAAATAAAAAAAATGATGCCACTTCATTTCAAAAAGTGTCTATGGGCTTGATGTATGTAATTCTCAAATGAATTATAGTTTCTGTGATTCCTTCTATCACATTTTTACAATTCTGCTATTAATAACCTCCAGTTATAGAACAAGTGACTGTAACACAGTTAATAGGGATTACATATTAATTAGTTTTGTTCTTCTTCAGCCCAGTCATTCAGCATGCAATTGTATATCATAAAGCTTTTATACTGAAAGTATATTCCACTGCAATGGCTTTAATCAGAGTGTGGTGATATTTCAAATCTCAATAATACATATAAAGGAAAATGTTATTTATAAAAGCAAGAACAGTAAGGCCGCATACACACGATCGGTTAAAACTGATGAAAACGGACCTTCATTCCGTTTTATCGTTCCAAGCTGATCGTGTGTGGGCCCCATCGGTCAGTTATCCTTCTGTCAAAAAAAAAGAGAACTTGCTTCAAAATGTAACCGATGGACGCCTAACCGATAGGTCAAAACCGATCGTTAGTAGGCACGACCATCGGTTAAAAATCCACGCATGCTCAGAATCAAGTTGACGCATGCTTGGAAGCATTGAACTTCATTTTTTTCAGCACGTCGTTGTGTTTTACTTTACCGCGTTCTGATCCGATCGTTTTTTTAACCGATGGTGTGTAGGCACATCAGACCATCAGTCAGCTTCATTGGTTAACCGATGAAAATGGTCCTTCGGACCGTTCTCATCGGAGGGACTTATTGTGTGTATGCGGCCTAATGGTGACTAGACTTTCATCAGGAGGTACATGGAGGTACATACCGATCACATTACATATGGACAAATCAAAATGCAGTCTTTTGCTGAAGTATTACCGTATATACTCGAGTATAAGCCAAGTTTTTCAGCCCTTTTATACTCGAGTCAGTGTACCTGAAATTATTGACAGGCTGCGGGGCGTCCATTGTTTAAAATTTGCGGTCTCCTCTTGGTCCCTTCCGTGTTTCTCAGCAGACACAGTTCCACCTATCACGAACGTTCTCTCATTCTCGAACTTAGCTTCCCAGCAGACACCGTTTTCAGTCTTCCGCCAATCACGGACATATTTTCATCCTCGGACAAGAGCACTAAATGGACGCCCGCAGCCTGTCAATATTTTCAGGTACACTGACATGGGCACAGTGATGCTGCAATGGGCACAGTGAGGATGGGCACAGTGAGGTTGCAATGCGCACAGTGAGGATGGGCACAGTGAGGTTGGCACAGTGAGGATGGGCACAGTGTGGTTGGCACAGTGAGGTTGCAATGGGCACAATGAGGATAGGCACAGTGAGGTTGGCACAGTGATGTTGCAATGAGCACAGTGAGGTTGGGCACAGTGAGGTTGGCACAGTGAGGTTGCAATGGGCACAGTGAGGTTGGACACAGTGAGGTTGGCACAGTGAGGTTGCAATGGGCACAGTGAGGTTGCAATGGACACAGTAAGGAGTGCAAATGGGCATTGTTGACCCTCTTTTCTGCTTACAGTAGGTGCTGCATTCTCACTCTAGGCTTACACTTAAGTCAATATGTTTTCCCATTTTTTTGTGGTAAAATTAGGTACCTCGGCTTATACTCGGGTCGGCTTATACTCGAGTATATACATATTTATTTATGTGACGTAAGGATACCAAAGAATCCAAAATGAGAATAGCAACATAATCCTGTATAATAATAATAATATTAACCACCTCCCGCCAGCCATTAAGCAATATGATGTGCACAAAGTGGTTCTGTTATCCTGACCGGACGTCATATGACTTGATCCGGATAACCCAAGAGCACGTGCCCACGGGGGCGTGCAGCACAGCGATCGTTGATGTGGTGTGTCAGACCCACCGCATCTCCGATCTGGGTAAAGAGCCTTTGACAGAGGCTCTTTACCATGTAAGCAGCTGTGTCCACTCACATCTGATCACAGTGTAAACAGGAAAAGCCATATATCAGCTTATCCTCTATCGCGTCTGACAGACGCAAGTAAAGGAGAGCCGATCGGTTGCTCTCCTGACAGGGGGGTCTGCGCTGATTGATTATCAGCACAGCCCCCCTGAGGATGCCCACCCAAGAAAACTAGGGATGACACCCATGGCCACCAGGGATGCTGATCATGGATGCCCCCTGGGGCCACCAGGGATGCCACACAGGACCACCAGTGCCCATTGTAGATGCCAATCAGTGCCCAGCAGTAAAGCCTGCCAGTGTCTCCTTATCAGTGCTGAGTATCAGAGCCACCTATCAGTGCCCATCAGTGCCACCTATCAGTATCTATCAGTGTCCTATCAATGCCTATCAATGCTGCATATCAGTGCCACCTATTAGTGCCCATCAATGCTGCATATCAGTGCCACCTCACCAGTGCCCATTAGTGCCGTCTTATTAGTGCCAATCAGTGAAAGAGAAAAATTACTTATTTACAAAATTGTATAACAAAAACAAAGAAACATTTTTTTTTTAAATGTCGTCCTTTTTTTATTTGTTTAGAAAAAAACAAAAACAAAAGAAAGCTCTACATGGCATAGGATTTTAAAGCATCAGACTGAGCAAATGAAAGCAAGTGATAGTACCAGAACAGCAAGGCTCCTTCAATTAGAACAGGTGGAGGAAAATCACACATTTTCCAAAACAGCAAACTGCATTTTGTTATAGGAAATTGGCAAAGTGACATATTTTTTTTTTTTTTTTTTTTTTTTTAAAACACAAACACCTTCCATGTCAGTGGTTTAACTAACCAAGAAATCACACAGAGGTGAAGATAAACTCATGCATAGGTAGTAAGATAATCACAACTCTATCCCATCAATTATTTTATTTTGTAATGTTGTCCCTCAGTCAAATTGTTTAATTCATCCAAACACTGCAAAGTGACTCTTGGAAGTCACTGAGTTTAAGGCAAACAGCAGTAGGACAATCTACTTACCAAACACATCATTGACTATAACAAAATCCAGAACTGCTGAAGAGAAAATACATTTTAATTATTTTATAAAGGCTAGAGAGCATTAAACAATCAATGAAACATAGAGGAAAACAGTCTTTTAGCAGAAAAATAACAAAATAAAATGAATGAATAACTCATTTAAAGAAAAAATATATAAAAAAAATTAAAAAAAAACAGCCTTTGCCGCAAATTCCCTTTTAGTCCAAACATTTTCCTCTATATTTTCTCCCATTGTGATTCCTAGCCTCAACCCTCTTCATTTGAGCCCGGGTCATCCTGGACCCACCCAGCCTTTGCCTGGACAGTGAAAAGAGAAGCAGTATAGCAATGAGCTCATGGTCTTTTGGTCATATTTAGGCAGTGATGTCACCTCCTTTAATGGCCAGGGAGTGTGACATTAGTGGTTGCTGAGGATGCATCAGTTGCATGCACCCACTATGCTTTTAGCAACCACTGATGTCACCTGGCTTATTCACTTACTTAGCTAGAAATTCCTTAGCAACTATTGACAACAGTAAGCTGTCTATCTAGTTCAACCAATAAAAGGGGAACAAAATTATACAATCCTATATACACAATCCCAGATTGTCATGACCAGAATCTGTAAAATCTCTAGAACGGTCCTAATGTTTGTAAATATGCTGCAGTGGAATTCAGCTCAGAGAATGTACTCATTTATAATGTAATGTGTAACCAGATACTCCATAAATTCAGCCAATTGGTAAGTTCTGATATTGTCATGTGACAGTTTCAGACCTTCCATGATTGCAAATGTTGCAACTTCCATGTTGTGAGTGCACCATGTTGTTAGACATAAAAGACCATCTATCTGCTAAAGAGCCATAGCAATTTATTTATAGTACAGCATTTACATTATTAAAGCACACTTTTAATGTATTGCCGGCAGAGATAATGCATTTCTCAACAGTAATTGCATGAAATTTAAATAATCTAATGGGTATCTTCATAACATACAATGCATCAGAAGTCATTACATCAGAACATGGGTCAGACATTTTCCAAACCTGAACAAACATTACTCACAGGAACTTGTTCTGCTTCTTGGATGTTGGCTACATTGAAATTGATTCTGCACAATAGAAGCAGCATTATTTAAAGGTTGAACATGCTCCTGCTGGGCATCTTTCTTTGGAGAAATAATAGATCACAGCTGAAAATCCAGCCACACAACAATACAACTTATTACTATCTACATCCATAGAGAGACACAGAAGAAAGAGCATAAAGATAACAGAAATCATTACTGGGTCTAACTAAAAGGCATTTATGTTAGATATGGTTCAAAGTCTATTAAATGTGGATTAAAGATAATAAGGTCTGGAATTATTACAAAAAGAAAGACACATTTTACTTTCATTTCCCCTGTTATTTATTAGTCCATCCATAACAAAAATATACAAAAAAATTTAAAATGTTTTACAAATAGAATTATTATTAATTATTAATGAATTTGTTAGTGTTAATAATGGTGATTTCATATCAGCCTGCCACTTTTCTTGAGATTTGAAGGTTTATGGGATGATGAAATAAAGTGATGAGAAACATGCATAATAAATCCACTCAAGGACAGGCAATATTGCAGAGAAATGCAAAGCGCCTTTTTTTCCAGTTAACTAGAACATCCTTAGCCATCAGAAGAAGTTAAACAGCAAACTAATAGTAGTATAAGAATATAGGAAGAATTGGGAATGTTCTTTAAAATGGAATGTTGCTACTCCCTTCTGAAAAATAAGTAATTTTTCTGTGCATGGCGCTAGCAGTATTGTTTCAGGTTGTCAGCCTGTGAGTCTTAGGCTGTGTACACAAGATAGGTTAACCAGAGGATACCGGTCTGATGGACCATTTTCATCGGTCAAAACCGATCGTGTGTAGGCCCCATAGGTTATTTAACATTCGGTTAAAAAAAAGCCAACTTTTTTTAAAATGTAACCGATGGGCGCCTAACGATAGGTCAAAACTGATCGTTAGTAGGCATGACCATCGGTTAAAAATCCACGCATGCTCAGAATCAAGTCGACGCATGCTTGGAAGCATTGAACTTTATTTTTTTCAGCATGTCGTTGTGTTTTACGTCACCACGTTTTAAAGTCCTGTACACACGATCGGTCCATCCGATGAGAACGGTCCAGACGAACCATTTTCATCGGTTCACCGATGAAGCTGAATGATGAACTGATGTGCCTACACACCATCGGTTCATGAACCGATCGTGTCAGAATGCGGTGATGTAAAACACAACGATGTGATGAAAAAAATGAAGTTGAATGCTTCCAAGCATGCGTCGACTTGATTCTGAGCATGCGTGGATTTTTAACCGATGCTCGTGCCTACTAACGATCGGTTTTGACCTATCTGTTAGCCGTCCATCGGTTCAATTTTAAAGCAAGCCCTCATTTTTGGACCGAAGGATAACGGACCAATGGGGCCTACACACGATCGGTTTGGACCGATGAAAATGAACTTCAGTCCGTTTTCATTGGTTTGAACCGATTGTGTGTACGCGGCTTCACACGATCGTTTTTTTAACCGATGGTATGTAGGCACATCAGACCATCAGTCAGCTTCATCGGTCCTCCGGACCGTTCTCATCGGATGGACTGAACGTGTGTACGAGGCCTTATTGTATTAAAGTCATCACAATAAAGTAGGTGAAGAGAACTGGTTAAAAAGCAAAGGCAGCATGACTTTTGAATGTAATTTGTTTTCTGTTTCAATAAATTGTAATTGAAAGTATGCAACATTTGTACACACATGAAAACATATGCCATATACAATGTTGTGAAAAAGTATTTGTCCCCGTTCTGATTTTATTTTTTTGCATATTTGCATATTTATCACACTTAAATGACTCAGATCATCAAACCAATGTTATTATTACACAAGGATATATACAAAAATGCCATTTTTAAATGATGGTTTAATTTGATTTAGGCAAGAAAACTGTCCAAACCTGCCTGGATTTATGTAAAAAAGTAATTGCCTCCTAAATCTGATAAATGGTTGTGCCACCCTTGGCGGCAACAACTGCAATCAAGCATTTGTGATAACTGCCAATGAGTCTTTCACATTGCTTGGAGCATATTTGGCCCACTCTTCTTTGCAGAATTGTTTTAATTCAGCCACATTAGAGGGTTATCCAGCATGAACGGCCTGTGTAAGGTCATGATGCAGCATCTCAGTTGGATTTAAGTCCGGGCTTTGACTAGGCTACTCCAAAACCTACATTTTGCTTTGTTTGAACCATTTGGAGGTGGACTTGCTGTTTTTCGAATCATTGTCCTGCTGCATAACCCAAGTGGTCACAAACTGAGGGCCAGACATACTCCTTTAGGATTTTCTTGGTAGAGCTTAGAATACAAGGTTCCATCAATTATGGTAAGTCACCCAGATCCTTTTATGCCAGATATAACTGGACAAACATCTTCCAAAAAGTAAAATTTGTGTCTCATCAGTCCACAGAATATTTGCCTAAAAGTAATCAAGATGTTTTTTGATAAATGTAAGATGAGCCTTTGTGTTCTTTTTGGTCAGCAGTGGCTTTGGCCTTGGAACTCTCCCATGGATGCCATTTTTGCCCAATTCTCTTTCTTATTGTTGAATCATAAACACAGATCTTACCTGAGGCAAGTGAGGCCTGCAGTTCTTTAGATGTTGTTCTGGGTTCTTTTATGACCTCCTGAGTCGTCGTTGTGCTCTTGGAGTTATTTTGGTAAGGTTCACTACTGTTCCAAGTTTTCTCCATTTGTGGATAATGGCTTTCACCTTTGCTCGCTGGCATCCCAAAGACTTAGGAGTGGCTTTGTAACCATTTCCAAACTAATACATGTCAATGACTTTGTTTCTCAACTGTTCTTAAATTTCTTTAGCTCACAGCATGATGTGTTACTTTTTGAGATATTTTAGTGTGCTTCACTTTGTCAGACAGCTTCTATTTAAAGCAGAGTTCCACCTAAAAATAGAACTTGCACTTTAAGTACTGGTAACCCCCTGACATGCCACGTTTGGCATATCATTTTTTTGGGGGGGAGCAGGTACTCAGTTTTGACAGGCACCCAGCTCCCACTTGCTCTCCTGGTGTCGCGGTGCTGAAAGGATGTTCATATCACCCACCCATCTCCCTCCCTAAAAATCTTCTAGGAGACGTCATAGGTCCCAGAAGATTGCCCAACTATTCACAAAACGCAGCACGGCTCACGCATGCACAGTGCGCTTCTGGCTGTAAATACGGGTGCCCACGGTTACAATGCCGGTGCCACAGAGAGGAGGGGGAGAGGAGTAAGGCTTTTTGCAGCTGCATCATACTCCGCTGAAGAAGTCCCGCCCTTGGGACGCAACGTTCGGTAGGGAAAGGACGTGACGTCACCCGCAGCCATCCGTCGTATCACACTATTTGCTGGATATCCTGACACTGGTATAGTGTCTATGCTTGTGAGTTTTACATTTTATATCTTATTAAATTGTCATTATTATTAAGGAGAGCACTATGATACGTCCTCTTTTTTTATGAATGGACCCATGTCCCACTGGCCTTTTTCTGTGTACCTGAGTGCTTGGTCCTGGAGTAATCGGTGTTGCAGCTCTGCCTGGATTTTATCCCTATGGGAATGCGCATTTGACCCTATCTAACAGAGGGTCTGCTTGGGAGGTGAGAGGCCATTTCTAACATTGGTGGAGGTGCTCCATTATCCCACGTTCATCACCTGCATGTGTTTGCATTTAGTCACTATCCGGAAATCACTGGGATAACCACTTGATGGACTTTGTTCTAGCGCTGCACTATCTTTTATCTATTTTACCTCATTTACCCAATTTTTTGTATATTATTGTGCTGATTAATTTTCTTTTACGTTTAACCCCCTGACATATAATTTTTTTTGGTGGGGAGCAGGTACCCAGTTTTGACAGGCACCCAGCTCCCACTTGCTCTCCTGGTGTCACAGCGCTGAAAGGAAGTTCACCTCACCCACCCACCTCCCTCCCTGCAATCTTCTGGGAGACATCATAAGTCCCAGAAGATTGCCCAACTATTCACAAAACACAGCAGGGCTCGCGCATGCACAGTGCGCTTCTGGCTGTGAAGCCGGGTGCCCACGGTTACAATGCCGGTGCCACAGAGAGGAGGGGGAGAGGAGTAAGGCTTCTTGCGGCTGCATCACTGCACCATGGGGCAGGTGAGTGTCTGTTTATTAAAAGTCAGAAACTACATTTTTGTAGCGGCTGACTTTTAAATGGGTGGAATTCCGCTTTAAGTGATTTTTTGATTCAACAGCTGTGGCAGTTATCAGGCCTATAATAATAAAAAATTACATCTTTAATTAACTTGGGTTATCTTAGTGTAATATTACAATTTGTCTGATGATCTGAATCATTTAAGTGTGTGAAATATGCAAAAAAAAATCAGGAAGGGGCAAATACTTTTTTCACAGCAGTGCAGTGTATATATATATATATATATATATATATATATATATATATATATATATATATCATGTTTCTTTTCCAACATATGATAATGCAAATTTACAGTCTTTATAGTAAGGAATTGTTACAGGACTGCAGGTGACTGGAGTACCAGAGTCAAAATCTAACTGTATATCCAATATTCAGCATCACAGATCATAATAATTGAGGGTATGTTAGTCAAAGTTTTTCAGTTAAAGATACCAATATGAGGCTGTAGGCAGGTTCAGTTAATCCTCCCCGCTGTCGATGGCACAATTTAGCTGGCCAGTGTCCAGGAGAAAATGGAGGTTGAGAGGATCTTTGTTCCTCTGAAGTCTCCATAGGTGTCATCAGAGGAGCAGCAGTCCAATTGGATGCTGCTGCCCTGGCTGACCTCCGTGGCCATCTTTAGTGAGGGCAAAGCCAATAAATTGGTTGGTTAGTGCACATTTTCAAAGTTAAAGGATCCCTGCTGGTTAAAGACTAGTGCTAGGATGAGGTTCTGGTTGAGCACTATCTGGGAACTCTAGAAAGTTGGGACAAGGAACTTCCTATCAGTCTATCAAAGGCGCCTGCACCACTGTTCTGCCTATCAGCCATACCTTCATCATGCTGCCCTGGTAACATAAGCCTATCAAAATGTACTTTCAAGTGAAAAGACTGTGTTAAAGTATTGCCAACCCAAGAGCTATTGTACCCAGTTTGTCTGAGATGTTAGGGCTGCATTTCCATATTGTTTAGAAGTATGAGTGAGCCTTGGCCCTGGCCATTGTCTACTTACTTCTACTTATCCAAATAATAATTGTGCCACATTCCTTGGTCTCTGTGTGCATTTACTCTATCTTGGGTAGAGTAATTTGCCCCCACCCACAAGGCTGTGTATGATCTTGGATACATTGCAAAGTTAAACCTAGAGATCATATTCACAGGCTTTAGGGATTACTGATACTAGGGGATGCATTTTTATTGTTCAATAACAAAAGAAAAAACCTAATGAGAAAAAAGAGAAGAGAAATAGAGGAGAGGGAGGGATGAGAAAAGGGAGTGCCAGGGAAGAGCCCCACCTAGTCAGATGTCAGTATATCGAGGGGTGGATGGAATGTAAAGTTGTAGTTTAAGTTTGGATATAATCACTGTTTTTTTCTCTATTTACATCTACACTTTCTCTAACTATACCTAGTGATTGTACTTTAACCTGCCTCAGTTCTATATTTGGTGTTTCCTATACCGATAAAGTGATAATGGTTGTTGCAATAAAAATGACATTGCAATTTTAAGCCCCATACACACTATCAGTTTTCCTGACGGTTTTCTTATCAGGTTTACCAAAACCATGTAGTACAAGAGCCTGCCTGATTTCATACAAATTGAAACTCTTGAGGTTTGACCTCATATTAGATGGTTTTGGTAAACCTGAAGAGAAAACCGTCAGGAAAACTGATAGTGTGTATGGGGCTTCACAGTAACATACTATAAGAAGGAAATATCACTTTATTGTATGTAATATAATGTTTCTGAACGGTCCGTATACCCCTGAAATAAGCATGAATGGCTGGGCCCGACAAAAAACTGTTCTGCCACTGACTGGAACTCCCTTAAAAACACATGGCTACAGACAACCCTTTATTAAAGTTTGGTGATTTACCACAGTATTCAAATAAATACTTAGTGGCTGCAAGGTATACAAGGGGGTGTTGATAAGTATTGAGCCTTACCCAGAATAAATTGACATAGGAAGCAATAACTGACACACTATTCTACTTATTCCCCTAGGAAGTCAATGCACTTGCTATATATGTCCTGCAGCTTCTTAAGTCCCTGCAAATAAAATTCTTCCGACTGCTGGTGTAACCACTCATTTGCAGCATTAGTTACCTCTGGAACACTCCCAAATCTCTGTCCCTTTGGGATTGGATTGGGGAACAGATGATAGTCAGAAGGAGCCAAGTCGGGTGAATAGGGTGGATGTGGCATCACTTGAAAGCCTAAGGAGGTCAGTTTTGCCATTGTTTCACCTGCAGTGTGTGAATCGTCCTTGGTGTTGTCATACAACAGGATGACACATTTGGAGAGCTTTCCTTGATGTTTTTCCTTGATATTTTGCCTCAACTCCATCAATAAAGTACAGTAATATGTACCAAAACAGCCACCAATGTCTCCACACATTTCCTCTTTTGTTCGGTTGTCAAAAGTGCCCGAGGGCCCCATGCCACTAGGGGGCCCCATCAGGGTTGCCAGGCTCATTAAAACCAGGGACAGTATGTAAAAATCTGTGTTTTTTTTTTACATCTGTACCTAATTTGTCCAAAACCTACATGCTTTTGATGTGAAAATCTCGAGATTTTAGCTGCTCTGCCTCCGTACTGCCACCTGGCTTGGTGGCCATCTGTAAGCATGGGGGCCCCATATTCTTCTATTGCCCGGGGGCCCCATGAGTTGTCAGTCCGCCCCTGGATACACTTTGCTGCAAGCTTTCTCATTTCCAAGTCATTGTAGATAATGGCACCAACTCTCTCACTTAATATTCCCAGATATGTAGCAATATTTTTGGCTGATATTCTGCTGTCCTCCATGATCATGTCATGGATGGCTTTCACATTTGCAGGCACAGAGCAACGCGTACAGAAAGGAATCACATGACGTCACCCGCAGCCATTGATCACGTGATATCACCCACGGCCACACTGATTCATGTGGAATTGTTTGTACATGCTCGCATGCCAGGCACTGGGTTGCAGTGCCATGTTTGTAAGTTTAATTCTTTTAATACAATAAATATTAGTCCTTGCAGAGAGCACTATATATTTTCTTAATCACATGCACTTTGTGGTACTGAAGATCCTATCCATCACATTTAGAAGATTGCAGAGCGCAGTGTGAGGGATCCTTCCTGTCAGCTCAGTTCAGTGATCGTACCAACTACATCTACATCTACTGACATAGCTAGACCTACCCATTTGGGGAAAGCACTTGTGACCCTTCTGTTCATTCAGGGGTCCACTCATTGAAGTGAGCTAAGTGTACATTAAGTGGTGGCGGCTCTGCACGGATTTGACCATACATAGAAGCACTTTTTGGACACTCATTCTTGGTGCTCGTGTGTTCTGCTGCATATGAACTTTATTAACCACTTAACCCCCGGACCATATTGCTAGTCAAAGACCAGAGCACTTTTTGTGATTCGGCACTGCGTCGCTTTATCTGACAATTGCGCGGTCGTGCAATGTGGCTACCAAACAAAATTGGCGTCCTTTTTTTCCCACAAATAGAGCTTTCTTTTGGTGGTATTTGATCATCTCTGCGATTTTTATTTTTTGCGCTATAAACAAAAGTAGACCGACTATTTTGAAAAAAATTCAATATTTTTTACATTTTGCTATAATAAATATCCCCAAAAAAGATATAAAAAAACATTTTTTTTCCTCAGTTTAGGCCGATACATATTCTTCTACATATTTTTCATTAAAAAAAAATTGCAATTAGCGTTTATTGATTGGTTTGCGCAAAATTTATAGCGTTTACAAAAAAGGGGTAGTTTTATGCCATTTTTATTAATATTTTTTTTTTTACTAGTAACGGCAGCGATCAGTTTTTTTTTTTTTGGTACTGCGATATTAAGGCGGACACATCGGACACTTTTGACACATTTTTGGGACCATTGGCATTTTTATAGCAATCAATGCTATAAAAATGCATTGGATTACTATAAAAATGCCATTGGCAGTGAAGGGGTTAACACTAGGGGGCAGGGAAGGGGTTAAGTGTGTTCCTGCTTGTGTTCTAACTGTATGGGGGGGGGTGGACTCACTAGGGGAAATCACTCATCTTCTGTTCATACATTGTATGAACAGAAGATCAGCGTTTCCCCCGCTGACAGGAACGAGAGCTTTGTGTTTACACACATAGCTCTCGTTCCCCGCTCTGTAACGAACGAGCGCGCATGCACGGCGGCGATCGCGCCCGCGGGACTCGGGGGATGAGCGGCCGCTAAAGGTAGGACGTAGAGCTACGTGCTCTCGCCCAGCAGTGCCACCGCCCCGCCGTATAACTGCAGTGGGCGGTCGGCAAGCAGTTAAGTTTGCTGTGTGTTTTATGTTCTCAGCGTTGCACTGTTTTATATTATGTTTTTTATTGGGATTTGATCATTTGATCATTTGACCCTCAGTGTTCAGCTGCTTAATGTGTTTATAGGGTTTAATTGCACTGATTGAAACTTATCATATATGGTGTATATATATATATATATATATATATATATATATATATATATATATTGTAGCAGAGCGTCCCAGAGAGAGCCGGGAAAAGTCCTGTAGGGGGTTTATACACCTCCCAGACTCCTCTACACGTTCAGGGATCTCTTATCCAGTATCCAGTTCTGGTCTTGGTCCTCTCTCCCAGGCTAATTTAGGCTTACCTGACCAGACAACCTTTGCTCTTGGCCTTGGAACCTCAGACAACTTCTGTCTAGGAGAGCAAAAGGTTGGTGAGAACTTATGTGTAAGCTGACAAGCTGTAGGCTTGCTCAGCCTGGTAGTTATGATCTTGACTGCTGAGAAGCTTAGGCTTATTTTGCTCTTAATTCAACCATACCAAAAAACCTTGCCCCCCAATAATTACGCACAGACCATTTAAAGTTGGAAATGGGCAAGGCCACAGCTTTATTGAAACATATTGTTATAACAAACTTCAAATCCCAACAATCCAAAAACCATGCCAGTCACAGTTACACCGTGAGCATATCTAAACAAAAATGTCTAGTCTAAGAGACCTGTCTCCACCATCAGTGCGAGACAGGCATTAAACTGACCCTGTGATTCAACGTGAGGGCTTAGCCCAAAAAGTAATGCTGATTGCTGGCCAGGTAAAACTGCCACACGCAGTCAGTGGTACACTGACTAGCGTCCCACCGCAGCCAGCGCTTGCTCGATGCCACCAATGAGGCCTAGGTAAAAAATGTCTATGCCAATCTCGTTCAAATAGACCCCATCGGTTGCAGTAAATCACTATTATCTCCCTCCAGCTCCCGGTGGCGCACCACAATACCACCGATCCGGCGAACAAATTTCGACACTTGAGCGTTCACCTTGCGCCGGAAACGCTCCAGGCCCGCACCAGGGGTGCCATGAGCCCAAACCCGACGGGGGACAATTTCCGACCAAACAACCGTTAAGTCAGTAAAAGAGGCACAGCAATGTCCCTTTTAATCGACAAGATGAGGTCCACCGAATGAGACAGGCCTACGTCATTTTCCCCCAGCGTGAATGATGAGAACAATCGGAGAACAGAGGTTTAACAGTTCCGGCAACATCTTCGCCCAGCGAAGGCCACGGAAGCCACACGAGCGAATTCTGGCAACCTCGAAAGGAAAATCAAGGTTCCCCCAGTAGCGTCTGTCGGAGGCACGTTGAGCAGCCCAGTAAATAAACTAATCACCGAAGATCCAAACCTGAAATCAACACAAAAGATGAGAACAAAACATACAGGGAAAAACAAGAAGAATCCCACCTACCCAAGCGCTGCAGCTCCTCGTCTGAAAAACCCATCCCGCGCACAGCGGTGGCTGCGCCAATGCGAAAGGAGTGTTCGGAGAAATCAGCAGGAGGTAGGCCCAACCGGGAAAGGCAGAGGGGGAAAACCTGCTGAGATTAGAAGAATCAGCATGAACCAGATAAACAGGGCGCAAAGAAGAAAAGAAAGAAGACAAGCGAACCGGGCAAAAGGGGCCCCCACAGGCCTTAAGGACCACACGCTTACCTCTGGAAGAATGGTCAGTATTAGAGGAGGGCAAAAGAATAGACACAAACAAATCCACGAAAAGCACATTCTCGGCCAACACTCCACCAAAGGAACGCCTATCCTTGGCGACCAACTCGCTGATACGAAAGGCACCAAAGAATGCCCAGGAAAAAGCAACCTGGAAAAGGAGACTCGTAGGAGGAGAAATAGACACTAGGTAACATGGTAAGGATATCTGCCCGAATTTGGACCGACACAGGACACCGGGAGTCAGGGAAGCAGGTCAGTCGTCTCCAACCGCACAGGACACTCCGAACCACAAATTCCTTGGTGACGTCTTCCCAGCCAAGGAGCCTGAACCAAAAAGAGAGAGCAGAGAGAGCAGTACCAGCTGACGAACCCTCCTCTCCTGCAGGTCTACCAGGTATGAGAAGAGAGCCAAGCGCCTGTCCTGAGGGGAAGAAAGAAGGAACTCACCGCCAAGAACCGAAACCCAGTCAGCCCAAACCTGACGGTAGTCCACCAACGTATTCGGGCAGAGTGAAGCACCGACTTGGCTCAACAGGCTTCGGAAACAAGGGTCCACAAGAACATCGGGCAAGGGAGGCCCGCCGAGGAAGCATTCGGGGTTAGAAACACCAGGGACATGCTTTGCCCTAAACCACACATTTAATTGTAAACATTTAAGAACCAAGAAACGCAACAGTGTGACCATGGGGGGAGAACGCAAGGACTGGCGGTTCACCACCTGCACAACACTCATATTATCTGTCCAAAAAATTACACTTCTGTTCCGCAGTTCCTCCCCCCACAATTCTACCGCCACCACAATGGGAAAGAGTTCCAGTAAGGTCAAGTTCCGCAACAAATCCAGTTGGGCCCATGAGGCCGGCTAGGGTTCAGCAGACCAAGCACCTTGGAAGAAGGCACCGAAACCCCAGGAGCCTGTAGCGTCTGTGTAGAATTCCAACTGTGAGTTAGGTACTTCTTCCAGCTGCCAACAGGAGTGACCATTATAGTCCCGTAGAAAGGAAAGCCAGACCTCCAAATCATCGCGCATAGATTTAGTTATGCGCACATAATGATGAGGGACCGCTACGCCCTTAGTGGCCCATGACAGCCGCCGACAGAAAGCCCTACCCATGGGAAGCACCCGGCACGCAAATACTAAGTGACTCAACAGGGATTGAAGCTGCTGGAGCCGAAGTTTTTTGGCGTCCCTAGCGAATCGCACCAACAACTTAAGCTTAGCCAGTTTATCCGCCGGGACCTGGAAAACCATTTCCACCGAGTCGATTTCCATATCTAAAAAGGACAATACAGGGGAAGGAAGGGCCCTCGGTCTTGGAAACAGACATCGGGATGCACAAGAAACTACAAACCTCTTGAAAAGCGGACAACAAGCAAAGGCAATCATCACTACCAGGAGGACCTACAAACAAGAAATCATCCAGGTAGTTTATAACTGAGTGCAAGCCAACGGACTGGGTCAAAGCCCACTCCAGGAAACAGCTAAACATTTCGAAATAGTGGCATGATATGACACAACACATGGGAAGGCACGTCAAAATAATAGCTGTCCTGGAAAAAACAACCTAGGAGATGGAAACGGTCCGGGTGCACAGGCAGGAAGCGAAAGGCCGATTCAATGTCGGCCTTGGCCAGAAGGGCAGACGCACCAACAGACCTAAGCAAACCAAGCGCCGTATCAAAAGAGGCATATTGCACCCGGGACTCCTCCTTGTCAATACCGTCGCTAACAGAAGAGCCCGACGGAAAGGAAAGGTGATGGATCAGTCGGAATTTGCCCGAATCCTTTTTAGGCACCACACCTAGCGGAAAAACTCTCAGGTTGTGATAGGGGGAAGGTAAAATGGGCCCGCCATGCGTCCCTTTAGCAGTTCTTGTTCAATTTTGTCAGCAACTACGGACTCAAAACGCGCCGCAGAGTTCAAATTACCGGACATCGTGAGCTCCTCCGACGGCACAAAGGGAATCCAAAATCCCCGGGAAAAACCTTCCCGAAGGATCGCAGCCTCCCTACTGAGGGGGTACCGGGTGAGCCAGGGAAGCATCCTTGTGATGCTCACCGGCGTCCTCCGGCTTAGGAAGGTCGGGTCTGTTACCTGACTTTGAGGATTGGAGCCCTTTCGTCTTCCGGAAACAACGAACGGCTGGGTGAGCCCCTCCGCAAGTGGAACACTGATGCTTAAAGCGACATGAGGTGTACCACTTACAGTGGTTTTCGTTGAACATCCAGCAAATGCCTTTTTTGGATGCTGCTGATGCTCCGGCGAGAGCGCCGGCAGGGGACTGAAAGGTGGTTGGTCTATGAGGACACATAAGTAGCAGCCAAAGACTCCCATCCTGACAGTCCAAACGCAGTTCGTGACGGGCAACCATCCGCTGGCAAAACTGGGTATCAAAATTGAACCAGCACTGCCCGCCATACGTCTTGTACCCCCCCAAATGAGATCCAGATACCTGAAGAGGGAAGGGCCCAGCTCCTGAAACTTCTCGCAGAGCACCCCAGCATAGGCGCAGAAACCCTGCAGCCAGTTCCCAAATGTGCGAGGAAGCTGCTTAGCCTTTTTCGTCTGTACATTAACATCGATCCGCCTAGACCTATCCGCTGTCTCCCTGTCAAAAGGCACCAGCGTCAGCACGTCAATGAACTCACGATGCCAAATCTTTTCTTTGACGTCCTGCAACAGGTGCAAATCCACCGGTGATACTGACCACAGAGGGCCACCCAGACGAGAACCAGACCCAGGGGAAGATGAAGGTGCCATGCCCGGCGTGACGCCCAAATGCAATAATGCAGACTTTACCGCAGCAAGGATGCTATCATCAGTGGACACATTGCAAGAAGTGTTACCCCAAACCACCCCACAGTCATACTCACGCAAAGGAGGCTGATCAGGGGAATGCGGCGAAGGTCCAGCAGGCAATGCCCTCAGTTGCAGGTGGTCACCATCAGGAGGAGCCGGATGTGGATGATGAAGCCGGGGAGTCGGAGAGCCGGTCCTGGGATGAAGCAGAAGGATAAGAAGGCTGGGAATTGCTTAAATCTAGGGGAAAAAACACAGGCTGTTGTTCCGTGCAGCGGCCAGCAGGTGTCAGCGAAGAGCAGGAAAACTCTCCAGGCCTCACAGAAGCCTCCAGCCTCAAGTGGTCATAGAGCCCAGGAGGATGCAGCACACCGCGGACATTCAGGGAGGCAAGCGCAGCCGAAGGAGCAGGCTGCCCGAGTGCCAGCAGTCCCACACACAGGAACCGAGGATCCACCTCCACAGGTACTAACACCGATGCACGCCGCGGCGCCATGTGCGGAGGGGGGGTGCAGTGACACCGGAGGAAGAGCCAGGGAGCAGGCAGAGGCCTGCCAGGGAGCTGGAGGCCTCCCGCACCGAGCGGGGTGGGCGCTATCCGTAGCAGCACCCGAGCGCAGCACAGCACAGGGAGAGGGGAGAGAGGCACCTACAGCAGCTCCCGCCAGGCCGTGCCCGAGAGCTGGGTACCCGGGACGGCAGGTACAAGGGGCGCAGTGCTAGCCGGAGCGGCCACATGCCCTCGACCAGCAGTGTGCGACGGTGCCCTGGGACTCCTAGAGCGGTGGGTGAGGAGCAGGGGGAAGCCTAGGGGAGCCACGGCTGCGGCTAGAAGTGGACCTAGAGCCATGCGCAGAGCTGGTCCGTGATGGACAACAGGAGCCAGCACCATCAGTGCCAGTGGCTCTGCTGCCCTGCCTAGAGGAGCGCGTTGGAGCCATAGGGGTATTGGGGTTCAGTCTGGAGGGAGGGCGGGCCCTGGAAGCCAGCCGCTGGCCATCCCCCGAAGCAACCTGGGGGGTAGAGGTGAGGGCTGGGGAAACAGTCTCACCCGAGAGCAAAGGCAGGAGCCAGTCTGCTTGGCCGCTTTCCAGCATACCCCTCACCCTTTCGATCAAGGCGTCGGTGTCCATGTCAGGTCCAACAGGAACGCAGAGGACAGCTCCAACTCTTATGATGTCAGTCTTCGGAATAAGTGGGACGTGCCCCTGCGTAGCTATTTCTAGAGTTCTGTCTCCACCCCCTCACCTTGTGCCGTCATAACCAATCCAGCGGAGCCACTCTGACTCCCTCCTCGTGTTGACGCCCTGCCTGGTTGCCAAGCATCCAGAAGTCAAGGCTTCCTTTCCTTAGTGCAGGGTGGGTCAAGGGGCCTTCATTAAATATTGTATAGTTAGTGCTGAGACACGGCTAGGTTTTTGTTTGGCTATTTTTGTTCCTATTTGTTTTCTTTGGAACACTATACAGCACCTGTATATAGACATATATATATCACAAATAAACACTGCACTGTTTGTCACAATTTCACTGGATTGCCTGAAAGACTGCTTATCCCAGGGAGTTTTGCACCTGCTACCTGTCCCCCAGGTTACAATATATATATATATATATATATATATATATATATATATATATATATATATATATATATATATATGTCTTAACATTACATGTTTAGTTAGAAGTTGCTGTAATTCATGCAAAAAGTTCAGGTACATTCTTTACCCGCACAGGTATGTGTCTAGTAAATATATGTACTTTATATACAGAGATTAGCTTACCACACCATGTGTTAATTAAAATAAAACAATAGCTCATGCAAAAAGCTATCACATTATTAAAATTCAAGTCTTTTCCGAAACAATTTTTAATACGAACATAATATTGAATGTCTAGGATCTACAGCGATGTCAGCTACTGAAATACATAATTATGCAAATCAATAATGGTTACCTTAGTAAGCAGAACTTGAATACGCACTCAAAATGAGTTTCAGTAATCCTTGCCATGTGGAAATTGAATGATAACACTCATTGCAGGGGGTGTCTTAGGAAAATAAATGACAACTGTGTAAGTGGACATAAGCATTCACCAACCAAGCTTGTAGCTGGAGAATGAATGGGGTGGTGTTACAATGAGATATTGTTTGATTCTTGCATTTGCAGGCCCATAAAAGCTTGCGTATGTAAAAAAGATGTTACAGGTTTTTCACTTTGTGAAAGTCTTTAACCAGAATAATACAGGTGATCATCACATTATTTTCTCTATGTGCTCTCATTTCCAGTTTCCACTGACACCTTGTTAAGCATTTTATCGAATGTCAAATTGCTCTTTTGATCCACAAGTCGTAATTGGCTAGTGTGCTTCATACCTCAGCAATATTGTTTGCTGATTTGTACAAATTTCCTTTTTAAGAAGTGGCTGAGTCTGTTTTTTTGCCACCATGCTTGACTGCAAGTTCATTGCAAGTCAGATATATGCGAGCATTACCAGGGTGAACTGGTCATGTAGAATTTAATAGCCTGTATGAAATCCACTGGACTAAAATATACCTAAATAATAAGATAGGCTGCAGGAAGATGAATTATTTAATGGCAGCATTTTAATTTTATAACAAGCTAGAATGCTGTACTTAATAAACTCATGAAGCGCTTAGTAAATTTCCATGTTCCTACATTTACTCCAGCACAAGTACAGTATTTTCCCATAGGAAGGTTTAAAATATGTATACATGCAAGAGACCTAAGTGCATTGATGTCTTTTGAGTTTTTGACCATTTATTTAAAATGTTAATATGGATTTTAAACTATTATGCATCACTGATGACCCTAAAAATTTGACATTAAAACAAAATTCAGTAATGGTGGTGCTACAGACAGGGCTTCTTTGATTACTATTAGTCAAGACACAGCTGATAATGTTTTCTATTATAATATTAAACAGCAAGTTAAATAACATCAAACTATCATCTAAGAAAGCAGAGACTTGTGTTAAAAGAGTATGGGTTTCTGAAAAAATAAACATTCATAATTACCGTACCTATGTAGATGCATTTTCAATCCAATGCTGCATCTGTCCCCCGCCATCTCTACACCAAGAACTGAGCGATCAAAGATCAAAGATTCAGTTCTTGGTCTTAAGTGAGCAGTGATCTGATGACTTTTAGTCACAGACTCTCTGCTCTGCCCATCCAGTGCTCACTGGAGTGCTGGGCTGTGGAGTGGAGGAGGGCGGCTGTCTCAACCTCTCAGCAGTGGATTGAGAGGCTGAGCTACCTGCCAGTCAGGCATCTCGGCAGATCCTGACATTATTGTCTGGATCCCTGCAGAGACTGGACTGGCTCTATGATGTCAGTTAAAAACAGGCTACAACTTCAGCTGAATTTGGGTCACAGGAGTGAAGATATAATTGCACAGCAGAAGTATTCTCCTTTAAAGCTTTATAGAAAAACACTAACTGAACACTCCCACCTAAAAATTATTCACGCCCAATAATTCTTTCTCATGTAGATCCCATTCTCCTCAAGTTTGAATCCTGAGAGTGGCTCTGTGATAGTATTGATTATGTTATCTGTTTCATAATATAGATGCACAATCACATTTTGTACCTTTAAAGCGGGGGTTCACCCTAAAACAATTATCTAACATTACATCCAGCATACTAACGACATGTACAGTATGCTGGTCCTTTTTTTTTTCTCCGCACATACCATGTAATTGTCATTTTTGCCCCGGCTTCGGGGTTCTGATTCCCGCGGGACTGGGCGTTCCTATTGAAAGCTTAAAGTGTGTCACCAGTTTTCCGTAAATAGCCGACCTGCAAGTCGGCGCTATATGGCGCCTGTGCCTGCCATGTAGAGCTGACTGCGCAGACGCCATATAGAGCTGACTCGCAGTCGGCTATTTAGAAAAACTGGTGATACGCTTTATGCGCCATGGGACGTTTTACACCAGATGTCAATCATCTACGCTTTCAATAGGAACGCCCAGTCCTGCGGGAATCAGAACCCGGAAGCCGGGGCGAAAATGACAATTACACGGTATGTACTAAGAAAAAAAAAGGACCAGCATACTGTACCTGTCGTTAGTATGCTGGATGTAATGTTAGATAATTGTTTTAGGGTGAACCCCCGCTTTAAGTCATGGAGGAGGTGTAGTGGTGAAAAAACACAAAAGTACCCAGTACATTTGTGTTGTCCTTTGTATGATAGCCTTGAGAAAACTCTTGGACAAATGTGTGGCTGGGATGTCCTGATGGAAGTGGTACATGATTCAGTCTTCTTTTAAAAATGAGATACTTATGTCAGTTTTATATTTCAGTGTCACTTTCCTGTAGTGTTGCTTGTGTTCTTGCTCAGGCTGCGTTCCTCGTGGAATTTTATGAGCCTTTAGAAACACACTTCGACTGACTGCTATTCAGTTAATGTCATTGTTCACATTTCTCTAAAGCTACATCTTCTCGGGAACTTCGGCTTAGCAGGGAAAGCACAATGTACCTTAAATAAAATGCCTTTTCTTTTCAGGAGTTTGAGTTTTTTATCAGATCACATAAACCTTCTGAAATAGGTTCATCTGAGCTTGGCTGTTGCTTTGTTTGCGGAATACATTTCCTAGTCATCATTTTTTCTTCTTTACAGTTACATCTTTTCATTATTTGACCTCGTGAATCAATTTTTATGCAACTGACATGCTGATCCTGAGCTTCATTATTTCTTCAGGATTCCACTACCCAAGACAACAGTTTTACCATCTTTCCCGTTTGCCAGATATGACCATTTTACTCAATTAGATGCATATCGTTTCCTCTTATGATGATGCAGCTACCATATTTAAATATTATCACATTGCTTTTTGACTACCAAAAGATAATTTTCAAGAGTAGGTACACGCAGTACGTTTTTGACAGGTATCTTTCTGGTTGTGTGTTGAGACACAGCTGAAGGGACAAAATACTGCTTTCGCATTTAAGCAAAGTGTATATCACCATTATTTAAAATAGGAATGCCTTTGCAAATGATTCATATACTTTCTTCTTTGTTTTATGGTCTCTTGTATAATCAGGGAAAGCCATTGAAAATGCCTGCTTTTAGAGAAGAACAGCTTTACAAAAGGAATCTAGTATTTTTTTTTTTTTTTTCATGTGTATCAAAATATATTTTCATACTACTACTTCAAAATGTATTACCCTGGTCTGAAATATAAAACGTTCACAGCATTTAATTAGGCTTAATCTAGGTAAATCCCCTTGTGCATTTTATTTTAGGCCAAAAGTTAAAGGAATCAATTATACAAAAAGGATAAATGAAAATGATATGATAATGAGATGATCTTCATTAGCAGATGTTATATTTTGACAGCTTTCTAAGAAACTGTGAAAGTCTGCAAAGTATGTGTACCAAAATCTGACACATCTTGGTATTATAAGGAAATTCAAAGCACAAACGTTTCAAATAACATGTGTGCGGCTTGCAATATTGTTAAAAACAGCAGCCTGATGTAAAATTTCATTCAAATCTGCAAAAGTGTTTTTTAAAAGAATGCATTAAACAGATGCTGTGCTTTTGTACATTTACTACCCTTATTAGCATTGTACAGCACTCTGGATACATATATTGCAGTGACTATATTTTATTATGAACCTCTAGTGGTTGTGGGAAGTAACCAGGGTATCCACATGCAATAATTTTAATCACAGGTAGACTGCAAAAACTCTAAGCAGACAGTTACCCTAATGGAAATCTAGTGTAGGATTCCAAAGCTACAATGCAAACGTCCCTCCTGATAAGCTGCACTGACTCAGTTCAAATCATCCTTAGCTGACCATGCTGTATGAACATTATAGAATATATTGGGATAATGCCGATTCAGAGACCGGCAAAAGGAGTACCACATCCCTATAGGAACCTAAGTGTGAAAAAACATGGACTTTATCGGTACCCCTTAAACTTCAAACATCAAAATACATTAAAAAGCTTTATTACATAAGCAATTTTGTATCTAAAACTTGACACGCATGATTTCAAAAGATGTGCCCAAACATCATTGCATGAGGATCCTCCAATAAGCATAAACAAATAATTATATAGTGTACACCATAATCCCAAAAAGAACATGTAAGTGATAATGGGGGGAGATATACGAGAATAAGATACTTTATAGATAAGATTATTAAAATTATTGATGCATGCATTTAAAGTGAAGGAGAGTTATTACAAATGAAACATCCAAATACCTAGAATAGGGTAGCATGGATGAATTTTTTCAGTGGAAATTGCTTAATGCGTAGGGCCAAATTTATCATAAGGGATACAAGGCTCCTGCCTATAGATGCCACCATGCAAAGAGAGCCTGAAATCGCTAGGACTCAGGTGTTAAAGGGGTTGTAAAGGTTTGTTTTTTATTTTCTAAATAGGTACCTTTAAGCTAGTGCATTGTTGGTTCACTTACCTTTTCCTTCCATTTCCCTTCTAAATGTTTTTTTTGTTTGTCTGAATTGTTCACTTCCTGTTTCTCCTCAGTAAGCTTGCCCCATGTTCTGGCAGAGGGTTAGTTAGCCAGAACATTTTACTGAGGAGGTGAGAAATTCAAACAAAGAAAACAATAAAAAAAAAACATTTAGAAGGGAAATACTATTAAATGGTTAGGTATTGTGAGATATATTGGGGGTTATTTACTAAAGGTAAATCCATTTTGCACTACAAGGGCAAAATGCACTTGAAACTGCACTGAAAGTGCACTTGGAAGTGCAGTCGCTGTAGATCTGAGGGAGACATGCAAGGAATATAAAAAACAGCATTTTAGCTTGCACATGATTGGATGATAAAATCAGCAGAGCTTCCCTTCATTTCAGATCTTCCCCTCAGATTTACAGCGACTGCACTTCCAAGTGCACTTTCAGTGCAATTTGCAGTTGTAGTGCAACGTGGATTTGTTTTAAGTAAATAACCCCCATTGTGTTAGAATGGATACATTGGCCCAGATTCACAGAGCGATTACGCCTGTCTAACTGGTGTTAGACTGGAGTACTTTCGACTTACGGGCGTTTTTTAGCTAGTCGAAATCCTCAAACCATGAAAAGACACCTGCGGGCTTCAATTCGACTGGATTACGTGTTAGTACGCCTTCAGATCTACGCTGCAAGAAAATTGCGGCCACTGGGCGGACTTCCTGTTGTTTTTCGCCGTCGGGGTATGCTAATGAGCTTTTGCCTGCAATTCACGAAATTTCGCACTTCAAACGCAATCTCTTACGGCACCTTTAGTCATCTTTTTTTTGCGTATCACTATACCAGCCTTTTACCTCCTCTAATATTAGACAGCCCATGTTAAGTATGGCCGTCGTTCCCGCGTCGAATATCAACGTCTTCCGACGTCTTTTATTATTTTTAAACGTAAGTCGTCCGGGAATAGGAATGTTCGTAAACGCCGCTACTCAAACAACGAATGACGTCACGTCGTGATTTCGCGCAATGCACGGCGGGAAATTCCTGAACAGAGCATGCGCAGTTCGATCGCCGCGGGGACGCGCTTAATTTAAATGCTTCACGCCCCCTAATCACGTATTTCGATTGCGCGGCGAGAAATAGACTACGACACCGTAGCGTACGCGCAAAAATCAGAATTCGGTGTAAAGCCTGGTGAAATACGGCAGCGTAGCGTATTTCGATTACGCAGCGGAATATTACATCTATGTGAATCTGGGCCATTGTTCCTCACATATGCTTGATATTTAATGTATATGATACCCCCACCCCTAATAAAGCCTTTTTCATATTTTTGTACCTAAAGCCGTTGTTGACCTGCCTTTCTTTGCTTTCTGGGGGCTCTCTTGTCTCCTCCAAACCCCTTTTTTATGTAGCTTTTTTGCTTGTTGGCAGGTATCCCTCCTACCCATGGCGAATCGGCCGGTACACTAATTAATAATTTAAGTTAACTCTAAAGGGAGAGTGGATTCCAGGATTCTTTTATTTTTTATTGTACCAGCTTAACCACTTAAGGACCGCCTCCTGCAGATTTACGTCGGCAGAATGGCACGGCTGGGCACATCAACGTATATATACGTTGGATTTAGTACCCAGCCGTGGGTCGCGGGCGCGTGCCCGCGGGCGCGCGCCCGCGACCTGGTCCGAAGCTCCAGGACCGGGACCGCGGGATTCGCGGACCCGATCGCCGCTGCAGTGCGGCGATCCGTCCCTGGAGCGGAAGAACGGGGAGAGCCGTGTGTACACACGGCTTCCCCGTGCTTCTCTGTGGCCGGAGCATCGATCGCGTCATCCCTGTAATAGGGGGACGCGATCGATGACGTCACACCTACAGCCACACCCCCCTACAGTTGTAAACAACACATTAGGGCACACATTCCCTACAGCGCCACCTGTGGTTAACTCCCAAACTGCAACTGTCATTTCCACAGTAAACAATGCAATTTAAATGCATTTTTTGCTGTGAAAATGACAATTGTCCCAAAAATGTGTAAAAATTGTCCGAAGTGTCCGCCATAATGTCGCAGTCACGAAAAAAATCGCTGATCGCCGCTATTAGTAGTAAAAAAAAAAATAATTAATAAAAATGCAATAAAACTATCCCTTATTTTGTAAACGCTATAAATTTTGCGAAAACCAACCGATAAACGCTTATTGCGATTTTTTTTACCAAAAATATGTAGAAGAATACGTATCGGCCTAAACTGAGGAAAAAAAATGTTTTTTTATATATTTTTGGGGGATATTTATTATAGCAAAAAGTAAAAAATATTGCATTTTTTTTAAAATTGTCGCTCTATTTTTGTTTATAGCGCAAAAAATAAAAACCGCAGAGGTGATCAAATACCACCAAAAGAAAGCTCTATTTGTGGGGAAAAAAGGACGCAAATTTTGTTTGGGAGCCACGTCGCACGACCGCGCAATTGTCTGTTAAAGCGACGCAGTGCCGAATCGCAAAAACCCCTTGGGTCATTTGCCAGCGTATTGGTCCGGGTCTTAAGTGGTTAAAGGAACCTATTTAGAAAATAAAAAACAAACCTTTACAACCCCTTTAATAAGTTCCATTATGTTGTAGAAGAGCTTTGTGGTAATCATGCAGTCCAAATTGTTTATTCTTATATAGGAGTCTGTATTGTAGGTTTAGTTCACTGTCTGAACTTTTGTTTTGGTGTAAATAAAACAGCAGGCTTGCTTATACAGGAATGCTGTCAGCACTTCTGCAACAGACCAGGACTGAATCTGGGTGTACATGTACTGAAATTTGGACGGTTTAGTAGCAATTCCCTGATTTTGCAGTGCGTGTGTACCACTGTCTGTTCAACAGAATGCGGTCTAATGGGCGCTTTTGTTGCACTGTCATGCTGGAAAGGCTGCAAGGGCTGATTTGTAAATTCTGTTGTGGCAGTGGTTGAATGAAAAAAAAAAGCTCAGCTTGTACACCCTGCTTTAGCTGTAATTTTTTAGCTGGTTTTGGTCTATGCTGTAAGAGCGCTAAAAGTGGCTTTTTTATAAACAAACCCTAAAACAAAACTCTTTTGACTATGTGTTCAGATCAAACTAGTTTTCATTGATTTGCACATTTGTAATTAATGGTGAACATGATAACTAACAAAAAAAGTTGTTTTTTTTTGTAAAGGAATTGCATCTATGTAGACCCCTAATAACCTTGAGTAGTCCTAAATAAAAAATGAAGAAAACAAAAAACAAAAAAACTTTATTTCATTGGTAAATAACCTCATCATGTTCTGTACCAGAAGATTAATTTTAAAGTCATTATAACAAGACAAATTATAGAATAAAATATTTTTATGTCACATTTTTTTTTAACTAAAATTGATCAGATTAGAAAACAAATGTATGTTTTGTCTATAGATTGCCATGAAAATAAAATAATCATAAAATAAATATTGTTAAAAGAAAGTCTTATTTATCTGAAAAATATATTTATTTTCTTTCCTTTAACTTAAGCCTATGATTAAAATATAAAAATTGTTCTGGTCTGTTAGGGGTAAACAGGTATGAGACCGGAAGTGGTTAAACCCTTCTGAGGCTCCTGCCCCCAGTTCCTTTAGACCAATTGTTTCATTCAGATGGCCAGTGTTTTTCTGTGTATAAAGAGCAAAAATACTGAAACAATACTGACTATCAAAGCATTCAATGGTTTGAAGTAATGAATGGCAAGGAAGAGATTAATTTAAGAGATTAATGATCCTGTAGCCTGTGGTATAGGTGATGACCAAGGAGATAGATAACACATATAACACATATAACAAAATATGCAATACCCGGGTGCAGATATTTAGAGGAAAAGTTAGCAAAGTTTACATAATAAATATCAAAACCAGTATTGTTATTCACTTCCCTAAAGCTCCAAGTGCAAAAATATCTGCTTGCTGTGGCCTTTGTGTAACGTCTCTCGAGTGACTTTGCACTAAATACAATTGTCCTTCTTTCCCAGTCAACTCTTATCCGTTACTTCCTTCCCAAACCTTCTTCCTGAAGAGTCTCTCACTTGAAGTTCAACTATAGTTACTTCCTGATTAGCCTGTGACTTCCTGTTAAGTTGCTGGGCGGCCTATATAAGCTGCTAACACCAACCAGGAAGTGTTTCTTTATTTTTGCTGACAACACATCTGTAGTTTGGGCATCCAGACATACCTGCTCTGAACTTCAGCTTCCTGACCTGGACCAGGAGACTCCACTGCCTGCTTCACCAGCCTTACCTGTCTGGACCCTTGAGCCTGACCTCATGCCTGCATCGTTCACCTCAGTATCGCAAGTACCCTGATGTTGTTGTGCATTGCTATCCTGTTAACTGCCCTGCCTGTAGTTATGTATGCTAACTATACTAGGAATTACTGCAGCCATAGTCTCTCTATGTTTGGTACTTCTAATAAGGATCCTGCCATGATTTCTACATTCTAAGTCACCAAGTATAAACGGAAGTCTTTCATGCTTATGTACCTCCTTCTCAAATGTTACTGTGTGCACATATACTGCCTATTACTTTGAGGACTTTGCTATTAAGTTTATTTACATGCCACGCATGCTCGGCTACTTCTGCATTTAACTAGAACCTGGTCTGTAGTTTCCAAGTATTAGTGGAATGCTGCTTTCACACCATTCCCTTAACACTGCTGCACTGCGAAAAGTCCATTACTCTGGAGACATGTGGTGCTAATACTACTTACCTTGCTATTAGTATTAATGCAACCTCACTCCCCAGGGTATCACCCTAGTGAGCCTGAACTAGTATCAGTTCTACCTGGACTTTATATTTATATTTATATTTGTTTTCACTGACGCCTATGAAGGAATATGCACCATGTTTCTTGACTGAGACTGTGATGCTAGGATTCCAAACTCTCTGCACACAAGAGAGCGAAACCTGGGTCCAAAACTGAGAAGTCTCCGCAGTTGAGATCCAAATTCTCTAATCATATTCGGCGTAACGTTACACTTTGGTGCTGAAAGGGATATAACACAGCATGGAAGACGTGTTGGAGTCAGAATAGAGGGCTTTCCAGGTTGTGGGGTGGCGTGGAGGGTTGCTAGGCAATGCATTTCGGAGTGTGACTCCTTTGTTCACTTGAAGAAAGAGCTTATAAAAAGCATATCAATTTAATCATTCTGACTTTTAATACCAATAGTACATTTTAATATTTATTGTTTTTTCCTTTTTTTTCTTAATTCTAAAACATGTTATAGAACTATTCAGCCATAGACATGTGCACAGAAAAAAAATTTGTTTTTTTTTGTTCTGTTTCGTATCGTTCCGTTTTTTCGTTTTCGTTCGTTTTTCGTAAGACGCCAGTTTTCCTGTTTGTTACCGTTCGTTTTTCGTATGACGCGTTTTTTTCGTATTCCGATCGTTTCGTATTTTCGTTACTGTTTTATTTTCGTACATGCGGGATGGTTCGTTATTCTGTTTAATTCATGTTCGTTACTTGTTAGACAATAATTTTTGTGAATTTTCGTCAATGATTTGCAGTATCTTGAAACCCTTTTCTTTTGCTATTTTCAGTCGTATGTTCATATGACATCTATAACAAAAGATTTGCATTCTGTATTTTAAATTCCTTTTTTCTGTTCGTATTTTGGATTCAAAATACAGCATGCAAATCTTTTGTTATAGATGTCATATGAACAATGAACATAGAACTGAAAACAAACAGAAAAAGGATTGAAACAAAATACAGCATGCAAATCTTTTGTTATAGATGTCATATGAACAATGAACATAGGACTGAAAACAAACAGAAAAAAGATTGAAACAAAATATAGCATGCAAATCTTTTGTTATAGATGTCATATGAACAATGAACATAGGACTGAAAACAAACAGAAAAAGGATTGAAACAAAATACAGCATGCAAATCTTTTGTTATAGATGTCATATGAACAATGAACGTAGGACTGAAAACAAACAGAAAAAGGATTCAAACAAAATACAGAATGTAAATCTTTTGTTATAGATGTCATTTTTGTTCTTTTGCCGTTTTCGTTTTGTCGTTTTTTTTCGTCGGATCATTTGTTCGTATTTGCGGTTGTTCGTTATGCGGCTCATTCGTAATCTCGTAGTTTTCGTATTTTGGTGCTTTCATTTTTTCGTATGTACACATTATCCTGTGGGTACGAAAATGAACATTTTCGTACGAAAATAACATTCGTACGAACGGGAATGCACATATCTATTCAGCCATACTATTATGCACTACATGAGACAAAATATAACTAAACGTTATACTTTATGTAGACCATATTACCATTTAGCAATTGTGTGTTGCTTAGAATGACTCTATAGCATATTGCAATGTTTATTATTAATAATTTTAATAAATGTACCTTGCAGTGTTCACTCTGAGAATATGTCCATAAATGATTTATGTCTTTGATGTATGAGAAGCTTTCAAGTATATTATCTGGTATGAGCATTTTTTTAAGTCGTTTGATGCTATAGTCTCCTAGAAATGTGGTAACCACCTTTGGCTGGCACCGTGCAAAGAACAAAGTGATTTACATAGAATACTAGGTTCTTCTTTCTAAATATTATCAAACAATTGTGAAATATGTCTCATTTTATGTACAAAGTATAAAACAGCACAAGAAAGGTAGCATTAGGGAAACAGCCCCCCTTCACATTCTTGTTATAGTCTTATTGTAATAGATATACTGTAGATAGAATATCTTCTTCCTACTGCTCAAAAAAGTTGTATAGAATTATCAGTTTATCTCAGTTCTGAACAGGATTCTGTCAATGAGAGCTGACACAGTGGGTGGGTACATAAAGTACAAACCCTGGAAAAGCAAAGTTATGGAATCCTAAAATAGACCCTTTCATTATGGAGGAACCCTGAACATATTTCTTAGCTTTCAAGACACCCCTACTGTATATGTGAATTTATATTCCGAGAGACTTGAACAAGTTACAAGAAATAAATTACGACACAACAGTCGGAAAAGTAATAAAACTCTTAAAAAAATACAAAAAGGTAACATACTCATGGATGGAAAGAATTAATATAACAAAAATGGACATATTACCAAAACTGTTATATATTTTTCCAACCATCCACCTAGTTATCTCAAAAAAATTAAAGATTGAACTAAGAAAAGCAATAGGAAGCTTTATCTGGGCCCATAAAACACCACACATTAGAAGAGAAATTTTAACTAGAACTAAACAAAATGGAGGGTTAGCACTACCATATTTCTGAAAATATCTACAAGCGGCCTCCCTGACTAGGATTGTAGACTGGTACCATAATAGGGAGGATAACAATGGGTTAAACTAGAAGAAGATGTTATAGGAATTACACTTAAAGCCCTCCCATGGATAAAACCTTACCTAAGACCTGGAAATAAAAAATAACAATTTTTACAAGAGCTACATTAAAAATATGGGATGCAGAATTTAAAAAGCGGAACTTATCCACTATGAAGGGACCTATGACCCCATTGTTCTCCAACCCTGAATTTCCGCCAGCTTTAGCAATTACAAAAAACTTAAAATGGAATATATTGGAGAACGCAAGGGTAGCCCAGATCCTAGTGGAAGGAAAAATGTCAAGAATACAAGACTTGTGACCCAAACATAAACTAAAATAGCTACAATACCATCAATTAAACACATATATTGCAACAAATATAGAATTACCTTTAACCACTTGCTTACTGGGCACATATACCCCCTTCCTGCCCAGGCGAAATTTCAGCTTTCAGCACTGCGTTGCTTAAAATTAAAATTGCGCGGTCGTGCGACGTGCCTTACAAACAAAATTGACGTCCTTTTTTTCCCCACAAATAGAGCTTTCTTTTGGTGGTATTTGATCACCTCTGCGTTGTTTTTTTTTGCGCTATAAACAAAAAAGAGCGTCAATTTTGAAAAAAAACACAGAATATTTTTTACTTTTTGCTATAATAAAAATCACATTTTTTTAAAAAAATATATTTTTTTTTCTCAGTTTAGGCCGATATGTATTCTACATATTTTTGGTAAAAAAAAAAACAATCGCAATAAGCGTATAGTAATTGGTTTGTGCAAAGATTATAGTGGCTAGGAAATAAGGGATAGAATTCTGACAATTTTTTTTTTTTTACTAGTAATACGGCGATCTGCAAATTTTGTTAGGACTGCGATATTGCGACGGACACATCGGACACTTTTGACACATTTTTGGGACCATTCACATTTATACAGCGATCAGTGCTATAAAAACGCACTAATTACTGTATGAATGTGACTGGCAGTGAAGGGGTTAACACTAGGACGTGTGGAAGGGGTTAAATGTGAGTCCTTGGTGTGTTCTAACTGTGTGGGGGGAGGGGGGTGACTGGGGGAGGTGACCGATGCTGTCTCCCTATGTACAAGAGAAACAGCATCTGTCACCTCTCCCTGACAGGACGTGGAGCTCTGTGTTTACACACAGAGCTTCACGTCCCTGCTCTAAAACTGACGATCAGCGGGTACCTGGCGGACATCGCGACCGCCAGGCACACGAATCGGCATCTCGGGGACGCGCCGGGTGCGCGCGCGCGCCCCCCCAGTGGCCGGAAAAAACGATGCCGTCAATTGACGGCAGCTTGGATATTCAGATCCACTAAGCTACCATCAATTGACCATATGCGGTCCGCAAGTGGTTAATAAACAGATCAAAAACTAAAATTTGAGGAAATATTAATAGATGAACAAAAGGCAAAAAATTACTCAAGATATATGGCCTACTACTCCCCTCAGGATCCCTTAGAGAGCTAACAGGAATGAAAAATGGGAAAAAGAAATAGGGAAACCAATATCAGAGACGGAATGAAAGAAAATATTTGAAATAATTCATAAAACATCTATAGCGAATAAATATCAAAAATGAAATTACAAAATAGCAATGAGATGGTATTGGAGCCCTGTAGCGTTAAATAAAATAAATAGAGGACAAACAGATATATGTTGGAGATGTAAGGTGGAAAGGGGGACTATGGAACACATTTGGTATGAATGTCACATGGGGAGAAAATTCCAGAAAACAGGTTATAAGATATATAAAAAAATACCGGGAATAGAAAGGAACCCAAATATAGATATCTCATTATTATCTCTGATGCCAGAATCAATAAAGAGTATTAATAAGGATATTTTTTATCATATGACATCAGCAGCTAGAACAATAATAGCTCGTAAATGGAGAGAAATTAAAAGCCCAAATATAGCAGAATGGATATGTGAAATGAACGAAATACAATATATGGAAAGACAGATAAGAGAAGAAGGACACATAAATAATCAAATGCCAGAATTATGGCAGAAATGGGATGAATTTCAGCGCTCAAAAAAATGAAAGAATATTTATGAATGAAAAAGAAGGGAAAACATGAAGGGGAAATATAAATAAAGTATAAAATGAGTATATAGAAAGGGAGAGAACAGGAGGTTTATGGGGTGTTTTTTTTTCTGCGTTGCCTTAACTGACAATTGCGCGGTCGTGCGACGTGGCTCCCAAACAAAATTGACATACTTTTTTCCCCACAAATAGAAATTTCTTTTGGTGGTATTCGATCACCTCTGCTGTTTTTATTTTTTGCGCTATAAACAAAAATAGAGCGACAATTTTGAAAAAATATCAACATTTTTTACTTTTTGCTATAATAAATATCCCCAAAAATATATAAAAACAATTTTTTTCCCTAAGTTTAGGCTGATATGTATTCTTCTACATATTTTTGGTAAAAAATCGCAATAAGCGTTTATTGATTGGTTTGCGCAAAAGTTATATCGTCTACAAAATAGGAGATAGTTTTATGGCATTTTTATTAATATTTTTTTTACTAGTAATGGCGGCGATCAGCGATTTTTATCATAACTGCGACATTATGGAGGACACATTGGACACTTTTGACACCATTTTGGGACCATTGTTATTTTTACAGTGATCAGTGCTATAAAAATGCACTGATCACTGTAAAAATGACACTGGCAGTGAAGGGGTTAACCTGTAAGGGGATCTGAAGGGGTTAAGTGTGACATAGGGAGTGCTTCTAACGGTTGGTGGGCGTGGCTTGCCGTGATAAGTCACTGATTGCTGTTTCTGATTACAGGGAACAGCGTTCAGTGACATATCAGGGGACGGACAGGGAGACATTTTGTGTTTACACTGACATCTCACTATTCTTCAGCTTTGTGCCCCGATCGCGAGACACTGATGGACATCGAGTCCGCAGGTCCCGCAGACACGTCTACAGAGCTTGCGACAGGATCGCGACACGCCACCGCCGGCACAAGCGACCACATGGCTCACAAATTAAAGGGGACGTATATATACGCCCATTTATGCAGCCGTGCCATTCTGTCGACGTATATCCTCGTGCAGTGGTCGGGAAGCGGTTAAATTACCACTAATACCATCACTTATATGTACAGTATATGTTATTATTGGGTATATAAAAAGTGTATAATAGCTAGTCAAAACGTGCTTATAGCCAATGTGCAAGTATTCCCTTGGAGCACAAGTGGCCTGCTATCGCTTGGTGTTTATCACACTGTGCTCCAGACCTCTAATCAGCTATGGAGCAAAGCAGACTGGTGTCTGTCAGTGACACCTGCAGTCTAGCACTAAGCCTAATGCTGCATACACACGATCAGAATTTCCGATGGAAAAAGTCAGATGGACCTTTTTCATCGGATATTCCGACCGGGTGTATGCCCCATCAGACTTTTTCCATAGGAAATTCCAACGGACTTAAAAAGAGAACATGTCTGTATGGAATTCCAAAGGAGAAAAAAAACACGTATGCTCGAAAAAAAATGTACGCATGCTCGGAAGCATTGAACTTCATTCTTCTAGGCTTGTCATAGTGTTGTACGTCACCGCATTTTCGACGGTCGGAATTTGGTGTGTCCGTGTTTATGCAAGACAGCTTAGGCCCTGTACACACTATCAGGCCTCGTACACACGATCGGACATATCCGATGAAAACGGTCCGCGGACCATTTCCATCGGATATGTCCGATCGGGAGTTTGATCCGATGGCGTGTACACACCATCGGATCAAATTCCCCGCCGCCGGACGGCGCGGTGACGTGGCGGTGACGCGGCGGTGACGTTGACGCCGCCACGTCACCGCCACGTCACCGCACCAGGAAGTTAAACACTTCCGCGCATGCGCCGAATTTATTCGGCGGCGGCGCGGCGGCGGTGGGGGACGACATGTCTGCTGGTAAGTTTACTAACCAGCAGACATGTCGGGCAGACAGATTCCACCGGATAGATTTCAAAGCATGCTTTGAAATCTGTCGGGTGGAGAAATCTGTCCGCTAGCCCATACACACGAGCGGAGATGTCTGCTGAAACGGTCCATCGGACCGTTTTCAGCGGACATATCCCCTCGTGTGTACGAGGCCTCAGACATGTCTGATGAGACTTGTCTGACGGACCGTTTTCATCAGACAACTCTGAACTTGTCTGATGGTCTGATGTGCGTACACACCATCGGACCAAAATCCGATCAGACCAGAACGCGGTGACGTAGAACACAGCGACGTGATGAAAAAATTAAGTTCAATGCTTCCAAGCATGCATCGACTTGATTCTGAGCATGCGCAGGTTTTTGGTCCGATGCTTTTGTGTACTAACCATCGAACCTGTCCGACGGACAGGTTCCATCAGACAGGTTTTAAAGCATGTTTTAAAACTTTGGTCTGACGGACAGCGGTCTGATGGGCCGTACACACCATCAAACTGGTCTGATGAAACTGGTCTGCAGACCAGTTTCATCAGACATGTCTGATTGTGTGTACAGGGCCTTAAGGAGAATTTTGTCCGAAAAACCTGTCAAAGTTTATTCCCACTGACACAAATGATGAGACACTATTCCTCCCACTGATACCAATGATGGGACACTATTCCTCCCACTGATACCAATGATGGGGCTCTATTTCTCCCACTGACACAAATGATGGGACACTATTCCTGCCAATGAAACCAATGATGGGACACTATTCTGGTGCAATCAGATTTGTGAAGTAGGACTGACTCCTAATGAATTCTCTCCCTATATGCGCAATCAGGAACCTTTCCCTACAGTAGCTAATGCAGAGTATGTTACAGGAACATATGCAGAGCTGGTGCAATATGCAGAGTATCTGACAGGTACATATGCAGTACTGGTGCAATATGCAGAGTATCTGACAGGAACATATGCATTGCTGGTGCAATATGCGGAGTATGTCACAGGAACATATGCAATGCTGGTGCAATATGCAGAGTATCTGACAGGAACATATGCAATGCTGCTGCAATATGCAGAGTATGTCACAGGAACATATGCAATGCTGGCGCAATATGCAGAGCATCTGACAGGAACATATGCAATGCTGCTGCAATATGCAGAATATGTCACAGGAACATATGCAATGATGGTACAATATGCAGAGTATCTGACAGGAACATATGCAATGCTGCTGCAATATGCAGAGTATGTCACAGGAACATATGCATTGCTGGTGCAATATGCAGAGTATCTGACAGGAACATATGCAATGCTGGTGCAATATGCAGAGTATCTGACAGGAACATATGCAGTGCTGGTGTAATATGCAGAGTATCTCACAGGAACATATGCATTGCTGGTGCAATATGCAGAGTATCTGACAGGAACATATGCAGTGCTGCTGCAATTAGATTTGTGAAGTAGGACTGACTCCTAACTAATTCTCTCCTCATAAGCACAATCAATGAGGAACCTTTCCCTAATGTAGCTAATGCTATGTAGATCGATCGCTGAGTGTTGTAGTTCGATTTCTGAAGCAGGAAAATCAGTCTAACAGTCTAACTCCTATCTAAATCTGTCCCTGAGAGCAGCTGCAGCCTTTCCCTACCCTAGCTAAAGCAGAGTGACGAGCTGTGCTGTGTGCCTCTAGCTTATATAGAGGCCGGGTCACATGCTTGGTCGCATGCTGCACTGGCCAATCACAGCCATGCCATTAGTAGGCATGGCTGTGATGGCTTCTAGGTCACACAAGTAAAACAAATGGCGATTGGCTGCCATGCAGAGCGCCGTTACATAGCCGAATTCCGAACCCGAACTTTCAGCAAATTATACGGGTTCGGGTCCAAATAAAAACAAAGTTCGTTACGAACCCGAACTTTACAGTTCAGGTTCGCTTAACCCTATTAGGGTGTCATTGAAAGTGAATGGCATCCCAATGCACACACTGCATCAAAAGTATTTGGAATCCTGCCTTTACACGTACATGAATTTAAATGGCATTCCAGTCCTAAAGCCCATACACACGATTTGAAAATCGGAAGTAAAATCTTGTCCGACTAATGATCTGACGATTTTAGGATGGTTAGTATGATGCTTTCGCCTGCCGGTTTTGGTTTTTGTCCAACAAAAGCTTGATGTGCAGACTATAAGAAGTTGTCTTCTAATGTACAAGAATTGTTGTATGGTTAGTAACCTCTTCACTTTCGACATGAGACTAGCATGCAACAAAAAACAGACGAACGGTCATCCAAAAATCTGATCGTGTGTAAAGCCGCGTACACACAATCGGTTAAAACCGATGAAAACGGACTGAAGTTCATTTTCATCGGTCCAAACCAATCGTGTGTAGGCCCCATCGGTCTGTTATCCTTCGGTCCAAAAACAGAGGGCTTGCTTTAAAATCGAACCGATGGACGGCTAACCGATAGGTCAAAATCGATCATTAGTACGCACGAGTATCGGTTAAAAATCCACGCATGCTCAGAATCAAGTCGACGCATGCTTGGAAGCATTGAACTTCGTTTTTTTCATCACGTCGTTGTGTTTTACGTCACCGCATTCTGACACGAGCGGTTCATGAACCGATGGTGTGTAGGCACATCAGTCCATCAGTCAGCTTCATCGATGAACCGATGAAAACGGTCCGTCGGACCGTTCTCATCGGATGGACCAATCCTGTGTACAGGGCTTTAGAGGCTTTAGTGCATAGGATTCAATATTGAGTTGGCCCACTCTTTGCAGCTATAACAGCTATAACGTTTCTGGGAAGGCTGTCCACAAGGTTTATAAGTGTGTCTATGGGAATGTTTGACCATTCTTCCAAAAGCTCATTTGTGAGGTCACGCACTGATGTATTTGAGAAGGCATGGCTCGCAGTTTCCGTTCTTATTCATCCCAAAGGTGTTCTCTTGGGTTCAGGTCAGGACTCTGTGCAGGCCAGTCAAGTTCTTCCATCTCAAACTCACTCATCCATGTCTTTATGGACCTTGCTTTGTGCACAGCTTCCTTGTTGTTTATAACACAATTATGTTCAGTAGTAATCATGAAATAAAACAATAAGAATAATGGAGAGAAATTTTTTTTTGAGAAAATGATTGTGTATCATTACATTGGAGGTTAGCTAAGAAGTCCCCCCTACTGGAGGTCTTTGGAAAAGTGCCCCCTTACATTTATGGTCAGCGGGTAGAATGCCTATTACTTTAGAGATCAGTAGAGCAGTGTCAACTTGTATTGCAGGTTTGTGAAGAAAAGCCCCCTACATTAGTGGTAAGTGTTTTGCCCTTTTACATGGTGGTTGGTGAGAAACATTTCTGAAATTGGTGGTTAATGGCAATAATGCCCTCTCAAAAACAGCTATAACCATCATTGGATCAGTAAATACTTAGCTGAGATGTAAGAGACTCAACTGGTCCCATGTTAGTGATCTTGCAGTGTGATGTTGGTGATGAAAATATGCAATTTGACAGATGTCAATTATCATGTAACCTCTAAAACAAAAAGGTATCCTATGATTCATATGATTGAGAAATGTTGCTTTAAAGTCCATCTCTGGGCAAATGTAGAGGTCATTTTAATTTACAATGCTATAATTTGTAAAATAGTAGATTGCTACTACAGTGATCACCACTAACTTCTAGGTCTATTACTGTGTGGCTTCCTGTCTAAATAGTGACCACAGGGAGTTGGTCACTCGGCACATGGCACTCAACTATTCATACAACACATTGTATTTTTGTATTATTAATTTGAGCCTACTATTTGAATAGACAAGGGAGAGATAATGACATAGCCACCTCTCCTGTCCACCTCTAGTCAGAGAATGCTGTGTATTCCTTTAAAAATAAAACCTGTTTTATGATAGGTGGTGGTGCCGAGCAAATGAGTGACTCCTTGTGGTTAAGGGTAGGCAGTATGCACACAACCCAGCAGATCAGAGTGATCACTGGAGTAGTGCAGAGTCTGACTACTACATTGATTGCCACCTTTCAGAGCAGTACATTATGTATGAGCTATGAATACTTCTCAAAGCTAGAAAAATGTAAGAATGCAATTAAGAGCATAGCAGTCTGAAGTCCATTTTCTGCTGACGTCACCAAGATCAGTCCAGGCATCGTGTCATCTCGACTTCAGAAGTCTGGATCTGCCAGGTTGGTGGCAGTCTCAGACTATCAACGAGCCGCCGAGAGGCTAAGATGGCCACTCCCCACCCTACCACAGCTCAGCACTCCAGTGAGCATGGATGAGCAGAGTGGAGAGCTGCTGATTGACAGTCAGCAGCTCTCCCCTCGGGAAGCAGAGAGAACCGAGTCATCGGGCCGATGTTGCATCCACCTAGGTAAGTATGAATATGGGAAAAAAGCAAAACCCATACTTCTCCTTTAAAAGAGGAAACATTGCTTGGCAAAGATATAGATATGTCCTTATAAAACTAACATTAATTTTGTTATTATTATTGCAGTTTCTTTCTACTATTCTAGTGAATGTAAATAGATCCAAGACCTTTTTATATCAAGCTTTGTAAAACCTGTGAGCTGAATCATATATTTTCTTTTATCCTTCAGATTTAAAAGAAAAAAGCAGAGTTCAGAGCAGAGTCCATATATTCCACCTTTTGTACATTGGAGACTCCCCATAAATTTGGTAGCCATTTCCTTTTACTGCACCCGCTTAAACTTCTTCCCAGCGCTAGTAAGTTTTTATTTATATTGTATAAGAGGATCACATGCTAGGGCAGAGTGAAAACCCCTCGGAAAAACTGTGTGGTTCAATATTTTCTTTTGGCATGGCCTGCATTTGCCACACAGCATCGCTACATGTAAGATAACGCTGAAGAAACTGCTGTTAGACCGCTCCAAGCTAAAAATGTGACTTAATTTATTAGCTCCATTTAGGAGATTGTCTGGAGGCTGCCAGACCATTCTTCTAAATTGTTAGAGATAGAAAAGAGAAAAGCAATTACTCCCTAACAGCATATAACCAGTATAAAAACTGCATGCTTTCCTAACCTGGCTGTGATTGATTTCATATGTCTCTCTAACAAACTAAATAAATACACACACAGCATATGTCTGAGATGGCAGCTCTGCATATTAAAATATATTGTGTAGGATATAAAATGTAATCTCTGATTGCTTTGCTGAGAGAGAAATGAGAAAAGGGGGATAGGAAATAAAATACCACCTGTATGATATTATTTTACTTGAGCATAGAATTTTTAGGTGGTAAGCAAAGCAAAAGCATATACAATGTATCTCAGTTTTCTATTGACTTTTCTTGCTGGTCTCTATTGTATTTCAATGGGATTCTATAATACTGAATGCTGCACATAATGAACAGTAAACAGGTACTGGTGCAATTAAATACAGTGGCCCGGATTCACAAAACAATTATGCTGACGTATCTCGAGATACGCCGCGTAAGTGTAAATATGCGCCGTCGTATCTGTGCACCGTGCCCACAGAACTAAGATACGCTTAAAAACTGACTTCATCCGACCGACGTAACTTGCCTATGTCGGCATATAGTGGGCGCATAGTTACGCTGGACGCATTTGGCACTCCCATTGATTTTCCATGCAAATATGCAAATGAGGGAGATACGAACGTACTTTCGCCCTGTGCATGTTTTAAGCGTTTTGCATAAGGGTTACGTCCGACGTAATGTTATTCCCCATATTGGAGGCGCAACTCATGCAAAGGTATGGACCAGGGAATGAACGCCGTCAAATTTTACCTCGTTTACGTAGTACGTGAATAGGGCTGGGCGTAGGTTATGTTCATGTCGTAAGCAGTGATTCGACGTATCTTAGCCAGTTGTTTTGACGTGATTGTGAGCATGCGCACTAGGATACGTCCAAGATACGACACATGCGCAGTTCATTTTAAGTACTTGTCTGAAGCTCAGCCCATCATTTGCATGGGGTCACGCCTTATTAAAATGTATCACGCCCACTTCCAGCCCACTTCCACTTACGCTGCCTTACGCCTAGGACTATACGCAATGCCGGCGCAACGTTGCCGGCGCAACGTTGGGAGCATTTGCTTTGTGAATTCCATGCTTCCCTCTCTGTGTTGCGCTGGCGTAGCGTAAAGAACATATGCTACGGCGGCATAAAGATGCAAGTGAGTAAGTGAGTAACTTGTATAGCGCAACAGTTACGAACTAAATCGCCTCAAGGCGCTTTGCATCCTGTGTCCTCCTGATCCTTCAGAAGAGATGGGTCTTTAGTTTTTTTATGAAAGCCCGATGATTTTCTTCCAGGCGGATGGTCGTGGGTAGAGCATTACAGAGCCGGGGTCCTTGGACTGCAAATCTACGTTCTCCCTTAGTTTTGTATCGTGATTTGGGGAATTTGAAGAAGGTTTTGATTGGTTGACCGGAGCACGCGGTTGGTGACGTAAGCTTTTATTTTCTGGCTTAAGTATTAAGGAGCCTTTCATTGTGTGCATTTGTGAGTGAGGCAGAGGGTCTTGAAAGTCACTCGGTCCTGTACGGGGCGCCAGTGGAGGGACCACAAGGCTTAGGGGATTGATTCCCACGGTTTTTTACCTGTTACCAGTCTGGCTGCCGTGTTCTGGACAACTTGTAGACGTGAGATCTGGTATTTCGGTAGTCCCAGGTAGAGAGAGTTTGCGTAATCAAGTTGTGAGTTGATGATTGTTCCAACCACTACTGCTGTGTCCTCTTCCGGGATGAAGGGGATGAGTCTACGTAGCATGCGGAGCAGATGATGGGAGCCGCAGACGACTGATCCTATTTGTGCATCCATCGTCATGTCTGAGTCAAAGATGACTCCAAGGCTTTTGACTTTTTTGCTTGGCGCGATGATTTGTCCGAGGATGGTGGGTGGTGTCCATGTGGTCCTAGAGTTTAATTTCCGATTTGCAAGCAGGATGAGTAGTTCTGTTTTGGATCCATTGAGTTTGAGGGAGCTTTCCGTCATCCAATTGTCAATAAGTGTGAGGCATTTTCCTAGTTCATCATATTGGTCTTTTTTGTTGGTGATTCGAAGGTAAAGCTGTGTGTCGTCAGCATAGGAGTGGTAGCGCAGGTCCTGTTTGCTGATGATTTCAAGGAGCGGGCGAATGTAGATGTTGAAGAGTAAAGGTGAGAGGGGTGATCCTTGAGGGACTCCACATGTGACGGTCCGTGTTTCTGATGTAAAGCCTCCAAGTTTCACTGTCTGAGTGCGATTTTCTAGGAAAGATGCGAACCACGGTAGGGCTGAGTCAGCGACTCCTGCTACTTCCTTGAGTCGCGTGAGCAATGTGTTGTGGTCTACTGTGTCGAAGGCTGCACTGAGGTCCAGCAGCACTAGGAGACAAGATTCTCCGTCATCTGTTGCTTCGAGGGCGTCGTCCCATATCTTGAGGAGAGACGTTTCTGTGCCATGGCCTGGGCGAAAACCTGATTGTAGTGGATCTAGGAGTTTGTGGTCGTCCAGATGGGGCTGTAGCTGTTGTACTACTGCTTTCTCCTTGATCTTGGAGATAGTGTTCAGGCTTGTTGCCGGTCTGCGATGGTTTGGGTCTTTAGGGTCGAGGTTGGGCTTCTTTAATAGTGGTTTAATTATGCCTTGCTTGAGGGTGGTCGGGACGATTCCTTCCCTGAACGATTGGTTTATGATGTGCGTTATGGTTGGTGCCAAGATGTTGGTGCATTCTTTCAAGAGTTTTGTGGGAATGGTATCATTGGGAGATGTGTTGTCTCGGAGGCTTCTGATGATGTTTTTAGTGGTGTCGATGGTAATAGGGACCAGCTCAAAGTTTGTTGATCGTGGACTATTGGAGTTGATTGCTTCTTCTTGTTTTCTCTGAATGGTGTTGGTGGTTTTTTTTTCTGTTGAATTGTTGCCCGAATCTTTTCAATTTTGTCAATAAAAAAGTCAGACAGTTCCTTACAGAATTCTTGTGTCTAACTTGCAGGGGGCTCCAAGCAGGTGGGGTTCATAGTCTGAGAGACTAGTTTGAACAGTTCCCATGGACGGTTTAGAGCTTTATAGATGGTGTTGGAGAAATATTCTTTTTTTGCTTTAAAGATGGCTTTGTGGTAATTCTTGGTGAGGGTTTTGTAATTAATGCGGTTTTCTTCTGATGGGTTTCTCCTCTAGGCTCCCTCAGCTCTCCTGCGTTCTTGTTTCAGAAGAGTGAGAGTGTCGTTAAACCAGCCCGAGTTATTTTTTCGGATGACAGCTCTTCATTTCGGAGTGACTGTGTCTGCTGTCTGTAGTAAAGCTTTGTTTAGGGCGTTGAGTGCTTGTTCCGTTGAGTGATTCAGATTGGGAACTTCTAATTTGGTTGCTAGTGTGGTTTTGAAGAGTTGAGAGTGTAGTTTCTTCTGCAATCTTGTCCAGTGTGTTGTTGTTGCGATTTTTGGTTTTTGAAGGATGATGTCGGTGATTAATATAAATTTTATGGCATGGTGGTCCATCCAAGGTAAAGGCCTGTTGTCCAGCTTGTTGATGTTTTGTTTGAAGATGAGGTCCAAAATGTGACCTGACCCATGCGTGGGAGTCTTTATCAGTTGTTGTAGCCCAAGTTCTTCCATTTGGTCGATGCAGGCCGTAGCGATGGGATCCTGGCCCTGGGTAGAGTTAGCCCAGAGGTTGAAGTCCCCGAGTAGTAGCAGGTTTTTGGTTTTCAGGGAGTATGTCGAGAAGAATTCGGTGAAGGGTGTGAGGAGATGTGTCTTTGGTCCAGGCGGTCTGTAGCATAGTAGTATGTGGAGTAGTTTGAAGTTGCAGGGTGAGTGTTTCCATGAAGGGTACTGAGTTCTGTAGAGTTTGTTTGGTGAGAGTGAGGTGGGATTTGTAGATCACTGCAAGGCCTCCTCCTCTTTGTCCTGTTTTATGTTCGGTTAGGATGCGATAGTTCTTGGGCACCAATTCTGCTAGGATGGGGTTACAGTCAGGTGTTAGTCAGCTTTCTGTGATAAAGAGGCAATCTGTGTTGTGTTGGACGATGAAGTCGTGGATCTCCTGTCTGTGCTTGACTGCAGATCTTGTGTTGATCAGGGCGCATTCTACAATTGTAGTTGGGGCGGTGGATTCTGTTTTTTTGGGTTTGATTGGCGGTTGCTTCTTAGTAGTTGTTCTTTCTGTAGTGTTCTTTGCGTGGAGGTTGATAGCGTTGGGGCAAAATTCCTTAGGCTGCGGAGGGTGTCTGCTGCGTATTTGATGATGAGCATAGTGATTTGATGATATAGTGATCCTGTCGATCCAACGGTGGTCAGGTGGTGGTCCGGGGGCTGATGTTCCAGGAGGTTAGATTGTTGTTCGCTCAGTACTGGTGATGTGGATGGGTAATGCTGCTAAAAAAAGAAAAAGTACCGGCCTAAACCCCCCCCCCCCCAGTTGATCCAGAGGAAGGCAAAAAACCCCGGTTGCCCCTGGCCAATTGCTGCAACGCGGGAAAAAAAATCCTTCCTGACCCCAGAGGCGATCGGAGAACCATGGATCAAGCTGCTAGGTGATCCCCCCATTGGCTGGCTTACCTGGCAGGTACAGGTGAGCTAGGGAAAAAATGCAAGGAGGAAGAGGAAGAAAATGGATGGTCCCTTACTTACCGGGCTGTAGTGTGTAGATTGTCTGTGTTCCCAGTGAAGGTTGCTGACCGTTGGTTGCTGGCTTGCTAGGATGGGTGATCCGTAGTTCTCAGGCCCCGGCTTGGAGTACCAATATGGCCGCCGGGACCGGAGCTAGGCCCAAGCCGCAGCCTCTCCTTCCCTCCGGTAGCTGCTAGGATGCGGCTTCGTGGGCCTCGATTGCCAGCCTCTGGGGTTCCGAGGTCTGGGAGAACCTGTCTAGCTGGAGAAGAAGGTGTGGAGAAAAAGACGGAGGTGCGGATGGCAGGAGGTGGCGGCTGCGGAAGGCGAGGGGGTATGAAAGGACTGGGACCTGGCTCAAGCGAGGGAAGCGCGGTCCTGGATCCCTCGGCACTCGGCTTGGAAGGGGGGTCTCGGCAGCGGGTGACGGCCTTAATTATGGGGGGAGGCTCCGGTGAAAGCTGCTGGAAGGGGGGCACGGTCCTGGGCTCCACAGGGAAGCGCGGGTGCTGGGTCCCACAGAGCTCGCCTAGGAGAGGGGTCTCGGTAGCGGGAGACAGCCTCGGAATCCGAGGGAGGGGGGGCTCTGGCGGGATGCCCCTGGAGGGGGGGTCCCGGTCCTAGGTGGAGGATCGGAGAGCCGGAGCTAGGGGGAGTAAAACCAGGGGGAGAGAACAAGATGCAGCCCTTGAGAACCGGCTGACAGGAGCTGCTGGTGCACACGTCTGTCCTGCTTCAGTAATGCAGAATGCTTGTGGAAGGTCAGGCAAGGCTTAACAATTCATGTGCTCTGTATGTGAATCCGGGCCAGTATATGTAGTTGTTATTTGGATTTGTTGGGTTTCTCCTAAGCCCAGGACAGAACACTGTCTGTTTTTGGGCAGTTTTCTCCAGTACTTAGAGCGATAAGATACATTTTTAAGGATTATGAATATTTATTCTCTCTTTGCCAATCACTGAGAGATTTACCTGGGGAAAGGAATAAATATTTGAGGAAACCTAGAATGGTCCTCTCCTCCCAAGCCTGATGAGGATGTGTTTGTGTGAAAGTACCAGTCTTTGCCTCACAGCCTAGGATATGGATGATTTGAACAGTGATGGCTGGTGCTCCAAATTTTTGGGGTGCTAACAAACTGCCGCCAGTGTGCTGCCAGTTTTCCCTATTAAATGCCGCCAGTGTGCTTCCAGTGTACCCATCAATTGCCACCAGTGGGCTGCCAGTTTGCCCCATCAAATGCCGCCAGTGTGCTGCCAGATTTGTCCCATCAAATGCTGTCAGTGTGCCCCCCGCCCGGCACTTACCTGTCTCAATCAAAGCTGTTGTCAGGGTCCCAGCGCTCACAGCGCTCAATCCGTGCACAGGCACGTTAGAATCGCGTCACGGCGTGTGCCCGCGCATCTGGGGCGCGCGCGCGTGCGTGGCGCAGCGGCGCGGCGCGTGCACGAGCGCGCGGACGTGCGCGCCTCCTCCCGGGACCAATCACAGACCTGACAGGCCTATTTAAACCAGCCCCTGTCTTTGCACAGGTTGCTGGTTTATCGTCAGCTCTGAGTAAAGTTTTGACACTTTGACTTGTGCCCTTTGACCTGGATTTGCTTCCCGACTCAGCTCTCACCTGGAAACCTGACCTCGGCCTGTTTGTGAACTCTGCTGCCTTCTTGAACCCCTTTGACCTCGGACCGTGACCTGGATTTGCTTCTGTCTCCTGCCCTTGAACTTCGGCTTACATACCTGGACTTGTCTTAGCGCTACCCGGAACCCGGACTTTTACCTGTACCCGGATCTGCTTCCATTCGTCTGCTGGCTTTTGAACTGTGCCCTGGGACTTACCACTTCCACCTGCCTTGGTGACCCTCCAGCACCTGCTGCACATCTCAGCCTCTGACCTCCAGTGCCTGCATCCCATCTACCTACCCCCCCCCGGTACCGGTACCTCCTTGTGCCTCTGCCTCCTGTCTCAAATTCCAGGGGGCAGGTGCGCTTGGTCGTAAAGGTGAGCCGTCCTCAGCATCTCGGCCTCGGTAAGTACTTGTGTTCCTGACAGTATAAACCAGCCAGATGTCTGAGGCCGACAGGGCGCGCTCACCATTTGAAACACTCTGCATGCAAGTGTCCGCACTTACTGACGCAGTTCAAAAGCTGCAAGATGGCTACCTCCAAATAGATGGCCGTCTCCAACAGCTGGCCGTGATTCCTGGACCCTCATCTCCACCTGCACCACCATCCTCTGGAGCTGCAGCACCTCAAGTCGCCTCTAGCTTGGCCGTAATGGTGACCCACCCGGAACCACGTGTGCCTATCCCAGAACGTTTTTCAGGTGAGCGCCGGAAATACCGGGCGTTTAAAAATGCTTGCTCCTTATATTTATCTCTTCAGCCCAGAACCTTTTGTTCAGAGACTGTGAAAGTGGGTTTTATCATTTCTCTTCTCTCGGAAGAACCTCAAGCCTGGGCTCACACTCTAATGGAGCAACAGAGCCCAATCCTAAACACCATAGATAACTTTTTTGAACACATGGCGAAGTTATATGATGACCCACAGCGTACGGCCACTGCCGAAACTATTCTCCATAACCTTACCCAAGGTAGAAGGCCTATCGAGGACTATACAGCCGAGTTCCGAAAATGGTCAGCCGACACAGGCTGGAATGAGGCTGCGCTAAAATACCAGTTTCGCCAAGGCTTGTCGGAGTCTCTTAAGGACGAGCTGGCTCGGACAGAAGTCCCGGCCACTCTTGAAGACCTGATTCAAACTGCCACGCAGCTGGATCGACGCCTGAGAGAACGTTGTTCTGAACGATATCAAGTTCCACGCTCTACCTGGGCCCATCCAAGGCTCACTCCGGCCCCACAGCCACCTGCAGCTCCTCAAAACATAAACCTCCCGGATCCTGAACCTATGCAAGTTGGATTGGTCCGAGCCCCGCTTACCTCCGAGGAGAGACTGCGGAGACGTCAAAACAACTTATGTCTGTACTGCGGAGAAGCCGGTCATTTCCTTCACTCCTGTCCAACAAGGCCTCGTAAGTCCAAACTACAACCTACTCTCAGCTACAATATTGCAAACCTTTCTCAGGCTCACGTTGTTCTTTTCATTTCCTTGCAGTTACCGGAAGGGGCAACTCGTCTACCGGCCATAGTTGATTCCGGGGCATGCAGCTGTTTCTTGGACGCTACATTGGCTCAAAAGCTTCATGTACCCCTTCGCAACAAAAACCATCCTTTTCAAATTCATTTAGCTGACGGTTCTCTACCCCGATCTGGACTTATCACGCAAGAAACCGCACCTATCCGTGCCACCACCGACTCCGGTCACCAGGAATTTCTACGTCTGGACCTCATTCCTTCCCCACTGTTTCCCATCATCCTGGGTCTTCCCTGGCTACAAGCACACCAACCGGTCATACACTGGCTAAAGAAAGAGGTCAACTTTACATCCTCATATTGTTCACAGAATTGCCTTCCACCTCCAGTTGTTTCCTGCTCTGCCGTGACAACCTCGCCTGAAACTCTCCGGAATGTTCCCTCCGTCTACCTGGAATTCACGGATGTGTTCGGCAAACAGCAAGCCGACTGCCTTCCGCCCCATCGACCGTATGATTGCCCCATTGACCTCTTACCCGGCGCCGAGATTCCCTTTGGCCGCATTTTTCCGCTGTCCGAGACAGAATTAAAGGCCCTCAAGGCCTATATTGACGAAAATCTGCAAAAGAAATTCATTCGTCCCTCGTCTTCCCCGGCTGGAGCGGGAATCTTTTTTGTTGAGAAAAAAGACGGAACTCTTAGACCTTGTATTGACTATCGGGAGCTCAATAAAGTTACAATTAAAAACAGATACCCGCTTCCCCTCATATCAGAATTATTCCAGCGGTTCCGATCAGCTCAAGTCTTCTCTAAGTTGAATTTACGGGGTGCTTACAATCTTGTCAGAATTAGGGCAGGAGACGAGTGGAAAACTGCCTTCAGGTCAAGATTTGGGCACTTTGAGTACCTTGTTATGCCTTTTGGACTTTGCAATGCCCCAGCCACTTTTCAGCATTTAGTTAACGACATTTTCCGTGAACACCTGGACGATTTCCTGGTCGTGTATCTGGACGACATCCTTATTTTTTCACCTTCCTTAGACCTACATAGGTGCCATGTAAAGAGAGTGCTTACCATACTCAGAGAACATAGACTCTACTTAAAAGCTGAGAAATGTGAATTCGAGAAATCTTCTGTGCAATTCTTGGGATTCATTATATCCACCAGTGGCGTCGCCATGGACCCTCAAAAGGTTAAAGCTATTCAGGAATGGCCAGCCCCGGTGGACAAGAAAGGGGTGCAGCGGTTCATCGGCTTCGCCAATTTCTATCGACGGTTCATTGTGGGGTTCTCCTCCATCGTGAGCCCCATCACTCAGCTTACCCGCCAAGGTCATCCTTTTTTCAGGTCACCGGAGGCCCAAGAAGCATTCAGGAAACTAAAATTAGTTTTTTCTTCCGCTCCTGTTCTGCGACACCCCGATCCAATGTTGCCTTTTACCTTGGAAGTAGACGCCTCTGAGACTGCTACAGGAGCCGTGCTATCTCAGAGACAAGGGCCAAAGTCCCTACTACACCCTGTGGCCTATGCCTCTCGGAGACTAACTCCACCCGAAAAGAATTATGATGTAGGTGACAGGGAACTGCTTGCTATCAAATTTGCCCTAGAGGAGTGGAGGTATCTGCTAGAAGGATCGGCTCATCCTATAATGATCTTTACCGACCATAAAAACCTTGAATATCTGCGGACAGCAAAACGTTTAAAGCCCAGGCAAGCCCGTTGGGCTCTTTTTTTTTCTCGGTTTAATTTTCATCTCACTTACAGGCCTGGTTCAAAGAATGGAAAAGCAGACGCTCTTTCTAGAATGTTCCCTGAAACTCCATCCACAACTGAACCAAGCACCATTTTGTCATCTCGGAATTTTCTACTAGTCTCTCAAATCGACCTGTTAAATTCTATTAAGGCTTCATCCAGACAATGTTCTGATCCAGAGGTGTCTTCATTGGTAAAACATCACGATATCTTTTTGTCCCGAGGGAAAATTTTCGTTCCATCAGAATCCAGACAACTGGTCTTGAGCACCTTTCACGACCGTAAACTAGCAGGTCATTTTGGAGCACGAAAGACCACGGAGATGGTTCTACGATACTTTTGGTGGCCAAGCTACAGACAAGATTGTAAAGCCTACGTTGCCTCCTGTACCACTTGCCAACTTAATAAGGGTCCTAAAACCAAGACCTGGGGGTTACTCAAGCCTCTACCAGTTCCAGAACGGCCTTGGTCTGAAATCTCTATGGATTTTATTGTCGACTTACCACCTTCTGAAGGCTTCACCACAATCCTAGTCGTAGTAGATCGTCTCTCCAAGATGGCACATTTTGTGCCCATGATCGGTACTCCCTCTGCCCTAGAGACAGCCAAAGTCTTCTTCAGGGAAATCGTCAGGCTTCATGGGGTGCCCAGGAGCATCGTTTCAGATAGGGGTTCTCAATTCACCTCAAAATTTTGGAGGGAACTTTGTAAATCTTTGGAAGTCAAGACCTGCCTTTCCTCTGCCTATCACCCCCAGAGTAACGGCCAAACGGAAAGGACTAACCAAACGCTGGAGCAGTACCTCCGATGTTTCTGTTCCGCCTCTCAAGATGACTGGTCGTCCCTCTTACCTTCCGCTGAATTCGCCTATAATAATTCCGTCCATGCCACCACGAATCAAACACCCTTTTGGGCCAACTATGGCTTTCACCCGCCCTTTCTTCCTGATGCCCTCCCAGAAACACCTGTTCCGGCGGCCCAAGAGCATTTAACAGCTATCCAATTAAACTTTCTACAATTACAAAGAGTGATGCAACGGGCCCAGGAGGACTACAAAAGATTTTACGACAAAGGAAGGAAAGATTGTCCTACTTTTGAAGTCGGAGAAGAGGTTTGGCTATCTGCTACTAATTTAAAATTACCGGTCCCCTCTCGAAAGTTGGGTCCAAGATTCATTGGCCCTTTCAGGATCAAGCGCAAGATCAACGCGGTGGCCTTTGAACTCTCGTTGCCGGATTCCTACAGGATCCATCCAGTATTCCATGCCTCTCTCCTGAAACCTGTTACCCCTGATCCTTTCCAAGGAAGAGAAAGACCTCCGCCTCCACCAGTAGAGGTCGAGGGAGAGGAAGAATTTGAAGTTGAGTCCATCATCAGCTGTAGAAAAAGAGGTAGACAGCTTCAGTATTTGATTAAATGGAGGGGCTATCCCCCGGAAGATAACTCATGGGAACCCGCAAGAAATCTGCATGCTCCACGTCTAATCCGAACTTTTCATCAGGAACACCCAGAGTTGATGTCCAGCTTGGGCGTCCGGAGTCCGCCCCTTGGGGGGGGGCACTGTCAGGGTCCCAGCGCTCACAGCGCTCAATCCGTGCACAGGCACGTTAGAATCGCGTCACGGCGTGTGCCCGCGCATCTGGGGCGCGCGCGCGTGCGTGGCGCAGCGGCGCGGCGCGTGCACGAGCGCGCGGACGTGCGCGCCTCCTCCCGGGACCAATCACAGACCTGACAGGCCTATTTAAACCAGCCCCTGTCTTTGCACAGGTTGCTGGTTTATCGTCAGCTCTGAGTAAAGTTTTGACACTTTGACTTGTGCCCTTTGACCTGGATTTGCTTCCCGACTCAGCTCTCACCTGGAAACCTGACCTCGGCCTGTTTGTGAACTCTGCTGCCTTCTTGAACCCCTTTGACCTCGGACCGTGACCTGGATTTGCTTCTGTCTCCTGCCCTTGAACTTCGGCTTACATACCTGGACTTGTCTTAGCGCTACCCGGAACCCGGACTTTTACCTGTACCCGGATCTGCTTCCATTCGTCTGCTGGCTTTTGAACTGTGCCCTGGGACTTACCACTTCCACCTGCCTTGGTGACCCTCCAGCACCTGCTGCACATCTCAGCCTCTGACCTCCAGTGCCTGCATCCCATCTACCTACCCCCCCCGGTACCGGTACCTCCTTGTGCCTCTGCCTCCTGTCTCAAATTCCAGGGGGCAGGTGCGCTTGGTCGTAAAGGTGAGCCGTCCTCAGCATCTCGGCCTCGGTAAGTACTTGTGTTCCTGACAGCTGTCCTCCGAGTCCTCAATGTCTTCTCCCTTCTCCCGTCCTCTGCTATGACACAGTGACGCTGTGCCACAGCGCCTGTCGCTTCAGCCACTTAGGTGGCCGATAACCAGACCCGATGCACCTGATTGGCTGAGAGGCGGGTTAGTGTTAGGGAAGAGATTCCCTAACATAGCACTACGTAAGCAGCGAACGCACAGCAGTGTGCCCGCTGCTTAACAATTTGGAAGCCTATTAGAGCCAACAGGCTGTAATCAAGAAGCCTATTAGAGCCTATGGCTCTAATCAGGCACTTACAAAACACCCCCACTGCTGTAATTCAGATGGCCGGTGCTCGACAAGAGGCCGAACCCCTGAATAGTGGGCGGCAGTGGCGACAATAGATAGATTCATGCATTGCATGAATCTATCTATTGTTGATTGACAGGTGCAGGAGAGAGGGTGTGGCGCTCCTACGCCCACTATGGATGCACCGCCACTGGATATGAGTCTAGTTTTGGCCTCTCAGACCTGCTGTCTGGGAAAGGTACAGCTCCAGAAAGTTCCAGTTCATGCTTCTCAAGCTTGCTACCTTGGGAAGGGAGCAAAAGAAGAATCCTGCTTAGTTAATTGTTGGTCTCAGCTTAAAGGTCCAGAACTACAAATTTTTAGTCAGGACTTGAAGGTCCAAAACTAGCCCGCGAGTGGGGTTAAAGATACTTAAAGTGGTTCTGAAGCCAAAACATTGTTTAACTTAATGTGTTCCCTGCCTTAAGGTAAAACAAATATTTTATAGCTTTCTGTCAATCCCCTTCCATGTGTGAACGGGGAGAGAGGGGAGAATAGATCCAGGGCTGTGCATGATTGCCCGCCATTGGTTCCTGCTGCTGTCAATCAAATTAAGTAGGGGGACGGATATAAGCCCTGCTGTCTTTATCTATGGACCGTGGCACTGCTGGGGAGTAAGCATGCAGTATGTGCCCCCATAGCAAGCGGCTATGGGGGCACACAAAGAAGAGGAGGAGCCAAGGTCGCTGGCAGAGAACCCAAGAAGTGTAAATTCAGGGCCACTCTGTGGTTTTGCACAGAGCAGGTGGGTATAATTAAAAAAATACCTTTAGTAACAATTTAAAGGTAGCTGTTTGAAGGTTAAAGATACTACTGAGCAAAGAGAATTTTTGTTGCCAATTTTTGAGTATTCTGCACACCCAATCCTCTCTCCCTTGGACAACTGAGCCAATACAAAAAAAGAGTCTGTCTGTCTTTTGCCATTAGTTGGCTGGTGAGTATCTGTGTGCAACTATAGGCAAATGACCAGTAAAAATTCTAAAAGTGTTAGGTAAAAATCTTCCAATGGATCTGTTCTGATGACAGCTAAGAGGGGAAAAAATAGTAACCACTTACTATGAAAAGTTCTATACTTTCTACTGTGTCTTTAGAAAAGGAAAATAATAGAAGGGAAAAGAAAACCTGACAGGACACATCCCACTCTGTCCAAAACAAAAAAAAAGGTATCAGTTTTAAATATTTATTAAAGTGGAAATAAACTCCCTTGTATGATTTTTTACTAGGGTGGCAGCGACACCACTTTTTCAGCAAGTACAAGTACAGATACTTTTGGTCAAGTACTAGCCGATAACGAGTATCAATACTTTGCAGTGCGATTTGCGTCAATACAAAAAAAATTATAAAGACTTGGGGGCACACCCTAACTATGCATCACATTAAATATGGTGCTGCTATAAGACCATACAAACAAAACAAAAGATTATAGTGCAGACATACAAAAATTTCATTTAAAATCCTAGGATTTTAAATGACATTTTTGTATGTGTGCGCTATAATCTTTTGTTCAATACAAAAAAAATTGCTGCAAATTGTGCTGCAAATAATCACATGCGATTTGTATAGGAATGCAGTACTATTCCTGTCTGAATCACATGCAATTTCCCCCACCGCTCCTGTGTGTGTGTTTGTGTCTAGAAAGGGATTAAAGAGCCATCTATTCAGGTAATACAATGTTGGAACTCACAGCACAGGCGTAGCTTAATGCTTGTGGGCCTTGATGCAAAATTTGACCTGGGGCCCCCACTACCACCCACTGCTTCCACTGTGTGCCAAGATAGTGCCATCGCTCGACAAATTATTATAGCTGTAGAGTGTCTGGCTCTCATATGTCTCTCCTGCTTCTGGCTGCATGTGTAAACAAGGTGGGGGCAGGCAGGCAACACTCTGAGCTCCCAGGTGAAAGTGGTGGGCTTGTATATAAAAGAGGAAACTCAATGGACCTAGCCTGGGCTGGATGGGCCCTCTGACTTCTAGATTGACATACAAGCCCATTGCTTTCACTCGGCAGCTCAGAGTGTGGCCTGCCTGACCCCACCTTGTATGCACAAGCAGGGCTGAGCAAGGTGGGAGGGGGTACTGTACTGTGCTGTGATGGATGGGGGGCTGATAATAGAGTGTTTGCAACTGGGGATAGCACACCTTTTCACATATTTATTTGTGTAAAATTTGGAAAACCATTTATCATTTGCCTTCCACTTCACATTTATGCAGTGGCATTGCTATGGGGTGCGGGGACTGAGGACCACACCAGGGCGACTCCCTTTCCCCATGCTCCAGGGGGGGTGGCCTTCCTGTCACACCTGGACAGAAAGGGAGGTGGGCAGCATTTGATCAGCAGTATTGAATCCTCCTGCAGCCGCTGACAACTTTTCCTCCCTCTTCTTACCACCAGCTTTAAGATGCTGCAGGAAGAAAAGCCCATCAGTTCTAGCAAATTCTGCCCCTCCGCAGCATGTGCTCTTTTCTTCTTTTGCCTAGCACTAGTTGTGTTGCCTTTGGCGAGCAAACTCAGGAGTGAGGCATGGGCGGGACATATTTCTTGGACAGCTGACGTTTTGTGTGGGACCCGCCCTCATCCGGCCACCCTCAGTGTGTATTTCAGCCTGGGTCAACGACACCCGAGGAGCCACAGCACATACTGCAAGAAGTGGCTCAGTGACTGCGGGGTGGGTGGATATTGGATAAGATGCGGTGAGGGAAGGGTATAGAAGTGTGCTTGGCACATACTGAAGTGTACTAGGAGCAGTGGCAACTCCAGCTTTCATATTTAGGGGGGGCACAAGTGGGGACAGGGACAAAAGTAGGGGGGCCAACTATAAAATGCAATTATATATATATATATATATATATATATATCTCCTGGGGCCCTTTACTACGATTCCACAACGGGCCCTTTTACATGTTCTGCAGTGAGCTCCCTTCCTACTATACTGGGGCCCCCCAGGGTGGCAGAAAACAAGAGATATATGTCACCAGCACACCAAGAAAATATAAGGGTCCAAAGCAGTGGGAGAACTCTCAGGGTTGCAAAGGTTGTCTTGCCACCGGGCCCTGGTGTTCTGCCACTGTGGGGTTCCCCAGCTGTCCTGTCCCTGCTATTGACAGCGCTGGTCTGGCATCTGTCTCCTTGGCAGCGGCGGCAGTCCATTAGGACCTAGTGCTGGTGACATTATGGGTGCATGCAGGAGAAGGCTGGCACTATTGGTTATAGAGAGCTGAGCCCCCAGCTGGTCACCTAGCAGCAGTAATGCTGTATAACCTTCTCTGTTGACATACTGATCGGGATGTGATCCAGGTGATGCTCCTAGACAGTATTTATTAGCATCAAGAGTACAACCATATATATATATATACAGTGCAGAAAATAAGTATTTGAACACCCTGCTATTTTGCAAGTTCTCCCACTTGGAAATCATGGAGGGGTCTGAAATTGTCATCGTAGGTGCATGTCCATTGTGAGAGACATAATCCAAAAAAAAAATTCCAGAAATCACAATTTATGATTTTTAACTATTTATTTGTATGATACAGCTGCAAAGAAGTATTTGAACACCTGTCTATCAGCTAGAATTCTGACCCTCAAAGACCTGTTAGTCTGCCTTTAAAATGTCCACCTCCACTCCATTTATTATCCTAAATTAGATGCACCTGTTTGAGGTCATTAGCTGCATAAAGACACCTGTCCACCCCATACAATCAGTAAGAATCCAACTACTAACATGGCCAAGACCAAAGAGCTGTCCAAAGACACTAGAGACAAAATTGTACACCTCCACAAGGCTGGAAAGGGCTACGGGGAAATTGCCAAGCAGCTTGGTGAAAAAAGGTCCACTGTTGGAGCAATCATTAGAAAATGGAAGAAGCTAAATATGACTGTCAATCTCCCTCGGACTGGGGCTCCATGCAAAATCTCACCTCGTGGGGTCTCAATGATCCTAAGAAAGGTGAGAAATCAGCCCAGGACTACACAGGAGGAGCTGGTCAATGACCTGAAAAGAGCTGGGACCACCGTTTTCAAGGTTACTGTTGGTAATACACTAAGACGTCATGGTTTGAAATCATGCATGGCACGGAAGGTTCCCCTGCTTAAACCAGCACATGTCAAGGCCCGTCTTAAGTTTGCCAATGACCATTTGGATGATCCAGAGGAGTCATGGGAGAAAGTCATGTGGTCAGATGAGACCAAAATAGAACTTTTTGGTCATAATTCCACTAACCGTGTTTGGAGGAAGAAGAATGATGAGTACCATCCCAAGAACACCATCCCTACTGTGAAGCATGGGGGTGGTAGCATCATGCTTTGGGGGTGTTTTTCTGCACATGGGACAGGGCGACTGCACTGTATTAAGGAGAGGATGACCGGGGCCATGTATTGCGAGATTTTGGGCAACAACCTCCTTCCCTCAGTTAGAGCTTTGAAGATGGGTCGAGGCTGGGTCTTCCAACATGACAATGACCCGAAGCACACAGCCAGGATAACCAAGGAGTGGCTCTGTAAGAAGCATATCAAGGTTCTGGCGTGGCCTAGCCAGTCTCCAGACCTAAACCCAATAGAGAATCTTTGGAGGGAGCTCAAACTCCGTGTTTCTCAGCGACAGCCCAGAAACCTGACTGATCTAGAGAAGATCTGTGGCCAAAATCCCTCCTCCAGTGTGTGCAAACCTGGTGAAAAACTACAAGAAACGTTTGACCTCTGTAATTGCAAACAAAGGCTACTGTACCAAATATTAACATTGATTTTCTCAGGTGTTCAAATACTTATTTGCAGCTGTATCATACAAATAAATAGTTAAAAAAATCATACATTGTGATTTCTGGATTTTTTTTTTGATTATGTCTCTCACAGTGGACATGCACCTACGATAACAATTTCAGACCCCTCCATGATTTCCAAGTGGGAGAACTTGCAAAATAGCAGGGTGTTCAAATACTTATTTTCTGCACTGTATATATATATATATATATATATATATATATATAAAATCAAACGTATGTTCCACAGCCGTGTGGGCTCTATGCCTGTAAAGTGTGGGCTCTATGCCTGTAATGTGTGGGCTTTGATCAATAAAATCTCTGATATTTAACACTAGGATTTGACTGGGAGCATCACCTGGATTGCATCACGATCAGCATGTCAGAGAAGGCTCCACTGCTGCTAAGCAACCTGCAGGGAGCTCAACTGTCTACAACCAATAGAGATGGGCTCGGGTGTGTTTGAAATCCCACATGCCCAATCCCGCCAGGAAGCCAACACTCCACAGTGCTAATCACAGGCAGTGAGACATTTCCTGATCTGTGCAGAGCTGCGGACTGGGAAATCTCTCATTGCCTTTGATTAGCGCTGTGCAGTGTGGGCTTCCTGGCAGGCACTGTCATGTGGATTTTTGAACATGCCCAGCCCATCTCTATCAACAAATTGTGCTGGCCCTCCTGTACATCAGCCCCATAAAGTAACCAGCACTGGGTTCCAATGTGCTGCCGCCACTGCCAAGGAGACAGAGACCAGCGCTGTCAATAGCCGGGACAGGACAGCAACTCTGGTTATTCCAGCACTGCTCCACACTGGGAGGATTCCCCCATCCACCTATAATGTGTAGATGGGGGAATTGGATCATTTCTTTTTTTTTCATTCAACCTAATAGTTGAATGAAAAAAAGTGATCAATGTATGGGCTGCCTAAGAGCTAAGACCAGCCATAGACAGTTTAAATCTCAGCTGGTTCAGCAGGAACTGGCTGAGATTTGAACCAATAATGAGCAGATTCTCTTATGATTATTACTAGTGGTTGCTGTATAGCCACTAGTGAGTATCACTGTTTGTCGGGAGAATACAATTGCTGGGCAGGAGGGATATTCCCCTGTCAGCACTGTCTGTTGATGGGGGAATCATGCAAGTTTCTTTCCTGCAATCTGTGGATGTAGGAAAGAAATTTGCACTGTATATTACCTGCCTAACTGAAAGTGAAAGTGTTAGGCCCCATACACACGATCGGATATATCCGATGAAAACGGTCCGCGGACCATTTCCATCGGATATGTCCGATCGGGAGTTTGATCCGATGGCGTGTACACACCATCGGATCAAATTCCCCGCCGCCGGACGGCGCGGTGACGTGGCGATGACGCGGCGGTGACGTTGACGCCGCCGCGTCACCGCTACGTCACCGCACCAGGAAGTAAAACACTTCCGCGCATGCGCCGAATCCATTCGGCAGCGGCGCGGCGGTGGTGGGAGCCGACATGTCTGCTGGTAAGTGTACTAACCAGCAGACATGTCGGGCGGACAGATTCCCACCGGATAGATTTCAAAGCTTGCTTTGAAATCTGTCGGGTGGAGAAATCTGTCCGCTAGCCCATACACACGAGCGGAGATGTCTGCTGAAACGGTCCATCGGACCGTTTTCAGCGGACATATCCCCTCGTGTGTACGCGGCCTAACAGAATGGCCCGTGACACCCAGAGACTTTTGAAGGATGGCTGGTACTCCTGTGCCAGCATCACTAATGACTCTTGGGTCTAGGGTCATCTTGTGCCCCTTTTGGGCATAGGGTGACTGAGAAATGATAATGATAAATTACATGGGATGGGACATTACTGATAATTCATGTTTTACAGTTTATCTTTAAATATTACAAGTTGTTAAAGTCTGACTCCGACAGGTCAATAAAGTGTTTTCATTCAATGTGGGGACACATGCTTTTGAGGTGTCAATTGAGTCTGCTCCTAGACATTCCATTGTGTGATGCTAATACTGTTTTGTGTCCCCTGTGCTAATTAGGTCTGCTCCTAAGACCTGCTCATTGTGTATGCTAATGACACTGTTAAGATGTGGAATGTGACTTGTCAAGCTGTAGTAATTAACCCCTCTAAATGCAGAGCCAGACCGTCTGGGTAATGAGTAGTAATTAACTCATCGGAATGTCATTATCTAAAAGAATGTGTATGAAACCCCCATTGTGTGATGTGTGGGTGGAGTGTGTCTTTGTCCCTGTGATTAACTGTAACATGCTTGTACTGTATATAAGAAAGCTAAGTTACCATTAAAGGATTCATTCATTCATTTTGGAACCAGTACCAGAGCTTGTGTTGTCTCGGTTATTCTGGGAAATTAAATGGGTCGTGTCTGATGTCTGTCAGATAAGCTGTCGTGGGGCGATGGAATGGATTATCGTAAATGGTGGTGACCGTTACAGAAAGTAAATTGTGAATGTCTTGAAAGAACAGGAGAGGGGAGGGAGACAGATGGGGGAGAGAAGGGATGGAGATAATGCAGTTCAGTGATTACAGTGTACTGCAGTGCACACACTTACCCACGGTCCAGGCTAAAATCTCAGGCATCATTCACACACATGCTCCTGATTTTCATATTTCCTGAACACACATCCCCTCTCTTCAGATACAGCACACCGAGATAGTGTGGGCGGGTTTGAAAAGAGGGGGAGGAGGAGCTGTATTCCTCCCTGCTCGTATGTGAGGAGAGTGGGGGGGAGGTGGCTGGACTCCCTGGGCTGTAAAAGAGTGTCATAGACTGACACTCGGCTCAGCTTGCAGTCACCACTCTCGGAATTTACAGGCTGGTTCTCCTGTCCTAAGGACGGGAGAAATCAGTCTGTTTTTTCAGTAACTGAGATGAAGGCTTGGGCCCCCCTCCCCCACAGTGCTCATGGAGTCCTTTCTGCAACTCGCTCTTCTCCGTGCCAATGAGGATGCATGGGAAGGAGCAGATTCGGCGGGTGTGGTTCCGCGAACGCTTGCATTATGCAGTGTCAGCGAGCAGAGGGAGGGGGAGGAATGCGCCACAGAGCTGACTGGGGATGCTCTTCCTCTCAGGAGAGACTGTTACTCCAGGGGAGGGCCGAGAAAAAAAAAAAGCACATGGGGACACATGGTGGGGCACAGCATAATGTTGGGGGGGTCAGGGCCCCCTCTGGCCCCCCCCTAGAGACGCCTCTGACTAGGAAGTATAGAAGTATGTTAAATGGGTAAAAAGGTGTAATGGGGGTGCAAAGGTCCTGGGAGATACCAAAGTATACTGGGAGGGACAGAAGTGTTATAGGTGTACCGAGCACTGCTGGGGAGCACACAAACTTGCAGAGGGGTGAAAAGTGTGCTCTGGGTAATTGAGATATATTGGGGGGTACATAAGGTGTGGTCTGTGGGGTACAGAGGTGTGCTGTATATGGTACAGAAGTGTGCTGTATATGGTACAGAAGTGTGCTGTGTGGAGTACAGGGGTGTGCTTTGTGGGGTACAGAGGTGTTCTGTATAGGGTACAGAGGTGTGCTGTGTGGGGTACATAGGTGTTCTGTATAGGGTACAGACATGTGCTGTGTGGGGTACAGAGGTGTGCTGTGTGGGGTACAGAGGTGTTCTGTATAGGGTACAGAGGTGTGCTGTGTGGGGTACAGAGGTGTGCTGTGTGGGGTACAGAAGTGTGCCGTGTGGAGTACAGGGTTGTGCTGTGTGGGGTACAGAGGTGTTCTGTATAGGATAGAGGGGTGTGCTGTGTGGGGTACAGAGGTGTTCTGTATAGGGTACAGAGGTTTGCTGTGTGGGGTACAGAGGTGTTCTGTATAGGGTACAGACATGTGCTGTGTGGGGTACAGAGGTGTGCTGTGTGGGGTACAGAAGTGTGCCGTCTGGGGTACAGAGGTGTGCCGTGTGGTGTACAGAAGTGTGCCATGTGGGGTACAGAGGTGTGCTGTGTGGGGTACATAGATGTGCTGTATAGGGTACAGAGGTGTGCTGTGTGGGGTACATAGGTGTTTCCCGTACTGGATTCAATATGCACTGACTTTGTGATATGCAACAAGTGTCAGTACAATGTTAATAAGACCCCAAACGCAAGTCACCATTTGCCAGCACCATGTGCACATGCAGCATTAACTGGAAAATAAACAAATCTTGTGCCAAAATGTATAGATTAAACTACTGTGTAGTTGCTCCCCAAATACTGTAAATAAGCTACTGTGCAATTGGATTGTGATAATAGGGGGTGCTAAAATAATATCACTAATATAAGTGTTTTTTCAAACTAATTAAGACCATGTGACATGTAATCTAATAATGTGACAAAAAACACAAACTTACACAAAGTGTCTTTAAATGTCCTTATATCATCAGTGAAATAACTTGGTGAATAAAGTAAAAATTTGAAAAAATCCTCCACCACTTGACAAGGGATTCAGGTCACACCCAACGTGCTCAAAGGAAAAACCTGCTCATCAGAAATCCATGACCTCTTTAGTTAAAACAAAGGTCTGGAAACATTACATAGGATAATCCTGGAGCGAGTGAGATGGAGATGAATAAGGAAACTTCTGGACTATAATCTCCTCTCCACCACGGTTGCCCATAGAGGATGAAAGACAATAGGGGAACCAGTAGCGTAATACTGCTTTATTTATAAAGGTTGATAAAATATACTTATGCCTGCTTACATTGTTCGGTGCCTTGTCCCAACACTAGGGATGACTCGCATGAATGCTGATGGGGAATGCACAAAGCTCGGCTCATGCTGTGTGATTGGCGTGCATTCCACTGCCGCAGACAGACAGACTGGAAGCTCGGACCCGGAACTGACGTGAACAATATATGAGGCGCCTTCCGGTCATGTCAGTTCCGGTTTGTCTCTCTGTGGCAGTGCAACGCACACCAATCACACAGCATGAGCCAAACAGTGTGCGGTCCCCATCAGCATTCAAGTCCACAAGGTTTAGGAGTGTGTCTATGGGAATGCTTGACCTTTTTTCGAGAAGCTAATTTGTGAGGTTAGGCACTAATGTTGGATGAGAAGGCCTGGCTCGCAGTCTTTGGTCTAATTCATCTCAAAGGTGTTCTATTAGGTTGTGGCCAGGACCTTGCTTTGTGCACTGGTCTAAATCATTTGGTGGCGGGGGGATTATGGTGTGGGGTTGTTTTTCAGGGGTTGGGCAGGGCACCTTAGTTTCAGTGAAGGGAATCTTAAGTCATCAGCATACAAAGACATTTTTGACAATTTATGCTCTCAACTTTGTGGGAACAGTTTGGAGATGGTCCCTTCCTGTTCCAACATGACTGCGCATCAGTGCACAAAGCAAGGTCCATAAAGACATGGATGAGTGAGTTTAGGGTGGAGTAACTTGACTGGCCTGCAAAGAGTCCTGACATCAATCAGATAGAACACCTTTGGGATGAATTGGAGCGGAGTTTGTGAGCCGAGCCTTCTCATGCAACATCAGTGCTTGGCCATACAAATGCGTTTCTGGAAGAATGGTCAAACGTTCCAATAGACGCACTCCTAAACCTAGTGGACAGCCTTCCCAGAAGAGTTGAAGCTGTTATAGCTGCAATAGGTGGGCCAACTCAATATTGAACCTTACGGACTAAGACTGGGATGCCATTAAAGTTCAGGGGCATGTAAAGGCAGGTGTCCCAATACTTTTGGTAATATTGTGTATATTGCAGTATATGCAAACCAAAAATCCCTGTTTTTTATGCAAAGGTTTGCCTTTGTAAAGAGGGATAATTATTATAGGTTTGAGGGCCGTCCTAGCCCCACCTACAAAATAAAGTGGGGAAATAACGCGATATTTCGTCACTAGGTGATTCGCAAGGACTCCTGTGATACATGATGCCGCTGTCCCAGGAGCCCATGCGAATCGCCTAGTGATGTATTCACCTAGGCGAGGGGCTGTCGGAAGTGCTGCTGAAAAAGGCATTTACACACAACCAAAAAAAAAACTTCCATTGGGAAAAACATGCTCAAGGGCGATACCATAAACAGTAAGTATAACAAATGGGTGGAACTCCACTTTAATATTCATAAATACATTTCTATGTATTGTGGTATCATCATTGTAAACCCCGCAGTTTGGGGCTAGAGAAAAGAGTTGCCTGAGGAAAGAAAAAGGTGTGTCATAATAAAACAATTTATTTTCTACAACCGTGATCACCATTCTTACCAATGATCACTACCATTGGAATCAGAAATGGGCGCATGTGCTTGTTTTACAGCCATTGGACACCGACACACTGAGATCTGGTGATCATTCAATGGCTAATAATTACTAACATAAATAAAATAGCTTTTTGTATGTTGATCAGGGTGTGATGAAACTGAGAATGCATTATATACCACAATAAAAGACAAAGAAGGTGTTTCCTTTAATAAAACAAACAAAAAAAATAATGTTTGCTGCATGCTGCTCTAACTGTAATCCTAATTACGTTATTTTTACCGGTTGCCACTGCAAGAGACCTAGAATTGGCCTTATTTTCTTTGTAGAAAAGGATGTAATCACTATTATTACAACTGGTGATGCGTTGCAGCCAAGAGATTAGGGCACCAGCCCATTCACTTTCCAGCAGGGCTAAACTATGCGGCTAGTGAGATAGTCTTTATGCATATTTTAAAAGAAATCATATAATTATCATTAAGATTTTTTTTCTTAATGCTACATTGTTAGGTTATAGTGATAAAGCAATGTATCCTAACCTCAAGAATCTTAAGACTGTCAGCTACCTTTAATGTTGTTTGTTGCATCCTCTCATTAGTAATTAGTAATTAGTATGTGTCTGATAAACTCCTGCAATTCTATACACTTCTAAAATTCTTAAAGCAAAACAATTGTTGCATGATATAGATTATTTCATTAAAATGTTTAGCTTGATGTTTCTCAAATATCTCTTGATTATAAGTAGCTGGGAAGTTCTTCAATATACAGTAAGCCATAAAAGATGAACAGAAAATGCCACTTGTAGCAAGCATCCCCCGTGCTTCCCTTTAGCCCCCCAGCCTTTCAAGTACTTCCAATCCTGTCCACATGTCAATCCATAGAGGTTGTTATACCAGATACAGTTCTACTTCTTTTTTCTTGGGACCCATTTGATGATTACATAAAGCTGAATATATCTATGTGCTGTTCAGTCTTCACTAGTAGCCAAATTGCCTCTCTTCTTAATCTGCAGTATATGGGTATTGCAGATTATTACTCCAGCAGCTTGTAATATCATAGCTGCCACTAATTTAGGCATTCCAAGACTACTTGCCCAACATTATATTAGACCCATTGTGTAGCCTGTAGAGTCTATTAAACATATGTGTACATAATATTGTATACTTATTAACTACTGACCTTTTTGTGTGTACAAAATTGTGTAAGATGGTTTCACAATTTAAAGAAAATCTTTTCATGGAAAAACAGTTGTAAGACACAAACATTTGTTAAAAGCAGGCATCTTTTAAAAACCTTCCCTTCCTCTACTTTTTGAAATACAATTGCCAACTCTGTGAGGTATGACGGTTTCGTCAGCCTGTGGGCCCGGTCAATAATAATTTCTTGGGCTGGGATTTCTGGTAGTAGGGTAGTCATCATTTGATGTATACAGTGCAGAAAATAAGTATTTGAACACCCTGCTATTTTGCAAGTTCTCCCACTTGGAAATCATGGAGGGGTCTGAAATTGTCATCGTAGGTGCATGTCCACTGTGAGAGACATAATCAAAAAAAAAAATCCAGAAATCACAATGTATGATTTTTTTAACTATTTATTTGTATGATACAGCTGCAAAGAAGTATTTGAACACCTGAGAAAATCAATGTTAATATTTGGTACAGTAGCCTTCGTTTGCAATTACAGAGGTCAAACGTTTCTTGTAGTTTTTCACCAGGTTTGCACACACTGGAGGAGGGATTTTGGCCCACTCCTCCACACAGATCTTCTCTAGATCAGTCAGGTTTCTGGGCTGTCGCTGAGAAACACAGAGTTTGAGCTCCCTCCAAAGATTCTCTATTGGGTTTAGGTCTGGAGACTGGCTAGGCCACGCCAGAACCTTGATATGCTTCTTACAGAGCCACTCCTTGGTTATCCTGGCTGTGTGCTTCGGGTCATTGTCATGTTGGAAGACCCAGCCTCGACCCATCTTCAAAGCTCTAACTGAGGGAAAGAGGTTGTTGCCCAAAATCTCGCAATACATGGCCCCGGTCATCCTCTCCTTAATACAGTGCAGTCGCCCTGTCCCATGTGCAGAAAAACACCCCCAAAGCATGATGCTACCACCCCCATGCTTCACAGTAGGGATGGTGTTCTTGGGATGGTACTCATCATTCTTCTTCCTCCAAACACGTTTAGTGGAATTATGACCAAAAAGTTCTATTTTGGTCTCATCTGATCACATGACTTTCTCCCATGACTCCTCTGGATCATCCAAATGGTCATTGGCAAACTTAAGACGGGCCTTGACATGTGCTGGTTTAAGCAGGGGAACCTTCCGTGCCATGCATGATTTCAAACCATGACGTCTTAGTGTATTACCAACAGTAACCTTGGAAACGGTGGTCCCAGCTCTTTTCAGGTCATTGACCAGCTCCTCCCGTGTAGTCCTGGGCTGATTTCTCACCTTTCTTAGGATCATTGAGACCCCACGAGGTGAGATTTTGCATGGAGCCCCAGTCCGAGGGAGATTGACAGTCATGTTTAGCTTTTTCCATTTTCTAATGATTGCTCCAAAAGTGGACCTTTTTTCACCAAGCTGCTTGGCAATTTCCCCGTAGCCCTTTCCAGCCTTGTGGAGGTGTACAATTTTGTCTCTAGTGTCTTTGGACAGCTCTTTGGTCTTGGCCATGTTAGTAGTTGGATTCTTACTGATTGTATGGGGTGGACAGGTGTCTTTATGCAGCTAATGACCTCAAACAGGTGCATCTAATTTAGGATAATAAATGGAGTGGAGGTGGACATTTTAAAGGCAGACTAACAGGTCTTTGAGGGTCAGAATTCTAGCTGATAGACAGGTGTTCAAATACTTCTTTGCAGCTGTATCATACAAATAAATAGTTAAAAAATCATAAATTGTGATTTCTGGATTTTTTTTTTTGGATTATGTCTCTCACAGTGGACATGCACCTACGATGACAATTTCAGACCCCTCCATGATTTCCAAGTGGGAGAACTTGCAAAATAGCAGGGTGTTCAAATACATATTTTCCGCACTGTATATCTTTTCAGGTCTCCTGGTAGCACAGACTCAGCGACTTCTCTAAATTTAAGGTTATTACGCCTAAATCGGTCCTCAAGGTCTGCGATTTTCACTTTGAGTTGTATAATAGTATCTCCTATATCTCTGTGTGCATCCACTAGATCATTATGGGCCTATGCAAACTCTCCCACCTTGTCTTCCATGTGGTCAAACCTTGTCTCCTTATTCTGCCACTTCATCTCTTATGTTTGAGACTGCTGAGAGCATGTCTCTGTGCAGGGTGCTGCGGAGAGCAACTAGCAAGCTTTTTAGTGCAGTGTCCCCAATAGGTTGGCCCATGCTTGGGAACTGTGGTATGGGGTCATTAGGATAGTTTGTCTCCTCTATGTGGCTGCCCTCCCCATCCTCCTCACCTGTGTCCTGCAGTACAGGATCTAGCCTGGGTCCCTGGGTCTGGACTTCTGGGGGCTCTGGGAACAGAAGATTTGGCTACTTTCCTGCCCCGATTAACAAAGGGATGATCTTGTTCCTGTATGCAGCCTGCAGGTCCAGAGATCAGGCCTGTCTTGTGAGGCTGCTGCTAATGGCGGCACCATTTTGGCTGCAGGAGCACCGGGCTGATGTAAATATCTCTGCAAGCTTGCAGGGTCTGCTGTGGGATTTTCTTTTGCTCACTTACATCTCAGGTGTGTTAGGATGGTCTCTGCACATTTGGGGGTGATTTCCACTGCCCCTCGTTGCTGTGTGCCACTGCTGGAAGCTTAGATGTCCCGTAACTCTTTCACACTGCAGCCATCTTCCGTGTAACTATTGGCTCAGGAATCAGGTTCAATCACCAATAACTATCTCATAAGGGGGGCAGGCTAGACATTGACTTAACCACTTTAGGACCGACCGCCATTGTTTAACGGCAGCACAATGGCTCTCCAGCGCAAATCACCGTAGGTGTATGGCACAAAGCGCAGGCTCAGTTGCAAGCAGGCGCAATACCACAAAAAGAAAGCTCTATTTGTGGGAAAAAAGGACATCAGTTTTGTTTGGGTACAACGTCGCACAACCGCGCAATTGTCAGTTAAATAGACACAGTACCAAATCGCAAAAACTGCTCTGGTCATTGAAGGGGCAAATCCTTCCGGGGCTAAAGTGGTTAAGCAAGCAACGTCTGCATTTGTATAAAAGGGCAACCTAGATTTTAGGGGTCTTAGTGGTCTTGATAAGATCTTGAAAAGGTTTGTGCAGACACCTCAGGATGCCTGCTTTACATGATATCGCTGTTTAAGAACTTTTTATGTGGAAACGTTTGCTTTAAGAATACATTATGAATCTCCACACTCAGCTATACTGGATTTTGATGGCCCTTGAAACATTTACATACAACATTGTAAATACGAGTATCTTTTCAATGCCAAACAATGTAGTGGAGCTTCTGTGAAAAGAAAAATGTTTTCTTCCTATACAATCAGAATTGCTGACATCAGTCTTCCTGTGAGCAAAGTCATTTCCAGTAATACATAGCCCAAAAGTACATGAATAGATGCTCTCTCTATTATTATAATCAAGAAGTTCATCAGATGATATTGTGTAAATCAGACTAAGAGTGCTGTTTTATTACCATTCAGTTTGCTTGACCTTTCCCATCCCTGGTACATGACATATTGGTCTACTGTCTCAGCTGCTGTGGCAGTGTAATAGTAAGATAGAATGGGTCAGATAATGAAAGTCCCTGGTACATTAACTTTCAATTTCATGAATGTCTAAATACTGCAGGAAAGATGATGGATAACAACCATTGCAGTGTAGTACTTATTTTTATATTCATAGGCAATCTATGTATTATCTATTTCATGTGCAAACATAGCAACTTTGCCTTATGACACCAATATTTAAGTATTTTCTATAATCTTGTATTGTTTAGTTTTGTGTGTCTAAGCAGTTTGATCATGCATATATATGCAGTATTCCTCGAATCACAATTTAAAACAATCCCATATAGTTTACAATGTAGTAAGCTGGGTTTTTGTCACTAAGGTGTTTATTTACTAAATCTGTAGAGTGTAGAATCAGGCACACTTCTGCATAAAAACGAATCAGCGTCCAGGTTTTATCGCCAAAACCCAATTAGACAAGCTGGGGTTAGAAGCTGATTGGTTTCTATGCAGAAGTGAGCCTGATTTTACACTCTCCATCATTAGTAAATAAACACATAAGCGATATTAATATAAATGCTTTTACTATGGATCACCTGTGACAATTTGCTATGATTTCAGATGATTTAGAATCTGCTCAGCAGCTTAGTCTATTAGAGACATAGGGGTTGTTTTACTAAAACTGGAGTGTGCAAAATCTGGTACAGCTCTGCACAGAAACCAATCAGCTTTCAGGTTTTATTGTCAAAGCTGAAGTTAGAAGCTGATTGGCTACCATGCCCAGCTACACCAGATTCTGAGTGCTCCAATTTTAGTAAATGTATGCAATAAGACAGGAACAACCAAGCAGTATTCACCTTTTAATTACCTGATTGCCTTATACCGAAATGGCACAGCCATTGTGATAAAGTACATTTGTGCCCAGATTTGGACATTAAATTACTTACTTTTATGGTTGAACTAGATGGACTTTTTTTAACCTGACTAACTATGTAATTTACAGTATATTCAACAATCAGTACAAAAGCTTTAAGGATCCTATTCCTGATCTATCTAACTGCTTGTAATAAGGAATAAATAATTTTCAAATATCCCAACAAAGACTCCAAACTTGGGTTTAACTTAGTATCTAACAGCTTAGAATAGTAATACGAATTGGACATTATGCAAAAGCCAGATGATCTTGTTGTGCCCGACATATTATATGTTATATTGTTAATGCAACATAATTGCATTATTAATATAGTGGTATCTATTGATACTAAGTTGGAAATGTAGTGTTAAAGCAGCCTATATTTCTGGTGCCCTTTGTATGTTCCTATATTACCCCACCTGTTTGGTGCTTTTTAATGCAGTCCCTAGCTAGACACTACCAGCTCCTTTGTACTGCTCAGAAAAGTTTCACTTTCTACTGCAGAGACAGGTCTTAGGAAAGTCATTGTTTTCTTACACTTTAAAGGACTGAAAAAACATCCTTTGTAGTGTACTAATCTGAAGTAAAAGTAAAAAGTTAAGCTGTTTGTGCATTCTGAAAAGTCAGCAAGTGACAATACAGCCTGCAGATCGGCAGGATCTAATGAGGTGTTCCATTGCATACATATATCAGCATTTAAAACAGAACAGATCTGATCTACCCTGGTATAGAATAGATAGGCATGTAAACAATGTAGACGCAATATTATTAATTTGGACTATTCCGTACAACTTGCAGTATCTGATTAAGATTAATGAACATGGGCTATGATATTCAGTAATGCAATATATGTTGTTTTTAGGTTGCCTACACATCTAGCGATGCTGCCGCATTGCAATTTTACATTTGTTAGTGCATTTTTTATGTGACATGTAGGGCAGCCAGTTCACTTTAACCTCTTTCCAACCCATGCATGAACTTATACGTCGACAGAATGGCACGGCTGCGCAAATGGGCGTATATATGTCCCCTTTTATTTGCGAGCCGCGTTGTTGCGCATTCCACCGGTGGTGCGCTTGCGACCCTGTCGCAAGCTCCGTGACTGTGCCTGCGGGACCCACGGACTCGATGTCCACTGTTGTCTCGCGATCGGGTCACAGAGCTGAAGAATGGGGAGATGTCAGTGTAAACACAACGGGCCAGATTCACAAAGCACTTACGCTGGAGTATCAGGAGCTGCGCCAGCACAATTGGAAATATGCGCCTGCGTATCGTTATGCCGTATCCACAAAACTATATACGCCATAAATCTAGTTTTTTACGAACGGCGTAATTTCGATAGACCGGCGCAACGTGCGTGCAAAAAATGCGCTAGACACACCATTGATTTGCTAGGCAAATATGCAAATGAGGGAGTTACGGCGATCCACAAAAGTAAGTTTGTGCAGCGAAGGCTACGCGCTGTGTGCATCAGCTGCACGTCCTGTCTAAAATTAGGCAATATAAAAGCTTGCTTAAAATTAGACAATCTGTCTACATGTCAGCTAAAGCAACACTGTTAGGGACGAGCTGAGCAGCCACACTTGCAGGACAACAATCTGTATGCCAACATGCCAGGGGCATCCTTGCTCATAGCTATACTACTGACTTTAGAAGAGCGCAGAAGGAGGAGGGCACGGAAGAGGGCACGGGAGAGGATATATCGCACACGCATGGACATCTTTGGCATGAGTGATTCTGAGGTGTCTCGCATCTTCAAATTCACCCCTGCTGCCATCATGGAATTAACCACAACCCTGCAGGAGGACATCACCAACACACCGCTCACATGCAGTGCAGCCACTGGTCAAGGTCCTGGCAACACTCCATTTCCTTGCCAGTGGCTCTTTTCAAAGAACAAGTGGAGTGGTGGCTGGGATAGCACAATCCTCCATGAGCAGATGTGTGCACCAGGTTATCCCTGCAATTCTCAGATGCATGGCCAACCAAATCATCAAACCCACCCAGGAGGACCTGCAGCAGAAGGCAATGACAGATTTTTACAGAATTGACAGATTCCCACGCACCGTGGGGGCCATTGATTGCACGCATGTGGCACTCCAGCCCCCCATGAGACAGAGCACATATACCGCAATCGGAAGCATTGGCATTCCATCAACGTACAGGTGATAGTCGATGCCAAATGCCTCATATGGCACGTCCATGCCAAACACCCCGGATCCAGCCATGACAGCTACATATACAATCAGAGCCCCATCCCAATGGAATTCGAACAGAACGTGTATGGGGACAGCTGGCTGGTTGGTGAGTGACATGGGTGGCAGGCATGACTGCCCCCCCCCCATGATGCACACATCACAAGGGGCACATGCACTACTAACATCCTCCTGTCTTTTCTCTTCCAGGTGACTCTGCATATGCACTGGGACCCCATCTCATGACTCCTATCCGGAACCCCCAAACCCCAGGAGAGGAAAGATACAATGAAGCACACGCCAAAACCCGTGCAGTCGTAAAGCGCACCTTTGGCCTCCTGAAGTCACGTTTCCGATGCCTGAATAAGTCTGGGGGTACCCTGTTGTATTCCCCAAACTTTGTATGTCAGATCATCGGTGCATGTTGCATGCTGCACAACTTTGCAGTGAGAAAGGGCCTGGAGATTGACATATGTGATGACCTGACCCCCGAACCAGACAATCCCACCCTAACCGAGGCTACCCCGTCTTCTGAGGGAAGAGCAAGGAGACAGCCCACATTAGGCATCTTTGCACGTTAAACACACACATTAACCACTTAAGACCCGGACCAATACGCTGGTAAATGACCCAAGGTGTTTTTGCGATTCGGCACTGCGTCGCTTTAACAGACAATTGCGCGGTCGTGCGACGTGGCTCCCAAACAAAATTTGCGTCCTTTTCTTCCCACAAATAGAGCTTTCTTTTGGTGGTATTTGATCACCTCTGCGATTTTTATTTTTTGCGCTATATACAAAAATAGAGCGACATTTTTGAAAAAAAAACACTATTTTTTACTTTTTGTTAAAAAAAAAATCAAATAAACTAAATTTTAGTCAAACATTTAGGCCAAAATGTATTTAGCCACATGTCTTTAGTAAAAAAAAAAAATCGCAATAAAAAAAAATAGCTACCTAGCGGGAACAGCGACACTAATACAGCGATCAGAAAAATGATCGCTTAGTGACGCTGGCAATAGGGAGTGAAAGGGTTAACTAGGGCGGTGATCAGGGGGTTAAAACTTTATTAGGGGGGGTGGGGGGGCTATCCTGAACCTAACACTAACTGTTTTTTACACTGCCTGTCACACTGACACTAAATGCAGTGATTAGATCACTGCATTCAGTGACACTGTGACAGGGGGGTGGGGGGGGGCGATCACAAGGGGTTAATATGCCTATGTGAGTGTGTGTCAGTGTTGTGTTGGTGCACACTTACTTGTGATGTCTTCTCTCATCAGCAGCGCTGGGAAACAGCGCTGCGATGAGAGAATACATAATTTCCTCCTTCCTGTGTAAACACAGGAGGAGGAAGTGACAGGTTGGGAGCGCGCTCCCATTGGCTGGGAGCGATCGCGGGGGGGCGGGTATTCGCCGACATCCGCCCCCAGATCCCGGATCGCTCCCGGAGCCAGGGGGACCCCCGCACGCCGCGGAGGGGGTCCCGATGGGACCCCCGAACCGCACTTAGGCGGGGACGTAAATTTACGCCCTTGTGCCTGTACGTGCCATTCTGTGGCCGTATATGTGCGTGCGGGGGTCCTTAAGTGGTTAATCATGGCACAGTGAGAATGCATGCATGCACACCACTGTGGTCCCTAGCACAGACACATCACATCCTCATCAAATTGGATTGGCACAAGCCCACCATGTAGGACTTGTGAGCAGCAACGCCATGCCACCGGCTCCAATTATGTCACTGTACATTCATACACCATTCACACGAACCTGGGGATCACTTCTCCCTGGTCCTGGGGAACCCTTCTCCACCACAAATGAGGGTGACACCCCTTTTCCGGCAGGAATGTCACCCCCACAATCAGAAATTATTCACAACCCAAAAAAAAAAAATTGTCCAGCACCCAAAAAAACGACCAGCAAAAAAAAAAATCTGTAAAAAAAAAAAAAAACTAGCGCCGCTGGCGTGACCCACGCCTGGGGCGCCCACGGCCACGGCCCCGGCTCCTCAGGGCCAACTCATGGGGGGGGTAATCGGGGAAGGAGGAGCATCCCCTGGTCTCTGCCTACCTGGCGGCCTGCCCTCCAAGGCCACGGCAATGCGAGACAGCCCATCATTAAGGGTTGCCGTATTGGCTGGATAGCCTGGGTGAGGGCCCTCACATCCTGACCGAGGGCCCGCACATCCTGACCAATGCCTGCTGGTCGTTTAGGCAATTGATCAGGGCCAGGGAGTTGCAGGCCATGTCCCCAAGCGTATCCTTTATGGAGAACAGGCTCTCCTCCACCCGCTCCAAACTCTGGCTGACCTGTCCCAGATGGAGGGTCTGAAGGGCCTGGTCCCTTCTCAGGTTGGCGGGCAGAAACTCGGCCACCCCCCTAGTTTTGTGGGTTGCCTTCCTGCCTCCAGATGAGGCTTGTGGCCGGGGAGAAGGGGAGGGGAGCCCTGTTGGGGGAGGAGTGGGAGGGGCTACCCCTGATGGGGTAGATATAAAAAAAAACGTACCTGTCCTCACGGCCTCCTGACTGGAGTCAAAGCCAGGCAGCCCCTCCACTTGCTGCCTGTTGAAGGTCTGGGCCACCGCACACTCCTCCACTGTCAGCCGAACAGGGCATGGTGGGCCCCCTCCATTGCCCCTGGTATGGCCGGCAATCTTGCCCAGCTTCTCACGGACCACACGCCGGAGGTCATTAATCTTCTTGGCGATCCCCTGGCGTGTCTGGGTCTCCCCCCCAACGTGTTGACCTGGTCGGTAATTTCCTGCAATATCTGTGCCTTTCTGGCCGGGGTGGTGTTGGCACTCTCGGGGCCGTGCAGGAAAAGGCCATATTGTGTAATGGCCCTGGCAAGAATGCCCTTCTCCTCCAAAGAAAAATTCAACTTTCGCTTCCTTTCACTCATGTTCTCACAAACTGCAACCAAAACAATCACCAAAAATCAGTCACCAAAAATCAGACAGCAAAAATCAGACAGCAAAAAGCAGACACCAAAAATCAGACAGCAAAAAACAGACAGCAAAGTATCAAAAGTATCAAAAGTATCAAAAAGTATCAAAAACAGTCACCAAACAACACTCTGAAAACCACTATCAAAAACACTATACTAAACAGTCAAGAAATATATCAAACACAAGTCACAAACCGACAAACGCGAACAGACAACAGAACAAAAGCACCTTTCTGTATAGGGAGGGATACAAAGGGATGTGCTTTTGCAAAGGAAGTGTGTTTGTCTCTGTCTATTTAAGCTCTCTGCGTAGCTCACTAAGTTGACCGGGCTAAGTTCCAATCTCACTGATTGCGCCGTTCCCGAGTTGTGAGCATGCACAGAGAGGTGCTGACCATGGTCTGCTTCATGTGCGCATGCGCAATCCGGCCGGCCCTTCATTTGCATGGGGTCACGGCTCATTTCAATGGAACACGCCCACGTCCTTCCCAATTTAAATTACTCCACCTTACGCCTCGGAAATTACGTTGCACCGGCGCAAATTTCTGCGGAAATACTACGAGGATACGGCAAGTGCGCTCTACATTGCGCCGGTCTAACGTAAAGGAGGTGCGCTACTCCGGTCAAAAAATGCGCCAATGTACGTGAATCTGGCCCAACATCTCCACTTCCTTCCCCTGACATGTCACTGATTGTCTGTTCCCAGTCATCGGGAACAGTGATCAGTGATGTGTCACAGAAAGCCACACCCCCTAACAGTTAGAAGCACTCCCTAGGTCACACTTAACCCCTTCAGCGCCCCCTACAGATTAACCCCTTCACTTCCAGTGTCATTTTTACAGTAATCACTGTTATAGCACCGATCGCTGTAAAAATGACAATGGTCCCAAAATGTTAAACGTGTCCAATGTGTCTGAATGCGCGCATGAAGCAGACTATGGTCAGCACCTCTCTGCGCATGCTCAGAACTCGGCACGGCGCAATCAGTGAGATTGGAACTAGGCCCAGTCAACTTAGTGAGCTACGCACAGTGCTTAAATAGACAGAGAGAAACGCCCTTTTGTCCATTTGTTTCCCTTCCTACAGCAAGGTGCTTTTGTTCTGTTGTTTGTTAGTGTTTGTTGGTTTGTGAGGTGTCTTTGAGATTTTTGGTGAGTGTTTTGGAGAGTGATTTGGAGAGTGTTGTGTGAACATGAGTGAGAGGAAGAGAAAATGTTTTCCTTGCGGGAGAAGGAAATAATTATCAGGGCCATTACCCAATATGGGCGATTCCTGCACGGGCCGGAGAGTGCCAACACCACCCCGGCCAGGAAGAGTCAGATTTTGCAGGACATTGCCGACAAGGTAAATGCGTTTGGGGGTGAGACCCGGACACGCCAGGGGATCCAAAAGAAGATCAATGATCTCCGGCGTGTGGTCCGTGGGAAGCTGGCCAAGATTGCAGCACATGGCAAGGGCACTGGAGGGGGCCCACCATGCACTGTTAGGCTGACTGAGGAGGAGCGTTTGGTGGCTCAGACCTTCAACAGGCAGCAAGTGGAGGGGCTGCCTGGCTTTGACTCCATTGAGGAGGCCGTGAGGACAGGTAAGTTTTTTTTTTTTCTATCTGGTGTGTAGCATGTGTGGGGGGGGAAGGGAATATGTGGCAAGTGTGTGGATCCTCCAACCTGTGAATGTTTTGTGTCATCCACATATGTGCAGGAGGGTGCTGGGCCATCTGACCTGTCCGCACCATCCCCGGGACAACAGTCTGAGGAAGACCCCCAGACAAGACCGGAGTCCTCTGAGGAGGTTGAGGAGGAGGAGGAGGAGGAGTTTGAGGAGGAGGACATGTCAGGGAATTAGTTGAAGTTAATTTTGGAGTAGTATTCTCCTATGGCTGGCAGCAGCCAGGCCTCCATCAGGGGTAGCCCCTCCCACTCCTCCCCCAACAGGGCTCCCCCCAAGGGGCTGGACATTTTTTGGGGGGGATTATGATTTGTTTTCTGTTTGTGAATGATTTTTGAATGTGGGGGTGACATTCCTGCCAGAAAAGGGGTCTTACCCTCATTTGTGGTGGAGAAGGTTTCCCCAGGACCAGGGAGAAGTGATCCCCAGGTCCGTGTGAATGGTGTATGAATGTACAGTGACATAATTGGAGCCGTAGCATGGCGTTGCTGCTCACAAGTCCTGCATGGTGGGCTTGTGCTAATCCAATGTGATGAGGATGTGGTGTGTGTAATCTAGGGACCACAGTGGCTGCACTGAATGTGAGCGTTGTGTTGGGCTAGTGATGTCCTCCTGCAGGGTTGTGGTTAATTCCATGATAGCATGAGGGGTGAATCTGAAGATGCGATACACCTCAGAATCACTCATGCTAAAGATGTCTATGCGTGTGCGGTATATCCTCTCCCGTGCCCTCCTCCGTGCCCTCCTCCTTCTGCGCTCATCTAAAGTCAGTAGTATAGCTATGAGCAAGGATGCCCCTGGCATGTTGGCATACAGATTGTTGTCCTGCAAGTGTGGCTGCTCAGCTCGTCCCTAACGGTGTTGCTTTAGCTGACATGTAGACGGATTGTCCAAATTTAAAGCTGCTTTTATATGGACTAACTTTAGACCGGACGTGCAGCTGATGCGCACAGCGCGTAGCCTGCACCGCACAAACTTACTTTTGTGGTTCGCCATATCTCCCTCATTTGCATAGCAAATCAATGGTGTGTCTAGCGCATTTTTGCACGCACGATGCGCCGGTCTATCCAAATTACGTCGGTCGAAAAATTCGGGATTTCAGGCGTATATCGTTTTAGGGATACGGCGCATAGATACGCGGGCGCATATTTAGACTTACGCCGCGCATCTCGTGAAACGCCGGCTTAAGTGCTTTGTGGATCTGGCCCTAAACATTTTACTGCAATTTGGTAACATGGGCAAAATTGCACAGATTCCAAACTTCTCAGGTGTTAATGGGGCCTAAATCCAACCAAATATCTTCTTCATCTGATAGCCAAATGAAAAAAAAAAGATAACTGAAAAGAAGCAAAACACTTAATTATCAACTGTACATCCTTCCTTCAAAAGCACTTTGACTTGCCATGTGTCTGTAAATCATATTTTCCCAAGATGCAAATCAAAGACAACAGAAGCCAAGATGCATATTGTACTATCAACTGCTTTAGCGAGACAATAAATTTAATGTAATGCAGTCAACATCTTGTCTCACTGGCGTCTTTAGCAAGGCAAACAAATAGAACTTGTTCGTTTTACTTTGACAGCTCATTAACATTGACTCATTTTCGAGGCAGTGGGCTAATAGCAATAAGTGTAGACGGACATTTTCCAACATGTTTTTTGTGTATATTTGTGCTGCTGCACGTAAAAATTGGAAAGTGTTCTCATATATCATCTTATAATTGCACTGAAATGCCTGTGATAACATTTCCTAAATCATATTTTAATTAATTCTGACAGTCTTTACATAACTGGAGTCTTCCTGACTACTTCTTCTTGTCTACCTTGTAATTGTGTATTCACAACTACACCTGGGCGGTTTTGAGTTTACAATTCTATTGCCTGGCTGATATTACTAAGGTAAAATGCAGCAGGACGTTGCTTTTCTACTCTGATTTTCCCTGGGGGAATAAATGAACCTTTGGTTTAGGGATGAGCCGAACACCCCCGGTTTGGTTCGCAGCAGAACATGCGAACAGGCAAAAAAAAATTCCAAACGCGCGAACACTGTTAAAATCTGTCATGCTTGCCCCCTCCCTTGGACTACAGGAAAGTCAGGATGCCCACTAACACACAGCTCCTTTCTCTATCAGCAACGTAGAGAGCGTCTTGACTCACCTGTAGTCCAAGGGAGGGGGCGAGCACAACACTGCACACCAGGAAGAAAGCCTCGCATTACTGTGTGGAGTTACAGACAGAAGAACAGGAAGTGAGCATTTCTCAGAAGAAATAAGGACATTTAAAAGCAAAATCGAAGGATGAGGTAAGTGAAGGTGCACTGCACTAAGGTAAAGGAAGCTATTTAGGAAAAAAAAATGATACATTTACAACCCCTTTAACCTGCCTGGCGGTATCCCCGAGCGTGACTCGGGGTGTTTTTTTTGTGCTAAGAACGTTATCCCCAAGTCACACTCGGGGTAGCTATGCAGAGCCTGCAGCGCGCGGTGGCTTACCTTGTTCCTGGATCCAGCGATGCATCCACGCTGTGTGAGCAAGCGGGTGCTCGTTCGATTCACACAGTGTCCCCGTGTGCCGTCGATCTCCGTTCTCTGCGACGTTACGACGCACGGGAGCGGATAACGGTGCCAAATTCAAAAACGTAAACAAACACATTACATACAGTATACTGTAATCTTATAGGCCGCGTACACACGAACAGACAGATTTGTTCAAATCGGTCGGGCCGACCGATTTGAACAAATCTGTCTGCTGGGGACATATTGGTTTGATTGTGTACACACGATCAAACCAAAATCCCTGCCGCCAGACGGCGCGGTGACGTGGCGGTGACGTTGACGCCGCCACGTCACCGCACCAGGAAGTAAAATACTTCTGCGCATGCGTCAAAACCATTCGGCGCGTGTGCGAGAAGACATGTCTGCTGGTTAGCAGATAGATTTGATCGTGTGTACGCGCCCATAGATTACAGTACTGTATGTAAAAAATACACACCCCTTGTCCCTAGTGGTCTGCCCAGTGCCCTACATGTTCTTTTACATAATAAAAAGTGTTCTTTCTCCCTGCAAACTGTAGATTGTCCATAGCAACCAAAAGTGTCCCTTTATGTCAAAAATGGTTTTAGATCAACTAGAAAACAGCGATAATAAATTAGAATCACTTGCAGAATTGAGCGATGGCGATTTGTGGGGAAATTCATCATAAAAAAATAATAATAATGACAGCGACAATTCTGCAACTGAGCAAATTTCAGTGTTTTTGAGTTGATTACATTATTGAATATTTTTTATTATAATTACATTATAATTTGTTATAATTATTTATAGTTATTTATTATATAAAAAATTATGATTTTGTTTTTCAAACTTTATCATACCCGGGATGTCTTGTTTGGACAGATTTAGGCGAGTTATTCCTAAGAATTGCAGGCCTACAGTATAAAACGCCAAAGTTCCATTCAAAAAATTGTACCGCTTTTGGTACGTAATTCCAGACAGAATCATACCGCCAGGGAGGTTAAGAGTTCTCCGTACAAACCTATGGGATAGAAAAAAAAATCAGTTAAAGCGGTAGTAAAGATTGTTAAAAAAAAATAATAATTCACCCTGAAAGGCAATGTCATAATGTGTTAGTATGCACTGCATATGTATTAGTATGCAACGCATACTAGCACATTTTGAGAGACTAACCTTAAAATAAAGCTCTCCAGCGGCAGGTTACCACCACTGACAGGGCTTCCATCTTCACCTGGCTTCTTTCTGGGTTTGTGGGCTGACTGGCTGAGCCACATGTGCACAGGAGTCACTGTTTCCAGAATAGACCTTTGAAGAAATGGCACATCATTGGCTGCTGCTCCATGAAATATCTTCTAAACGGTGCATGTTTAGGAGATATTCATTTTACCTACAGGAAAACTTTATTATAAGCTTACCTGTAGGTAAAAGTAGCAGAAAATACTTTACTACCAATTAATTTGTTTGTTTACAATTTTTTTTGTTGTTTACAAACTTTACTACCAATTTAAAAGCAGGTTGGTGCAGCTTCATTGCTTCAAAGCAAGTGGTGCACAATCAACATTTTGATATTGAGAAAAAAAAAAAAACATTTTGAAAGCCCATTTATGTGCTTTTTAAATGAGCAGGTCTTCTTTTTTTCTATTTTTGAAATCAGCAGTAAGGTCACAGTAAGGCCACACCATTGGTTTATAAATAGTCCCCTTAGTCTCATCATGATGAAGCTGTCTGGCTCTGATTGAACCAATATTCCCTACTCTACAAAGGCAGAGACCACATAACCTTTAATGTCTCGGCATGGGTCAAGTGACAGGAGTCTGACTATGACAGGATTATTGTAATTTATAGCAATAGGTAATGTTATTATGTGCTTGTCAATAATGAGCTTACCTTGAGTCTAGCAAAGTTGTACAGGCTACATTCCTGTAATAAATTGCTTAATCTTATTTCCCTACACACTGTAAGTTTTACATAATGTGTTTTAGAAGCTTCAATAAGTCAGTTAAGGACATTCAGCATAATGTAGTCCTTTCTTTAATAGCCTCTTGGTCACTGCTTCACCCCTTTCATTCATTGAACGTCAATACTTTCAGTCATGGAGGCCATAGGGCATTCAAAGACAACCTACCAAGAAATGTCCACTGTACTAGACTGACATCCACCACCCATCAAAGTAGTTCGATATTTGCACAATTCCTAACAATAATTGCATTCGTGCAGAGGCCTCTTGAGGGGAGATCTGAAGCAGGGTGATGTGACTAGGAATAACCCTAATGTACTTTTGTTTTGTTTAAAGGCAAAGCATGAACACATTTTGGATGCCAGATTTGAACCCCACTGAAGTCAAAGAAAGTTAGCTATTTTTTAGGCTAATGCCGCGTACACATATTCGGAATTTCCGACAAGAAAAGTTCGATGTGAGCTTTTGGTTGGAAATTCTGACCGTGTGTAGGCCCCATCAAACTTTTTCTGTCGGAAATTCCGATCGTCTGAAAAAAAATTTAAAAGCAAAAAAAACATGCATGCTTGGAATCAATTCGACACATGCTCGGAATCATTGAACTTCATTTTTCTAAGCTCGTTGTAGTGTTGTACATCACTGCGTTCTTGACCCCCTCTGAATTTTCTGTGACTGTGTGTATGCAACTCAAGTTTGAGCCAAAATTCCACTGGAAAAAAAATCCACGGTTTTCTTGTTGGAATTTCCGATCATGTGTACGCGGCATAAGGGATTGTCAAACAAATGGTATGTGGGACAATGATTTTAATTCTGATTGAAAGTAATCAAAGGGCTGGTATCTTTCAGATGACTTTATTGATCAAATACCACCACAGCTGTATTCAGTCAATGTCATTGTTTAAATATGGGCACATCTGTGTGGTGATTTATTTATTTCAGGTTCATATATAGTGCTGACAATTTATTGATTTATTTATACAGTGATTTACAGAACATATATATTTTGTACATATACATTAGTCTCTGCCCTCAAGGAGCTTACAATCTAAGGTCCCTAACTTTTATTTACACATACTAGGGCCAACTTACGAGGAGGAGGTAGGAGCCAGTTAACCTACCAGCAGGTCTCTGAAGCGTGGGACAAAGTCAGAGTACCCAGAGAAAACCCACACAGGCACAGGTAGAACATGCAAACTCCAGTGAGGTAGTGGGGTGATTGGAATGCAAACCAATGACCCTAGTGCTGCCAGACAGAAGTTCTAACCACTTGGCCACTGTGCATCCCCACAGTGATATCATTCTATCCCCTCCCCTTAGTTAACATGGCTGGGTATTTCCTGCTAGTATATGAAGGGGAGCAGGTGACGTCACTACTAGCTAAGGACGCAGCATATACTGGCACCTTCCACTTTATTGAAAACATTGACAGATGGGAATCTATTATGTATGATAAAGTATACTTTATAGTTACTATATATGATCTTTGTCTGCCTCAGAATGGGCTAGAATTCTGGAATTTTGGTGAACACCCAAAAAGTTGATGTTCGGTCCAAACACATCTTTGAACTGAACCTTAAAGCGGTATTAAATCCAAAAATGTTATATATTGCAGCTTTCCAATCATTAGTTCTTGTGGCTGCATTTGTTTCCTTTTTGTGAGGCTTTTTCCTTCTGTTTTCTTCTAATGATCTGGCCAGTAACACCTCCTCTATAAGAGTGTCTCCACTCTGGATGAAGTGTTAGATGGACTTGCAAATGTTTAAGGGGCATGTACTAATAAATTAATCCAAGGAAGTATATAAATAATATATACATTTTATTTAAAAAATGTAAACAATGACTAAAACATTGTCTAAAAACAACTCCACAAGTACATGAAGTACAATCCTTATGGATACAGCAGATTTAATAGAGTTCCCAATACGTTTCACCCTCAATCTGGGCTTCCTCAGGGGATGCTGTCCACTTGGAGCACAGGCCTTTCCAGGATTTGAGACAAATGTATACACTACAATCAATAGCGATTCAAAGAGTCTACAACCGTCACAACAAGCCAAGGACTGCAGGTGACCATAGGGGGCATTTAGGGACCAGGGAGATCGAGTTTCCACAGCAGGACACTCGCATATGGAGCTGATGTCCTGCAATAACGGACGTGTCGATGTAGTTCAAGCAGGGTTTTTCTTTTTCTTTTGGGATGAAGGTTTTAAGTGAATAAATCAAATCTGATTATTGTAAGCCCCTCTGCCAGTGGTAAATGGTTTGTCGCGACACTTTAACTTGATACATTTGCAGGAGGGCTTGTTCTGTTGCAAATTAACAGAGTTACAAGCTGGGCCACCAGATGAAAATAAAGGAAAGAAAAGCTAAGAAAGAGAACTAATGCAGCTGCCACATCTTAGAATTGGCAAGCTGCAATAAAATGAATGTTTGCTTAATACTGCTTTGAGCTTATCCGTGGCTGTGATATTTTCAAGGAGCTACATACAGCACCCTTCTGACTCCTTCTACCTGCTATGAGCTGCCTGCATTGTGTATATAAGCACAGAGAGTCAGTGATTACACCACTGAGTCTAAAATAAGATATACTATATATTAAAACAAAAAAAGTTCTGTTTAAAAATGTCATTAACATGTTGATGAGAGGGGAAAAGAGGAACTAGGAAAAGCAAAATATTAGCAGCTAAAACTTCAGCTTTAACTTAGATTGTTATCTATAGGTCCCCTCCAAAAGGGTTGTAAAGGTTCATATTTATTTTCTAAATAGGTTACTTTAAGCTAGTGCATTGTTTGTTTACTTACCTTTTCCTTCAATTTCTATTCTAAATGTTATTTTTCTTTGTTTTCTTTGTCTAAATTTCTCACTTCCTGTTCCTCCTCAGTAAGGTGTTTAGTAAGCTGTTCTAAATGACTTTCCACCGCTCAGATGATGGTGGAAAGCTTACTGAGGAGAAACAGGAAGTGAGAAATTCAGACAAAGAAAAAAAACATTTAGAAGGGAAATGGAAGGAAAAGGTAAGTGAACCAACAATGCACTACCTTAAAGGAACCTATTTAGAAAATAAAAGACAAACCTTTACAACCCCTTTAAGGTTGGCTGTACACAGTTCCCCAGACTTATTAAATATTTACTTAAAATGTTATTTTCGAATACTGTCTACATGTTTAGAGGAATCTTATTTTTATCTCTGTTTAATCACAGTGCACAGGCAGCTCTACAGACTTTTAATTAAAGTCAAAGACAGTAATTAAAATCTTTATTAGCTTTCTTAAGTGAGAAGATAGCCCCAAGGGAAACATCCCTTCACATAGGTTAGTACTCAGTTTAGCACAGGTAAGGAAATATTCAGACATTTCTGCTATATGTATATTATATCTGACAATTTGAGCATCACCTATTTTACAAATCTAACAAGTGATCTATTATTGAGACGGCTGAAGTTGTATTACATTTTGTGTTCACCTTGTTATAACTCCAGTATGCATAGGAACATCTAGATGATTCAAGAATTATCATTTACCATGTACATTCATGTATTCATAGTTCTTCTTCAATAAAGGATATCTAAACTCAAGAATAATAATGTACATTTTTTTCACATACCAAGATGTGGCGGCTGCATTCATTTTTAATTTTCAGCCTACCGTATTTGCCGGCGTATAAGGTGACCAGGCGTATAAGACGACCCCCTAATTTTGCAGTTTTTTTATTTTTATTTTGCCTGTACTCACCGTATAAGACGACCCCTATTCCAATGCTTCATGTTTCTTGCTTCTGGAGCCATATTCTTCTTCATTCTTGCTGGAGATGGAGCCAATCACTGCAAGCGATGTATTCTATTAATTAATACAAAGCCTGCTTGGATTGACAGACAAATTTCTCACCGCTCCAGGTGAGCCCCGTGTGCAATCAAGGGTTGTTGAACCACCAAGGTGCTGGCAATGCTAATGATAGCAAATTGAAGGACGAAAACTGGACAGCCATGACTAAGCACTGATTGTAAGTGCGAAACGCGTCGGCCATACTGCATTTTGTTGGTTGCAGTGACTGTGTGTACAGTTGAAAAATAAAAGACAACTTATTATTCGTCCTTCAATTTGCCTGCTTGGATTGGCAGAGGCTGTAACATCATCAGCCCACGTCTCTCTGACTCTCAAAGCCAATCCGAGCAGCCTACTGTATGTAGGCACTCGGATAGGCAGAGGTTGTTACCCCAATCCGAGCAGGCTCTGTATTAATTTGAATACATCGCTCACCGGGATTGGCTAAGCGGTATATACTGTATGTAGCCTAAGCTAGATACAGTATTACCGCACATCCAGCAGGCATCCGAGCAGCTGACCCGGCGTATAAGACGACCCCTGCTTTTTGGCCAGTTTTTTTAAGTGCAAAAGGTAGTCTTATACGCCAGCAAATACAGTAAGTACTTTTTGTGTGAGTACAGAAAATATCTGTTGATCTTGACTTCATCCCTTCCTGTACATTGAACTAATATCCTAAACAATGTTATCCGCTATCTTCTGTGAACCACATAACCCCTAATCCCTATGTAATGCAGATGAGGTGCAGTAGAGGTATTTGTAGTCCAAATACGTTGAAACACTACTACTTCACAGATCCAATGCAGTGAGTAAGCAGGAAAAGTGTTACTGGCAGGATCATTAGGAGATAATAATAGAAAACAAATGTAGCCACCTCATCTAAGGCCTGATAAGCTGCCATATATTACATTTCTATTTGGATTTAAATGTGCTTTAACATTTTCAAATGTTAAGCAACACAGTTAGTTAGTCTACTAGGCAATAGAAAGTGAAGAAAAAGTAAAGCATTAAAAATATCTTACCATTTAAAAAGAAAATAGCTGTTTTCAGCATACAGTAGACCTGCCTTTAATTTACTGAAGTGTGGAGAGGTTAGAGAGGAGTGAAGAGAAAGATAATAAAGTGCTCCTGTGGATCCATTCATGTGATGGAGAAGTGCTATTTTATAATTCTAAAGCACTTGATTGAACAAGCTCCCTTCATTGAAGCATATAGAAAGTCTGTTTATTTTGTTTAGTTTTGGATGGATTCAGGAGTGGTTAGAGACTATGTAATATTTTTTTTTCTGCCTGTGACCATGCTAGGGAGATTTCTTCTTTGGTGTTTTTCCTGGTGGCCACGTTCCCCAGAACACACTAAAGAGAGAGAGAGAGAGGGAAATCTCCCATGGGAACACTTCTTTATGCCTCGTACACACTGCCGGAATTTCAGAGAAAAAAAGTCTGACTGTCTTTTTTATAGGAAAGTCTGGCCGTGTGTAGCCTCCATCTGACTTTTTTTTTTCGGAAGTCCGACAACAATCTTTATGTCGGAATTTCCGACGGACTCACTGCAGACTTTTGCACCGCCAAAAGTCCGACCGTGTGTACAAGGCATTAGAAGAAATTTCCTCTAATTTTGGAGGGATTTTTTCTCACTTCCTGTTTTATCTCCAGGACAGTAAGTTAATGGAGGTATTCCTAAAGGAACAAACAACAACAACAAACAAATTCTGACAGGGGTTCTTTCCATCCTCTACTCAATTTTGGCTTTAAAGGAACACTAAAGATTCATTTTTTATTAGATCAATTGATTGCTGTAAGCTAGAGCATTTAAATATCGCTTACTTCGTTTTTCCTTTTGACCTCCAAAATACAGTAATTCGGGTTTGAAAATGCCATTTTCTGTCTCTCCTCTTCTTGCTTTCCACCAGCACCTGAGCTGTTTGGCATGGTGGAAAGCAGAATGTGCTCACCCCCTCCCTATGACTACAGCCCTGCGTGAATATGCTCTCCTATCCCTCACAGGCATGGAGGCTAAGCCTAATAGGAACTGTAGTTCCCATTAGGCCGTGATGTAGCAAGAATGAATGCGCACCGCAAACCAGGAAGTCAGTGAGAATAATGATTCAGGAGTGACGGAGGTGAATAAAACAGCTCGATTTCAACAGATATCAAACTAGTTATAATGCAAAACATTACTTTTTACTTTATTAGCTACTGTCAGACTTTAATTTAAGAGGAAAATATTTTTGTCTTTACAACCCCTTTAAGTTCATTTATAATTTATTAATTTATTTAGTTCTTTATTCTTGTAAACTATTATTACCTTTAATACTGCTACAACTTTTTTTGTCAAATGCATATCTGACAGACTGACAACCAGTTTTATGTTTTCTCCTTTTTACTATATTATGACTGACAGTTTAGCACTAAAGCTGTCTATACATAGTAGATGCTCAAACAAACTCTCATACAGAAAATCATACAAAAATTCTTAATGCATTTGATGACTTGCTGAATGTCATTTGAAAGTACTTTTTGCTTTTAACATTTTATTTTGGAATAAATGGACCTTCTTGAATGAAAGGCACACACACACTGTTAAAAATTGGTTTCTTCAAGAAAAAATGTCCATCCTGCTTCTGCAAATTTTCTCATCACTTCAATGCAAAACAAACATCATTTTGACCCAACAAGGAATTTGAAAAATCAAACTAACTTTCCTAAAATGAAAACAAAAACGAATGACATTTTACTAATTTATAGCCAGTCTAAAGTGGAACTTCTATCTGAAAGTTAAAGTGATTGTAAAGTCTTGTTTTTTTTCTTTAATAATAAACATGTTATGCTTTTCTCCTCTGTTCAGTTGGTTTTACACAGAGCAGCCCATATCCTCCTCTTCTCGGATCCCTCTTTGCTGCTCCTGGCCCCTCCCTCCTATCTAATGTCCCCACAGCAAGCAGCTTCCTATGGGGGAAAATCTCAGTGTTTCCCTTCAGACACGGTGCCCCAACCTTGCTCTGCCCCATCTCTCCCATGATTGACTGACTGGCTTTGATTGACAGCTGCAGGAGCCAATAGCACCTCAGCCAATCAGGAGGAGTATCCCGGATGGCTTAGACATTCAAGGACATTACCGGAGAGAGATGGGGCTTAGGTAAGTAATTAGGGGGGTGCTGGGATGGCTGCTACACACACAAAGTCTTAGAATGCATTAAGATAAAAAAAACTTCTGCTTTTACAACTCCTTTAAGTCCTGCTAGATTTCTTCATACTGGCTCCTTTTGCAGGCATAGCTATGTAAAACATTAAAAATAATTGCCTATACTGTTTAAAAGCCAGTAGTACCTTGTAAAGCTAGTATCACCCTGCTGTGCACCGGCTCAGTTGCTCTCTATTTTTTGTCACTGTGCTGAACATCAGAGCCACTAGAGACCAAATTGCTGACAGATTGCTAAATATTTACTGTTGCTCAGGGGCTATAGCAAAATGGCAGCCTCCGGCGATAAGAAACAGGAGCAATTTTGGTAGCATATATATAAATGTAGAATGTAGGTTCCTTGCTAAAGAACATTATTTTCTATCACTTTATTATGGGTAAGGCTCCGCTTTAAGGAAGCTTTTGTTAAATGATAGAAGCAAAGTATTTGCTGATTCAGACCAGCTATGCTTTGAAGGAGGAGAAAATCTCTGTATGTGTGGGTATCAGACATATTGCATAGCTACCAGCAGTTTGCCTAAAAATATGGGTACCAAAAAGTGCCCAACACTCCTATTTTAGAAGGTTGGTAAGTGTGGCACTGGTATATTAAAACAATAGCTTTCTTAAGCCGCGTACACACGATCAGTCAAAACCGATGAAAACGGACTGAAGGACCGTTTCATCGGTCCAAACCGATCGTGTGTGGGCCCCATCGGTCAGTTATCCTTCGGTCAAAAAAAAGAGAACTTGCTTTAAAATTTGACCGTTGGACGCCTGACCGATGGGTCAAAACCGATCATTAGTATGCAAAAGCATCGGTTAAAAGGCCGCGCTTGCTCAGAATCAAGTTGACGCATGCTTGGAGGCATTGAACTTTGTTTTTTTCAGCACGTCGTTGTGTTAAAACACGTAAACGTGTATCTTACACCATATAGAATGTCCAAGTTTTCTCAGCACAACTCTCCTCTGTGTTGGAGGGGTTGTGGTGAGGTTGGCAATATTATGCATGTTTTTTGGAAGTGCAAACATTTGACCAGCTTCTGGCATAGTGTATTCAGGTGTATCTCCTCAGTTACTGGGGTCTTCACTCGACCAAGCCCAGAATTGGCCCTATTGAATTTAAACATTGATTCATTTCCACCCCAGTTCCGAACTGTGGTTACGCACATACTGCTAGCGGCTAGGTCACTTATTACTCGGAACTGGAAGACAAACATGGTACCCAACCTTTCAGAGGTACTCACCGCCACCCGTACTAATTACGTCTATGAATCCCTAATAGCTTCTAAGGCCGGTCAGAGGAAGAGCTTTGACAATAGGTGGCAGATTTGGACTGAATGGTATAAAACATGATCCCCTTGAACATTTGATCCATTAATGATTACTTAGTCTCAGCAGTTGCTCATCACACTCACAGGTAAATCCATTTCCCTCAGCTTTTATACTACATGAAGTTCATCTCATCTCCCCCCCCCCCCCCTATTGTTCACTCTTTTGCTTCCCTTATTATTTACCCCATTGTTTATTTTGTCCTCTCCTAGTCCCCCATTCTAAATTTTGTTTAGTACCAAATCTTTGGTGTCACCTCAGCACCACTATTGAGTGTTTACGTCAAGAATATAGAGTGGACTGAATATAGTATAGTACACGCCCTTTGACACGATGTGCTCCATTGTACTAGTGTGCTCTATCTTTGTTCTTGCACTGGTGTTTTCCTGGTCTTTTGTTAACACTCAAATGTTGTTCTCCTTTTTTTTCTTTTTCTCTTCATTAACTCATGTGTGTTGGTTTATGACACTTGCTTGTTTGTTATGGAAAATTTCAATAAAAATGTATTTGCAAAAAAAAACACGTAAACGTCACCGCGTTCTAACACGATCGTTTTTTTAACCGATGGTGTGTAGGCACATCAGACCATCAGTCAGCTTCATCGGTTAACCGATGAAAACGCTCCTTCGGACCGTTCTCATCGGATGGACTGATTGTGTGTACGCGGCCTAAGGGTTGAGTTTGCTAAAATCATATTAGAGTGCTGTTATATGCCTATTGTGGATAGAAACAAAGCTTAGTGGTGTTATTTAAAATAAAAAAAAAATTAAGTAAAGAATTAGCTGACGCTATCCCTGTAGAGCCTTAAATTGTCAGCTTGTAAGTGAAACACATAAAATCTGGTGTCCCTGTATAATGACATTTAGATAAGCATTTACAATGCCTATTATGCGTTTGAGCAAATAACACAAAAACTTAGCTGATCAAAACGCATGGCACTTTTATGCACTATGTTTTGCTATTTATTTTCTTTATCACCCACTACGCGGTACTGAATATGCAAATGTTGTATTAAGAATGCACATGTACCTGTGCTGGCTCATCAGAGCAATAATGTATTTCATAAATAAAGCAAATAAAGGTTTTAGTGGTGTTTCTTGGGTATAATACCTTTTAAATTCATATTTCCACTGGGCATTGGAGGTAACATGAAGATTAGTGGCAATTATGATAGATGGTGTTCATACAATGCACTGATAATAGTAACATGAGTAATGATCTGTATATGCTATGTGCTAGTGTGACAAAACATTACAGCAAGGGCATTATTCAACTTTAGTCAGAGCTGCACAGTTTGGTTGTGTCTTCAAACATCCCTTACCTGCATATTTTTAATTTTTTTGTAAAGGTAAACTTACTATTTAAAGTGCATCATTTTCCATGCATTATTTTTACCTCTAGGTAAGCCTATAATAAGGCTTACCTATAGGTACTGTAAATATCTCCTAAACGTGCGCTGTTTGGGAGGTATTTACTGTACATGCAGCCATTGATGTTACTGGTGCATGCGATCTGAAGGAACCGCCACCTAGGCCGCTCCCTAAGGCCGCGTACAGACGAGGAGACATGTCCGCTCAAACATGTCCGACGGACCGTTTCCAGCAGACATGTCTCCTCGGATTTTGGTCAGATGGCGTGTACACACCATCTGACGAAAATCCCCTCTGACTGAGGATGCAGTGACGTGGCGGTGACGTTGACGCCGCCACGTCACCACTCCAGGAAGTAAAATACTTCCACGTATGCGTCAAATCCATTCGACGCATGCGGGAGATTTATATCCGCTGGTTAGGCGTACTAACCAGCGGACATGTCCAACGGACAGGATTCCAGCGGACAAATTTCAAAGCATGCTTTGAAACCTGTCCGCTGGAAAAACCTGTCTACTAGCCCGTACACACGATCGAATCTGTGTGTACGCAGCCTCAGAGTCATGTGCCTTAAACAAGTGATGTCATCACAGCTCCAGAAAGTCACACAACTGGAGTCTGCAAACCTGGAAGAAAGACCGGGTGAAGATTAGAAGTGCCTTCATAGGTGACAGGCCGTCGCTGGAGGGAAATCATTCTAAGGTAAGTTTCACATAATGTGCCAGTATGTGATATATACTAGCACATTATGACATTGCCTTGCGGGTTGCATACAAAAACCCACAGCTGTTTACTACTGCTTTAAAGACTGAGCTTAGAATTACAACCATGCTGGAAAGCGCCTAGTGATGTCAATGAGGGCACATTTGCAGCTTGTTTGTAAGAGACTGATGAAAAATAGCAGGGTAAAGGGTTGAAATGGATAGGCGTTCTTGCAGACCAAATATATTGTTGGCGACTCCTTTGATGTTCCAATCCGGAAGTAATACATTAACGTGGATTTCCGGTCGCAATAAAAGTCAGCAGCTACAAGTACTGTAGCTGCTGACTTTTAATAAGGACACTTACCTGTCCAGGGACCCCGCGATGTGGGCCCCCGAGGCCAATTGGCCCATCGGCTTGGGTGCAGGCGCCACCATTCTAACTAGGGAACATGTTCTATATTTTTCCGATGGAATTCTGTCGGAATTCCGATGTGATTTGGCCGGGCAAAAGCCCGATCGTGTGTATGCGGCATTAGTGCTTCTAAAAAGGTATGAAAGAAAAAAAAAAATATATATATATATAGATATCCAAAAATAAGGGGTGGAGGGTGGTCTTTAGTTAAAGACTTGTAAAAGAGGGAGGAGCTCTGCTTTAAGTAATCACATGATAGCATTGGTGGAAGGCAGGGCAAGTCATTTTTTTTATGACTTTTGCGTTTCCCAGCGTACTTCTGCAGAGAAAGTCTTATGATATTAATATTCACACTGTCAAAAAGTATAAACAATTTAAACAAGAAAGTAGCAACAATATGATAAAAAAAAAAGGTAATAACATGAATTTAGGGTTTTGCTTATACACCGATTGCCATCTATGCCCCCAAGACCACTAGCTCTTTTTTCTTAGCAGCAAAACATGTTTCAATGTCTACTATTTCTTTTGTGGCAGTACAAACTCATACATTTCAACATTTGATATAGTTTAATTTTTCTAAGACTCTAAGGAACATTCATAATAGATGTATGATTATATTGCAATGCATACCTGATTATTTTATTTTAGTTGGTATATTCCTAGTTTTAAACCAAACATTCCCAAAGGTAACTTTATAATGCTAATGATGTAACAACTACTTATCTAACCTTTAAAATGTTTATAATTTAAATAACTTTGTTATTTTTTTAATATAATACAAACATGTATTTTATTATTTTAAACCTGCCACACTGTATGGCTTTCCACTACATTTTGACATCTTGGTAAAAGAATACATAATGTTAGCACTCTATGCGTAATATATTAATACTTCAGCTCTTTAAAATGTACAATTGTAAGACAAATGAGAGCCTTGGATCTGTCTGAGATAATGCTTTTAGGGTCATTAATCGGCGCCTTTGATGAATCGTAAAAAATTTGCCCATATTCTGCAAAGGGTCTTGGTTGATGTTCTCATCAGCTGTGGATAGTGGTGTGGATCACGGCAGTGCAATACAGTCGAGAAATTATGCTAATGGTTTTGTTTATGACTGCTGCTGCTTTTTTCACAATAAGAGAAGAATTCCACCAAGCCTGAGGTACATGTACCATGCCTTCAGATATTCAGCATTGTGGTAACAGTGCTTGGGAGGGAATCAGGAACCTGCCAGAAAAAGCATTAGAACAATGAAACATAAACAGACACATTAGGCAGGATTTAAGAGCAATAAAGCCCAGCTGTAAGTCCAAGGTCACTATTGGTATAACACTTTGACCCACTTTGTCAGCTATTGTAGACAGGTTGATAAGTAGGGCCTGGGGGTATTATAGTTATTCTTAGTTCCTAACAAGCTAGTGTGGGTTTCTGTAGGAAAACAAGATATTATGATATTTTAGAGCCCAACCGGACTTTCAGTTTAAATCAACTAAATGCTTTAAAATAAAAGGTGTGCACAGTTTTGTAGCTTGTTTTCTATAAGAAACAAAAAACAAAAAAAAACCTAGTAGAAAAACTTGTTTGTTGCCTGCCATCCTGCTGCAAAGAGGGAAGCAGTGATCTCTTTACAGAGGTCCAACAGATGTCCAACATGCCCCCTGCTGAGTCGGTGCCAGGGCTTTCCAATCAAATGATTGGTTGTCTGACAACTGAAAGGGGTGGGACAGTAATGCAGTCTGAGCTCCCCAAACTGAGTGGGTAAACACAAGAAAGCCTTGTTATTTTAACTGTTTTGAAAAAATACACAGAGCAGGCTTACATCCACATAACCAGCAATGACCCCCTCCCAAAACATATAGGGGGTTATTTACGAAAGGCAAATCCACTTTGCACTACAAGTGCAGAGTACTATTAACCAAGGTTCTTCTTAACCACTTCAATACCTGCCCATTGTCATTTGACATCCACAGACGGGATCTTCCATCCTGGGTGGACTTCAAATGACGTCCTGGGCTTTGCGGGTGGATATCTGAATGATGCCTGCAGCTAGAGGCATCATCCAGATATCCCTTTGTTCTGTCGGCGATTCTGCGCAACATAAGAATGATCATAGCGGCGGTTCCGCCGCTTGATCATTCTTACAGGACACCCCCCCTCCGGCCACCATCCAGTGCTTCTCCGGGCTCTCCCGTGCCATCGGGGGCCCGGAGAAAGAATCATCCGGCATAGGCAGAAAGCATAGAGATGACTGTCTATGACCGTCGGAGGACCCAGGCGCGATGTGATGATGTCATGCCCGGGTCCCCGTAAGTAAACAAAGCCGCGATTGCGGCTAGTAAGCAACAGTATTTATGAGATCGGTGAATTTTTTTTCACCGATCTCATGGTTTCCAGCCTGGAGGAGAGATGCGGGATCTTATTGACCCCGCATCTCTCCATAAAGAGGACCTGTCACACACATTTCCTATTACAAGGTATGTTTACATTCCTTGTAATAGAAATAAAAGTGAAAACAAAAGTAAAAAAATAAATAAAAGAATAAAAAATTTAATTTAAAAGCCCCTGTCCCCGGTAGCTCGCATGCAGAAGCGAACGCACACGTAAGTCCCGACGACATATGTAAACGCCGTTTAACCACATATGTGCAGTACATATGTGTGTTAGAGTGCCAGCAACAAATCTAGCACTAGATCCCTCTCTGTAAATCTAAACTGTTAACCTGTAAAAAAAATTAAAGCGTTGCCTATGGAGATTTTTAAGTACCGAAGTTTGGCGCCATTCCATGAGTGTGCGCAATTTTAAAGCGTAACATGTTAGGTATCTATTTACTCGGTGTAACATAATCTTTCACATTATACACAAAAATTGGGCTAACTTTACTATTTTGTTATTTTTTTATTCGTGAAACAATTTTTTTCCAAAAAAAGGGCGTTTGAAAAATGATTGCACAAATACCGTGCAAGATAAAACGTTGCAATGACCGTCGTTTTATTCCCTAGGGTGTCTGCTAAAAAAAAACGTATATAATGTTGGGGGGTTCTGCGTAATTTTCTAGCAAAAGAATGATGATTTTTACATGTAGGAGAGAAGTGACATAATAGGCCCGGTATTGAGGTGTGTATAAAAGCCTGGTATTGAAGTGGTTAAACAGCCAATGTGGAAAAAACATCTTAAAAACAGCCTTAACCACTTTAATACCGGAAAAAATTAACCCCTTCCTGCCCAGGCCAAATTTCAACTTTTAGCGCTGTCACTCTTTGAATGACATGCAACACTGCATCCATATGACATTTTTATCATTTTTGTTCATACACATAGAGCTTTCTGTCAGTGGTATTTAATCACTAGTGTTGCTCACGAATATTCGCATTGCGAATATTCGTTACGAATATTGCATATTCGAGTATTCGCAAATAAATCGAATATCGCGGTGAATATTCGCTATTGCGAATATTCATATTTTTTCAAATTTATTTTTAAAACAGATCACATCCTAGTGATCTCCATCGACGTCTAAAAGCATTGCTGGTATGATTAGAGACCCTGGGCCGAGTAGCTGAGGCGATCCTTTTATGTTGCCGAATATTCGCAATGCGAATATTCGTATTACGAATATTCGCGAATACTTTCTCTGCCCTTCTGTGTTTTGTGTATAAAAAATAAATAAAAAATTAGCTTTAGTTTATTCATATAAGTTTGTGTAAGTAGATTTAGTGTTTAGTGCATATTAGTTTAGTAATCCAGGAAATGATCTCCGTTTTCGCGTGTTGACGAGAATTTCGCAATCAATTTTGCATTCGCATTAGCGAAATTTCGCATTCGCATTAGCGAAATTTCGCAAATTTTTTTTTTTTGATAAAATATCACGAATATTCGATATTAACGAATATTTCGCGAATATTCTTCTATATATTAGTGAAATATCGCGAAATCGAATATGGCGTATTCCGCTCATCACTATTAACCACTTAAGGACCGCCTACTGCACATTTATGTCGGCAGAATGGCACGGCTGGGCACATCAACGTATATATAGGTTGATTTTAGTACCCAGCCATGGGTCGCGGGCGCGCGCCCGCGACCCGGTCCGAAGCTCCGGGACCGCGGGATTCGCGGACCCGATTGCCGCTGCAGTGCGGCGATCCGTCCCTGGAGCGGAAGAACGGGGAGAGCGGTGTTTAAACACGGCTTCCCCGTGCTTCTTTGTGGCCATAGCATCGATCGCGTCATCCCTGTAATAGGGGGGCGCGATCGATGATGTCACACCTACAGCCACACCCCCCTACAGTTGTAAACACAACACATAGGTCACACATCCCCTACAGCGCCACCTGTGGTTAACTCCCAAACTGCAACTGTCATTTCCACAGTAAACAATGCAATTTAAATGCATTTTTTGCTGTGAAAATGACAATTGTCCCAAAAATGTGTCAAAATTGTCCGAAGTGTCCGCCATAATGTCGCAGTCACGAAAAAAATCGCTGATCGCCGCTATTAGTAGTAAAAAAAAAATAATTAATAAAAATGCAATAAAACTATCCCTTATTTTGTAAACGCTATAAATTTTGCGAAAACCAACCGATAAACGCCTATTGCAATTTTTTTTACCAAAAATAGGTAGAAGAATACGTATCGGCCTAAACTGAGGAAAAAAAATGTTTTTTTATATATTTTTGGGGGATATTTATTATAGCAAAAAGTAAAAAATATTGCATTTTTTTTAAAATTGTCGCTCTATTTTTGTTTATAGCGCAAAAAATAAAAACCGCAGAGGTGATCAAATACCACCAAAAGAAAGCTCTATTTGTGGGGAAAAAAGGACGCCAATTTTGTTTGGGAGCCACTTCGCACGACCGCGCAATTGTCAGTTAAAACGACGCAGTGCCGAATCGCAAAAAGGGGCAAGGTCCTTTACCTGCATTTTGGTCCGGGTCTTAAGTAGTGTTGCTCACGAATATTCGCATTGCGAACATTCGCTACAAATATTGCATATTCGAGTATTCGCGAATAACTCGAATATTGCGGCGAATGTTCGCTATGGCGAATATTCGTATTTTTTCAAATTTATTTTTAAAACAGATCACATCCTAGTGATCTCCTTTGACGTCTAAAAGCATTGCTGGTATGATTAGAGAGAGACCCTGGGCCGAGTAGCTGAGGCAACATAAAAGAATCGCATCAGCTACTCGGCCCTTCTTTTGCATCAGAGCCAATCAGAATAACTCGAATATTCGACAAACGGAATATTGCGCGATTATCTTCTCCGCCCTTCTTTTGCATCAGAGCCAATCAGAATAACTCGAATATTCGGCAAAAGGAATATTGCGCGATATTCCTTTTGCCGAATATTCAAGTTATTCTGATTGGCTCTGATGCAAAAGAAGGGCGGAGAAGATAATAGCGCAATATTCCTTTTGCCGAATATTCGAGCTATTCTGATTGGCTCTGATGCAAAAGAAGGACGGAGAAGATAATTGCGCAATATTCCTTTTGCCGAATATTCGAGTTATTCTGATTGGCTCTGATGCAAAAGAAGGGCGGAGAAGATAATCGCGCAATAGGAACATTGCGGGATTATCTTCTCCGCCCTTCTTTTGCCCCCTTATTCTCCTTTCTTTTAAGTAGAGTTAGTGTAGAGTTAGTGTTTAGTGCATATTAGTTTAGTAATACAGGAAATGATCTTCGTTTATAATAATTTCGCAATCATTTTCGCATTAGCGAAATTTCGCAAAAATTTTTTTGGATTAAATATCACGAATATTCGATATTAGCGAATATTCGCGAATATTCTTCTATATATTCGCGCAATATCGCGAAATCGAATATGGCGTATTCCGCTCAACACTAGTCTTAAGTGGTTAATCACCACAGTTTTTTTTTTTTTTTTGAAAGATAAATGAAAATGATAGGAAAAAAAAGTGCTTTTCTTTGTTTTTTGTGGTAACATTTTGCAAATAAATAATTCTTCTTCATAAATTTAGGGCGAGATGTATACTGCTACATTTCTTTAGTGAAAATAACCCAAATCAGTGTATATTATTTAGTCTCTGGGAAAGTTATAGAGTCCAGCAACTATTATATGTACTGTAGATTTGATCAATCAATCTTAATGTACTGATGGACGGATGTTTCTTGAAGCCCGAAAATTCAAGGACAGTACAAATATCCTCCAAATGACACTTTTTTGGAAAGTAGACAGGCCATAGTATTTAGTAAGGGGATTGGTGAGTTTTCTGAAGTAGTCATTATTTTGTCACAATTTTTGGGAATATGAATACAACATGTTTTGTAAAATATGTTACATACTGCCACCAGTGCAGTACAGTGTCATCATAATATGGTGGTAATCAGGGACACTGACTGACTTTTGTATTACATTTTTTCCTTTTATTACATTTTGTTTTTATGCAGTGACCAGAACATTACAGTGTTACCATAGTAACACTGTACTACTCTGGGAAGGTGATCAGGATTTTTTTTACACACTATGATTGCTTATAACTGTGCATTTTACAGTTATAAGCAACTGTTTTTTTTCTGAATCAATACTACTCATTCAGTACTTACAACAGTATTGTGATTATCTGTGATTGGTCACAGCTAATCACATGGCACAGATGGGTTATGATTGGCCCTGTCTGTACCATGTGATGACTGTGACCAATCACAAAGCTCATCACAATAGTACACAATGAAAGCCTTGTAATATAGCCTTTCATTGTGTACAGCTGTGATCTGCTGTGATTGGCCACAGTGATCACATGGTACAGGCAGCAGGCCAGTAAAATGATCTGCCATTGGCCGTTTTCAGTGGACAAGTGGGTGACAGATTATGCCAGAGTGTGGCACATGGGGCACACGCTTGGCATGATCCTAGAAGGACATCATATAAGTATATGTGGAAATAACAATGATTTTAAGACTAAACACATCTATAATATGAAATGCAAGAGATGAATTGGATATGTTTTTAGTTCTGAGTAATCTACACAGAGACCTCATGAATAATGTCTATCAATTGTGAACATAGTTTTTTGTAATGATATAAAAAAAAGGAAAGGTATGAACAACTCTCTCTCAATGCCTCTGTTACAATGATATAAAAAAAATAGGAAAGGTATGAGCAACTCTCTCTCAATGCCTCTGTTACCCTTATCAGTAAGCCAGCACTAACATGTTTCACACTGTTAAGCAAAAAAATAATACAAATATAGCTCAGCACTACACATCTATAGTTCATAAATTTATATAATAAGAAAAAAATACGTGATTCCTTATATTCATATACCACAAATCTCAAGATGTCTGAATAGACTACTACAGGGCCAATCACTGGCAGGTAATTGCTGCATAGAGATTACATGCGCATGGCTTTAATTAGCTGCAGATGTTGGCAACCTTCCGTTGCTTTCAATGAGGCTGCCTCCCTCATCTAATCACTGGAATTACCCTACTGATTTTCCCGCATATAATAGGTGTTGGGAAAATATGCAGGCGTGAATATAGCCTTACTAAGCGCTGGAGCAGCTGCACTTGCAGAGTGAAATTGCACTCTATTTAACTTTTTGCAGCCTTGATTTTGGAGGATTGCAGTAACAGATGAGCGTTTAGAATCACGATGTGGTGCTCCAATGTAGTTTTGCAGTGAGCACTACAGTATTTATTATTTTTCTTCTGAGTCTTACTGCACATTAGGAGGAGTTGGACATTTTAACCCTTTGAAGTTAGTTAGTAATCTAAGAGGTGTATAACTGAAGATGAGCACTAAGTGAGAAATGTGAATTTTTATATTTGTTTTCATGAGAAGAGCACCATGAAGATCACTGGGGAACATTACACCTTAATGTGTGGTGGATTTGGATGTTCTCACATTTTCACTGATAGGACTGTTTTTTTATTTTGGGAATCTTTTTTGAACTTTGATTGGAAACTTTATAATATTTGATCATTTTAGTTATTGTTACATTTTTTTTCAGACATATTGAGATTGGTGGTATATGTATAAAAATGATCACATACTTTTATTTTATTTTTTGAACTATAGATTAGCAGTGCTGCACTATATTTGAGTTGTTTGTGTGTAATAATATAGTGTTGCCTGAATGAAAAATAGGGTATTCCCAAAATATGAATAACATTTAGGAAATTGACTTTGGGGGAGTGTAGGGTATAAGCAGGGCCGCCATCAGGGGGGTACAGGCATTACACCTGTAAGGGGCCAGATGGTCCCCAGGGGCCCGTGTTCCCCCCCATTTTATTTCATTTGATCCCCCCACCTTTTGAAACTTGCTGCAGGAAACCCCCCCCCCATTTTTTGTCTGACTTTAGCTACTCGTGGTAGAAGAGGGAGGCGAAGACTTGACTTGACTTTGTTTTGTTCGTCAGCACCAACCCCCCCATCCCTCTTATTATCTCGTGCCAGGAGAGAGAAGAGAAGAGATGACACTCTCATTACTTCAACCCCGACCCCCCGCTTATCATCTCGCGGCAGGAGAGAGGAGGGCCCCCCGGTTCTCTGTTGTCTCCCACCTCTTAATTCTTCTAATTTAAGTGTTTACCTAGCTCACAACAACAATCATGATGATTCTTAAAGTTAATCAAAAGTTAAACAAATTCGAGATTTTACAGAGGTTACAGCCAATGGCCATGTCACCAATTAGGTCAATGTGGGCTGCCGCTTCAGGGGGGCACTCACTGAGGCATACTGGCGGGCAGCACTGAGGCCACAGTGTCCATACTAGGCACATTGGGCCAGATTCACAAAGCACTTACTCCGGAGTATCACGAGTTAGGCACGCGTAAGTCTAAAAATGCACACGCTTATCTATGCACCGTATCCCCAAAACGATATACGCCTGAAATCCACATTTTTTAGACCGACGTAATTTGGATAGATCTGCGCAGCGTGCGTGCAAAACTGCACTAGACACACCATTGATTTGCTATGCAAATATGCAAATGAGGGAGATACGCCGATCCACAAAAGTAAGTTTGTGTGGTGCAGTCTACACGATGTGCTTATCAGCTGCACGGCCGGTCTAAAATTAGACCATATAAAAGCTTGCTTAAAATTAGACGATCCGTCTACATGTCAGCAAAAGCAACACGATTAGGGCTGAGCTGAGCAGCCACACTTGCAGGACATTAATCTGCATGCCAACATGCCAGGGGCATCCTTGCTCATAGCTATACTACTGACTTTAGATGAGCGCAGAAGGAGGAGGGCACGGAGGAGGGCACGGGAGAGGATCTTTGTCAGGTATATCCGTGGGGTGAGCCCAATGGTAATAGGCCCCCCTTTTGGCTGGAATTAGGGTGAAATTAGAGAGATACCCTGTGTTAATAGGAGGGTAGATGTTGGTTTCTCTGCTTCCACTAATTTCAGTGAAATTGAGTAAAGGTGGATTAATTAGGTCAGGAGCCTGTGCAGGCCAGCAGGCCCAAAGATTGCTGAAATAAAATGATCCTTTGCTGCTATAAGGATGCCAGTTGTGACCGATGCACCCTAAACCATATAAAACAAAGAAAAAAATGTGTCTCTAGAGTCTAATAGATAGGAATCCCTACTAGTGTGGTTACTAGTGTAATTAACCACACTAGTAGGGATTCCTACCTATTAGACTCTAGAGACACATTTGTTTCTTTGTTTTATATGGTTTAGGGTGCATCGGTCACAACTGGCATCCTTATAGCAGCATAGGATCATTTTACTTTAGCAATCTTTGGGCCTGCTGGCCTGCACAGGCTCCTGACCTAATTAATCCACCTTTACTCAATTTAACTGAAATTAGTGGAAGCTGAGGAACCAACATCTACCCTCCTATTAACACAGGGTATCTCTCCAATTGCACCCTAATTCCAGCCAAAAGGGGGGCCTATTACCATTGGGCTCACCCCACGGATATACTCGACAAAGGTATTAATTTAGCAGCGCCATTTACCTTTCTACTATTCATATTTATATTAGCTCCCCACATAGGGATCCTACTGGGAGACAACAGCTACTTTATTCACCATAGCGCAGACTCCCCTGTTCTTACACGGGAGAGGATCTGCCGACCGCCACTGGGCAAGGTACTGGCAACACTCCATTTCCTTGCCAGTGGCTCTTTTCACCCTAATGGGTAAATATATATTTGATATACATTTCTTTCTGTTTAGTATATATTTTATAATAATTAATATAATAAATATATATTTTTATTTTTTTAACTAATATAAATTTACTAATTTTAATATTATTATAATTATCTTATTTAATATTATATATATATATATATACATACACACCGACACGACACAAACCTCCAAACAGCAACAGACAACAGAATAAAAGCACCTTGCTTCAGGAAGGGAATTGGATGTACTTTTGCAATGGAAGGGCATTTCTCTCGGTCTATTTAAGCACTGTGCATAGCTCACTAAGTCTGACGGGACTAGTTCCTATCTAACTGATTGCGCCGTGCCGAGTTCTGAGCATGCTCAGAGAGGTGCTGACCATAGTCTGCTTCATGTGCACATGCCCAGTCTGGCCGGCCCTTCATTTGCATGGGGTCACGGCTCATTTCAATGGAACACGCCCACGTCCTTCCCACTTTGAATTACACCGCCTTACGCCTCGGAATTTACATTGCACCAGTGCAAATTTGGCCGAAAATACTACGAGGATACGGTACTTGCGCCTCGAAATTAAGCCGGTCTAACTTAAAGGAGTTACACTACGCCGGTCCAAAAATGCGCCGATGTACGTGAATCTGGCCCATTGTGCTCAGCACAGCTCAGAAATGCTAAGCATGATAAAATCACAGCCTTAGTGTTACTGACCTCCCTGCCCAACCACAGTGCCTGTCAGACAGGTAGGCTCAGAAGCCAAAAATTTGCAATGACATGTAGTCATTATTATTGGTATACAGGATTTATATAGCGCACATAACAGTTTTCACAACATATTCTAACAATACATTGCAATACAGGAGGAATTAGAGGCCTGTGCCTATTAAAGCTTACAATATAAGAGGGAGGGTCAAGTGATACCAAAAGTAATAACTATTATGCAATCGCACAGTGGTATAGTGGTTAGCATGTTCACCTAGCAGTAAAAAACCTGTCTGTAGTTTGTATGTTCTCCCTGTGCCTGTGTGGGTTCCCTCCCACACTCTAAAGACATGCTGGTAGGTTAATTGGATCTAGTCCAAATTGGCCCTACTATGTATGAATGCTAGTTAGGGACCTTAGATTGTAAGCTCCTTGAGGGTAGGGACTGTTGTGAATGTATAATATATATGTAAAGCACTGTGTAAATTGACAGCACTATAAAAGAAACCTAAAATAATAATTCCAGCATCAAAATAATACCTAATATCTCTACAAACTAATTAATCCCTTACCCATTTCAGTACCCTAGATGTAAATATTTGAAGTGTTATTACCTTGGGACTAGCAAAGTAAACAACTTTTAGTAAAATAAATTGTGTAAGTGATTCTCTAGAGACCCTAATACACAGGTGTCAAACACAAGGCCCGCGGGCCAAATCCGGCCCTCCAGGCAATTTCAAGTTGCCCCCACACCCCTCCTCCAGATCCCTACTTTCTGCTTTCAAGCAGTGCATCCAGCTTCTTCCCAGCAACAGCATAAGGAAAGAGGGTGTACTGTGATGTAAGGGAGGGTGGGGGACTCAACATCTGATGATTGGGTGGCTCTTGACATCTAATGTAAGGGGAGGGAATGCGCTGGACATCTAATCTTACAGATACAACCGACCCATTTGAGGACAATCATAATCCTGATGCGCCCCACAATGAAATTGAGTTTGACACCCCTGCCCTAATACATATTCATAGTCAAAGTCCACTATTATACTAATAACAAAGCTCAACAAGACTGAAGACTAAAATTAACATGCCAGCATTAATTAATAGTTTCAACATGAACCCTGCTGAAAGCTTAGTTATTTTTATTTACCTAAACCCAACAATTTACAGTATCTAACTTACTAGCATATGTATATACATGCCCCAAAAAATACCACTTTTATATTATTACAGGTATAACATTTTCTGTTTTCCAGCATAGAAATTTCCTTGTCATTTTGATACTATCGAAGGATTGAAATATACCTGACAATTTTTGCTGTTTTACCAGAGTCACAACCTTTGAAAGGTGTCATTTAAGACTGATCACCTCTTCTACAAGGCTCCCTCCCTTTTAAAACTGGTTATATCTTGACAAGCAATATGTAACCTGCAGTAGGAGGCCAAATACCTATCATCTGTGACTGATAACCAGGATAATATGCATTGCACTCACAGGATAACCTTTGCCATTTTCTACTTGGCAAAATGGCTGACTTTTATTATTAGTCATTTATGAATCTCAGGAAGCTATCTCACAATGTCATACTCAATATTGTTATTTAAGCTCATATTCTGGTTGCTTATATGTTTCAATGTGAGGAGTGACCAGAATTTGTAGATTGCATTTCAGCTGTGGAAATTGCCCATGGAACAGTAAATGATAAGCTTCTTTATTCACCTTCACAGCTCTCATTTCATCATTCATGTTTCATTATTATTGCCTCTCAGGTTAATTTTTGGTCATTTCACTAGCTTTTCAATTCACGGGAAATGTCTCAGGCCATAAAGGTAATTACTCTGACCTATATTTTCCTAACAGACTACACCAAGGTAAGAAGAAAACATGTCTTTTTGTTTTCTGCACATATTCTTTTTTCTTATCTTGCAATCAAACATCAAACCTCAGGCTATTTTGTACAATATCTTTGTTAGCTGAGTAAATTATAATTACCTTTAAAAAGGTCCAAGCATAAGATCAAAAAAAATATTTTCCCAAAAAATGTATTTTTAATCATACATATTGCTTAATCCAAACTATAATCTGAGTCATGGTATTATTATTTGTTCTTTGTTTTGGGTGTGGAACTACCATAATGGCCCTTACACATGTTGAGAAATTCGTAGGTAAAATACAGATTTTATGATCAGCTATTTGTTAGTACACAGCTTTGGAGGAGACCCAATCATGGCAATTCATTCAAATTTTTTCCGATGGGACAAGCGCATTTTTTTTTTTTCGGACATTATTTGAGAAAAAAAAGTCCTGATCTTAATTACCTGCAGTTTCCTTATCTATGAACTGGTTGAAAATCTTTTTAAATTCATCACAACAATAACAACTCATTGCCTGAACTATCGGAGTATGTTGCACACATTAGGACTCTTAAAAAAACTGTCACAAGGTTGGCTTTCATTAATTAAGCACAGGAATTTTTTAAGGGAACTTCGCACCAGAAAAGTGTTTTAAAAGCTTTATTGAAATCTTCCACTGTGTTCTGTCATATACTTCTTAGAGGTGAAACACCATGCTGGACTGACTTGCTCGGTTAAGGGTTTGTGAGTAAATGATGGTGGGGCGTGTTGGGGAAGTTCGCTCCAGGTCAATCCAGCTCAACTTGACAGAAAGGTGGCGTTGGGCCCCTTTTGAGGGCATGAGTCGCTACCTCTGGATATGGCCTCAAGGACTTTTCTGGATAAACTTGTGAGGATAGGTAAAAGGAGCGCCCAGTACCCAAACAGAAGTAAATAAGAGGTGAATAGTCATTTTTATTTGGAATAGTAGAGCATGATAAAACCAACGTGTTTCGGTGGAATAAAGACTCCCCCTTCTTTAAGACTGTTGTTCTATGCTATGATAGATAGGAATGTACCCAAGATGGTATGTCTGTGACACTGGGATGATTACAGTATTCTCTCGAAGGGCATGCCCCCCAAAACGCGTTGGTTTTTATTATGCTCTACTATTCCCAATAAAAATGACCATTAACCCTTTTTTACTTCTGATTGGATACTGGGTGCTCCTTTTACCTATCTTTACAAGTTATGTCATATACTTGGCATTCCTCTTCTGCACAAACTGCCTGTGGTCATACCCTTAGCACTGCTCTCCTGCATATAACACTGACTGTCAAACTCCCAGCACTCCTCCCCCGCACACAATTATAGCTCATATACTTTCTGCACTCCTCCTTCTTACACTCTGCACTCCTCCTCTTCAAATACTGCCTATTGTCATACTCTCCACACTCCTTTTTCACATACTGCCTTCTAAGGCACTTCTTTGGGGTTATTTGCAAAATCCTTAACATGGACACATTAAATAGTATATACAGTATAAATATATCATATTTTGTTTAGAAATTGAAATTGGATATAATATAACTATGGAAAATATATAATAGCATGGGAAGTAAACAGTGACATATTTCATGGTTTGTTGGTTGTCTCATGCTTTAATGCAATTTAATTTAGGAATATTTCCTTCTTGTCCTTTATTGATTTAATATGTTTTTGCGTTTCAAGGGAGAATTCAGAACATGCCCAAGCCTTTCATTTGTTAATTTCTGTTATCGCATCAATGTGGTGTGTTTATAATGACCTCTCTTTGTATTTATGGATAGCTTTGCTTTACAGCAGACATTCAGCTCCATCTAGTATTTGTTGACAGGAGAGCAGGTCATTCTGCAGAGAGTAATAATCTTCATTTCCTTTTGCCAGCCTATTGATCATGAAATACAATACATATCATGTAGGCGGACACTTTGTTCTCAACAGTTTCTCTATTGATATTGTCATTAGCACAAATTCTCTTTTCGTATATTTGTAGAAGCATAATATAGAATAGAATGCACAGAATAGATAAATAAATATGTAAAAAAAGAATTGTCCCAAGAGAATCCGTGATGTGGTCCTGTCACAAACCATAACTGCATGTATTTTTCTGTTTCTAAAAACAAGCAAAAATAAGCATTATCATGCTTTCAAAGCATATTATACTGAGATGTTTCAGTTCCTTTGTGGCTGGACAGCTTCTGTTACTTTATATTTTTACGGTTTAACATGAAAATAAAGGACATACTTTATTTCCATAAATCAGAATTGTCACTGCTTTACATAAATTCTTTCCCAGTGGAAAGTCTCGTCTGGGCCTTTACATTCCATATAAAGAAAAGAACATTCTCTTCAATGCTTCACAAGAAAGCTGTCTAGGGCTTCAAAAGAACCAAATATATGTAAATTGTCTGTCTTTTAGCAAAACTGTGGAAGTTATACAACACGCTTATACTCAGCTAGTCACAAACATAAGATTGTAATTGGTTGTTTCATTAAAATTTTGTATCAGCCATGTCATAGATGAGCCTCACCAATTACTTTAGTAATTTGGGGGGGGGGGGGGGGTAGACAACTCTGACAATGGAAAAAGGGGTAAGGGAGATCTCAGATGAGGGCACCCTAAAGAAAAAACAGCTATCTGGGCAGCAAGGGGCAATAATGGAGGCTGATAAAAATACAATCAAGTTTATTCAGGTCAAAAATATGAAAGATAAAAAGTATGGCTCAAAATATAGAGCAATATAAACTTATCTTCACCATAAGGACCTTTTCACACCTGCGGACAGTATGTCCGCTTTTTCATCCATCTGTTTGCGGATGAAAAATAGGGACATACATTGGTCCCTATGAGATTGCGAGTGTCAGCGGATGAACATCCGCTGACACCCAATCTTGTCCGCCTCCGCAATGATCCGATTCTACAGACAGAAGAAAACCCAATTTTTCCTTCCATCTGCGGATCGGATCGGATGAACACGGACATACAGTCTGTGTTCATCCGATCCCCCCCATAGCAGAGAGCAGAGAAAAGACAGGGCGGTCCCTGCACAGTGTGCGGGGACCGCTCTATCATCCGCCGGCTAAGCAACGGAGCGATCCCCGCTGAGCATACGGAGCATACGGAGGCGGATCATTACTGATCCGCCCCATGTGAAGGGGGCCTTACAGTAAGCTAAGTACCACATAACAGAGATGGAATGTAGTACACAGACAATGAACATGCAGACAAGTTAGAACAAATAATAAACATAAAACAACATACACACTCAGTAAGCAGAGTTTTTATGTACCAGTAGTATCTGTGTGTATGGTGAGTTTGGCGTCCGGACCTTTGCTGTTTTATATTTGTTATTTGTTATTTGTTCCAACTTGTCTGCATGTTCATTGTCTGTGTACCACATTCCATCTCTGTTATGTGGTACTTAGCCTAATGTAACCAGTGAAGAAAAGTTTACATTGCCCCTTGCTGCGCAGGTAGCCGTCTTTTCTTTAGGGTGCCCTCATCTGAGAGCTCCCTTACCCCTTTTTCCATAACAAGTTTGCTTGGCTACGGCAACAAAACCCGATAAGGGTGGCATTGGATCTGAAGTAATTATTCACAGGTAGGTTGGTCGTTAGGGACCTGTCTTCTTTTCGTTTTGTATTTGTAGACAACTCTGACAAACTGCATTGGAGAAATTACGGTCAGTTGGGTTCCTGGGGCATAAGGGCCCTATTTTTTTTATCACATTAGGACATCATTTATTTCCCTGGCTGTAATGAGAGGACCTGCCTTGAGTACTGTGCTAGGGAGGTACAGCTGATGTGGAAGCCTTTCCTGCCTCTGCATCACTTGGCCATCTCCCGCACTGTGCAAGACTAATGCCCTGTACACACGATCGGATATCTGATGGAATCTAATCCGATTTTTTCATCCGATATCCGATGAAGCTGACTTTCATCAGTTTTGCCTACACACCATCAGTAAAAAATCTGACCGTGTCCAACGCGGTGACGTAAAACACTATGACGTGCTGAGAAAATTTTTGTTCAATGCTTCAGAGCATGCTTCGACTTGATTCTGTTCATGCGTGGATTTTTGACCTATGGACTTCCACACAGACGATCATTTTTTTCTATCGGTTTTTTATCCATAGGAAAATTTTAAAACAAGTTCTATTTTTTTTCACTGATCGAAAACAAACCAAATGGGTCCCACACACGATCGGTTTGTCCAATGAAAGCGGTCTGTGTGTACAGGGCTTTAGGTGTCCTGCAAATTATCCTTGTGTAATTAATGGAGTTCCAATGTCTGTGTCACAGCCTCCTATTATCAGCAGGTCTAACAGATCATAGTTCTAGATATCTCTTTAGCCTTCACATGTACATGAAATATAAATTTAACAATGTTAGAACACAATTTATTTATTATAGTATGTTCATTATATCATGATTAAAGTGATCACAGATTTTGGGTCTATGAAATAGACTCGCAAAAAGAGACTGGCTCGCAGTATCTGCTCTAATTCATCCCAAAGGTGTTCTATCAGGTTGAGGCAGGTCAGACAAGTTTCTGCACCCCAAACTCGCTCATCCATGTCATGTCCTTGTAACAGGAAGGAAGGGGCCATCCCCAAACTGTTCCCACAAAGTTGGGAGCATGAAATTGTATAACATTTCTTGGTATGTTGACACCTTAAGAGTTCCCTTCACTGGAACTAAGGGGCCAAGCTCAATCCCTGAAAAACAACACCACACCATTGTACCCCCTCCACCAAATGATTTGCGGTGGTGGTCCAATACTTTTGGCAATATAGTGTGGATGAGCGTGTTTGGAACTTGACTGTACTGCAACCCGGTAGAACACATTTGGGATGAATTAGAGCAAAGACTGCCAGCCAGGCCTTCTCGACCAACATCAGTGCTTGATCTCACAAATGTGTTTCTGAAAGAATGGTCAAACACTCCTAAACCTTGTGGACAGCCTTCCCAGAAGAGCTGAAGCTGTTATAGCTGCAAAGGGTGGGCCAACTTAATATTGAACCTTACAGACTAAGACCAGGGTGCCAATAAAGTTCATGTAAAGGCAAACAAAATCAATGATCTCCCCAATGTGGACCTAGAGAGCAATTTTCATTATTTACAACTCTATCTAAAAATTAAAAGATGGCTTTATATGCAAGGTTTGATTGTGTTAGCTTCTTGTTTTACCTTTACTCTTTTGTCTAAATTGTGTGTGCCAGACCGAAACAAAATAAAAAAGTCCTGATAATTTTACTTGTTGGTAAAACTCATATAAAAACAGTAGAAGATTTACTAAAACTGGAGCATCAGAATATGGTGCAGTTTGCATGGTAGCCAATCAACCTCTACCCTCAGCTTGTTCAATTAAGCTTTGTCAAAAAAAACATCTGAGGCGGCGTACACACGAGGGGATATGTCCGCTGAAAACGGTCCGATGGACCGTTTCAGCAGACATCTCCGCTCGTGTGTATGAGCTAGCGGACAGATTTCTCCACCCGACAGATTTCAAAGCATGCTTTGAAATCTATCCGGTGGGAATCTGTCCGCCCGACATGTCTGCTGGTTAGTACACTTACCAGCAGACATGTCGGCCCCCACCGCCGCCGCGCCGCTGCCGAATGGATTCGGCGCATGCGCGGAAGTCTTTTACTTCCTGGTGCGGTGACGTGGCGGTGACGTGGTGGTGACGCGGCGGCGTCAACGTCACCGCCACGTCACCGCGCCGTCCGGCGGCGGGGAATTTGATCCGATGGTGTGTACACGCCATCGGATCAAACTCCCGATCGGACATATCCGATGGAAATGGTCCGCGGACCGTTTTCATCGGATATATCCGATCGTGTGTACGCCGCCTCAAAGTTGATTGGTTCCTATGCAGAGCTGTACCAGAATTTGCACCCTCCAGTTTTAGTACATATCCTCCACTGATTTTCAGGGGACAACACTGCTCACCCTTCATCAGGACTCCACACAGGACAAAACAAGGATGGATCGAAAACAGTGACTTCGCATATCTGTATTAGAATTAGTACTAAGCTCTCCACATACTGTATAGTAACAACTTGACAGCAGTCGCTGAGCAGCAATGGACACATGTGCCAAGAAGATTTACCTTCAATGAATGTTTGGTGTCAAATTCATTACTATATACATATTCCCTTAAATAGTATGTATTATTTTTATCACTAAAATATCAATGTGTTTGTGCAGTATGGCATGGCTTTGTTCTGTTAATTTCATATGTATATTAAAGTGTTCAATTCTTGGTTTTGCTTGGCCTGTCCAGGATAGTCACCAGTGGCAGTTCGTCCATAGTGGGCGCAGAAGCGCCACCCCCTCTCTCCCGCACCCATCAATCAGCAATACATAGATGCATGAATCTATGTATTTTCGCCTCTGCCTACCACTATTCAGGTGTCCGGCCCCCTGTTGAGCGCGGCCATCTGAATAACAGCGATGGGGGTGTTTTGGAAGTGCCTGATTAGAGTTTGGGGCTCTAATCGGCTTCCAAATGGCTAACCAGAGGGCGCATGACTGTGCATTCCCTGGTTAAACAGTGCTGTGTTAGAGAATCACATCCCTAACACTGACTCGCCTCTCAGCCAATCAGGTTCACCGGGTCTGGTTACCGGTCACCTGATTGGCTGAAGCAACAGGCTTGGAAGGCCGAGAAGGAGGAGCGGGCGGGAGAAGAGTCTTTCTCGCCACCTGCTGACATCACCTGCTGCTGACCCGAGAAAAGGTAAGGGCCGGGCAGACAGCAGGCAAAGGTTAGGGCATTGTGGCAACACTTGAGGCACAGTGGCTGCATTGGGTACACTGGCAGCATTTGGCACACTGGCACCATTGGGCACACTGGCAGCATTGGGAACACTGGCAGCATTGGGAACACTGGCAGCATTTGGCACATGGCACACGGCAGCATTTGGCACACTGGAGCATTTGATGGCACAGTGGCTGCATTTAGTGGGCACAGTGGCAGCATTTGGTGGGCACAGTGGCAGTGTTTAATGGCACAGCGGCAGCGTTTGATGGCACGGTGGCAGAGTTTGATTTTTTTTTTTTTATTCTTTTCAGTTTACTTGGGCCCCCCCCCCTCCAATTTTTTTTACCACCAGCCGCCACTGATAGTTACTGTATCTACACTTTCTTTTTCTGACATATAGACACAGCTGATGTCTTTGCCATTGCTCAAGTTATGTTATGTTGCTGATACAGATATTCATGTTCGCTTTGTTTAATACTTGTAAAAATGAAGAAGATTAGTATAATAACTGGTCCTAACAAGTTAATGATTTTTTTTCTACCTTCAAAATAGTGACACATAACTTAGTCAAGTGGTCCTGGATTTCATTTTAAGAATGGACCTATAAAGATTTTTCACACTTTACAGATCCTAATGAAATTCTTGGCAGCAATTTATGTGACTTTCATGTTTGCCTCAGAAGATGATCAAATCTCACACTATAATTTTCAACAATTTCAAATGCAGAAAAGCAATTTCATGTAAGAGTTTATGGTCTGCAAAGAAATTGCTATTTTCTTTTAATGACACAGAAAATACTTGTTAATATGCGGAAGGCCTCCTTGATTAATTCAACCAAGTGTAATTCTTATACTTGAATATATAAAACATATATAGTGTTCCATGTTTGTGGATTTGTGTGCCCTTTTTGAATAATGTATTGCCACCCTGGAAAGTGCATAGGCTTTGTAGATCTACTTATCAATGCTGTCATGTCTAAAAATATGGCAGTACATGGAACAAGAATACATGATAAACTATCACACATTATACCTCTAGATTGGCTGTGAAGATTAGGTTTTTCTTATGATCCACTTTTAATCAGGAGATGGAATAAACACAAAAGCCAGGTCTCTGTTAATCAGACATCTTTTGTTGATTAGGAATTATTCTCTTTTACATCAGCCAAAGCTATTTCTTGGGTTAAGGTTTTCCATAAAATACCCCAACGATAGAAGTAATGTACAGTATATCCTTAAATTTTTTTAGGATGACAGTTTTTGGCTTTCTTTTTTTTTTCATTTTTGTGCAGCAGAATATTAACTGAAATCTGACCTCTTACTATTTTAACAGTAGATTAATCACTTGCCGGTCAGCCACCATCATTATACTGCGGCAAGATGGCACGATCATGCAAATTGCGGTAGGTGTATGTCGGCTCCGGTGGCACGCTCACTCCAATTGGACAGCTGGGGAGCCAATTAACAGGTCTGGTGGACTCAATGTCTGCCGGCCACCTGTGATTATTCCCTGCAGTGTCAGAACGGGGATCTGCCTGTGTAAACAAGGCAAATCTCTGATCTGACAGGGAAGATCACACAGATCCTGTCTTTCTGCTAAGTACAGTTAGAAAATACCTGCAGGGTACACATTTAACCCCTTGATCGCCCCTGATGTTAACCTCTTCCTTGCCATTGGTACAATAACAGTGCATATTTTTAGCACTGATTACTGTAATAAAGTCACTGATTCACCAAAAAATGTCAAAAATGACAGTTAGGTATCCGATCTGCCTGCCGCAATGTCCCAGACCCGCTAAAAATCACTGATCACCGCAATTACTAGTAAAAAAATAATAATGCCATAAATCTATCCTATATTTTGTAGACGTGATAACTTTTATGCAAACCAATCAATAAACGCTTATTGGGATTTTTTTACCAAAAATATGTAGCAGAATACATAAATGGCCTAAACTGATGAATACATTTGTTTATTTAATTTTTTTTAGGGGGGGGGTGTTTTATAGCAAGTGTTTTTTTTTCAAAATGTACCCTCTTATTTTTGTTTATAGCCCACGCCTTCTCGTTAGTGATAGACGAGAGAACGAGAGGGCGATCGTGATAGGCTGAACACTGAACACAGTGTTTCCTGGGAAACCGAGTATTCTGCCTATCCCGGAACAGCACAAGAAGGAGCTTTTAAAAATGCACCTCCGCCGTCTGAATACGTCACGGACTCGGGTACACAGATCGGATCCTGCAATGGGCACGGTGAGGTCAGGCTGCAAAGGTAACGGGACCTTCCCGGGGGAACCAACTAGATCCTTCCATTACAAACAGTAGAGATAATGTAGGTGTCACCGCACGGAGTCAGGCTCAGAGGCCAGTAGCTATAGCAGCAGAGCATACACACAGGTCATCCTGGCTGATGACACAGGTTCACCTGAGGTGCAGGGTCTAAGCACTAACCGGTATTCACCAGAGCTCCTGATGGTGGAGATGGGCTTTGCTGCGTGTTAGTGCCAGGTCGTGGTCCTCAGGATAGCCCCACCAGGAGGTGAGCAAGCTGGGGTCCGGAAGCAGATTTAACAGTAAGGAATCAAGCAGAAGCGTAGTCAGTGAACGAGCCAAAAGTCGGTAACAAATAGTTGCAGGTTGGGATTCAGCAGAAGCGTAGTCGGGGGACGATCCAAATGTCGGTAGCGAATGGTAGCAAAGATACGGACAGCAGCAAGAGACAGGTGCAAGATATTGGCTGGTGAAGGCACACTATTCTGGCAACCAGGAAGTGCAGGGACATGGCTTTTATAGGAAGTTCATGGGAGGAGCAAAGGGTTCAAGGTTCAAGGCAATCAAGACACAAGGCAGGAATGTCCAATGGATCAGATAGGTTTGTCCAGCAGATCAGACAGGGAGCTGTAGAACATCCCAGATAGCTCAGTGAGAAGGTTCATTGCCAGACACAGCTGAGTTTCCAGGTTCAAGTCCAGGTCCTGACAGTACACCCCTCCTCCCAGGACGTCCACTGGACGTTCTAGGGCCAGGTTTCTGAGGAAACCTCTGGTGAAATTCTCTTGTTAATCTAGGGGCATGGACATTCTTTTCAGGCTCCCAAGAATTTTCTTCTGGCCCATATCCTTCCCATTGAACCAAATATTTCAATTTGTTCCTAAAGATCCTGGAGTCAAGAATTTTTCCCACCACAAATTCTTCTTCACCCCGTACCTCAACAGGTGGAGAAGGAGGATGAATTCTTCCAGAAAAGGTATTTTCATGAAACTGTTTGAGTAGTGATATATGAAAAACAGGGTGAATCCTCATATTGTCAGGAAGTTTTAGGCGAAAAGTGGCAGGGTTGATTTGAGCAGAAATCTCAAAAGGTCCAATAAACTTTTGACCCAACTTAGCACATGGAATCTGAACCTATACATTTTTGGTAGATACCAAACTTTGTCACCTACCTGAAAGGTGAGAATAGACCTACGGCGTCTGTCAGCAGCATTCTTGTAATATTCCTGCGCCTCCTTCAATGTATCAGTCAATTTCTCCTGGATCTCATGTAATGAAGTTAGTCTGTTGGTAACAGCAGGAATTGAAGTTGAGATAGGGAGATCAGGAATAAAAACTGGATGATACCCATTATTTAGGAAAAATGGGCTTTGGGAAGTGGAGCTATGTTTAGAGTTATTATAAGCAAACTCTGCCGTAGTTAGGTAGTCCACCCAGTCATCCTGGAGATAACTCACGAAACATCAAAGGTATTGCTCCAGAGTTTGATTAGTCCTCTCGGTTTGACCATTAGTCTGCGGATGAAAAGCTGAGGACAGATTAATTGTTACACCCAAAGCTGAGCAAAAACTTTCATCAGGAATTCCATGAAGTTTAAAAACTTCTCTAACCATTACCTCAGCAGTATGGTCGGCAGAGGGTACCCCCTTAACTGGAATAAAATGAGCCATCTTAGTGAGACGGTCGACAACTACCAGAATGGTGGTCATCTCTTTCAAAAGAGGAAGGTCGACCACAAAGTCCATAGAAATTTACCCCCATGGTCTTGATGGAACAGGCAGTGGTAGAAGTAAATCCAGAGGAGAAGATCGGGATGTCTTTTCTTGCGAGCACAGGTTAGACATGAAGCCACATATCTCTTTACATCTTTCTTGTACCCAGGCCACCAAAAGGAACGTGATAAGAGTTCTTCTGTCTTAGAAACCCCAAAATGACCAGCAAGTTTAGAGTCGTGTACCAGCCTGAGGGCTTCTACCCGAACTGATTCAGGTACATAGAGGCAATGTGCTTGAGTCCAAAAACCATTGTTGTACTTGAGGTTAATGTCTTTAGGAGTATTATTAAGAAGTTGGTCATTCTCATACCCCTCCTTGAGGAGATTAAGAAATGTCTTTGAACTTGTGGCCCCTAGAAAGTTCTTTTGAGGCAGGATTGTACATTCAGTGTTTCTTTCCTGGAGAGGCCCAGGCAACAGGACGGTATGAGGTAACACAATTGAACCTGGAGAAGAAAAGGGTCCAACGTGCTTGTCTAGATGACAATCTTTTAGCAGACCTAATGAATTCAAAATTTCTATGATCGGTGAGAACGGTTACAGGGTGCTTAGCCCCTTCCAGCAGATGCCTCCACTCAGAAAATGCTTCCTTAATTGCCAGCAGCTCCTTGTTTCCAATGTCATAATTCTTCTCGGCAGAAGATATCAGTCGAGAGAAATAAGCGCAAGGATGAAGCTGCATTTTTTCTCCAATTCACTGAGAAAGGATAGCTCCCACAGCAGAATTAGAAGCATCAACTTCTACCATGAAATGTAGTTCTGGATCTGGATGTACCAGTATTGGCGCAGAAGTGAAGAGAGTTTTAAGTTTATTAAAGGCAGCCTGTGCCTTCGGTGACCACAAAAAGGGCACCCATTTCTTTGTCAGCTGTGTAATTGGAGCATTTACCTTGGAGAAATTACTTATAAATCTTCTGTAAAAGTTGGCAAATCCAACAAATTGCTGTATCTCCTTAACATTTCTAGGGACAAGCCAATCCACCACTGCTTTGATCTTATCAGGATCCATGCTTACCCCTTCAGAAGAGATTATGTATCCCAAGAACTGGATCTGAGTTTGTTCAAACTCGCATTTCTCTAGTTTGATGTAAAGTTTATTCCGCCTTAATCTCTCGAAAACAATGCAGACATGCTTGCGGTGTTCTTCCAAAGTATCAGAGAAATTGAGAATGTCATCCAAATATGCTATTACAAACTGATCAAGCAAATCTCGAAAAACATCATTAATAAAATGTTGAAAAGTTGCAGGAGCATTGCAAAGCCCAAAGGGCATGACCAAAGACTCAAAATGTCCATATCTGGTTCTAAAAGCAGTTTTATATTCATCTCCGGGACGAATGCGGACAAGGTTGTATGCCCCCCGTAAATCTAATTTGGTAAAGAGCTTGGTGGAGCGGAGTCTCTCAAGCATTTCTGGAATGAGTGGTAGTGGATAGCGATTCTTAATTGCGATCCTATTTAAATCTCTGTAGTCAATACACGGACGCAGGGTGGAGTCCTTTTTCACCACAAAGAATAAGGCTGCCCCAGCAGGAGAGGTTGAGTGTCTGATAAAACCCTTCTCTAGATTCTCATTAATCCATTCTTTGAGCACCTTCAGTTCAGGTTCTGATAAAGAACAAAGGCGTCCAAATGGTATTTCTGCCCCTGAAAGCAATTCAATGGGACAATCATAAGAGCGATGAGGAGGCAGCTGATCTGCTTTCTTTTTATCACAAACATCCCGAAACTCAAGATATTGTGGAGGTAGCTTGTCTTATGACTAGTGTTGAGCGGAATACGCCATATTCGATTTCGCGATATTGCACGAATATATAGAAGAATATTTGCGAATATTCGCTAATATCGAATATTCGTGATATTTTATCCAAAAAAATTTTTGCCAAATTTCGCTAATGCGAAAATGATTGCGAAATTCTCATAAACGGAGATCATTTCCTGTATTACTAAACTAATATGCACTAAACACTAACTCTACACTAACTCTACTTAAAAGAAAGGAGAATAAGGGGGCAAAAGAAGGGCGGAGAAGATAATCGCGCAATATTCCTATTGCGCGATTATCTTCTCCGCCCTTCTTTTGCATCAGAGCCAATCAGAATAACTCGAATATTCGGCAAAAGGAATATCACGCAATATTCCTTTTGCCGAATATTCGAGTTATTCCGATTGGCTCTGATGCAAAAGAAGGGCGGAGAAGATAATCGCGCAATATTCCGTTTGCCGAATATTCGAGTTATTCTGATTGGCTCTGATGCAAAAGAAGGGCGGAGAAGATAATCGCGCAATATTCCGTTTGCCGAATATTCGAGTTATTCTGATTGGCTCTGATGCAAAAGAAGGGCGCATCAGAGCCAATCAGAATAACTCGAATATTCGGCAAAAGGAATATTGCGCGATTATCTTCTCCGCCCTTCTTTTGCATCAGAGCCAATCAGAATAACTTGAATATTCGGCAAAAGGAATATCGCGCAATATTCCTTTTGCCGAATATTCGAGTTATTCTGATTGGCTCTGATGCAAAAGAAGGGCGGAGAAGATAATCGTGCAATATTCTGTTTGTCGAATATTCGAGTTATTCTGATTGGCTCTGATGCAAAAGAAGGGCCGAGTAGCTGATGCGATTCTTTTATGTTCCCGAAAATTCGCAATGCGAATTTTCGGCAACATAAAAGAATCGCATCAGCTACTCGGCGCAGGGTCTCTCTCTAATCATACCAGCAATGCTTTTAGACGTCGATAGAGATCACTAGGATGTGATCTGTTTTAAAAATAAATTAGAAAAAATACGAATATTCGCCATAGCGAATATTCGCCGCGATATTCAAGTTATTCGCGAATACTCGAATATGCAATATTCGTAGCGAATATTCGCAATGCGAATATTCGTGAGCAACACTACTTATGACTTGATAGTTGCCAAAGATGCTTGTAAATCTTGGGTTGGTGGAGGGTTATTTGATAAGATTCTTTGCAATGTTTTTTGCAATGGTCAGATGTAAAGCTTACAGAACGTGTCTCCCAGTTGATGGAGGGAGTATGGATAGAGAACCAAGGAATGCCTAGGATAATAGCAGTGGCGGCTGGTGTTCAAAATTTTTGGGGGGCGAAAAACGAAAAAAAAATGCAGCCTCACTGTGCCCATCACATGCAGCCACTGTGCCATGCCACAAAATGCAGCCACTGTGCCATCAATTGTCACCACTGTGCCATGCCATCAAACACAGCAACTGTGCCATCAATTGTCACCACTGCGCCATGACATCAAACAGCAACTGTGCCATCAATTGTCACCACCGTGCCATGCCATCAAATGCAGTCACTGTGCCATCAATTGTCACACACTGTGCCATGCAACACAGCAACTGTGCCATCAATTGTTACCACTGTCACTGTGCCATGCCATCAAACACAGCAACTGTGCCATCAATTGTTACCACTGTGCCATGCCATCAAATGCAGTCACTGTGCCATCAATTGTCACCACTGTGCCATGCCAAACACAGCAACTGTGCCATCAATTGTCACCACCGTGCCATGCCATCAAATGCAGTCACTGTGCCATGCCATCAAACGCAGCCACTGTGCCATCAATCGTCACCACTGTGCCATGCCATCAAACGCAGCTACTGTACCAAACGCAGCCACTGTGCCATCAATTGTCACCACTGTGCCATGCCATCAAACGCAGTCACTGTGCCATGCCATCAAACACAGCCACTGTGCCATCAATTGTCACCACTGTGCCATGCCATCAAACACAGTCACTGTGCCATGCCATCAAACGCAGCCACTGTGCCATCAATTGTCACCACTGTGCCATGCTATCAAACGCAGCCACTGTGCCCCTCAATTGTTGCTACTGTGCCAATTGCCATCACTGTGCCCATTGATGCCACTGTGCATGTCACTGTGCCCTTTAATTGTCACCACTGTGCCCCATGATGCCACTGTGCCCATTGTCACCACTGTGCCCCATGATGCCACTGTGCCCATTGTCACTACTGTGCCCCATGATGCCACTGTGCCCATTGTCACCACTGTGCCCCATGATGCCACTGTGCCCATTGTCATCACTGTGCCCCATGATGCCACTGTGCCCATTGTCACCACTGTGCCCCATGCCACTGTGCCCATTGTCGCCTCTGTGCCCTTTGTCACCACTGTGCCCCATGCCACTGTGCCCATTGTCACCCCATTCCCTGTAAAAAGCACTTACCTGAAGCTTCCACGTCCTCCCTCAATGTCTTCTGGCGCCCTGGTGAAGCTTCAGCCAATCAGGCTCCTGATAACCAGAATCCGGAAACCTGATTGGCTGAAACGGCCGTAAGTCTTATGCAAGGAACGCAGAGAGGCTGCGCTCCGAGTATAGACATCTGAGAGTCGGAGGGCTGTAATTGAAAAGCCTATCAGAGCTAGCAGCTCTGATAGGCACTTCCTCACAGCCAATCAGCTGCCACTATTCAGGTAAGCGTGCCCTATGTCCGGTTATATGAATAGACCAGTGGCAGCTGGCAACAATGATAACACACATTCATTGCATAGCATTGCATTGAATGTGTGTTATTTGCGATAGGGGGTGGCGCTGCAGCGCCCTCTATTGACGGCCGCCAGAACTGCAGGTAAAACAAAAAATGACATTTTAAGCAAAGTAAAATGTCTTAAAGGGCCGTTTTTTTTTTTTTTTACTACAGAAGGGGGGGGGGGCGGGCGCCCCCTATGGATGGGCCGCCACTGGATAATAGGGAACTTGGGTAATCAGCTCAAAGCTGATAGTCTCCTGATGGTCAGTTTCAATTAGGAGTTTAACCACTTGCTTACTGGGCACATATACCCCCCTCCTGCCCAGGTGAAATTTCAGCTTCTGGCACTGCGTCGCTTTAACTGACAATTGCGCGGTCGTTCGACATGGCTTCCAAACAAAATTGACGTCCTTTTTTCCCCAAAAGTAGAGCTTTCTTTTGGTGGTATTTGATCACCTCTGCGGTTTTTATTTTTTGCGCTATAAACAAAAAAGAGCAACAATTTTGAAAAAAATACAATATTTTTTACTTGTTGCTATAATAAATAGCCCAATTTAAACTAGTAATGGCGACGATCTGCGATTTTTTTTGGGACTGCGACATTATGGCGGACACATCGGACACTTTTGACACATTTTTGGCACCACTTACATTTATACTGCGATCAGTGCTATAAATATGCACTAATTACTGTATAAGTGTGACTGACATTGAAGGGGTTAACACTAGGGGGTGAGGAAGGGGTTAAATGTGTACCCTGCATAGTGTTCTAACTGTAGGTGGAGGGGGGTGACTGGGGGAGGTGACCGATCTATGTCCCTATGTAAAAGGGACACAGATCGGTCTCCTCTTTCCCTGACAGTGACAGGACGCTGTGTGAGCCAGCAATGAGAGATGATCTCATATGTTTACATTTGAGATCATCTCTCACTGGCCGCACAGATCGCATAGAAAACGGCCACTCTGATTGGCCGTTCGCTGCGATCTGTGATTGGCTGTGTCCAAGGGACACAGCCAGCTTAGAATTTCCCCGCTGCGCCAAAGGGGCAGACGTCAAAAGACGTCCTGTTGGAATTTCAGGTCCGCGCTGTAGCCGTCATTCGGTTTAAAGAAGTTAAGCGGGATGGTCTCGTGGGTAACTGGTCCTGAAGACAAAGGTGAGCCATCCTCAGTTTCCATTTTAATAGGGGCGAGTTTATTTCTTATTAGAATGTTATTACTTTGGGCAAATTCTATGTCCATGAAGTTTCCCCCGACCCCTGAGTCCAGCATAGCAGAGCAAGGTATTTCATTGCTTTCAACGATAAGCCTTATTGGGATGACAAAATGAGTTGATAAAGAATTACTTTATTTGCTTCCTGAATCAAAGGAGAGATGGAGTGAGAAATTTAGTTTATTTGTTCAGATACTGTAATATCTGTTGCTGCAATTGTTCTTTTAAATGTATTGGGGCAATTAACTGCATAATGTCCAGAGTCTCCACAATAAAGACATAAGTTCTCTGAACGTCGTCTTTCTTTCTCCTGAGTAGTAATAGATCTTTATATAGCATCCACCTGCATAGGTTCAGGAGTGTCAGAATCAGGAAAAAACTCTTGGACCCTTAGGAGGATACTGAGTAGTAGAAAAACGCATGCCACCATTACTGCCTAAGATTCCTGGTCTCTCCTTTCTCCTTTCAGTAAGTCTCTGATCAATTCGAATACATAATTTAATGAAAGCCTTGAGGTCGTCAGGACTTTCTACTCTGGCAAGCTCATCTTTTACTTGTTCCGAGAGTCCTTGACGGAACTGACTCTTTTGTGCTGCTGGATTCCAATTGGTATCTGAGATCCAGCGTCGAAATTCAGTTGTGTACTCTGCAACAGAGCGTCTACCCTGCCGTAAATTGTGCAATTTTGCCTCACCAGTAGCACAACGGTTAGGACCATCGAAAACTTGGTTCATTGCAGTCACAAAAGAATCTTAATCATCCAGGACGACATCATCTTTCTCCACATAAGGGGAGGCCCAAGCTAAAGCTTCCTCAGTCAGGAGGTTGATAATAAACAGCACCTTTTTCCTTTCAGAAGTAAATGCAGCAGGTTGCATCTGAAAGTATAAACGACATTGATTAAGGAACCCTCTATAATGGCGACGGTCTCCGTTAAACTTAAGTGGTAGGGGTATTCGTGCATTAGTATCTCGGGCACGAAAGTCATGCAATTGTTTATTCAGATTATCTCCTCCTGTAGTACTTTCACTTCAATTTAAAACTCAGAAATTTTTTCCTGATAGTTAACAGCAAACATCTGCAACTCAGCGATTTGCACCCTGAGAGGAGTTACAGCAGCTGCAACAAAGGCTTCATGTTTTGGGCAGGAATATTCTGTCACGGTCTGAAGTCAGGCTCAGAGGCCAGTAGCTATAGCAGCAGAGCAGATATACATACAGGTCACCCTGGCTGATGACACAGGTTCATCTGAGGTGTGGGGTCTAAGCACTAACCAGTATTCACCAGAGCTCCTGATGGTGGAGATAGACTTTGCTGCGTGTTAGTGCCAGGTGGCAGTCCTCAGGATAGCCCCACCACTAGGTGAGCAAGCCGGGGTCCGGAAGCAGATTTAACAGTAATGGATCCAGCAGAAGCGTAGTCAGTGAACAAGCCAAAAGTCGGTAACAAATAGTTGCAGATTGGGATTCAGCAGAAGCATAGTCGGGGGATGATCCAAGTGTCGGTAGCGAATGGTAGCAAAGATACGGTCGGCAGCAAGAGACAGGTGCAAGATATTGGCTGGTGAAGGCACAATATTCTGGCAACCAGGAAGTGCAGGGACATGGCTTTTATAGGAAGTTCATTGGAGGAGCAAAGGGTTCAAGGCAATCAAGACACAAGGCAAGAATGTCCAGCAGATCAGAGAGGGAGCTGTCCAGCACCCCAGATAGCTCAGTGAGAAAATTCATTGCCAGACACAGCTGAGGTCCCAGGTTCAAGTCCAGGTCCTGACAGTAGGTGAGAGGATGGTCGAGTTAAAGAGCTGCAATGGGCACAGTGGGGTCAGGCTATAAATGGGCACAGTGAAGCTGCATATAGGCATTGTTGACCCTCTTTTCCGCTTACAGTAGCTGCTGCATTCTCACCCTAGGCTTATACTCGAGTCAATACATTTTCCCATTTTTGTGTGGTAAAATTAGGTGCCTCGGCTTATACTCAGGTCGGCTTATACTTGAGTATATAGGGTAAGTATCCTTTTTTATGTGACCTACGATTTTTTTTACTATGGATTGAAGAGTCTTAGGGCGGCCATATACGGTTAGAATTTCAAAAGAATTTTCTTTCGAAAATCGTATCAAAGAATTTCGCACCGTTAGTGGGCTGCAGCAACAGCCGATTTTCCTGCGGCAAACAAATTTGAGAAATCTGACACGTTGGAATTTTTTTGAAAAACAAACGATTTTCTGATCAATGATGGGAGAATCGCCCGAGGAATGTAATAGAAAAAAAATGCGCATGTGCAAGAAAAGAATATTCCCGGAGAGAAAAGAATATTCCCAGGGAGTAACAAATATTCCCAGCAACATGAAGGTTAGGTTGGCTGAATTTCGAAAATCAATGGTGGCATCATCGGATCACAAAAAAAACGAACTTTTTGATTTTGAAAAAAAAAATTGTTCGAAATTCGACCGTGTATGGCCTGCTTTACTAAGATAGACCACTAAGCACATTTCTCATGATTTTGAAGTCTACAAGGGGCTATAGATGAACGCATGCTAAACATTTCAGTTGTAAAGATATTTTACCCAGTACTAGCAGTGCCGATCCTGACCTCCCTGGGGCCCTAAGCAAAATGACATGGCAGGTTAAAAATGAGAAGCGGGGGGTGCTGAAGATAGTGACATGTCACATTAAAGAAGTTGAGAATCGGGGAGAGGGGGTGTTCTGCTGTCGGAAATTACATCTTACATTAAATTCAGAAGCAGGGGGTGCTGACTTCTTACCTCTTCTCTCATGCAGCCAGCGAGTTGAGAAGCGGGGTTAGGGGGCGAAAATGACTTCTTACCAGACGGGACCTCTAGTAATTTGAGCCTATTGGGCGGATCGGCCCTGAGTACTAGAAACACAAGTGTGAGATAAAGTGATCCAAGACCTGACTTATAGTGTAAGGAACAATGACGTGAATATTTCACCTCAACTCACACTTGGTAAATCACAGCCAATTACTCTCCTTTGATTTTAAACTATGGAACATAAACGTGGTGTTCTATGATTTCTACAAAGGCTTCAGCATTTGATTTGATTGCTTTTTTCAAGTCAATATTAGGACAGATGAATTGTAAAACTTTAAAATGTGTAGATGTAAGCAGATGTGACAGATACCCTTGCAGTTCAAATTTAATTAACCCACAAAGCTGAATGTACAAGACACAGATGTGATGAAATCTTGTCACTTTTTATCTTTCTACAACAATCAAACAAGAGCCTTATAACCCATTTCTTGTTAACAAAAATAAAAATATTGCATTTTCATTTACAAAGCTTTTAACATGAAAAGATATGGAAATAAAAACATGCCTGCTGCTCAGTCTCATCATAAAATACATTTACCTCACCTTTCAGCACCATGGTCAAAATAGATACCGTTATATATGTCATTCTAAACACAAATAGGCTCAAAAAAGTCTAAAGAATAAAAAGTGTTAGATTTAATTGGTCTGATCCACTCAGAACGTATGCGATTTGTTCCCCTCATAACTCACTTTGCCTGGAGAATTAGATCACCCAATGTGTTTTTTACAACACTCCAATGCTCTTTGGTCATTTGATCCCTACCTGTTTCATTTATGAAGGAATCTCATGCTAGATTTTTTCAAACATAGTTTTATATTATTAGAGGAAGAATGGGCATACAGTATGACTGTTTAGGAGGCAGTGTGAGACATGATGGGCAAGAACACAATTTGAACCCTAAATTATATTAGAATTAAAAAGACCCAAATTCAAGGCAAAGAGACAGATTATTTTACGAGAAACCCCTCTACCTTTCTTGTGTTCCTCAATGTTTTTTTCAAAACCTTGTGTAAGCTCTGTGGTGGAGATGGCAAAGGCATAACATCTTCTTCATTCTGGCTATTGGCTAGGCTAAAGCACTACATCCTGAATGAAATGTATGATGTTTAGCTGTTGAGAGGAATAACACCAACATGGGCATAACTGCTAATCATTGGGGTCCCCCGGACAACTGTCGGAGTTGGAAGTTAGAAGTCGCAGTTGGAAGTGTCAATTGTTACAGTACTGTCACTAATCTTAACATAAAGTATGCCTAATTCAAGGACAGATAGCAGTCAGCTCATTCAGTATTAGGGTTGTCTCAATACAACTTTTTTAAGACAGAGTACAAATACCGATACTTTTTTTCAACTACTCGCCGTTACCGATTACTGATAAAAATGTTATGTCATGTGACAATTTTCAAAGTACAATACAGACCAGCACTGATGGCTGGCACTGATAGATGGCACTGACTGATGGGATCTAATAGGTGGCACTGACTGATGTCTGGCACTGATAGATGTCACTAACTGTTAGTCACTGATAGATGGCACTGACCAATTGGCACTGATAGGTGGCACTGACATGTGTCTGGCACTGATAGATGGCACTGATAGGCGGCACTTATGGCATTGATCTGTGAGTGGCAAAACATACTGAACGAACCGGAAGTGATGTTAGAGGCATCTTCCATGCCGTCCATTGCGCTCTGTTGCACTTTTTTTGCTGTTTTACTCTGTTTTAAATGTAAGAGCATATTTAGCCTTTCAAATAAACCTTTTATCCTTACCGTTTTACGATATAGGAGAGATTTTTCTTTATAATATTTTTGAAACCGGGAGACTGATATTCAATCTGAAGTCCAGAAAACCTTCATCACCATTGAAAATCCTTAATTAGCTTTTTCTCCATTGTGCACCCGAGGTCCTGTGAGATTAGGAGTTTGTCACCTTGCCCTCATTTGATAAGATTGAAAAGGCTTGTTTGAGCTAAGCGCTCTGTGAGCATTAAGTCATTGGGATCACCACAAAGTTATTACACTGAAGAATTTTTTGACACATCACATAGAAGCAACTTGTCACTGTATGAAGACTGTTTGTTCACTGCTTTGGATGAATTATTAGACATGTGCGTTCCCGTTCGTAACAAATGGATTTTCGTACAAACCTGTTTGTCTTCGTACATTCGGATCAATTCGAACATCCGAAAAGCTGAAAGAACAAAAATATGAAAATTACGGAATTACGAATAAGCAAAATAACGAACAAGCGAAAATACAAACGTACAATTGGACAAACTTACTAAAATACGAAACACCAAAACAGCAAAAGAACGAAAATTACATCTATAACGGACGATTTGCATTCCGTATTTTAAATCTTTTGTCTGTTTGTATTTTCATTCGTATGTTCGTATTTTCATGTGTGTGTTTTGTAAATCCGTTTCTTTGTCTGTTTGTAAATGTGTGTACTCGTATCATTCTTTTGAATGGGTACTGGGCAGTGTAGTTAGTGAGTGATATATCTTACTTAATATCTCAGCCAATCAGCTTATCTCTTTTGTGCCACATTGGACAGTGTAAAGCCTCGTACACATGATCGGACTTCAAACAAACTTTTCCGTGGATTTTTGTTCGAAGGGAGTTGGCCGGACTTTTGAAACCGAAAAAGTTTGTCCGATGGAGCTCATTTTGAAGTTTGTTGGCAAAAAGTCCAACCGTGTGTACCGGGCTTAAGAGAAAGTCTATCCTAATATGGATTAGCCGCGTGTTGAAAATGAAACTAAAATACGAGATTGCCAATGACCGCGCCTCAATGTATTTACGAAAGTACGAAATTACAAATCCATTAAACGAAAAATTATTGTCTAACAAATTTTGAATCAACGAAAATAAATTAGACAGAATTACGAATCATTCAGTATAAACGAAAATAAAATTGTTACGAAAATACGAACGGGTCCGAACAGGAAAACTTGCATCATACCAAATTACGAATCTTTACGAAACTACGGAACGAGACGAAACAAAACAAAAAAAACAACATTTATTTATATATTTTTGTAGTTATTTGCACTGATCACTATTTATCTTGAGTAAAGCTGAAAACATATAGCCATTAGGGATGAGCTTTGCGTTCGAAACGAACATATGTTCGGCTCGAACATCGTCCGTTCGATCGTTCGTCGAATTTCGAACAAAAACGATCGTTCGCGGCAAATTCGAGTGAAACGAAACAACCGTTTTTAAAACTTTTTTCCTATTGATATATTATCAATGGAAAAAAAAGTTTTAAAAACGGTAGTTTTTTCAGGAGTCTTCAGGACTTTTTTCCATTGATACATGTTCCCTGGGGCAAGACCCGGGTTCTGAAAGACGTTTTCCAACAATAACATCTTTAAAATTATCGTTTTTCGAATTCGAACGTTCGAGTCCCATAGACTTCAATGGGGTTCTAAATGTTCGTGCAAACGATCGGACTGTTCGACGGTTCTGGTGCGAACCGAACGCGGGGGTGTTCGGCTCATCCCTAATAGCCATTGCTGATCTTGTGTTTTGAAAATGCTAAATTGTCATGCTAATCTGGTAACTTCCTGACCTGAAATACATGCAATAAAATGTTTATTAAAATAAAAAAATGAGAGAGAAGCAGTCACTCGGTGACTTTTCGGTGTTAGGCCGCGTACACACGACCAAATAAATCTGTTCAAATCGTTCTGACAGACCGATTTGATCAGATTTGTCTGCTGGGCTTTTTTGGTTTGATCGCTGTACACACGATCAAACCAAAATCCCCGCCGGCAGACAGCGCGGTGATGTGGCGGTGACGTTGACGCTGCCACGTCACCGCACCAGGAAGTAAATTACTTCCACGCATGCGTCGGATCCATTCGACGCATGTGCGGGCAGATATGTCTGCTGGTTAGCGTACTAACCAGCAGACATATCGGACAGATGGATTCCCAGCAGACAGATTTTGAAGCATGCTTTAAAATCTGTCTTCTGGAAAAACCTGTCTGTCCGCCCGTACACACGATCGAATCTATCTGCTGAAACGGTCTGTCAGACTGTTTCCAGCAGATAGATTTGATCGTGTGTACGCGGCCTCAGTGATTCAAAAAGCTCAGATGTAATTAGATCAGTACAATAATCAGTAACTAACATTTCCAAAAGAAGGTCAACATCTTCCATGCTTTTTCCAACACAGGTTCCCTTTAGACCCCCCTTAAACTTGTGTTTTTTTAGCTTGTTTCACTACGTCTAAGGCCGCGTACACACAATCTAATATATCTGCTGAAACTGGTCCGCAGACCAGTTTCAGCGGACAGATTCGATCGTGTGTACGGGCTAGCAGACAGGTTTCCAGCAGACAAAAGTTTTAAAGCATGCTTTAAAACTTGTCTGCTGGAAACCCGTCTGTCGGATATGTCCACTGGTTAGTATGCCTAACCAGCGGACCGAAAACTCCCGCATGCGTCGAATGGATTCGACGCATGCGTGGAAGTATTTTACTTCCTGGTTCGGTGACGTGGCGGCGTCAACGTCACCGCCACGTCACTGTGCTGTCTGTCCGCTGGGATTTGTGTGTACACAGATCAAACCAAAATCTCCCAGGAGACATGTCCGATGAAAACGGTCCGTCCTTGTGTGTACGGGGCCTTACACTTACGTCTTACACACAATTACACTTAACACACAGAATCCCATTCTTTCTAATTGTCTCTGTTAACACTTTTTACACTCAGTCACCCTATACTCTGCACCCATATAATCAAAAAAGTAAATGAGCTTTTTTTTTAGCATTTTCGGGTATTTTTTCCCAAATAGACTTTAATGGATGCGTCTGTAAGCAGACAATGCATCTACTTCCTGCCCATTTTTATACCTGAAGAATTGCTCTCCTCCTATAGAAATTATCTCCCTTTTGTCCAACCCAGTAAACAAACACCTGAAATTGAACTTGTAAAATGCATGTAAAAAAAAAAATCTGAATCACTTGGAATATGTTCTGCCCAGGTTTGAATGCAGGCCTAGAATCAGATGACACGCAATAAACCGGCAAAATCAAAGTTGAGCTCTCCATTAGTGCAGGCTTTTTGCTTCTAGTAATGCTGTGTATAAATTGCCATACAGACAATTGAACCTTTAAAATACCAGTAAGCTCACTGAAATTAAGACAAATTTAAATGACAGGAAGGCTGAAAAACACATCAGCATTTCTGGACACGTTAATATGACATTAGTTTGTATTAGATAAATGTTGAAGACAAAGACAGATTAACCAAACACTATTATGTAAAGGGAATATGCTCTTCCAACGGAAACCTGGCATTTCATTTGCATGTGTTTATAGTTAATCAACAACAGGGTGCTATGTGTTGCCAGGAAACATTATTTAAGCATTCAAAAAGCAGAATGCCCCTGGGAGCAGTATAGTACATAAATTGAATAGTAAAATGATGTTGGGAGATACCTGAACATATATTTCACCAGTAAATGCCTTAGCTACTTTTACAATGAGTGTAATTCTTTGTATACATAATCAGAATGGTTTATAACTTTGACATGAAAGGCCGTTGTGCAAAAAGTGTGAATTTTTTTCCCATTTTTTGGTGTGTAAAATATAGAATGGCAGGTCTTTCTATGATTGATTATTATTCAGTCACTATTGTTGAAAAATTGTGTTAATTTTGAAATACAGTAAATTTGCCTGTCATCTTTCTTTTTTTTCAGTATAACATGACCTTGGGTTACTGATCCATATTTCCTATTTGGTCGATTAAGCCAACAAGGGTTCAATAGTTTCAAATCTATTTTTGCATATATATTAAATGACTGATTATAGCATTAGTATGTGAGAGATATCTGTTCAGTAACAATATATAAAGGAAACTAGAAACTTCATATTGACTGAGATGCCAGAAAATCAATCCATATAAATGGCAATATATGAAGTTGCTGAAAATTACTTTTAAGTGTATACAAACTAGTACACATAGTACAAGGTAGTACACTGAGGATACACCAAGTTCAATTAAAGATGGAGTCCGGTCCCAATCCTGGTCTAGTTGCAGGAAGGCTCCAAAGAGCAGGAGACCACCAAGGTGTAGACAAGATTAGAGTCAGAGACAGATAACGAGTGGTCAATGAGGAATGGATTCACTAGGAAGTAGCTAGTCAGTAATCCAGGGTGAGGTCAAAAGGGTAAAATAGCCAGTGAACAAACAGCCAAAGGTAATCCAGAAGTGAGGTCAGATGGAAGCCAAGTCAATCACAGAGCCAGAAAGCATTTTAGGATCAAGAATACCAGAGCAAAACTGAACACCATTCAGAAAAGAAGTTGTGCAGTTTGAGTAGCCCACTTGGAGGCAGTGGAAGTGCACACATGTGTTTGCTCATATACATAAACACTCCTAAGGATGCATGTAAACTTAGACTTCTTTGGCCGAAAAATTGTGCACGCTTATGCACACCCGACAGTTGGTACAATGTTTATACTGAGAGTTGGTACAATGTTCCTGATATAAAAAGGAAGCCAAATCATCATGGGACACGAACAGGAAAAATAAACAATGGAATTAAACAGTCACTCAAAAAAAATTAAAATGTTGTCTAATAGTGTTTGGAGCAAAATTATACATATCTCCACTCCAGAGATATCTGTGATCTTTCTTGCAGGCTCTTGTATATTCAAGATTGTTTCTTGTGGGTTTGGGAACTTCAGACTGGGATGATGCAACTCCCATGCATTCACACATGAGTTTATTCATTCCAGCACATGGTACACTGATAAACGATATACTACATTTGTATACTGATATACTATATACTTTTAAACTCTTTGGTACGCATTAAGAGAATATTTTTTTCATATATAATGTTTAGGCATGCTGTTGCATTCAACTGATGCTCAGATGTTATTATGGGATCTGTTGTTTACCATAAAAAAAAAATCTTAGCACCAGCACAGCCTGTACCATTGAACATGGCAGGGAAGATTCACAGATGCACCAAATTTTGTCACAGAAAATGAGAAATAGATTTCAACTGTTATATTTTATGAGTTTCTAGACTTGTTTGTCTGTTCTTATTAAGCACAAATGAAACCCGCTCTGATCTTTTTCACCTGTAGCCTGTCTTGTTTAAAGTTCAACATGTTGGGAATTGATTTGTGGCTGTCGTGATAGCTTGAACAAGACTTGAGCCCTCTGATCTCTCTTACAATGTATTAAAAGGATGGTGTCTACCAGAAAATGTCAGTTCTCTAACCACTTCCCGCCCGGCCAATAGCAGATTTACGGCCGGGAAGTGGTTATGAAATCGTGACTAGACGTTCTCAAACGTTCAGCACGATTTCATGCCGCGCGCGCCCATGGGGGCGCGCAGCGCGGCGATCTCTACCACGTGATCAGCCGTGTCCAATCACGGCTGATCACGATGTAAACAGGAAGAGCCGCCGACGGCTCTTCCTCACTCGCGTCTGACAGACGCGAGTAGGGGAGAGCCGATCGGCAGGTCTCCTGACAGGGGGGTTCACGCTGATTGTTTATCAGTGCAGCCCCCCCCTTGTATGCCCACACTAGACCACCAGGGATGCCCATACTGGCAGGGCAAAGAAAACTAAAAAAAAAAAAAAAAAAAACACAGGATAAAAAAAAAGAAGAAAATACAGGTTAAAAAAAAAGAAAGATGCCAGTCAGTGCCCACACATGGGCACTGACTGGAAACATATACATCAGTGCCACCCCTCAAAGTACATCAGTGCAACCCCACAGTGGCCTTCAGTGCCACCCCTCCGTGCCTATCAGTGCCCATCTGTGCCACCCATAAGTACCCATCAGTGCCACCCATAAGTGCCACCCATGAGTGCCATTCTGTGCTGCCTATGAGTTCCCAGTGCTGCCCATGAGTGCCCATCAGTGCCGCCTATGAGTGCCCATCAGTGCCGCCTATGAGTGCCCATCAGTGCCACCTATGAGTGCCCATCAGTGCCGCATACCAGCGCCGCCCATCAGTGCCCATCAGTGCCACCTCATCGGTGCCCATCAGTACTACCTCATCAGTGCCCATCAGTGCCGCCATATAAGTGCCCGTAAATGAAAGAGAAAACATACTTATTTACAAAAAAGTTAACAGAAAAAAATAAAAATGTATTTTTCTTTCTAAATTTTCAGTCTTTTATTAGTTGTTGCGCAAAAAATAAAAACCGCAGAGGCGATCAAATACCACCAAAAGAAAGCTCTATTTGTGGGGGAAAAAAGGACGCCAATTTTGTTTGGGTACAGTGCAGCATGACCGCGCAATTGTCATTCAAAGTGCGACAGTGCTGAAAGCTGAAAATTGGCTTGGGCGGGAAGGTGCGTAAGTGCCTGGTATGAAAGTGGCTAAACTAAACAGAGACTAAATTTGAAAAAAAAAGAAAGATGGTCTGTATTTCTTAAAATATGCTGCCACCACCACAGCTGGCACTAACAATAATTCCACTGTCTGAATTGTTGCTACATCACATATTCTCCTCATGTTTGAATGAACAACAACTGAACTCAACCATGTCTGACTACCATTGCAAGCTTTGTGTCCTGAATTGCAGCCAAATGTTTTGTTTGACTATTTGTGACATGAGCCAGGTATATCTACTAGGGGAGTGATGACTGGGTATAAATTGAGATTTTCCTAGCTTGTGACGGAAAATATTAGTTATATGAAGACAGGAGGCGAGTATCTTATGCAATATCTCTCTTTACTAAAGCTCATAGCAGAAAGAACAGTAAACCATTAATGTAACTTAAAACTTAAAAAACTTAAAGGACTACAACTCCCAGCAGTCCCTGGGCCAACGTAGCCCCTCCCCGCTCCATACTGTATATATGGGACTGCCTGAGGTATAATAGTCCTCTTTCTTGATGCGACGTAGTCAGGAATAGTAACTTCACCCGGACCTCTCCGCTGACGCCTGGAACTCCTTGGACGGTACGCGGTATCCAAATCTGGAAGGAATCAAAGGAGATAGGGCCAAACACGGGCCAACTTCATCCCAACGGGGACTGTAGGAAACCTCAAATATTCGCAGCCGACCGATCAGCCGTCTTCAGGTTCTAATCGTAGTGGTCAATATCCTGAAAGAAACAAGAATCGTAACAGGGTTGGGAAGGGAGGGAAGATACTCGCCTCCTGTCTTCATATAACTAATATTTTCCGTCACAAGCTAGGAAAATCTCAATTTATATATCAGACAGGAGGCTCATATCTTATGCAAGTTCAAAGCAAACAGAAACAGTGATAACATAAGACACAATGCAGAGAAAATCACAAAACTGACATGGATATGTGGTCCTCCGGTCTGTAATAAAAACGGCGAAAGGTCGTCTCAGAAGACCAGTCGGCCGCCAGAAGCAAGTCAGAAAGAGAGCCTCCAGAGGAGATGATTTTTGTAGCCATAGCGCCCCTTGAAGAGTGAGCCCCGAACAGGGAGGTGTCAATGCCCGCCAACTCCATGGCGGAACGTACCCATCGCGCTAGTGTGGCGGAAGAGACTGGATGGTGAGGTTTGACATACGAGATAAGAAGTTGGGAAAAGCGCGGAGAACGGAGAGGCGCCGTCTGCTCTTCGTATGTCTGTAGGCAGCGTACAACGCAGAGCCGGGGTTGCGTCGGAAAAAACGGGTAAAACACAGAGTGAATCCCCGTCTTGGTCCTACGGACCACCGAAAAGTTGACCCCTTGGGGTGAGAAGTGTCGCCTAGAGATGTCCAACGCTCTCACGTCTGAGACACGTTTGACGGAAACTAGACAAAGTAACACAGTCAATTTAAAGGACAACATTTTCAGGGTCAGGGCGGTATTGTCCTCCCACGAGGTAAACATGTCGAGCAACTTGGAGACATCCCAGGTTGCCTGATATCTTGGCCTGGGGGGACGTTTGAATCTAATACCCCTTAAAAGTCTACATACCAATGGGTGCTTCCCCACGGGTAGAGCGTCTATAGGGGCATGATACGCCGAGATGGCCGAGCGATAGATATTGATAGAACTATAGGATTTGCCAGATTCAAAGGAATCTGCCAAATAGTTCACCACTACTGACACAGGGGCGTGTATGGGATCAACCTGTTGTTGATCACACCAACAAACCCAGCGGTGCCAGGCATATCGGTAGGCCGATCTAGTCCCGGGGGCCCAGGCCATGGCGAGGAGATCCTGAGCTGATCTTGAAAGATCGTTATCCGCGTTTGGGACCCCGAAATCAACCACGCTAGGAGATGGAGGTTGCCTTCCGTGACTAGAGGGTGAAGACCCCTGGTCGGGTTGGTCAACAGGTGTGGGAAGTGGGGAATCAGCCTGGGGTAATCCACGGCCATCCCCAGGAGGAGAGGGAACCAGGGTTGTGTCGGCCACCAAGGTGTGACTAGCACGACCGTCGCTTGTTGATTCGCCGCATGGAGGAGAACCCTGGAGATCATTTGGAAGGGGGGGAACGCGTAGTGCGTTCCTCCCGGCCATATGAGACGGAGAGCATCTACCGCGGTTGCCTCCGGGTCCGGCCTCCAGCTGAAGAAACAAGGTAACTGGTGGTTGAGGCGGGAGGCGAAGAGATCTACGGATAACGGGCCCCAAAGTTGTTCTAATTGAAGGAACACTGAGCGGTCTAATCGCCAGTCGCTGGAATCGGCCAGATGGCGAGAATTCCAGTCGGCCACAGTGTTGGAGACCCCCGGGATGTATTCCGCGATAGGGACGATGTTGCGAGTAAGGCAAAAGTGCCAGAATTCCTTTGCAAGGTTTGCCAGGATTCTGGATCTGGTGCCTCCCAAGCGGTTGAGGTATTGAACCGCTGCCACATTGTCCATGCGGAACAACACGCAACAATTGGATGCGTGCGGTAAGAAACTCCTGACAGCAAAGTAGGCCGCCAAAAGTTCCAAGGCATTGATGTGTAACGTTGTTTCGGAGTCGGACCATGTCCCTCCTGTGGAAGTCTCCCCGCAGCGAGCGCCCCAGCCGTGGCGACTCGCATCCGACTCTATAATGATGTCGGGGCCGGAGTTGAAAATAGTCTTGCCGTTCCAATCGACGGCGTGTCGAAGCCACCAATGAAGCTCTTCCACCGCCTCCGGACAAAGCGGGATCTCGTCCGCGTATCTGAGACCCTGACGTAAATGCATAATTTTGAGTCTCTGAAGGGCCCTGTAGTGAAGGGGTGCTGGGAAGATAGCCTGGATAGAGGCCGCTAAAAGCCCCACCAAACGGGCTAGAACTCTTAAGGATAAATAACCCTTGCGAAGAACCGCTCTGATCTCCTTGCGTATGGAGGCCAATTTGGTTTTTGGGAGGCGGAGGACAGCCTGATTGGTGTCCACCAGGAAACCCAAGAACTCCATTTCTTGAGCCGGTACTAGGACCGACTTCTCTAGATTGATTAAGAAACCCAGGTTCTGTAACAGAGAGACTGCCCAGGACATGTGTAGGGAGGCTAGGCTCCTGGAACGGGCCATGATGAGGAGGTCGTCCAAATAAATGATCAGACGTACCCCTCTGCTCCGTAAGGAAGCTACCACCGGTTTCAGTAGCTTGGTGAAACACCATGGTGCTGATGACAGGCCGAATGGGAGGCAAGTAAACTGCCACATCCGGTCTTTCCATAGGAAACGGAGCAGTTGTTGTGACTCCGAGTGGACCGGGACGGTGAGGTAGGCGTCCTTGAGGTCCACCTTCACCAACCAGTCTCCCGGTAGTAAGAGGTCTCGGAGGCAGTGAATACCCTCCATCTTGAAATGTCTGTAACAGACGTGTTGGTTTAGGTCCCTGAGGTTTATCACGGGACGGAATCCTCCCCCTTTCTTCTTCACCAGGAAGAGATTGCTCAAGAATCCCGGGGATGAGTCTTTGATTTCTAGAATGGCGTGTTTGGATCTTAGTTCCGAAATTTCGTTGTTTATGAGAACAATATTTTGGGAAGCAAATCTGATAGGAGGAGGAATATTGCCTAAGACCGGTGTTGACAGGAGTTCTATTTGAAAACCTGTGACTGTCTGTAGTATCCACGGGTCTGCCGTAATCGCAGACCAGGCGTGGGTAAAATACATCAGGCGTCCCCCCACTGGAATGTGTGATTGTGGAGTGCGGGGTATACTCACCGGTAGGTGGGCGGGAACGGGGGTAGCCACGTCCGCCGCGTCCTCGCCAGGGTCGGCCTCGAGGTGGAAAAAATGGTGCCGGTTGCGCCACTGGGACGGAATAGGAAGGAGGAGCCTGTTGGTATTGGGTTGCTCTACTCTGCGGCCTATAGGAGGACATGCGGCCGGCAGATCGGCCTCTACCTCTGCCGGCCCTAGAAAAAACCCTATTTGCACCTGATCTTTTTAGTGAGGTCTGTGCCTTGTCAAGTCCTGTGAATAGGCCTACGAATCTGTTAATGTCCCTCATGAGGTTATCCCCAAATAGCATGCCCATCGCTGAAGGACCGGGTTCCGTTTCGGCTAGGTGGGAGAGTTGGGGGTCTAACCGCATCAGAATGGAGCGGCGTCTCTCCACTGAACAGGAGGTGTTTGCGGAGCCTGCTAGGCAAATAGCCCTTTGGGCCCATCCGCGCAGTTGGACTAAGTCCACCGGTTGGCCGGACGCAGCCGCCTGTTCGGATAGATTGAGAATTTTAGTCAGAGGGCCCATCAAATCTAAAATGCGTTCCTGGACTAGTTTGAAGGAACGTTCGATTCCTTTTCTGGGGAGTTTGCCGGACTTAGCCAGGTATTTGGTCAGGATGGGGTCTACCTCTGGTGTGGCCACCACTTTATTGGGGATGAAGGGTCTAGGGCATTCGGATCTCAATTTATTACGGGCTGACCTGTCCAAGGATTTCCTGGCCCAGAGCTCCACGTATTGGGAGACGTGAGGGAGAGGGGACCATTCGCCTGATCTAGGGTGGGAGATGGCGTCCGGGTGGAAAAATGGTTCCCCCAGGGTGTCAAGGACCATTTCGCCCTGTGTAGCAGGGGTGGCGTTGGGTACAAACGCCGTATCCCCAGTACCATCTTTGCTAGTGTCGGACTCATAGCCTTCATATTCATCATCCTCCAACATACCCGGTGAGTCCTCGTCCGAGGAGTCAATGAAGGAGTCGGGTTTAGTCCTTCTGGAGGACCTATGCCTCTTATCTTGTAACTCCCTGAGGCCCAGGGGTCGGTCAGAGTCAGGTAGGTACTGGGGTTGGCAGACCGAGGAAGGAGCTGCCTGCAACATATTTTTTACTTCCCCTGTCGGGGAGTCAGGTGCCGCCAATGCATGTTTCTGTTTATGAGACACTTTCCCCTTTTTTAATGGCGGTTCGCCACCCTGGGGTGGTGAGACGGACAGGTTAGGCATGACAATTTGTGACCCTGTCGGCGGGATGGCCGAGGCCAGAGCCGCCTGTACTGACCTGTTGATCAGGTCTTGAATTTGTTTGGCCGTCATGAACTGGGCCGTATCTAAAGAAAAACTCTCCCCTCTGGGGGGGGTTGTTGTAGGTTGGTCAGACATAGCAGGATGATAGTGACAGAGACTCTCTGCAGGAGTCAAAAGCGCCTAGTTTTAGGGAGCAGGGCTGTGTGTTATAGGTTAAGGGCACCCCTTGGGAATATATTAGCTAGAATATTGATAGATAATAGGGTGGGGGATTGCAAAAAACCTGAGGAGAAAATACAGCTCTTCTATGTCCTCCGTCAGCGCCGCACTGGCAGCGGTGAGGGAAAACATCCAAGATCCCCTGCGCTCTGGGACGAAGTCTCGCGAGACTACGTCCCCAAGAGCACTGATTGGTGGAAGTCGAGGGAGCCGATAGGCTCCGCCCCCCGATCGCGCGCGAAGCTGATGAAGAAGGGGGGGGAAGATGGCGGCGACCGTGAGTGGCGTACGTCGTTAGAAGAAAGGGAAAAGCGGGGGGGGGGGGGGTATTGGGCAGACACCAGGATGCGCAGTCGAACGGATTCGGCGCGGGCGACAAGCGACCGCGCCGAGGAAGGGAAACGATAATGTCAGAATCAGAGAAACGAATAAATGAAATAAAGCAATAAAGTAGTAACAATATAATAATAGTGTTATACAAATAGTCTGGGGAAACGAGAAAAGGAGCGGAGGGGGGGGGGGGAGTCCCTCCCTTACTCCCACCGATATCACCCAGAATAAGAGAAAAATGTTTACTTATCTGAACCATGAGCAGAAAGAAAGAGGACTATTATACCTCAGGCAGTCCCATATATACAGTATGGAGCGGGGAGGGGCTACGTTGGCCCAGGGACTGCTGGGAGTTGTAGTCCTTTAAGTTTTTTAAGTTTTAAGTTACATTAATGGTTTACTGTTCTTTCTGCTATGAGCTTTAGTAAAGAGAGATATTGCATAAGATATGAGCCTCCTGTCTGATATATAACTCTTAATTTAAAAGCCATCATTGAATCATTTGGCAGAAAAGAAAATAACTGTTTTTATTTCAAAATGCTAATTTCAGAACTGATTTTTAACTTTTCAGTTGGCACTAGTGAGCTGAAACACCTGTCAGATGTTCATATCATTCATTGTTTAGATTTCTTTACAGAAGTTTGTATATTCAGCCCCACAATGATGTCACTCTTTGTGAATCTACATTTAGCACCCTCTTTCATAGATAGGTGCTAGGGGTGAGGATTTTTGTGTGGTAGCTGTCAGGCAGGTAAATTTAGGCAGGCCTATGCTTCAGGCTAGGCCTGTTTGTTTTGATCTGGGGGCAGGGACTGGTTATTGTAGCAGTGGGTGTGACCACCTGTGCTTCAGTTCTTGGGTGCCTCCCTTGCTTCCAGGGAGAATGTTCTGGAAGATGGGCAGGGCCAGGAGCTGGGGTGACAGGGAGCTCATGTGAGGAGCCCTGACCAGTAACCATCTGAAATTGGCAAGGGGCAGGCCACTGTGCTGCCACTTCAAAATACTATAACAAGTCTATAAATTCTGTAAAATATTGCCATGCTTTTTTGCTGAAGACTACTGGAGGCTTCACTTAAGGCTGATTTAATAAAGGGGTCAATAAATTAAGTGAAGATTTATTTAATTGTCCTTTCAAAGCACCCTTATACCAGACCTTAATATTAGATTTAGCTATGCACAGGGGAACTGACTTCTATTCAGGGCAATTTGCTGTGGGTTCCTGCTACTGAGGAAAAAGGCCTACTGATAACAGAACATAAAGAAGCTGCAAAGGCTACCTGTTTATTTTGGGAAACCCACTGTGGGCATCCCGCTAGTCAGGAACTGACACGAGACAAAAGTTGTGTTGGGAAAATTCATACTGTAAGCGAGGAAGAATGACCCACTAGATACTTGGGAGAAGTAACAAAGAAACCCACATAAGGAAAGCTGAAGAAGACAACACAACCTACTTCCAGTCTGCCATCATCCAGCCAGATCAGTGTGGTCTGTGTTCACCTCTGTCCAGCCTGTAGAAAAGGCCATTAGAGCACAGATGGATTTTGTGAGAACATCCACTGGATTCCAAGGTTGCTGAGCAGTTTTTCTGTGTTAAACTTCCCTTACACCTGTTGGGGTGTCATGGCCTATGGCAGAGCTTTCTTAAAGGAGACCTCTGCATCTTTTTCACTGTCCAGTGTTGGGATAGTTTGCACATATATCTTTTACTCTTGTGAATTATAAATACCTTCTGCCCTTCTTTTGAAGGGTGAGCTGTTCACAATAGAGTTTAAGGACCCCATTGCCAGCTGACTATGTAGATTTTACTCACTGACCAGTAGTTTGATAGGGGCTGGTAAATTTCAGTTAGGCCCCATAGTCAGTCTGATCTCTCTCACTTTAAATTGGGGATTGTTCGCTGTGTTGACTGTTCTATTAAAATTGACAATGTAATTTTCCCTCAGTCAGTGCGTTCCAGAGATGGCCTTTTACTGGCAGTGAAGAGAATGACGACCACTATTTGTGTTCAGATGCTATTACTGATGTTCTGTTTTTTTGATCAAAACTTTTCTGGGGAGCTTACTCATCAGTCGTTTGCTCTAATAAAGCATTTGGGTTCAGTTACAGGGCAGGTCAACCTCTAAATTGGTAGGTGAACCCATCCCAGCAGGTCCTGCAAGGGTAGAGCTACAGGTATAAGAGCAGCCCTGTTTTATGCTATGAACATTCTGTATGAAGCCCCCCTGCTTTAAAAATGTGTTTGCTTGCTGTCTTGCTGAACACAAGAGAAACATGTCTAGATGGTTCTTGTGTGTCCCTGTCTTGTGCATGGTTAACCGCTGCCAATACCAGTTTGGCCTGTTCCTCTTACAGTATGTATTTCATGTTTGTATTCAGCTGTTGTGAGACTATAGTTTTGTCTTTAGTCTAGTGCTTAAACAAATTTAATTAAACCATTATTTAAGTGATATTAAAGAATATATATATATTTTGCCTTAGAAATAAAAAAAAATAAAAAAAACATTTTTACCTGATGCACAAAGCAGGCCCTTACCTACACATTGGCAGTCCCTGTCCAGCATTGTCCACTTCTCCCTGCTCCATGTGTCTTCTTATCAAACCAGGTGTTAAGGAGGCATGCATGTGTGCACTCCAGAGCCTGACTGACTGTGTTTCCATAGAGACACAAGGCACAAGGCACTGGTAAGCCATGCTTCTCATTGGAGTTTGACTGACACCTATGGTTCCTGCTGCTCATGCCTTCTGTGAGATCAGGAAGTGAGTTGAGCAGTCCTGGAGCCAGAGGAGACAGGTAAGTGTTTAGGGCTGAGGGTAGAACAGGTAGCGGGGAATTTTTCACCTAAACTGTAATACCTTAAATGTATATGATAACCCAATCCAGTAGATTCCTTGCTTGTAGGGATGAGCCGAACATACCTGTGTTTGGTTCGCACCAGAACCGTCGAACAGACTGACTGTTCGCGCAAAAATTTAGAACCCCATTGAAGTCTATGGGACTCGAATGTTCGAATTCAAAAACGCTCATTTTAAAGACCAATATTCAAGTTATTGTTGGAAAACGTTTTTGAGGACTCCTGAAAAAGTGACCGTTTTTAAAACTTTTTTCCATTGATACATGTTCCCTCGGGCAAGACCCGGGTTCTCAAAGACGTTTTCACAGGCAAGCTATAGACACCCAGCAGGGGATTTTTTTTTTTTTTTTTTTAAATTAAGCATCATTAAAATCACTGTTCCAGGAGCAGTGATTTTAATAATGTTTAAATAAAAAAAAATCCTTTAAATATTGTACCTGCAGTGCTGGGTGTCTATAGTTTGCCTGTGAAAATGTCTTTAAGACCCCGGGTCTTGCCTGAAGGAACATGTATCAATGGAATTTTTTTTTTAAAACAGTCGTTTTTTCAGGACTCCTGTAAAACGACTGTTTTTAAAACTCTTTTTCCATTGATACATGTTCCCTCGGGCAAGACCCGGGTTCTCAAAGACGTTTTTACAGGCAAACTATAGACACCCAGCAGGTACAATATTTAAAGGAATCTTTCATTTTTTTATTTTTTTATTTAAACATTATTAAAATCACTGCTCCAGGAGCAGTGATTTTAATGATGCTTAAATTAAAAAATTAAAAATAAAATTCCTTTAAATATTGTACCTGCTGTTTGTCTATACGTGTGATAACATCTTTAAATAGCACAATCACCTGCCTGCCAGTAAATTAGGAAGAACTGATCTATCTAAGCTATACAGTGTATAAATATATGTACAACTCCTAGGGATGTATATATATTCTCTACACACTGTAAATTAAGCTAAACTGACTAGCCTGCCTGCCTGCTCTATCTAGCTATATAAAAAGACAATCTCTCTGACTGCTCTCATTAACAAGCCGGAACACACTACACAAGGCCCCCCAGCAGGCGGCCTTTTATAGTGTGGGGTGTGTGCTAAAGCCCTGAGCCAAAATTGGCCAAATCCACCCAGGCTTTGGCCAATTATGGCTCCTCGTTTTTTGCGCGCTGTGATTGGCCAAGCATGCGGGACATACATCACTCGAATTTGGCGTGAACGACCGCTTTTGTTCGAATTTCATCAAACGTACGAACAGACAATGTTCGAGTCGAACATACGTTCATATCGAACGCAAAGCTCATCCCTACTTGCTTGGTTCAAGAATCAAGAAATGTGGATAGCATAGTATCAATAGTGAACCCAATGACAAACATTTTCCAATTCTAACATTGCAAGGCATTGGCATTCTGTGGATTACCCTGCAAAACTTTTTCAATGTATTCATTTAGCTCACCAATATCTATTCTGTTATTACACATTTCACTCAGCAGCAAGTGTAGATTAGGTGTGACGTGTGAACCATGGGAAATTATAAAAACGTCATGTTCAGTTTGTCTTTAAAAAAACATAAATGAAAATGTAAGGGAAATGAGCTCTAGTCTACTTGTGAATATTCAAATCAACACGATTGCAAGTGAAATTTGGATCAAGATTTTAAAGAGCACCTTGAGGTGAACAATAACATAACAAATGATGTTGGATATTAAAATTGGGAAAAATGTAATCCATTAATGGGTATTAAACAACACAACAAGAATGAAAATTAAATGATTGAGCAAAATGGAAGAGCAAGAAGAAACAGGGACAATGCTGGAAGCAATTTATGGCACAATTATAAACATGAAATGTATGTTCCTTGCTAAAGAACATTATTTTTATACAGTTTTTTATAAACTAAACCCTCCTATCCTTTTCAGACAAGGAAGCAGCCATATTAGCTTCTGTTTGATCTGCAACTACATGGTGCTACAAATGTGATCGGTTATGACACCAGCCATTTAATAATTTGTTGAGAGCACAAACAAATGTGACAGTTAGCATTTCCTGGCATGCCGGGAATGTAACTTTTTAAAAAAAACGTTAAATCGATAGTTTTAGTTCCACTTTAAAGTCTCTTATGCTTCTGGATATGAGAAACAGCAAGATAAAAGCCCAGCTGTATTCCGCGCCAGTAAATCTGTGTATACAAAGACAAAAAACGAAATACAATATAAAAATGTTCTTGTTTTGTTTACTCATTTTAATTATTTTCTTCCTTATTGTACTTTTTCATTGTGGATATAATAGGAAGATACCGGTTCACCTTACAGTAGTTCAATTTATGGTAAATGTATCCCAGCATAATTTCACCTCGTGTCATATTTGTAAATCTAAATCAGAGTCTTGAGCCAAAGTCTTCTGTACGGTCACATCATATGAAAGTAACGCAGAACAGAACATTTAAAAAGTTGATTTAAAAAAATGTGTTTCACAAGGAGATAGTGACACAGAAGGATTACTATTTTTTTATATATATATATATATATATATATATATATATATGCTGGTAGCTTTGCTGCTCATTTATATTTAATGTGCTTTAGGAGTGATTGTGCAAGTGCAATGCTTGACTGCTCGCCTTGATTACATATTCTTGTTTACAAAAGCAACAAAATGTGATTATGTACAAATATTTCTCAAATTCAGTTTTAACAAATGTCTCTCTATTAACATCACCAAAAGGGAAGAAAAGATTTACCAGTGTTTTAAAGCAGAAAATGCCCAAAGCAAACACATCAACCTAACGACATACTGTCACCGGAGATGCCTAGTAATTAGGCAGACCTGTTCTTCTGACAGATGCCGAACAAGCTTTTGTGTAAGCGGCTTATTTATAGCAAGAGTTTCTTATGAAATTTGTATTCTACTGTCTTTTTTTATGCCCTTGCTAAATACAAATGGAGGTTATCAGGTGTGTTTAATCATAGCTGGGCTGCATTAGGTATGAGGTTCAGGTAGGTTTTTACCTTGGGTTTGAACGGGATCCTGTGGTATGTGTGAAAGGGGTGGTGGCGCTGTCCCAAACCCTGATAATCAGAGGTGCCCGTGTCAGTGTCTTGACTTGTGAAATCGGTACTGGGAATACCCTACGTATAAGTGTAATACAAAAACAGTGACGCCATTTACATCAAATAATAAACATATTGGGCCAGATTCAGCAACACTTGCGCTGGAGTATTTCGATATGCGCTGCGTAACTGTGAAGATGCGCCGTCGTTTCTATGTGCCCGTACCCACCAAACTAGATGCGCCCAATAACGGGCCATTTGCGACCGGTGGAACGTTCCGACGCCAGAGTATCGTCAGCGCTTAATTTCGCTTGGCGCATCAGTCGCGCCTATTGATTTCCCCTGCAAATATGCAAATTAGGGATTTTTCCCAATTCACGAACGGATTAGCACCATACGCTGGCTACATGCGCCGCACGTATCTCGTCCGTCCGGCGCAAAGTTATTTCTACAAAAGGCTGCTTTATCTGTACTCCAGATGGCCACAGGTCAGCAGGAGAGCAGCTACAGCAGCGTTACCGACGATAAGAGCTAGCTGAGCACCCCCACTTGCAGGACAACACCTCTGTCCATGCTTGTCTGTCAAATTTTACAGCCATGGAGGAAGACATCATAGGTCTCCATAGCCGAGATGACGGCTTACAGCTTCTGGCCATTAAAGTTCAGCTTTCTCCTGTGTGTTTGCGGGGAACGGGAGCAGCCATCTCAGAACAAAAGTAACATCACTGCGGGGAGGGGGAGCAGGATATACTTTAGTGCCGGAATGGCGCTTCTACGGGCGCATTTAAACGCCCAACGGAAGGCATTGCGCTGACGTTTCCCGTGAAGTGGTGCCGACGGAAGTTGTGAGCATGCGCACAAAGGGGGCGAGTGGAGCCTCACTCACTGCGCATGCTCCGTGGTTGATGCGCTGAACGTAAGCCTCTGCGCTGGGCTCCGCCCATCATTTACATATGATCACACCCACTTCCCCTTGCGTCGGGTTACGCCAGCGCATTATCGTTACTCTGGCGCAAGTTTACGCGCAACTGCTATGTGAATAACAGTACTTGCGCTGAAAGGGTCGTCAGAGTAACGTAAATGAGAAGCGTTACTCTGGAGCAAAGATGCTCTCATCTACCTGAATCTGGCCCATAGTGATAAAGTGCAAAAGTGCATAAACATGTGATTATGATTAAAGTCCATAGAATTCAAAAGTTCAAACATATATAACAAGATAGATGTGCAGTAATCCTAGATACGAGTTTCCATCAAATGTGTAGGAAGGTGGTAACGCTGTGGTCCTGTGCTCCCCCACCAGGTTCCCCACTTACCAGAGCCAATCACCCCTGCAGGGGTATTAGGCGTGTAGTCACAGAGGGATCCAGATATCCTCCAGTGGTGCTCCAGTTTTACACTAACATATACACAGCGCAGGATGGCATAATAAAAGAGAGAGTCTGGCAGTGATATTTATCTAACTTTACTTTACTAAAAATAGCGGCAGGATGAGAAAGGAGGTGCATCTCACACACACACACTTAGGAGCTGACAGACAAGGAGGGAAAGGGAGAGATTTAGGGGAGAGGGCGAGTGAGGACAGCAGCGGCATGTAAACTGACCATGGTAATCAGGCATCATAAGCCATGATTATCATTTTACAGGAATAGGCAGGATCAACCAGGTTTTTTTTGCAGCTTAGAGTTGTGCTGTTTAACTTGCTATAAGGGATCAGGATCTCTTTTTTTTTAGGGTTACAACCACTTTACCTTTGATTTCTAGCTCTTTGATTAAACAACCCTTTTTTTGTCTTTTGTTCCTACTATTGTTTTTTTTTTCTATTATTATGATTTGTAGTTGATATTAGGTAAGCTGTAACTTTTAGCTGCTGTCCTGTCCTGTCCATGGCAAACCTTTTTGGGGCTTTTGCTTCAAGAGGGCAGTATATTGGGGATATCATTTTTATTTTATGTTGATATGGTCTTTATTTTAGGTTACACTACTTTTTCTTATACCAATGGTTACTGAAAAAAACAGACTTTTGTTTAAGGTAGCATTATTTTGGTGTTTTCATTTAGTTTGTAGATCTATGTTTATTTTATGTTGGGTTTACCTCACCTCCTTTTTTGGCAGTGAGTTGTGGAGTCCTTTTCCCTTAACATTGGGACAAGGGGGCTTAACAAGGGGGATTTTTGCTGCCCCTTTGCAAGGTCCCCTCACAAATTTGAAAGGCATATGTCTTGGTCTAATAAAATAAGGGGGTGCATGGTTGCTACTCTCCCTTAGCTGGCAACCCAGCATGCATGCTTAGTTAAGGGTCTGGTTAGAATTTTGAGTAAACCCCCAAAACCCTTTTATCAATTTTCTAAAATACTGCTGTCCCTAAAAACGAACTGTTCTGTAACACCATACTGAAGGCATCTTAAAACATGTGAATTTTCAACTTCGCCTGGTATTTACCCCAAGGCAGTGCCTATCCCCAAAGACATGGGACTTTTTGTGGATGCCCTAAAATGTCCCATTCAGAGGGATCTTCATTTTGGTGTATTCCTTGGATTATGGGCCCAGCTATACCTCTATACTTTTGTTTTAAAGTAAATGGTAATAAAATTACAGATTTATTGCATCACAACTAGTGTAATGGAGATATGCTATCATTTTCCCTTGATAGATTAAACATTGATTATAATAACAAAGCAAAACTAACACTAAAAATGTAATATTTATGTACTGAATTCTATTCCGACAGCATTTATAAGCTTTATTTAAGGAAACCCTTCAAGGGTCAGAGGAACAGCAATTAACCTTCCTAAACCTAGTTCCTAGCACTTGTCAGTTTAGGATGCTGAGTTGGCCAGACTGTCATTTTACTGTACACGATAGAGTACTCTAAAAAACAACAAAAAAAACAACAGACCCATCCTTTAAAATATCCAGTGCACTTGAAGTTTGATTAGAATCTTGAACTATATTTAATATAGATTTAGTAACTAATTTCCTAATAACCCTATTTGCTGTGAGTATGTTAAATTGTATGGAGACAAATAAATTAGGCTTGTCTTATTTTATCAGAACACCACATTGTATTATTGTTGACTTGCCTGACACTGATAAACATTTTAGATTTTGAGATTTGGCCACAAAATAGTCACAAAACAAGAATGGATCTATAACGGGTTTGGATCAATCCTAGTTACTTTTATTTATTACTAAAAAACATGCTGCGTTGACATACTAAAGGCAAATGTACTGCAAGGAAAGTTATGCCGTGTACACATGATCTGTCAAACCGATGAGAACGGTCTGATGGACCGTTTTCATCAGACCAAACCGATCATGTGTGGGCGCCATCGTTTTTTTATCCATCAGTTAAAAAAAGAAAACTTGTTTTAAATTTAACTGATGGATACCTAACCGATAGCAAAAAAACGAACGTTTGTAGGCACGTCCATCGATTAAAAAATCCATGCATGCTCAGAATCAAGTCGACGCATGCTTGGAAGCATTGAACTTTTTTCAGCACGTCGTTGTGTTTTACGTCACCGTGTTCTGACACGATCGTTTTTTAACCGGTGGTGTGTAGGCACGACTGACCATCAGTCAGCTTAATCGGTTAACCGATGGAAAAATCCATCAGACCGTTCTCATCGGTTTGACCGATCGTGTATACAGGGCTTTAGACCTTGAAAGGAACTTTTCCCCAGGGCTAAATGAATGAGGTAAAGCTCTGGTAACATCATCCAACTAAGTGCAATCAAAAGTGCGTTTTTTTTTTGCTTGCACATGTTTGGGTATTCTTTGCAAAGTGAAATTTTACCACATTAACTAAGATTTGGGAAATACTCCCCTCCAAACTATAACCTCCCTTGCAAAGTTAACAGTCTAATTGCTTTAGTAAAGTAATAACCTCAATAAGTTTTGGGCTGAGCCATCCAATAAAATACGAGTCATTTCTCGGTAAACAACAGGCTTTATTGTGATAAAGACAGAAGGAAACATGTGAAAAGAATATATAAGCCCTATACACATGGGCTAAATGCCAGGCGACACTGACCAGTTGAAAAAAAAAACTGGCGGACATTTGGCCTGTGTATATGACAGCCAGTCTGGCAAAAGCCAGCCCTTTGGCCGCCTTCTGTTGGACGAGCATGCCAGAAAACCAGCCAATGGCTGAGAGTGTTTTTTTGGGGGGGGTGCCCTTGTCAGAACACAACAACCTTGTCAGAACACAAGAACACAATGGTGGGGGAGATCACGGAATTAATGTTGGATCGTTGACAGTACAATATTTATATGAATGAAGTTAAATATTTTAACAATTGTGTAATTTTTATGACACTAAATATATTAATAAAAGAAAACATGTATAATATGGTCAATTTAGTTAGATACAGCATTGCCCTCACCACCTCACTTTCATCACAAAACCCAAAAATAGGGAGTACAATCTCTGCTTATGAATGAGTGCCCCTTTAAGCCATTAGTGCATTAGTGGAATAGAGCACAGATATAGCCATCATTTTACAGAACCAGTATTATCATCTTGCATACAGCTGTTTTAGGCATCTTAGCTCTCATGATTACAAGACATGGCTTTACTGGCTTTACTGGCTCTATGATGTAGGACTTGTGAATCCAGGGGACAGTACCATTAAGGTTGCAACTGGAAAGTCAACCCCTATATGAACCTATAGAGGGCTTAATCATAAAGCAGAGTTATGCAACTAAGCCCTGTATAGGTGAAACGTGGCAGTATGTGCTGTCTGCTTAATCAATCAAGTTGTATTTTAACCACTTAACCCCCGGACCATATTGCTGGTCAAAGACCAGAGCACTTTTTGTGATTCGGCACTGCGTCGCTTTAACTGACAATTGCGCGGTCGTGTGACGTGGCTCCCAAACAAAATTGGCGTCCTTTTTTTACTACAAATAGAGCTTTCTTTTGGTGGTATTTGATCATCTCTGCGGTTTTTATTTTTTGCGCTATAAACAAAAATAGAGCGACTATCTTGAAAAAAATGCAATATTTTTTACATTTTGCTATAATAAATATCCCAAAAAATACATAAAAAAACATTTTTTTTTCCTCAGTTTAGGCCGATACGTATTCTTCTACATATTTTTCATTAAAAAAAATCGCAATTAGCGTTTATTGATTGGTTTGCGCAAAAGTTATAGTGTTTACAAAAAAGGGGGTAGTTTTATGGCATTTTTATTAATATTTTTTTTTTACTAGTAATGGCGGCGATCAGCGTTTTTTTTCGGTACTGCGATATTATGGCGGACACATCGGACACTTTTGACACATTTTTGGGACCATTGGCATTTTTATAGCGATCAATGCTATAAAAATGCATTGGATTACTATAAAAATGCCATTGGCAGTGAAGGGGTTAACACTAGGGGGCAGGGAAGGGGTTAAGTGTGTTCCTGCTGTTCTAACTGTATGGGGGGGGTGGACTCACTAGGGGAAATCACTGATCTTCTGTTCATACATTGTATGAACAGAAAATCAGCGTTTCCCCCGCTGGCAGGAACGAGAGGTATGTGTTTACACACATACCTTCCCTTCCCCGTTCTGTAACGAACGAGCGCGCGCCCGCCAGGCACGCGCGCGGGACTCGGGGACGAGCAGGGGCGCGCGCTCATTTTCCCAGAGCTTAGTGAATGTGGTGAAGCTTCACTTTGTAAAGAATACCCAATCAGGTGCAAGGAAAATGTAAAAAAAAAAAGCATTTTGCTTGCATGTGGTTGAACGATAGACATCAGCAGAGCTTCACCACTTTCACTAAGCTCTAGGGAAAATGAGTGCAACTGCACTTACAAAGTGCACAGTCTATTTGAATTTAATAAATCTGTGTTTTTGTACTTCATATTTGCATAGAAGTGTCATGATTTTGACTGGTATCACATTTACTATTTTTTTTCTTAACATTTGCATATTCATATGTGTTGATTGTTAGCTTTCAACCTTCACTATTTTATGGTTCTCACTCTGCATTGCAGCTTTTTCTGTAGGATACATCTGTACCCTCCTAATCGAGAATGAAAGCCAGGAATTCAGCCTTTGGTCGATCAACAGATTTATTCCCATGTTCTTGCCCGGGATCAAGGTCTGTTGCCTTTGACTTCTGTCTAAAGCCAGCCATAGATGGTCCGAATCACGACCAGTTCAGCAGGGACCAGCCGAGATTCAAACCATCTAAGGGCAGGCTAATTGTACCCAAGTTGATCCATGAATTGAATTGGGTACAACCAGCATGTTGGGTTTTTACATGCAATTACTGTAATCAGTGTGGTTTCCTGGCAGGGAAGGTTCCCTGCATGGTTACAGTAAAGAAACTTCATATATGGCCTGCCTAACTGTTCTTACATTAGACTATTCCAGGGTATTGTATGAACTGTGTTTGCCTGTGCTTATTTTGATCATTGGCATGTTAGTCTGCTGGTGTCCATCATTGCTCCATTTACCTGGACTCTGTCTGTGCTTTATCTGGCCACTAGCCTGTTGACTCCGCTATTTTCTGCTCTTTGCCATGACCACTGCCAGTGGTATACAGACTTACACCACCTTGTGCCTCTCCTACCTGTTGTAGTCAGTTTCCCCTGGTAACAAAGAGGGTATCCCAAACCCATCCAGGGCTTTCTTTTTAACCATATGTCGACCGCCAAATGAACATATATGTCGGCAGAATGGCTCGTGTGGGCAAAGGAATGTACCTGTACGTTGCTTTGAAAATTCCGCCATGCAGGATTGATGTCCACCAGTGTACCGTGATTGTGTCATGGAGCGGCAGAACGGGGAGATGTAAACAAGGCATTTCCCTGTTCTGCCTAGTGACAGGACAGTGATCTACTGCTCCCTGTGATTGGCAGCAGTGATCACTGTCATGTCACTCGTAGCCCAGCCCCTCCACAGTTAGAATCATTCCCTAGGGCACACTTAACCACTTCCTCGCCCCCTAGTGGTTAACCCCTTTCCTGCCAGTGTCATTTACACAGTAATTAGTGCATTTGTATAGCACTGTTCGCTGTATAAATGATAATGGTCCCAAAATAGCATCAACAGTGTCCGATGTGCCTGCCATAATGTCACAGTTGCGATAAAAATCGCAGATTACCGCCATTATTAGTAAAAAATGCATAATAACGAAAATGCCATAAACTGTCCCCTATTTTGTAGACGCTATAACTTTTGCGCAAACCAATAAATACATACACAATGTGATTTTTTTTACCAAAAATATGTAGAAGAATATATATCGGCCTAAACTGAGGGAAAAAAATGTTTTTTATATATATATTTTTGGGATATTTATTATAGCAAAAAGTAAAAAATATATTTTTTTTTTCAAAATTGTTGCTCTTTTGTTGTTTATAGCGCAAAAAAAAATAAAACCGCAGAGGTGATCAAATACCACCAAAAGAAAGCTCTATTTGTGGGTAAAAAAAGGCCGGGTAACATGTCGCACATCCGTGCAATTGTCAGTTAAAGCGACGCAGTCCCGAATTGCAAAAAGTGCTATGCTAAGGAAGGAGGTAAATTCTTCCGGGGCTGAAGTGGTTAAATAACTAAAGTGGTTGTAAAGGCTAAAGTTTTTTTTTTTGCCTACCTTAGTGCATTCTCTGAGCCCAATCATGGTCCAGTGCTGGGTCGAGAGCAACAGTGCTGCTCTCTCTCTCTCTCTCAGTGAGAGGATGTCAATCGAATTTAGTGACAGGGGAATGGGAGGCACAGGCGAGCCTTACTGTGTTTGTCATTAGACATACACAGTAAGGCTCGGGAGTGAGCTCCCAGCAAGCAGCTTGCTAGGGGGGTATTTAAAGACAGGAGTAACCAGGAGTTCCTAGCGTTCCCCAGAATAAGAGCATTGGGTTTGCTTTGTGCTAAACCATTGCAGAGCAGGTAAGCATTTGGCCGCGTACACACGACTAAACAAATCCGATCAAATCGGTCTGACAGACTGTTTTGATCGGATTTGTCTCCTGGGATATGTTGGTTTGATCGTGTACACACGATCAAACCAAAATCCCAGCCAGCAGACAGCGCGGTGATGTGGCGGTGACGTTGACGCCGCCACATCACCACTCCAGGAAGTAAAATACTTCCATGCATGCGTCAAATTCATTTGACGCATGTGCAGACAGATATGTCCGCTGGTTAGTGTACTAACCAGCGGACATGTCGGACTGACGGGTTTCAGCAGACAGATTTTAAAGCATGCTTTAAAATTTGTCTGATGGAAAAACCTGTCTGTTCGTCCGTACACGCGATCGAATTTGTCTGCTGAAACGGTCCGTCGGACCGGTTTCAGCAGATAAATTCGATCGTGTGTACGCGGCCTAACAGTTTATTATAAAAATAAAAAAAATAAAAAACAGATCCTATAATAACAATATAATCCTGGCAATAGTACAGGAAAATCTCTATTTCTATCTTAGCTGATGCTTATAATAGTCGCCATGTGTGCTTCCTATGCAATTTTAGATAAATCTATCCTACTGGTAGTTCCATGCAAAATACATAAATATGTAAACTAACTAAAGTCACTAACTAAAATAATTATTTGAAGCTATTCAAATGCAGATATTTTATAAATGTAGGGGAAGTACCCAATAATTCTGTGAAGCTGATTGTAAAGGAAAGAAAGATGCGGTAGGCAGTAGGTAATCTATAAAAGTGCTACTTATCTCTTCAGGAAAGCAAGATGGATTGTTTAGTGCTTAGCATGTTATCACGGAAAATACCATTCAGCCAAAGAAAATCAATAAAACTAATTGTAAATTAATAGATTTCTAAGTGTAGAGAAGCATGTGATAATATAGATTAGATCTCCGAGGATTGTGTTTGTTCTAGTTTAAGGGTAAGGACCCCATGCTGTTTAATGTGACATTTTCAAGTGTAAACACATTTCTGCTTCTTCTCCCTGTAGAATAAAACTGTGACTGTAGCATATAACAGGCCCATTAGCCACCCACAGTTAAATGGGGAAATAAGTACACCCATGAAAAAACATACAAATAGCCAGATAATTCAACATGTGGGTCAAAATATCTGTACCTATCACGTTTATTCCCAGAGAATTGTAACCACAAAAAAACAAACATGTTTTAATTGTTTTTTAATATAAGAACAATGCGATTTAGTATTTATAGAGGCAGTTAGTCAATCCATTCAAAACTGATATTTTATCTTTTCATTATTCAAAATGGTTTGCATTACACAGCAGCTTATTTTAGGAACCTGTATCTGCCAGAGCTATTGTAAGGTGATCTTTATTTACCTATTGACTTTTATTTTACATTAGCAGAAAAAGTGAGAGCAATCTGAGAATTATAAGCAGAAATCTCATCACTGGAGACTCTGAAGCCCTGTACACACGATCGGATATCTGATGGAATCTAATCCAATGGATTTTTTGTCGGATATCCGAATAAGCTGACTTTCATCAGATTTGCCTACACACCATCAGTCAAAAATCTGATCGTGTCCAAACGCGGTGACGTACAACACTACGATGAGCTGAAAAAAATGAAGTTCAATGCTTCCAAGCATACGTCGTCTTTATTCTGAGCATGAGTGGATTTTTGACCGATGGAGTGCCATACAGATGATCATATTTTTCTATCGGTTTTTTATCCATAGGAAAAATTTAAAACATGTTCTATTTTTTTACACCGATGGAAATAAAACCGATGGGGCCCACACACGATCGGTTTGTCCAATGAAAACAGTCCATCGGTCAGTTTTCAGTGGACAAACCGATCGTGTGTACAGGGCTTGAGAGTTTCTTAAAACCCGGAGAATGAAGTCACCCTCTAGTGTCCACCCATAACTGAAATATTTGTTTTGGGTGAATTGATTCTTTAAATTTAATATATAACTTGAATTTATTCAATATAAAATTAGCTTCTTACCTAATGAACTTGTAAAACTCATCCAACTGTACATTTCGAGATAAACATTTTTAGATCATAGATCATTTAGATTTACCTGAAATTGTTACAACAAAATAACATTTTCTATACACAAAGTTGCAGAATTTGGGATCAGATACAGAAAAAGCACAGAAAATAGTAATGCAGTAGAGCAGCTTCATAGTAGAGCAGCCCCATTTCTCTTCTTCTGGGGTCCCCCACTCTTTTCCATCGGGCGCCCCCATGGAAAGCTGCTTTCCATGGGGACACCCATGTGTGCACGCTCCCGAGCCTGACTGCTGCGTCAATTGACACAGACAGCAGGGCTTGGCCTCGACTCCCATGTCAGGATTTGATTTCTGCTGTCAATCTGTCCAATATGGAGAAAGACATCATATGGAGCCATTGCACTCCCACACATCTCTGGATCAGATCTGGCTCAGGTAAGAAAAAGGGGGGTCTGGGGGTGGGGGTGGGAGATGCAGCACGGAAGGTTTTTCACCTTAATGCATAGAATCTTAAGGCTTTAGAGCCATTTCACGACACCATGCAAATGTCGCATAGTGAGAACACGCATTCTCACTTGCAGTTTTTTTGCGCATTTTTACAGAATTTCCACAAATGCCAAAGAAACTTCAGCACTTTTCTGGTGTGGAACATTGTGTATGTCAAGGCAACTTTTGTCAGTTTTTTTCCAAACAAGCGTCAGACATTTTGTCGCAATATTAGCACGATCTGTAATTAAGTGGATCTGCCTGTGATTTCAGATAAGTGTGAATGGAGCCTTGCTAAGTTGACATAGAATGAATATTTATCCCTGGTGACTTAATATTATTTAAAAAGTGTAATATTTGTTTTACGGATCATTCAAGCATGCAATAAGCTGCATTTTGCAGAAGCAGATCAATAGAGTTCCAATCGCATTACATACGGGTTCTGTGCACACATGCTTGGATCTATACATGTCATTGGATGAATATAGTTGTTTTGCAGATGCAGTGTGAATAAAAACATAAGAATGTAATTTCTGATCACCAATGCCCAAGTCTACAGTTTTTTCACACTTTACATTTAATTCATTTTTAGTAAATTGGGTGTACCTGTGTTTGTTGGTTGATTGAAATGAACACAACATAACCTTGTTTACTCAGTCAATATTCATTTTTTAAACTGAACATTTTGCCAAATGAACAACCTTTACTCTTTTAGTAAACCAACCCCATTGTCAGCATTCATCTACATTCAGCTTCCATTCCAATAACGAAAGCAAAAAAAATGAATAAAATAAAAATAAATAAAGTTACACCCAAGCACTTAAAATGTCCCCCAAATTATTTTTTGTGGCCCCCAACATACACATGTTAAAGAAAGTGCCAGAGGCGCCTATTCACAAAAATATCAAATGTGCTACACATACTAAACATCGCCACCCTGCCAAAGTGAGCTGATTAACAATGAGCAATAATTCTAGCCCCATTATTCAAGGTTAACTCTAAACTGAAAAAATACGGTACCAAAATGTGTCATTGTTTCATGGGTGCGCACAATTTTAAGGTTTGACATGTTGGGTATTTTCTCAAAACAACATCATCTTTTATATTTTTACCATCTTTTTATATTTTTATAGTTATTTAGGGTAATATATTGTGTTTGTGTGACCCAAAATTAAAAAAAAAAAATGACTGAAATGTTGTATTTCATAAACTGTTGCACTAATATTGTGTAACATAAAACAGTAAAACTACCATTATTTTATTAGGGAGTCAGCTTTCAGAAAATATATAATGTTTGGGGATTTTATGTAATCGTCAGACCTTAAATGATTTTTTAAATATGTGAAAACAATGCAAAAACAGCTCTGGCAGCAAAAGAGTTAAACGGGACAAATTATAAAATAAATGTACCGTATTTAATTTTTTTTATCTGCATTACCATTTTTTTTTTCAACTAACAATAATTAATGAGAAAAAAAGAGATTGTTTTGTTTTGCTTGTTTTCTGTGGATCTCAGAAAGTCATTTTTTTCAAGACAATACCAATGAAAGAAAGGGTTATTTGTCCAAAAAACTAACATATTATGTGTTATTTTGTTATCTGAGGAAATGACCATTACTGAATAATCGGGCCATAGCAGAAATGTAAAAGTTGCTCTGGACACAGAAGATGTACAGATGTATGAGCACATGCACATTTTTAGCAGGTAGAAAAATTCGATTTTTTGGGGATATTTATTATAGCAAAAAGTAAAAAAATATTGCGTTTTATTCAAACATTGTCGATCTATTTTTGTTTATAGAGCAAAAAATAAAAACCGCAGAGGTGATCAAATACCACCGAAAGAAAGCTCTATTTGTGGGGAAAAAAGGACGTTGATTTTTTTTGGGAGCCACTAGGCACAACCACGCATTTGTCAGTTAAAGCGACGCAGTGCCGAATCGTAAAAAGTGTTATTATTATTTACTGTAAAAAACAAAAACCTTTCTTATATAGACATTTTCAAGCCTTAAGACTGTTGCTAAGTGCTGCCATTTTGGATGTGATGTCAGCAGCCCCAGCTGACTCAGACATGTCACTCAAGTGACACTCTATGGTAAGTCCTCTATTACTCCCATAGCAGTTACATAATAGTTTTTGTAAGAAGGGGAGAGGCAGAGGAGCTGCCAGCCTGGTCAGTAATTGAGAGTTGGGAAGAAAAAAGGCTAAAACGTGCAAGGAAAAGGAAAGTAGAGTGACTAGTCTAGCAAGTTCAAAGGCATACTGCAAGTGAAGAAAAATGTATTATGAAAAGGAAAAACACTGCAAGTAAACATTCAAAATACTTGATTTTTTTATGATTTCATCTGACATTTTTTAAGTTGGTGACATGGACTTTTTTAAGTTTATTATTTTTTTACTTTCAATACGTTTTTATTGGAAATTTTCAAGTAGCAAATAACAAGGCTCGAGTCCCATAGCTGATGCAACAGCAACATATATGTTCAGTATTCAGCAATGTAGTCACAAGTGAGGCGATCAAATACTTTTAATAGACCAAGTGAGCCAAGAAAACATATAAGAGTAATAAAACAAAAGAAAGGAAATTAAAATACCATAAAACAGTAGAAACAAAGTTCAAAAGTAAAATAACCAAACAAGCACAACCCTCAGTCCGCCGTCAACCACACCAATGGAGGCAACAGCCAACGCATCGAAGAGCCAAGAGTCAAAATTCTGTAATCTACGAAATTTGGATTCAAGGAAATTTGTACCGCTCGTACCAGTCAAACCATAACTGCCATAGGGGGCGTATTTTATGTAAGGAATTTTGCGTGGAGGCGAATAGTAGTTCATATGTGGCATGGGTGTGGGTGGTCGTGATCACCTCCAGTAAGGGAGGGGGATTTACTTGTTTCCAGTGTCGGGCGAGTACTAGTCTCGCACTTAGGAGAATGTGTGTAGCTATTGTTCTTTTATCAGGGGGAAGAGACTCAATACCCAACGAAAGCAATGCCATACCAGGCTCCATTGGTAGTGGTAAACCAAGGACATTGAGTATAACTTGAAAGACATCCTTCCAGTATTTAGCCACCAAAGGACAAACCCAGAAAATATGGAACAAAGTTCCTAAATTCCCACAAAACCTCCAGCAACAGTCCGGGGCCTGCGGGCAAATTTTGCTATTCTAGAGGGGGTCAAGTACCATCTTAATAAGATTTTCTGGTTAAGTTCCCACAAGTTTACACATTTTGTAGCCGTATATGTTATGTTGAAAGCCTTCTGCCACTGTTCAGGGGAATATTCTTTACCCCACTCCCTTTCCCACTCAAGTACTGCTGAAGATTTAATAAAGACCTCTTTATCATTAAGTAACATGTAGAACATGGAGATACCTCTAGTCTTGACCGTAGGGCTGGTGTAGAACAAGGTGACCTGCCATGGCAAAGAGATGGTCTTTATCGGATGAGTTCGCAAAAAGTGACTAATTTGTAAATAGTAGTAAACATCCTTAGCCGATAAGCCAAATTCCAATTGAAGAGCACAAAATGATTTTAGGGCCGGGCCTACCAATATATCTGTTACATCTCTTATCCCTTTGGCCACCCATTCGTCCAAATTGATATTAGGGATTGCGCTAGTCAGACACTGGATCGGGACAGGTACCTTCGAGCACACCTGTTGGTGAAAACTAAGAGAGGTAAGTACAGCCCACCCCTGGAGCGATGCCAGGATCGTCGGGGAGAACTCGTCCCGTTGCAGATTGACGCTACGAGACATTAAGAGGAGAGTATATAGATCATGACCTGGAATCTGAAAACTCTCCAACTCCGACCATCTCTTATGCCCCGATTTTGGAAACCATGGTTTAATTTGGGCTAGGAGAGTTGCTATATAGTAGTCCCTCAGCACCACCATGCCCACCCCTCCCACCCGCCTAGACTTGATCAGTTTGGAGAATGTACAACAAGCCTTCCTACCTTGCCATAGATATTTGTTGAGAAGTGATTGTGCGGTGTAGAAAAAGGATTTCGTCACTGGGATAGGGAGCGTTCTAAATATGTAGATCATTTGCGGCAGTACTGCCATCTTAAAGGCCGCCAACCTACCTGACCAAGATAACTCTGTTTTCGCCAGCTCCTGAAGTTTGCTCCTAAGCCTGTCCAGAAAGGGTGTATAGTTAGCCCTGACCAGGGTAGTGGTTGTTGGTGTAAGGGTGATACCTAAATATTTTATCCCCACCCTGTCCCAAGTATATGGAAAGGAATTGGCTAGCTTTTTCTGTAGTCCATTACTTATGTTTAAGCCCAAAATATAGGATTTGTGTTCGTTGACCTTATAATAAGACATTTGGCCAAACATTTGTAAGGCCTGATGTACCGAAGCCAGGGATTTTTCCACATCCGACAACATCAATATCACGTCGTCAGCAAAGAGGCTGATCTTATGTGATGATCTAGGGGTTTTAAAACCAGAGATCTGTGGGTGCTCGCGAATGTAACACGCCAGGGGTTCCATCGCCAAGTTGAAGATCAGTGGAGAAAGCGGGCAACCCTGGCGTGTGCCATTAGTGATTTGGAATGGCGTGGATAAAACTCCAGACGTGAACACCTGTGCCGTCGGACAGGTATACAACGCCATAATGGCCGAGAAAATTGATCCTGTAAATAAGTTTATTATTTTATAATAAAGAATATTTAAATATATTTCTAAAACTGGACTTTGTTTTTTATAAATTGGAATATTTAGTGTCCACTAGAGTAATCATGTTTTAGGCCCCGTACACACGAGGAGACATGTCCGATGAAAACGGTCAGCAGACCGTTTTCATCGGACATGTCTCCTGCAGGATTTTGGTCCGGCGGTGCTCAATCCAGGAAGTTCAATGCTTCCACGCATGCGTCGAATCCATTCGACGCATGCGGGGGATTTCTGTCCGCTGGTTAGACGTACTAACCATCGGACATGTCCAACGGACATGTTTCCAGTGGACAAGTTTTAAAGCATGTTTTAAAACTTTTGTCCGCTTGAAACCTGTCCGCTAGGCCGTGTACACGATCGGATATGTCTGCTGAAACTGGTCTGCGGACCAGTTTCAGCTGACATGTTCGATCGTATGTACGCGGCCTGAGGGTTAAGGTTGTATTTACTGCTAAGTGCTCAATGACCAAGGGTATGCATGGTTTCTAAATACAGCCCAGATGAGATACTGCATTTATGCCATTTACCCTTTCTGCCGTTTCCTGAAACACTTTTAATTCATTTTAAATTCATTCTGGGTAGAAAAAAAAGTCTGTCTTTCATGTAGCTATTGACCTCCAAACATATAATTTGCAATGTATGAGTGTGGATCACAAGTTAAATATGCAGCAATGCATATTGCTTTTATTGAATGAATGAATGAATGAAAACTTATATAGCGCAGCACATGCGAACCGAATCGCCTCTGGGCGCTTGTTGTTCCTATCTCCTTTGATATCAAAAGAGAAAAGTCTTGACCTTTTTCCTGAATGCTAGGTGGTTCTCCTCCAACCAAATGCTGGTTGGTAAAGCGTTCCATAGTCTGGGACCTTGGACCGCGAATCTTCTTTCTCCTTTGGACTTGAAGTTGGCTTTCGGAACCTGGAGTAGGTTCTGATTTGTGGATCGCAAAACGCGATTGGGCTTATGCGCTTTTATTAATTTGCATAAGTAAAGGGGGGCATTCCCATGGACACATCTATGCGTAAGACAGAGAGCTTTAAAAGCAATTCTGTCTTTAACTGGCAGCCAATGAAGGGCTCTCAGTGAAGGTGAGATTGATTCCCAGGTTTTTTTCCCAGTCACAAGTCTGGCGGCCGTATTCTGAACGACTTGCAGGCGAGCGATTTGGTACTTGGGGAGGCCGAGGTAAAGGGCATTTGCATAATCCAGCCTGGAGTTAACAATTGCTCCCACCACGACCGCTAAATCTTCTTTAGGGATGAACGGAGTGAGTCTGCGTAGTAGGCGCAGTAGATGGTGAGATCCGCTGACTACTGACCCTATTTGTGCGTCCATTGTCATAGAGGAGTCAAAAATGACCCCTAGGCTTTTGACTTTGGCGCTAGGGGTGATGAGCTTGCCCAGAATAGGCGGGGGGGTCCATACTGTTGAGGGTTGATTCCTACGCTTGGCGTGAAACAGAAGAAGTTCTGTTTTCACTCCATTGAGTTTAAGATAACTCTTTGTCATCCAGTCCTCTATCAAAGAGAGGCATGTCTCTAGATTGAGGTGGTGATCCTGTCTGTTGCAGATGCGGAAATACAGTTGCGTATCATCTGCATATGAGTGGTAGAGCAGTTTTTGGCTGCTGATGATCTCAAAAAGAGGACGAAGGTATATGTTAAACAGCACTGGTGACAGAGGCGATCCTTGAGGGACTCCGCATGTTACTGTGCGTTTTTCTGACGTAAAAGGTCCTAACTTTACTGTTTGCGATCGGTTTTCCAGAAAAGAGGAGAACCAAGATAAATCGCCTTCTGCGACTCTGGCTACTTCAGCAAGCCGAGTCAGTAACAGTTTGTGGTCTACCGTGTCGAAAGCTGCACTTAGGTCCAGCAGAACCAGGAGACAAGATTCTCCTTCCTCTGCGGACTGGAGAACATCGTCCCATACTTTCAGCAATGCTGTTTCCGTCCCGTGTCCGGGACGGAAGCCTGATTGCAATGGGTCAAGTAGCTTGTAAGTATCTAGATGCAGTTGCAGCTGTTGTACCACTACTTTCTCCATTATCTTAGAGAGTACGTTGAGGGTTGTTATGGGACGGCGGTGGAGTGGGTCCTTGGGGTCCAGGGAGGGTTTCTTCAGGATGGGTTGGATTATACCCTCTTTCAACTGTGTGGGCACTTTGCCCTCCAGAAAAGACTGGTTGATAAACTGCGTGATGGGAGGAGCCAGGATGTAGGCGCATTCCTTCAGCACTTTTGTGGGAATAATGTCATTCGGCGCTGTGCCATTACGCAGAGTACAAATGACATTTTTAGTGGTCTCGATGGAGATGGGTTCCAGGGTAAACTTACCTGATAACGGAGCATTACTAAGGGTGCTGTGTGAGAGGCTGCAGGGAGGGCTTAGGGGGGAATTGTTTTGCTGAATGCTTTCACGGATTGCTTCGATTTTATTAATGAAGTAATCCGATAGTTCATTGCAAAATTCTTGTGTGTCCGAACTGGGGGCTGTGATGCATTCTGGTTCCATGGTCTGAGTGACCATCTTGAAGAGTTCGCGGGGGCGGTTAATGGCACCGTTGATAGCCTCCGAAAAATAATTTTTCTTGGCTTGGAAAATTCCTTTGTGGTATTTTCTTGTGGTCGCCTTGTAGATGGATAGGTTCAGCTCTGAAGAACATCTTTTCCAGGCAGATTCTGCCCTTCTGCGTTCTTGCTTCAGTAACGACAGCTGGTTGTTGAACCAGCTGTGGTTGTTTTTCCGGATGCGGGTACTTCGTTTCGGCGCTACCAAGTCAGCTGACTGTAGCATGGCCGAGTTAATGGCTTCCAATGTTTCAACGGCCGTTTGATGCGGCTGAGTTGTTTCTATCTTTTTCCTTAAAGTTGTTTTGAAGAGTTCCGAGTAGAGCTTCTTCTGGCATCTAGTCCAGTGTGTTGTCACTGGATTTGATGTTTTTGTTGCAGGGGGGATGGTGGAAATCCTGAATATAATTGCATGGTGATCTGTCCATGGCAACTTTTCATTTTCCCAAATCTTTATTTCCAGAGCTTGTCTGAAGATAAGATCAAGTGTGTGACCTGAAGCATGTGTGGGCCCACATACTAATTGCTGCAATCCCAAACCTTCCAGGTGGTCAATACAGGCGTCGGCAATGGGGTCTAGTGAGGAGTTTGCCCAGAGATTGAAATCCCCGAGCAGCAAAAGATGTTTGCTGATGAGGGTATAAGTGGAGAAAAAATCCGTCCAAGATGATAGCAGCTGCGATTTTGGGCCGGGCGGCCTATAGCAGAGCAGAACGTGGATGGTCTCCTTTGTATTTGCTTGCAGTTGCAGAGTAAGGGTTTCCATGAATGGAAGAGGGTTTTGGCGGACTGGTTTGGTGATCGTAAGATGAGACTTATGGATCACCGCCAGGCCGCCTCCTCTTTGCCCTATTCTGTTTTCCGTTATGATACGGTAATTTTCTGGCACCAATTCTCCTAGAATGGTGTTACAGTCCGCTGTGAGCCAACTCTCTGTAATAAAGAGGCAGTCTAGATCCTTTTGTTGAATAAAGTCGCGGATTTCTAGTCGGTGTTTTACTGCCGATCTTGTGTTGATCAGAGCACATGATATGTGCTTGAGCTGGGGTAAATGGCTGAAATGTCTGACCGTCGATCTATGATCGATTCTCAATAGTCACTCAGTTCTTAGGGCCTTTTTGGTGATGGCTGGCAGTATTGCGGCGTATTGCCTCAAACTCCAAATGGTATCGGCAGAATATTGCCGACATACCATGATCGCCACTACACCGGGGGGGGGGGGTTTGGGGCAGTGGGGGGCTTGGTCCAGAGGAAGGCAAAAAAACCCTGTCAGAGCTCGGCCAATATGCTCCGGTAGGGAAAAAATTCCTTCCTGACCCCTGTAAGAGGCGATCGGTTAACCCCTGGATCAAGCTACTGTGTGTTGGGACGAAGAGGGGGGGGACTGGGGCTGAGAGGGAGAACTTGTTGCTGGTCTGGTGGCTGCCTGCTCAGGGATGAGGGCTGACAGGGGGTTAACTGAATAATCTGGGCTGAATGGGCGAAGGGTGAGCAACAGGGCCGGGTAACTGTCCTTCAGGGATCAGGGGGAGGTTTGCCTGGGAGCAGGGTGAGGACCCTGAAACGTGGGGAGCGGCGCGCCGTTAGGCCGCAAGTGAAGCCGCGGTCTTTCCTAGACCGCGGCCCCGCGATTCAGGACGGCCTGGCGCGGTGCTCCCGTTTTAGGTGTTAGGTGACCGTTGTCGGGGGTAAGCAGCGGCGCGCCGCTAGGCCGCGGGTGAAGCCCCGGCCTCTCCTAGTTGCGGCTGCCGCAAATGCTTCCAGGCCGGCGCCGAGCAATGGAAAAACGCCCGAAAAGGCGTAAAATGGTGTCGGATGGATGGCGGATGGGTTACTAGAGTGGGGGAGATGGCGTGGGGGTACAGGAAGGGAGTTATGGAGAGGGGGAGAGCCAGGGAATTGAGCAGGTAGCAGCGGCTTGTCCTGACAAGGACGGCCGCCTGCATCTACAGTGGATGGCTTACCATGGGTTCTGAGTTCTGGATCTTGGGTCCTGGAGGAGAGAAAAACACCTGCCTGCCTGCCTAGCTGTCTGCTGCAAGGAGGATGAGTCGCTGGATGTCAGGTGAGAGGAGCTCTTAGGCACACGTCCGTCTGCTAGACCAATGTGCCTACTGACTGTCTACAGGACTCCCAGCAGTAAGTGATGTCAGAGCCAAGATGAGAGTATGGTCGCTCCAAAGCGTCTAATGAAGAGACATCGGAGACACAAACTAAAATAATCTGTCTATGGTATGCTATAGACTTTGTCAGTTTGAGTTGATAAGTACAGAAAGTGCTTTAAAAGCATCTGGAGAAAAAAAGGAAGCGATATAGCTTTATCATTCTAATAATAACAAAAGCTCTTTGGCTGTCTTTTTTAATGTGCATTAAACCATACAATGAAGTTACTTTCAAGGATAAGATGGTTGTCCAGTAGGCTTTCATGATTGCTTGAAAAAGTCCCTGTTAAATACATACAGCATACATGCCATACAGCATATTTAATAGTGTGGTACAAGCTGCTTAATTAAAAAAAAAGAATTATAGGGATATTCTAAGGACCAAAACATGTTTAAAATCAGTCTATATGCAGATGATGCCCTAGTTTTTCTTACAGAACCTCTCACCTCTATCCCCATCCTTCTTAACCACTTGCCTACTGTGCACCAACACCCCCTTCCTGCCTAGACAAAATTTTAGCTTCCAGCACTGCATCGCTTTAACTGACAATTGCGCGGTCGTGCGACGTGGCTCCCAAACAAAATTGGCGTTCTTTTTTTCCCCACAAATAGAGCTTTCTTTTGGTGGTATTTAATCGCCTGTGCGGTTTTTATTTTTTGCGCTATAAACAAAAAAAGAGCGTCAATTTTGAAAAAAGACACAATGGCCCAGATTCAGGTACACGTAAATTTGCGCAGCGTATTCGAAATACTCTACGCTGCCGTATTTTACCAGGCTCTAAATCGAATTCTAGTGGATTTTTGCCCGTACGATATGGCGGCGTAGTCTATTTCTCGCCGCGTAATCGAAATACGCGATTAGGGGTCGTGAAGCATTTAAATTAGGCGCGTCCCCGCGGCAATCGAACTGCGCATTGCTCCGTTCAGAAATTTCCCGCCGTGCATTGCGCGAAATCACGTCGTTACGTCATTTACGAACATTCCTATTCCCGGACGACTTACGTAAAAAATAATAAAAGACGTCGGAAAACGTTGCATTTCGACGCGGGAACGACAGCCATACTTAACATGGGCTGTCTAATAGTAGACCAGCTAAAAGCTGGTATAACATAACGCAGCGAAAAGATGACTAAAGATGCCGTAAGAGATTGCGATTGAAGATCGTAATTTCGGGGATCGCCGGCAAAAGCTCATTAGCATACCCCGACGCGGAAAACGACGGGAAGTCCACCCAGTGGCTGCAATTTTATTGCAGCGTAGATCCGAAGGCGTACGAACACGTAAGCCAGTCGAATTGAAGCCCGCAGCCGTATTTTCATGGTTTGAGGTTTCAGACTAGCTAAAAAATGTGCGTAATTTGAAAGTACTCCAGTCTAACACCAGTTAGACAGGAGTTACGGCTCTCTGAATCTGGCCCAATATTTTTTGCTTTTTGCTATCTCAGTTTAGGCGATACGTATTCTTCTACATATTTTTGGTAAATATGCGCGCCCCTAGCGACTTTCTATGACTGCACGTCATATGACGTGCAGTCAGGACAATGGAGTTACCCGCCCGCCGTCATATGACGGTGGGCGGGTGACAAGTGGTTAAAGAACTTAATATATTCAGAGATATCTCCAGCCTTGGGATAAATACGAGTAAATGTTCGGCCCTTCCAATTAATCTACCACAAAATCTGCATAATCTACTGCAAAACAACTTCTCATTTACATGGTGCTCTCACTCCTTTAAATATTTAGGTGTGCACATCACATCCTCTCACAAACTCTTATACAAAACCAACTACCTCCCTCTCTTTTCACATATAGAATCCTTACTCAAAACTTGGTCCTCCTATCACATATCATTCCTCAGTAGGATTTGTGCCATTAAAATGAACATTATTCCCAAACTTCTTAACTTTTTTCGTACCTCTCCCATCAACATCTCCAAATCCAAATTTCATTCCCTTCAAAGGACACTAAACAAATTCATATGGACAGACAAAAACCTAGATGTAGTTATGCCCTTCTTCACAGACCACAATCTGAAGGGGGCCTGGGTCTCCCCAACCTCTGGTATTACTTTCTGGCGGCTAAACACGCGCAACTCTCCCAATGGTTCTCCCATTCTCATGATATTCCCTGGAGGAGGTTTGAGTCCACATCTGTCCGCCCTTATCCACTTCAAGGTATACTATGGGCTAACTCTATTGTGTACCATAACCTCCTTAAACACAACACTATAGTGGCCCACTTTGTGCAATTATGGCATAAAATGTTCCGTTTTGCCTGTCATTTAACTCCCCACGCTGGCGTCCTTCCTGGGTGATCCCAGATTTCCTCTAGCTTATAACAATGAGGATCTGTTTTCTCCCTGGATTGTTAATAACTTAATCACTCTAAAATCTTTTCTAACCAAATGGGAGTTCACGTCATTCTCTTCACTACAGGAAAGATTCAATCTCGCAGCTTCAGAATATGAACTTTACTCATTTATCAGGTCATTTTATGCCAAGCACTTTTCATTGTCTACTCATGTCTCCAACACACTGTTTGAAAGAATTTGCATTTCATCATTCAGAGACAAGGGGTTAATTTCTAGATTGTATCAATATCTCAATGACTCTGCTCTACTAGATAAATCAGAGCCAATGCTCCAATGGGGGGCTGAGCTTGATTGTTCCCTCTCAGTGGAGACATGGCACTCTATGACAGATAACTTACGCAAATGCAATAAGGCCATTTCATTTATAGTGTTGAGCGGAATACGCCATATTCGATTTCGCGATATTTCACGAATATATAGAAGAATATTCGTGAAATATTCGTTAATATTGAATATTCGTGATATTTTATCAAAAAGTTTGCGAAATTTCGCTAATGCGAAATTGATTGCGAAATTCTCGTCCGCGCATGCGCATGGTCGTACAGGCAGGTTCCTATTGGTTGCTATGGAGGTTGCTAACCTCTGACAACTGTGGTAGGAGAACTCTGATTGGCTCTGATGCAAAAGAAGGGCAGAGAAAGTATTTGCGAATATTCGTAATACGAATTTTCGCATTGCGAATATTCGGCAACATAAAAGGATCGCCTCAGCTACTCGGCCCAGGGTCTCTAATCATACCAGCAATGCTGCGTCGATGGAGATCACTAGGATGTAATCTGTTTTAAAAATAAATTTTAAAAAATACGAATATTCGCAATAGCGAATATTCACCGCGATATTCGAGTTATTCGCGAATACTCCAATATGCAATATTCGTAACGAATATTCGCAATGTGAATATTCTTGATCAACACTATTCATTTAGAGAAACTCTGTTGAAACTTTTCTCTAGGTAGTATCTAACCCCCTCCAAAATCCATACATTCTACCCCACAGTATCCCCACACTGTTTCCGGGGTTGCCCGGACCTAGGTACCTTTTTGCACACCTTCTGGAGCTGCCCACATCTTGACCAGATTTGGCGTACCGCTGTTGATAGATTTGAGACTTCTTCAAAACTCAAAATCTCTACACCCCCCAAATTTGTCTCTTATATACAAATATACCCGATATCCTTAGTGCTAGACTATTCCACTCTTTGTGTAGTTCCATACAATGAATAATTGCTTTGAACTGGAAATCCAAAAATTCAATTTGGCCACAAGTAGTTGCTAGGATGGAAATGCTGAAAATATCGGAGAGAATTTTCCATACCCTTCACGATAGCCTCCATGGGCCAGATTCAGAGAGCCATTACGCCTGTCTAACTGGTGTTAGACTGGAGTAATTTCAAATTACGCGCGTTTTCTCAAACCATGAATAGACGGCTGCGGGCTTCAATTCGACTGGATTACGTGTTAGTACGCCTTCGGATCTACTCTGCAATAAAATTGCGGCCACTGGGTGGACTTCCCGTCGTTTTCCCCGTCGGGGTATGCAAATGAGCTTTTGCCGGCGATCCCCGAAATTACGATCTTCTATCGCAATCTCTTACGGCACCTTTAGTCATCTTTTATTTGCGTAACACTATACCAGCTTTTTGCTGCCCATGTTAAGTATGGCCGTCGTTCCCATGTCGAATTTTTAAGTTTTCTGACGTCCTTTACTATTTTGACGTAAGTCTTTACGGGAAATGGAATGTTCGTAAACGCCGCTACTCAAACAACGAATGACGTAACGACGTGATTTCGCGCAATGCACGGCGGGAAATTTCTGAACGGAGCATGTGCAGTTCGATCGCCGCGGGGACGCGCTTAATTTAAATGCTTCATGCCCCCCAAACGCGTATTTCGATTACGCGGCAAGAAATAGACTACGCCGCCGTAGCGTACGGGCAAAAATCTACCAGGATTCGGTGTAGAGCCTGGTAAAATACGGCAGTGTAGAGTATTTCGATTACGCAGCGCAATATTAAGTGTATGTGAATCTGGCCCCATATTTTTGAGGCTAAATGGTCCTACTGGAATCTCATATAATATTTTGACTGTTTTCATTTCAGTTTACCCTTTTTGTTTATTATGCTAATTCATGTCTACAACCTTTCTTTAGCTGCTTTTCACCTCTTGCCTTAAGATGCGATTATTGTACTACCGTTGATCTCAATTTTTTTTTCCATTCCCAACCATGTTATGTAACTCCTTTTATATACCTTCAATATACTTTTGTAAACAGAAAAAAAAGAATTATGTATAATTGTAAGATAATGCCTGAGGAACGTTTTTGCACTACATAATTGGATATGTAGAACATTACTAGAGGTCATATTCAGCAACAGATTAAACATAAAAACCAACTCCTTCTGACAAAGTCCATCAACCAATGCCAAGCTACAAGATAGATACATAATACATAAACATAATCTAAGTCTAAAGTCTATGGCCTAGATTCACGTAGGGCGACGTTACTCTGAGCGGGCATAGCGTATCGTATTTACGCTATGCCGCCGCAACTTAGAACGCAAGTGCAGTATTCTCAAAGCACTTGCGTCCTAAGTTATGGCGGCGTATCGTAAATGTCCCGGCGATAGCGCGCCTAATTCAAATGTGGAAGAGGTGGGCGTGTTTTATGTAAATTAATCGTGACCCCACGTAATTGACGCTTTTAACGAACGGCGCATGCGCTGTCCATGGACGTATCCCAGTGCGCATGCGTCGGATAGAATGCCTAAGATACGTCGAACACTGCCTACAACGTGAACGTAACTTACGCACAGCCCTATTCGCGTATGACTTACGCAAACAACGTAAAAAGATACGCTTGTTCCGACGTCCATACCTTGCATGGGCTGCGCCACCTAGAAGGTAGCTTTATCTTTACGCCGGCGTATGTCTTACGTAAACGGCGTAACTAATTGCGACGGGCGCACGTACGTTCGAGAATCGGCGTATCTAGCTCATTTGCATATTCGAAGCGGCCAGCGTAAATATGCACCCAAGATACGATGGCGTAGGAGACTTACGCCGCTCATATCTTGGCCGAATTTATGCATAACTGGTTCTAAGCGCATATACAACGGCGCAAATTCGGACTTACGACGGTGTACGTGGTGATACGCCGGTGTAAGTCTTTGAGAATCTGGCCCTATGTGTTGGGATCTGGTTTTAACCACTTCAGGACCGCTCACTGTAGTTATACTGCGGCAGGGCGGCCCGGCTGTGCTGGATCATGTACATGTACAGTAAAACCTTGGTTTGCGAGTATAATTTGTTCCAGAAACATGCTTGTAATCCAAACCACTTGTATATTAAAGCATTTTTTTTTACAGGGTATAAAAGAGAAGAGAGGCACCTCTAAGTATAGCAATAAGTTGCTAAATGTTGTATCTTCATTTAATGTAACCATATTGCTACACTTAGAGGCTCCTCTCTTATTTTGTATACTCAGCTGTGACATGATGCTACTCTTATATTAAGACTTCGCTTGTATATTAAGTCAAAATGAATTAAAACATTTTGCTTGTCTTGCAAAACGCTCACAAACCAAGTTACACTTAAACCAAGGTTTTACTGTACCTGATTTTGTATTTCCAGGTAAGGGGCACTCAAGCACATACCTGCCTCCCCGGCTGTGCTGTCTTTCATTACAGCACAAGCCGGTCAACGGGTTTCAGCACATGGGGCTGTCTACTGACAGCAACGGTGTGCCGTTTTTCTTTCTCCCTTCAAAACAGAAAGTAAAAACCGACACATTACTTAGTAAAAACAGCACACAGTACACATAGTAAACTTTTTCAGGCGCACATTTAACCCCTTGATCACCCTAAATTTTAACCCCTTCCCAGCCAGTGTCGTTAGTACAGTGACAGTGTATATTATTAGGACTGATCACTGTATTAGTGTCACTGGTGATGCCAGTAGCAGTTAGTCAGTTCCACCCAACAGGTAGTGTCAGATTGACCCATTGTAAGACGCTGATCCATACAGTATATACCATGTATACCATAGTTTGTAGACGCTATGATTTTTACTCAAACTAATCAATATACACTTATTGTAGAAGTGTGTTAACAGCAATATCCCCATTTGAAATACAAGGGAATCAAAGCTTAAAAAAATTTAAATTATGTAGCCACCACATCTAAGAATTTGTGCTATTTCCAGGAGTACCGCTTTTCAAAATATAGGGGTCACTAAATAAAGTGTGTGTATTTTCTGTTACAAGGAAATATGATGATTCTATTAGATTCTTTTATAAGGCACAAACCTCTTAAAAACCCCACAGGTTTAGTGATGAAGAAAAACTAAGCTTGACCTTTCTTAATCGCTGTGATTGATTGATTGATTGATTGATTGATTGATTGATTAGAGAAGTTTGCAGCCCAATATATATTGTAAAATTCCTTACTACATTTCTACATTTGTATTTACTTAATTAGAAATAATTTTTACCTTTAATTACCCATTCAGTTTTAAATTCTTTCAAAATTAAATGATTGTTTTATATCTATTTTTATTAAACGCATAGAATATTTGTTTTACAAATAAACATTTATTAAAAGACAGGGATTTCCTAACGCACTTTTGGCTTGCTAAAGAGACATAATAACAGAGGAAGCTTGCTTTGTGTCTATCTTTATCTAATTAAAAAAAGGTTTCTTTCAGCACAGTTGAAACCTGAAATAGCTGAATATATTAAAAGGAGAATGGAGCTCCATCTGCTGGTTTTATAGAAGACCACATAATATTGTGCATAATTCTATTTGACTGATATATCATATTTGTATTCACATTTTTATAATCCTGAGCAACAAATGTTGATAGTATCATTGCAGAAAAAATAATTATAATGAATCAGTCATAATCAGTCAATACATGTCCTGATTTTTACTTGCTGGCTATGGATTTGAAGTGTGTTGACTGTGAAAACCAAAAATACTGGACACATTTTCATTTATTTGAGTAATAAAGCACTATCTGTAGTTTATTTACTGCGCATTCTGTCAGGTTCTGTGTGCACTTGTCCTTTCATAAAAAAAAATATCAGGCCTTTTCTTAGAAATACATGGAATGTGCTCCATGAATGGGTGAATAGCTTTTACATTTCCAAAACTCCTTCCAATCCTACAAACACAATTTTATTTTCTTTACTATCTGGTAATGACCCTGTTATTTCTTCTCTCTCTCTCTCTTTTTTGCTGAAAGTTCTTTTTGATAGTTCAGATAGTACAGTTTTAAAAAGGTGGCATTTGAGAACTAGCAGGTCTATTAAACATACTAATTTGTGTGCCTTAAAGTACAAATTCTCCTAGTACAAACATTAGAATGTGTCTATGTCTATGGCAGATGCATCTGCGATCTTCTATATAATATATAATATATATAGATATATATATATAGATATATATATATAGATATATATATATATATATCTATATATATATAGATATATATATATATATATATCTATATATATAGATATATATATAATTATTGTTATTATTATATTATAACAACGTTTTTGTTTTATTCAGCTGTATTTACTTTTATAACATCTAAGTGAAAGATATTACAAAAACATGTCAGAAAAAAATAAAAAACATTTTAAAAACAGAGTCACTGAGTTGGAAAAAGGATCACCCCGTCCCCCTCCTAAAAATGAGTTGTAAACACAATTATGTGTAGCTAATCACCGTCTCATGGGCACACAAAACTATTTGACTTTCAACTGGGGATGCAGAAACTGAAATTTGCCTCATTGGAAGACTGCAAGTGCATCAGCTGATTAGTTTGAACACAGACACCCCAAATCAGTAATCAGTATTTTAAGGACACAATTGAACATACTGGGCCAGATCCACAAAGATCTGCCCCTGGCGCATCGTATCTGAGATACGCTACGCCGCCGTACCTTACCTGGCTTTAGTTCGAATCCATAAAGATTTTGCGCCGTAAGTTACGGCGGCGTAGTGTATCTCAAGCGGCGTAATGGCGCGGAATTCAAGTTGGGGCGGGTAGGAGGCGTGTTTCATTTAAATGAAGCGCATCTCTGCGCCGATCGAACTGCGCATGCTCCGTTCAGAAATTTCCCACTGTGCATTGGGCTAAATTACGTCGCAACGACGTTATTTTTTTTTTTACTAGCGTGAATTACGTACATTCTTATTCACGGACGATTTACGCAAAAATAAAAAATAAATTAAAATTTCGATGTGGGAACGACGGCCATAATTAACATGGAAAGTCTAACTATAAGCCGCAAAAAAGCAGCTTTAACTATACGCCGGAAAAGGCAGACTAGAGAAGCCGTAAGAGAATACGACGGCCGCGCGTACGTTCGTGGATCGTCGGAAATAGCTCATTTGCATACTCGACGCGGAAAACGACGAGAACTCCACCCAGCGGACGCTGAAGTATTGCATCTACGATCCGAAGGCGTACGAAGGCGTACACCTGTGGGATCGAACCCAGATGCCGTCATATCTTGGTTTGAGGATTCAAACTAAAGATACGATGTGGGTAATTTGAAAGTACGCCGGCGTATCAGTAGATACACCGCCGTACTCTCTCTATGGATCTGGCCCACTGTTTTTTCTTAAGAACAGAAACAGGTAGGACTGTGCTACAAAAATGTAGATGATTTTCTTTTTCTCAACAAAATTGGAGTTATCTTTTAAGGTTGACAGCACATTGCTGTATCTGCAGGAGCTTTCTTTGAGCAAGTTACCATTAAAAAGTGGTAAATTACATTACTTTTAGGACATTTAACATGCCCACTTAGATTGAAAATGCCTGTTTATCACCCTGAAAGGAATAAACTAAAGGCTTAAAATTGACATTAAAGCAATAAACAGGGGGAAATATATATATATATATATATATATATATATATATATATATATATATATATATATATATTCCGAAAAATGTGTGCATATCCAGGGTGTTCCAAGCATTTGAATCCTGACAGATAAAGTCTGTGTTGGAGAGGGTAACAAATCTTTACACACTTTATGCAGCATTCAGGGAGACAAGCAATCTCTAATGGAAACAGAAAAACAAACAAGGCGCCTCTAAGTGCAGAAGTATAAAACTTTTAATATCTCCATAAGGGGTTAAAAACACTTACAAGATAGTGGATGAAACAGGCATGTAGCAGGTAAGTGCGTCCAGGAGATGTTTCAGTGGCAGGGCAGTCTCAGTCTGTGATGGTAAAGCTTCCAGGAAAGTCCACGAGATAACAGCCGACTTGTGCTGTAAATGTTCAGAGGACACAATAACGCTGGAGCCTGGGGATGACATCAGAGGAAGCGAGACAGAAACCAGCATGGAACACAAACAGGAAGTGGACAGGAAGTGTGTTTATTGCTTTGAAGTCAATTTCAAACCTTTAGTTTATTTCTTTCAGGGTGATAAGCAGGCATTTTTCAATGAGCCCTTTGGTCTACAGATATGTGCACATAGCTTGCTGCTGCCACCATCTTTGTTTGATATGGGAAATTGCCAATGATCCATTACATTGAGGATTTCCTGAGTAGAGGATCTAGGACACCTAGCAGTTTACTGTAGAGACCCAGGGCTGGGGTATAGCCACAAGCGGATATGATCTCCTTAACAGGAGATCTAATTATTTGGTAAGCTGCTTTGATTTAATCAGGTGGAGGAACCTTGTCCATCATCCCATCACTTCTTCTTGGGTGTTTTGTAGATTTAAGTCACCTTGGATTAGCGCATAGAAGAATCCTCTATTAAGAACTGTGTTTCAGTGTCATACATTGTGGAAGCCATCAATTTTGATACTTTTGTCCTCTTTATATCACATTAAGAAACGGACACTGAAAATGGGACAGCAATACTCACTTATACAGTGCAGCTTTTTCTTGATATATATGTGGCCCCTGGGCAATGGGAGATTATGAGGCCCACAGGCAATAGGAGATTATGGGGCCCCCAGACAATAGATTATGGGGCCACACAGTATACACACACACATAAAGTATACATACACAGTATACATACGAACACAGACACACAATATACATACAGTATACACACACACAGACACACACTATACACACAGTATACATACACACAGAATACACATATACACACTAAAAAAGATACTGGAGAGGCGGGGCAGCTATAATCTTGAGATTTTTTTTAAAAACACAGATTTTTACATACTGTCTCTAGTTTTACTGAGACTGGCAACCCTGATGGGGCCCCCTAGTGGCATGGGGCCCTCGGGCAGTGCCAGAGTGCCCAAATGGTCATTCCACCCCTGTATATATATATATATATATATATATGTTGCTTGCTATAAACCTGCAGACCTCAGCACAAATGTAAATGGTCACTGGATTTTTTATGTTTTTAAATATGCAAAAGAATAACACAAATGGGTAAAAATGTGTATGTTTTGTTTATGTTGTCTTACATGTTAATACTCAGCTTTGGTGATGAGGGATGCCTATCCTGGCGGTTATATTATAGCTTGCAGCAACATGGTTGTAAATACTTTGCAACTAGTCACAGTATTCAACAATTATTTCTGCTATTCTATCTAAGGCTATTGAAATTAGTAAATAACCACATGCTGCCACAATCATTCTTATATAAAAGTTCAAAACCCTTTAAGCTATGTAGTAGGTTATGATTGCCCTTTTAACCTTATAGCTGCATGTAGTGTAGAGTGAACAAGATAGTCTTAGGCCTCGTACACACAATGAGATATGTCCGCTCAAACTTGTCCGACGGACAGTTTAGAGCGGACATGTCTCATCGGATTTTGGTCCGATGGCGTGTACACACCATCGGATCAAAATCCCCGCCGGCAGACAACGTGGTGACGCGGCGGTGACGTTGACGCCGGCACGTCACCGCTACGTCACCGCACCAGGAAGTAAACACTTCCGCGCGCATGCGTCGGATCCATTCACAGGATACGACGCATGTGCGGGAAGATATGTCCGCTGGTTTGCCGTACTAACCAGCGGACATATCCGACGGACAGGTTTGTAGCGGACAAATTTCAAAGCATGCTTTGAAATTTGTCCGATGGACAAACCTGTCCGCTAGCCCGTACACACGATCGGATTTGTCTGCTGAAACGGTCCATCGGACCGTTTTCAGCGGACAAATTTGATCGTGTGTACGCGGCCTTACAGTAAAAGAGGCATAGACTTGAGATAGAGAAAAATGATTTTACCTCTATAAAAAAAATTGTATGGTCTTTTCTTGAAATGACAGTTCAGTTCTGAATACCAGTTCACTTAATCGGAATAAAAAAAGTGTAGGGAAGAGCAACAGAATTAATAAGGGGCATAAATGACTTTAGTTATAAGAACAAATTAACTATATATTTTCACTCTTGAGATGTGGTGTTAGCAGGGGCATATTATCATCATTTCCAAGAATATTGATGGCTTATACAAAATATAACACATATATAGCTGTACACGATTAGATCCCTACAAATGACGCATTCCTTGCCATTTGGCAGAAGAAGAGAACAATGTGAGTAGAGAGTAGGGATGAGCCGAACACCTCTGGGTTCGGTTCGCACCAGAACCTGCGAACAGACCAAAAGTTTGTGTGAAATTTAGAACCCTGTTAAAGTCTATGGGACTCGAACATTTGAAATCGAATGTACTAATTTTAAAGGCTAATATGCAAGTTATTGTCCTAAAAAGTGTTTGGGGACTCGGGTCCTGTCCCAGGGGAGTGTTTTTTCAGGAGCAGTGATTTTAATAATGCTTAAAGAGAAACAAATAAATTGAAATATTCCTTTAAATTGCGTACCTAGGGGGGTGTATAGTATGCCTGTAAAGTAGCGCTTGTTTCCTGGGCTTAGAACTGTCCCTGCACAAAGTGTCATTTCTGAAGGAAAAAAGTAATTTAAAGTCACCTTAGGGTCTGGTATGGATATTAAGGGGAACCCTGCGCCAAATAAAAAAAAAATGATGTGGGGTTCCCCCCAAATATCCATTCCAGACCCTTCAGGTCTGGTATGGATTTTAAGGGGAACTCCACCCCAAATTTAAAAAAAAAATGCCGTGGACCCCCACATATTTTTTTTTTATGAATGACTTTTCTCTGTATTGCCGGGAGCCGACAATTCATTTTAAATTACTTTTTTTCCTTCAGAATTGACTTTGTGCAGGGACAGTTCTAAGCATGGGAAACAAGCGCTACTTTACAGGCATACTATACACCCCCCCCCTTAGGTACGACATTTAAAGGAATATTTCACTTTTATTGTTTCATTTAAAGGAATTTTTAAATCACTGCTGCCAAAAAAACTGCCGTTTTAAAAACTTTTTTTGCATTGATACATGTCCCCTGGGACAGGATCCAGGTCCCCAAGCACTTTTTATTACAATAACTTGCATATTAGCTTTTAAAATTAGCACTTTAGATTTCAAACGTTCGAGTCCCATAGACTTTAACAGGGTTCTAAAGTTCACACGAACTTGCTGCGAACACCCCAAATAGTTTGCTGTTCGGTGAACATGAGTTCTACTCGAACTCGAAGCTCATCCCTAGTAAAGAGATGACCTTATCAGCCTTCTGCTGCTCCATCACTGTCCAATCAACAGGCAGGGCCCAGGGCGCATCACTGTAACCCTTAATTGTGACAGGGAAAATAATGTAATCCTTCTGACTCATCTGTGGACATCACCACAAATCTTTTGGTTAGCAAGCAGGATCTATACATGTCGATGTTTGTCCAAACCTTAGCTTTAACCTTTGTATATGACAAGGTCCTTTACTGTAACAATAGTGAAACTGTGCAATAGTCTTTCACATAAACAAGTCTTAGCAGATTGGCAAGATTGTTTTAAAGAGTTGAATCCTTACTTATGGTATATGTAAAAGGAGTTAATATTTGATTGAGTTGGGTTTTAGTAAAACTGAGATGATCTGAGATGACAAACTGGACTTTATGTACTAAAGTGAATTGTCAGCATGTTCCTATTCAGAGAGAAGACAACTTGCCCTTTACTGGACTAGATGTTTGACATGATCATTTTTGTACTTCATTACATCCCACACTTTTGTTTTTAGTCTTTTGCAAGCTTATTTTTGGAGTACAGCAGAATTTAAGCTAGTCACCAATAAGTGCTCCAGCTGCTATTCCCAGATGGTTTCCTATATATCACATCCTCCGCAGGATTTTCAATCCATTTTCCAGCTACTTTAACAGTTTGGTAGTTTATCTGATTTTCACATGAACATGTCTAAGCCCAGGTTCATACTGGGCTGCAGTATGTCAGTCCAGATGAAGACCCGATTTCGGCCACAATTTCAGAGACATCTGTGCAGGTTTCTACACAGATGTGAATGTAAATCGTGACAACAAATCGCAAAAAGTAGTACAGAAACTACTTTTTGTAATTGGTGCAGTGCCACAGATGCGGCTTCGCAACGATTAGGATGGTGCTATTGCCGGAAAATGCCGCCGATTTGACTTGCGATTTGACATGTCAAATCCAATGTCAAAACGCATGTTAAGTCCCGCCTAAAGGTGTGAAAGGGCTACACTTTGTTTTTAGAATTCAGCCACAGTAGAATTTCAGCCAGCATGCTGCAGAAGAAGATATGTGCTCTTTGTTTGGAAACATCAGTCTTTCTGCATGGGTCTAACATGCTCCCCTGCTAGAGCTCGCCAACCAGTAGGGAGAAAATCTTTGCTGATTGCACATCTAAAGGGTTAGATCATCAGGGTAAATATCAGACCTCGCAGGTGGGACATCACTGTTGCCACACATATTTCCAGCTATCACAATTATTTTGAACCTTTCATGAGAAAAACACCTTGGGTATTAGGTTTTTATGAAAAGGCTATACGCAAACATAAGTTCCACATATTATTTCTGGGGCAAATAACCTATTTTTACTCTACTGCCCTGTATCTAGTATTTTCTACTTATCCAGGCATCAGAAATGGCTACTTTCATAGGAACCCAATCATGCAGGTGTTGAGTCCCTTAAGACCCCTTTTACACTGGGGCCTGTAAAGCGCTAAAAAAAATGCCTCTCAAGCCACCCCAGTGTGAAAGCCCGAGAGCTTTCACACTGGGGCGGTGCACTTGCAGGACAGGAAAAAAAGAGCATCTTTGAGGCGGTGAGGGAGCGATGTATACACTGTTCCTCCACCTCCCCTTCCATTAAAATCAATGGGCAGATGCGATTTGAGGGCGCCTTTAACCCTTTATACGTCTGCTAACAGGGATTCAAAGTGCCTGAAATGCGCCGTCATAACAGCGGTAAAGCTCCACTAAAACGAATGTCCCTTTACCGTTAACGCCCCCCCCCCTGCTCCAATGTCAAAGCAGCCTTAGGCCATGTACACACGATGAGACCGGTCCGATGAAACTGGCCTTATCGATGGTGTGTACGGCCCATCGGACCGTTGTCCATCGAACCAAAGTTTTAAAACTTGCTTTAAAACTGGTCTGACGGACGCCTGACCATTGGACCAAACCGATGGTTAGTACGCAAAAGCATCGGACCGAAAACCCACGCATGCTCAGAATCAAGTCGACGCATTCTTGGAAGCATTGAACTTCGTTTTTTCAGCACGTCGTTGTGTTCTACATCACCGCATTCTGGCCCAATCGGATTTTGGCCCGATGGTGTGTACACACATCAGACTATCAGGCCACTTCAGCGTGAACCGATGAAAACGGTCCGTCGGACCAGTCTCATCGGTTTGGTCCGATCGTGTGTACGTGGCCTTAGTATTAGCATGGTTCTCCACACAAACAATAACGTACAATAAATGAAATTAAAAACAGTCTACTTGATAATCCTATTCACTTCCTACCAATCTAATTGTTTGCCACTAAATAAACAAGCTATTAAAGCACTCTATGGTGTGAAACTGTAATCCAAAGTCTAAAATACATAGAAAATGCACATAATTTTTACAAAGCGGCAAAGTGACTTTTATCGCAGCCGTTCAGTTGTATAGCAGCTGGCATATGCAGTTACAAATAACTTCAAGGTTAAACTCTACATTCCTTATTCTCCATACTCATCTCGCAGCAGACTGTGTGTTCGGACATCTGGAAAGTAAAAGCATCATGGTATAGCTTTGGGTGTTTTACAGAACATTAACTATAATGTGGCACTACACCACCTGCATATTTACCCATAGTTAAATTAAAAGAAAAAAAAAATACTCTTTTTGATCAAGCACACTCATTCATTAAAAGTTGTACAAGCCACCTAAAAAGTATTGAATGTGTACTCCACTAATAGTTAAAAGAAATACTACATCAATAAATTCTTTCAAGTGAAATGTTGAATATTAAAAAGAAATATGGGATACCTTTTTTCCTATGTGCTTTTGTTCCTGAGAAATACTACAAATTAAGAGATCCTGCAGGGAGGACTTTATTCATGAGCAAATCTTTATTGATAATGAATAATAGCCAGCACAGACAGGGAAAGAGGCTATCCCTATTGAGAATGTATATTCTGTTAAAAGAAACATTTTTGAAGTGCACTATTGTTAAACTTTAAAGGGATTAAAGTAGAAATTTGAAAACTCTTCATTCTAAGGAAGACGTTCTATAGATAAATATTTATATTCTATTCACCCATGTAATAAAATAATTCAAGGCACATATTTTTTTTATCTAAAGTCTAGTTTGCAAGCCCCATAAATATAATGGCGCGTACACACGATCATTTTTCGGCATGAAAAAAAACGTTGTTTTTGAAAAACTTCATTTAAAATGATCGTGTGTGAGCTACACATCATTGTTCAGGTTCTGAAAAACGACAACATTTTTTGAACATGCTGCATTTTTTAACATCGTTTTAATCTATGTCGTTTTCCGGGTTGTAAAAAATGATCTTATGTGGGTTAAAACAACGTTTTAAACCCGCTCATGCTCAGAAACAAGTTATGAGACAGGAGCGCTCGTTCTGGTAAAACTACCGATCATAATGGAGTAAGCAAATTCATCCCGCTATAAACGACAGAAAAGCGCAAATCGTCTTTTACTAACAAGGAATCAGCTAAAGCAGCCCAAAGGCGAATAGAACTTCCCCTTTAGAGTGCCGTCGTACGCGTTGTACGTCACTGCGCTTTGTTCATTATTTTTTTTAAACTATGGTGTGTGGGCAACAATGTTTTTAATGATGGAGTTGCAAAAACTTCATTTTTTGGACATGCTGAAAAACAAAGTTTTTTTTCATGCTGAAAAGATTGTGTGTACACAGCATAACAGTTTGAAAACGAGAATACATTTAAAAGGTATTCTCATTTTTATTTCTTTATCTAGAGCAGGCAGTAGTTAAAATCCATGTCAGGTCCTGCCAGCACCACCTGACTCAACAGGTCACAGGCACTGGCTCTCAGACTAGAATAGCCGGAAGTAAAGGATTCATCCATCAATGCTATTTAGCATGAACAGGGGATACAAGTGATTTTTTCATTCAGCCCACTGGGCTGAATAAAATAAAACTAAGAGTGTATAACCAGCCTTAGTCAGACCAATGGTTTCTTGTCAATCTTCTGCATAACAATGATTAAAAATGGACAAATGATACATTCTGCTCAGCATTCTCTACAATGAAGAGGATGTTTAGTTAGTTTAGTCAAAGTAGCACTCCTTTTAGCTCAATAGGCATGCAAGGAAAAATATGCTATTTATCATATCCGTTATTAATATTAATGCTATTATAAGCAAGGCTGATTTACTATTAGAAGTAGGTGTATGGTATCCAATGCTAAACCCACATATGACAGATTGTATATAGAATATTAGGCATCTGAAAAAAAATTCACTGGCACTGTGCTCTACTTTTTTTATTTATTTTTATTTATTTTTTTACTTTCTTTATACATTTTTTCATTCAACACATAACATACCGGTACATGGTACAACACATAAACGATCTCAATATGTCCTTTTACAAAAAAATATAATAAAAAAAGAAGAGAGAGAGAAAAAAAAGGTCTACATGTCATATGTAAAGCCTTTATTAGAGAAAAACCCTATGGGCCAGATTCAAGTAGAGTTAGGCTGGAGTATCAGTGATACGCCAGCATAACTCTCACTTTGAACCAGCGTTTCTGTTTTCTGTAAGAAGAAAACAAGAAACGCCGGGTTGGAGTTCCTATACGAGCGGCGTAATTGTATTTCGCTGTCGTATCGGAACTGCAATTTTAAAAATGTCGCTCGGGGCGTTCCCGCTGATTAACGCCGAGAATATGTTAATCAGCGAGAATCGGCAATTCACGATCGTACTCGGGCCCGACGCAGTGACTTTCCGACGTTTCCGTAAGCGATACGTGGCGTAAAGAAAAACATGCCCCCTAGTGGAGTATCCTATGTTAAGTATGGCCGTCGTCATCGCGTCGAATTTAAAAATGTTCACGTTGTTTGCGTAAAACGTCCGTGAATGGGGATTGACGTCATTGACGTTCGCTGACAGAATTTGGAGCATGCGCACTGACAGTCGATGCATGCGCAGTACGTTCGCCGCGGGATCGCGCCTAGTTTAAATAATACACGCCCCCTACCCGCCCAATTTGAATTCCGCCGGCTCATTTTCGCTACGCCGCCGCAACTTTAGGAGCAAGTGCTTTGTGAATACAGTACTTGCTCCTAAAGTTTCGGCGGAGTAACGTAAATGACTAACGTTACTCCAAAATAAAGAACCGCTGTCCTACCTGAATCTGGCCCATTGTCTCTATACTTCTGTATCTATTATGTAGTCCTCTACTGGATCCACCCCTTGGCTCACTATATTTCCCTTATCGGACCCGTAGTCTGAGTTTTAGAAAGAAATAGATTCATTACAAGAGATAAATTCATAATCACCCACTCCCTTCGCCCGTCCTGATTCAGGGCTCATAGATGGATCAGGGATAGGGCTCAGTGGAGGAGCGAGTGAAATAGAGAAAATGGTTAGGAAGAGGAAGAGGGGGGAGGAAGAGAGAGAGAGAGCAAAGGAAGAGAGAAAGAGAGAAAGAGAGAAAGAGAGAGAAAAAAACTCTACTAATGCTACTAGTGCTCTACTAATCAGATGTGTTGTTATATAAGGCTGAATAGAATATGAAGTTATGGAAAAAAATATTCACTGTTTTTTCTGTTTTCTTACAGGTAAGTGGTGCATCCTTAATTTTTGAATCTAAACTGTGGTTAGATTGGTAAGTGTTCCTTAAAGCATTTCACGCAAATCTATTAGAATTTCCCGAAAAGACTCCATGACTGTTACTTTAAAATGTGTTTAATTTTATTATATAATTTTGTTTTAAAATTAGTATTGGTCTTTTGACCTACTATGTTCAACATGTTAATAGAGGCAGTGTTTTTGCCTGGTCCATTTGTGTTATCACAAAACACTTTTTATTGCCCTTTTCTCCATTTTATTTTTACTAATGCTGTGATTTGCATTCAAAGAATATGCTGTGTTTGTGGTTTGCCAGTCTGAAAAAAAGCAATAAAGATTTTAGATTTGCATTTCATAGAGGTTTACTCTGTAAATTGGATCATGTACAAAGCAGTCAATTTGTTTTTGATAGAACTGTCTTAGCGTCTGCCATTCTAAACGCTACCCATTGTTGATGGTAGGTTTGAGCATGATCTGCCATGTTTATGTGACCTTGTGTGAAATTATTTGCATGAAACCTTCAAGAACATAAGAACCATTGATAGTTGAAAAGGATTTGGTGTGAATTAGCAACTGCTTCGATATCTGTATTAGATTACTGGTGGCTCGAATGAAGAAAACATTTGCCTGAAAGTCATTTTTTTTTTTTTACCAAAATATGTATGCCTGAAACAGATTTTTCTCAAGGTTTAAGGGCCTATTTACACCTGTCGGTGTTCCAGGAGGCCTATATGAAAATACATTTTAAATAAAACTCCTTTTTATTTCTGTGTTGCTTATTTATATCCCTGTGCTGCTTTGTGTTTTTAAAGGGAGACTATAAGAGCCGGTTTACACTTACTTGTGTGGGTTATCGCACATACAACACAATATATATTTTAGCTTGGTGCTGTTTTCTAGTATTTTTGACAAAATTATTTTCTAATGGCATTAACATAAACTTTAACTGCCTTTTTTCCATGTGAGTTTATCAGATTTTATAAACATTGAAAGGACTGGTTAGGTAGGTCCTGAGTCTACACTGCCATTTGAAAATCTAAAGGATTGCACAGATCAAACAAACAGACTAATGCCCTGTACACACAATCAGTTTTCCTGTTGGAAAAAGTCTGATGAGAGCTTTTGGTCGGAAATCCCGACCGTGTGTATGCTCCATCAGACTTTTTCCAACAGGAAAACTGCTGGAAAAAGATAGAGAGCATGATCTCTTTTTTCCCATCAGGAATTTCTGAATTTACTGAATTTCTGATCGTGTGTACAAATCCCGACGCGCAAAATTCCTACTCATGCTCGGAAACAATTTGACGCATGCTCAGAAGCATTGAACTTAATTTTCTTGGCTCATCGTAGTCTTTTTCCATTTGTTGCCTTGTGCATTGCCAGCACCCTTGATCTCCTGAGACCATACTGATCATCCTAACACAATCCACCTGGAGCGTTAACTTCCTTTCTTTTGTAGTCTTTTATGTAACCGCGTTCTTGGCAGTCAAAAGTTCACCAAACTTTTGTGTGACCGTGTGTATGTAAGGCAGGCTTGAGAGGAATTCCAGTGGGAAAACCATTGTTTTTTTCCAATGGTGTGTATGTGGTATGAAATGTTTTGTGTGGCCAGCATTAAGCTGAAGTTTAGTTAAAATTACATTACTTATCTTTTAGGCCTCGTACACACGAGCGGATATGTCCGCTGAAAACGGTCCGATGGACCGTTTCAGCAGACATCTCCGATCGTGTGTATGGGCTAGCGGACAGATTTGTCCACCCGACAGATTTCAAAGCATGCTTTGAAATCTATCGGGTGGGAATGTGTCCGCCCGACATGTCTGCTGGTTAGTACACTTACCAGCAGACATGTCGTCCCGCACCGCCGCCGCGCCGCCGCCGAATGGATTCGGTGCATGTGCGGAAGTGTTTTACTTCCTGGTGCGGTGACGTGGCGGCGTCAACATCACCGCCACGTCACCGACACGTCAGCGCGCCGTCTGCTGGCGGGGATTTTGGTTTGCTCGTGTGTACACGCGAGCAAACCAAAATCCCAGCAGACAGATTTGTTCAAATCTGTCGGACGGACAGATTTGAACAAATCTGTCCGCTCGTGTGTATGGGGCCTTACTGAATTGTATTGCATGTTCTGCTGATTGCTCCTTAGAAATGTTCTGCAGTTACAGTATGACAGGTCCTCTTCATAGCACTGAACTTCTGGTGCTGCAAGGGTTCACTTTCTTGATTTTAACACTCCAGTACAAGGGAGAAGTTCTGACAGCTTCCTGCCCCTTTCTGTCCTCTTCTCCACATTCTGTGAATGAGGGAGAGACAGATGAATTACAAGATCCTCTCACTCATCTTAGAATCTTTGGCATTCTGAAAAAACAACACAAGAACTTTTGCAAATGGAGGACAGGACATAAAGGGGAAGGTGAAAAATTGCTCTGGTCCATAAGGGGTGAACAGATGTGAGAGACGAAGTGGTTAAATCAAGATAATAAGACAAATGCCACAGCTCAAAGTTCTGAGGGGAGAAAAGCTGCCAAGAAGATTTTTTTGCCTTTGCAATGGTTGTTTACATTTTAAGTGGCTAGAAGAAAAAGCTCAATAAATATTTCAAGTGATTTGAAACAGTCAGTTTTAAAGACGTGTATAACCATCTTCCCAAGTTATCAGTTCTAAAATCCTGAAGAATGTTTGTTTTGTAACGTCATTTTTTAGAACCCGAAAAACGGTCTATTTTTCAAATAGTCAAAAATTAACAATGCCTGTAAACGAAATGTGACTAAATTCCCCTTCACATAAGTAGTGCAATCCTAAATATTTTTATTTTTTTATTGAAAATGTTATATGGGCACCAGCATTGTGTAGTTACAAAACATTGGTTAGGAAAACATGTCATGTTCTCATATCAGTCTTTTCAAGCCTTGTTCTCTTCTGCTGTGCTTCTCAGAGTAGTCATGAACAGAGACTGGAAGACATTGACATGGAGTTTTTATTATGGCATTTCCTCACAACAGGATTTTTATATGATTTCTATTACCCTCCACACAAAGCAAAATTACTAGTTTTCTGGAATTTGTTCTTCAAAAGCAAGTGCACATGGGAAGATACTTTGCTGTAAAACCAGTGTTCAAGCTTGGAAAAAGGACAGGGCAACCTGCGCTTGGAGCCTCAGATGTAGCCAAGCTTATTCACAGGAGAGCTTACAAAGATAAATTGCTGGCCTCTAAGCCATTCCAGGCACATGGCAGGGCTATTTCTTAATATACTGACTATTAACTGAGGCCAGGCAATATCTATTTCTCTGCTTTGATTATGTGGGCATTTCACACTGACTGCAGCTCAATAACAGCAGGACATTAAGACGAGATTATGAGAATTTCTGCATGGTTTCACTGAAATGCATAAAACGTTAAAGCTTTGTTTGTAATTAAAGATGTGAAATATAGCGGCGAAGTTAGTTCCTGTAGGGAGTAAGTCATAATATTACTGAAATACTTTCAGGCAAACAGCATTGCATGTGCTTTAATTAATGCAATCTGCCAGCGAACCCACCATGTTGATTGTACATCAGCCACAAATGCCTCAATTAAAACACAAATTATGCAATCACATGTACTATAGTAATTTGGCATTAAATAAATGAGACTTTGGTCTATTAGACATGTTTTAATGCTCAATGCTATATCCTATAATCCAAACATTGTAAATAATTTTTACGTGCCTTGTACTGACGATGCAAAGCAACCAGCAAGTAGATTAAACATCACTTTTATGGGTTGTAAATAGTAAAAGTAAAATGAATAATAGCAAAATATTGTTAGCATGGTTTGTTAAGGTATGCTTATTGCTTATGTTATCACCACGAGAGTCATTATGACTTCTCCCTTTGTCAGTGTTTTCATTATCTCTTATGGTGAATCTAGGATTAGGCATTGCCTCAGGGTGACAGTCTGTACTTAGGTTAAAAGATGAGCCTATCAACTAACAGATCCCTCCAGGTGATTGATGGAAAAGTCAGTTTAGCTGTTGTTTACATGGATGAGAGGAGACAACTGAAGCTGAAGGTGCTGCTCCAGATAATTTTCCCGAGGGTAGGACAAGCAATACACAGCATGATATTTTCCAACAATGCCACCAATCTGAGAATCACTTGGGCAGTGTAGGGGACAAGTCTTGGTCAGATATATCTTGCTATAGACTATTTAATTTTGGTGCACAGCATTAGCAGCAGGTATTCTAGCACCAACAATTAACCACAGTGTAAGTTGGCTGCCAAACCTTTATAGAATGCATTTTAAATGGAAATGCATTTTTAACACTAATATTGTTGTACCTTGTTTTTAATGTAATCACTCTGCAAGATTTACCCCCCTTCATGACCAGGACTTTTTTTGCAATACGGCACTGTATTACTTTAACTGACACTGCACCCAAATAAAATGTGTCCTTTTTTCCCCACATATAGGGCTTTATTTTGGTGGTTTTTGATCACATCTGTGTTTTTTATCTTTGCGCTATGAGCAAAAGAAGACCAACATTTTTGAAATATATATATATATATATATTACTTTCTGCTATAAAACATATTCAATAAAAAAATAAAAAATTTAATTAATTAATTAATTTAGGCCAATATGTATTCTGCTACATATTTTTGGTAAAAAAAAAAATCACAATAAGCGTATATTGATTGGTTTTCACAAAAGTTATAGCGTCTAAAAAATACGGGATATACAGGGAGTGCAGAATTATTAGGCAAATGAGTATTTTGACCACATCATCATCTTTATGCATGTTGTCTTACTCCAAGCTGTATAGGCTCGAAAGCCTACTACCAATTAAGCATATTAGGTGATGTGCATCTCTGTAATGAGAAGGGGTGTGGTCTAATGACATCAACACCCTATATCAGGTGTGCATAATTATTGGGCAACTTCCTTTCCTTTGGCAAAATGGGTCAAAAGAAGGACTTGACAGGCTCAGAAAAGTCAAAAATAGTGAGATATCTTGCAGAGGGATGCAGCACTCTTAAAATTGCAAAGCTTCCGAAGCGTGATCATTGAACAATCAAGCGTTTCATTCAAAATAGTCAACAGGGTCGCAAGAAGCGTGTGGAAAAACCAAGGCGCAAAACAACTGCCCATGAACTGAGAAAAGTCAAGTGTGCAGCTGCCAAGATGCCACTTGCCACCAGTTTGGCCATATTTCAGAGCTGCAACATCACTGGAGTGCCCAAAAACACAAGGTGTGCAATACTCAGAGACATGGCCAAGGTAAGAAAGGCTGAAAGACGACCACCACTGAACAAGACACACAAGCTGAAACGTCAAGACTGGGCCAAGAAATATCTCAAGACTGATTTTTCTAAAGTTTTATGGACTGATGAAATGAGAGTGAGTCTTGATGGGCCAGATGGATGGGCCCGTGGCTGGATTGGTGAAGGGCAGAGAGCTCCAGTCCGACTCAGATGCCAGCAAGGTGGATGTGGAGTACTGGTTTGGACTGGTATCATCAAAGATGGGCTTGTGGGGCCTTTTCGGGTTGAGGATGGAGTCAAGCTCAACTCCCAGTCCTACTGCCAGTTTCTGGAAGACACCTTCTTCAAGCAGTGGTACAGGAAGAAGTCTGCATCCTTCAAGAAAAACATGATTTTCATGCAGGACAATGCTCCATCACACGCGTCCAAGTACTCCACAGCGTGGCTGGCAAGAAAGGGTATAAAAGAAGAAAATATAATGACATGGCCTCCTTGTTCACCTGATCTGAACCCCATTGAGAACCTGTGGTCCATCATCAAATGTGAGATTTACAAGGATGGAAAACAGTACACCTCTCTGAACAGTGTCTGGGAGGCTGTGGTTGCTGCTGCACGCAATGTTGATGGTGAACAGATCAAAACACTGACAGAATCCATGGATGACAGGCTTTTGAGTGTCCTTGCAAAGAAAGGTGGCTATATTGGTCACTGATTTGTTTTTGTTTTGTTTTTGAATATCAGAAATGTATATTTGTGAATGTTGAGATGTTATATTGGTTTCACTGGTAAAAATAAATAATTGAAATGGGTATATATTTGTTTTTTGTTAAGTTGCCTAATAATTATGCACAGTAATAGTCACCTGCACACACAGATATCCCCCTAAAATAGCTAAAACTAAAAACAAACTAAAAACTACTTCCAAAAATATTCAGCTTTGATATTAATGAGTTTTTTGGGTTCATTGAGAACATGGTTGTTGTTCAATAATAAAATTAATCCTCAAAAATACAACTTGCCTAATAATTATGCACTCCCTGTATTTATGGAATTTTTTATTTCGTTTTTACTAGTAATGACGGCGATCAGTGACTTATAGTGGGATTCCGATACTGCGGCCAACTAACTGACACTTTTGACACTTTTTTGGTAACCAGTGACAACCAGTGACTAGCTAAAAACATGCACTGTCACTGTACTAATGACACTGGGAAAGGGTTAACATCAGGGGTGATCAAAGGGTTAACTGTGTTCCTAGGTAGTATTTTTGTACAGTGTGGGAAGTGCTGTTACTAGGAGAAGGCATGGATCATTGTCCCTGGTTTGTAGAAACATAGGATCCATGCCTTCTCAACTGACAGAACAGAAATCTACCTGGTTTACATAGGCAGGTGTCGGCGGTATAATCACAGCAGGAGGGGGGCCACCGGTAGCGTGCATTCGTGCCAACTACCCGTAACTGCAGGATCATGTATACATACGCGATCCTGCGCACAGTGGTTGTCCTGTACCAGTATATCTGCTATAGGGCAGTTAGCAAGTGGTTTTAATAATAGAAATTTCACCTGAGGTTAAGGTTAGTGTTTAGAATTAAAGCTACTCTGTTGTCATTTTAAAAATCTGAACACTGCTACTCCCTGTAAAACAAACATTTAAAAACTTACTTCTTCCTCTGACCATGCCATAAACTCTATTGTGGTGAGGAGATATTGTTGCTGAACGGTATTCTACATTCAAAATGTCTGGGATTGTTGGATGCTGGCATCTCCCGCTGTGCTCCATGGTTTCACAGAGAGCAGAGGGTGGCCAGACAAATGACACACCCCAATGGTGCCAGATGCTGGAGATCTTCCAGTAACACACATAAACGTTCTCATCAGCAGTCAGCATTGACCTTCTGCTCTCTCATCTCTTACTGACATAATGCTCATTCTGACCTGCACAACTCGTTCATTTTTAAGCTTGTCACACTTCTCCTTATTACTTTCCAGTCCCCCCTCAAATATGGTTTATAGTCTCCTGCTTAGGCTCCCTGCAATTTAAAATGGTTACACACTCCATTTACACACTTATCTCATATCTATCTATCTATCTATCTATCTATCTATCTATCTATCTATCTATCTATCTATCTATCTATCTATCTATCTATCTATCTATCTATCTATCTATCTATCTATCTATCTATATATATATATATCTATATATATAGATATATAGATATATATATATCTATATATCTATATATATATTCTAATTATACCTCTTATGGCTATCATTATATTTAATTATTTGTCATAATCACTAAAATATTTAGTATGATATATTAAATGTATATTTAACTTTGTATCGTTCTCTTGTAGATTAGCCCTGAGGAAGGGGAAAATAAACTTCTGAGTGATATGAGCTTTTGTACTGGGCACTCCTCAATACTTACCCTAGAGCTTGTTATCTTCTGAGTGATCTTTCAGTCGCTATCAGAGAGGTAGCAGCCTAGGACCAGAATAATGTCCATCTATACTGCACCTTTAATGTGTATGAGCCCCTTTGTAGGAGGACTTAATTTATTGTGTATTCACCAATATACATGCATATGTTACTCTGAGATACTCTGCAAGATAGTTTAGGGAAAGGTTCCCGATTGTGCTTGTAGGGAGAGATTTAGATAGGGGTCAGACTGTCCTGCTTCAGAAACACGAGCACTGCATATGTTACTCTGAGATACTCTGCAAGATAGTTTAGGGAAAGGTTCCCGATTGTGCTTGTAGGGAGAGATTTAGATAGGAGTCAGACTGTCCTGCTTCGGAAACACCAGCACTGCATATGTTACTCTGAGATACTCTGCAAGATAGTTTAGGGAAAGGTTCCTGATTGTGCTTGTAGGGAGAGATTTAGATAGGAGTCTGTCCTGCTTCAGAAATCTAAGTACACCAGCACTGCATATGTTAATGTGAGATACTCTGCAAGATACTTTTCTTCTATTGTGCTATTCAAAAAACATCCATTTAGGGCAAAAAAAAAAATTGCAGTGTTTCCTCCATATCTGTACGTGTGAGATAAACACTTTAGCTAGTGTTCTTCTATTGTGCTATTCAAAAAACACCCACCCATTTAGGGCAAAAAAATATATTTTGCATTGTTTCCTCCAGTGTTTGCAGTGTTTCCTCCAGTGCTTGCAGTGTTTCCTCCATATCTGTACATGTGAGATAAACACTTTAGCTAGTGTTCTTCTATTGTTTTATTCAAAAAACACCCATTTAGGGCAATAAAAAATATTTTGCAGTCTTTCCTCCAGTGTTTGCAGTGTTTCCTCCAGTGCTTGCAGTGTTTCCTCCAGTGCTTGCAGTGTTTCCTCCATATCTGTACGTGTGAGATTGTAGTCAGAGTCTACACCGAGGAATACGATACCCTAACTACCCAGGCCTGAGGTGTGCCATTAGCCTCGCTGGACAGTACGCCTATAAGTGGGCATACCCTGAAGTAATCATGAAGAAATGAATGAAGAAAATGATAACATGAAAAAAGGGGGAACGGGTGGGTGGGTACCCAGAAACCCCACCGACGCCGGACATTAGAGGGGAGGAGGGATAAATAGCCCTCCGACTCCTCCTACAAACTCAGGCACGCCTGCGGCCCCGCCTTCCACTTGTAGTCAGAGTCTACACCGAGGAATACGATACCCTAACTACCCAGGCCTGAGGTGTGCCATTAGCCTCGCTGGACAGTACGCCTATAAGTGGGCAAAAAGACCCAGAAGTAGGTGTGATAAAAGAAATGGAAGGGCACGAATATCTGTCTGGTAGAGAAAGCATGCCCTGACAGTCTCAAGAACGGCTCCGATAACCATCCGTTACAACAGCAGAAAAAACCAGCGTCCCAAGAACCGATGATTGGAAGGAACCCCGAAACCAAAATGACTGTCCCGTGCCTGACCGACTAAGCTTTCCTCCAAAAGCACATACATGGGAACCACTGCTGGTGGCGAGAGGATACGTGGGGGAATGGAACAAGGGCCGCCCTGAGGAGCCCTGTGAAAGCAACACCATCCAATAGGAAGCAACCAGTGACCCATGTCAAACACTGACCTAACTATCCATACCTGGTAAGGGGACGTGAGAAGGAGAGATGCAAAAAATGGACAACTGATAGGAGGGAAGAGGTTTGAGAGCCGGGTACCCGAAAGATGAGTCGCTGATGTTAAGGACGAGGCCACCACGCAGTAGCGATATGCAACGATACAGAGACAGAACCAGACATGGAATGACCTGACCTACCCGAGTAACTGGGACCCCCCCTATCAACAGGCCGGGCAATGGACAAAGAGCCCGGCCTGACGGACCCGCCCCGACGATCTGGCAACCTATGAACAAGAGAACAGCCCCAAAGATAAGAAGCAACGACTCCATGGATGAGAACCCTAATAAAATTGTCCTAGCAGGAACGGCCAGAACACGCTCAATGCTGGTATGTGAAACAGCCGGGATGGAACTGGACCCAAACTGAAATGTACCGCCTATTCTGCTGCGGCCGGAAAAAAGGATAACCCCTTGTAGCCTTACCACCCTGCTGAGCCAAGTACGGGCCAACCCCTGAGTGACGGCGTACTGCCATGCTCTGTACCCCCCACGTGGAGCAGGCGGGATGCACCAGAATGTGTCGCCCCCTAAACGTGCCGCACGCCCACCCTAGAAAACCGAAAGAAAAGACAACAGACAACAAAACATGAGACACCCCCCCCCCACTGTAGCTGCCTGGGCCAAAGATGTAAGCAGAAATGACCAGACCTCAGCGCGTGAATGAACCTGACGACAGATCCTACCCAAGTGTATGTGACAAGTGTAAGCAGTAAGCGAGCCTGAGTAACCTGCCGCGCAGACAGGTAATTAAAAACGACACACTCAAGGCGATGTACCCACAGACCGTGGTGGGTAGATATATAGGCGTAAGAATGAACGTGCACGTATGACGTATGTTATACAGGCGAGAAGATTGTGGTCAACAATCATTTAAAAACGAAACCTCAGCCCGTATGGATCTGTAGACGTGACAGATCCTGAGATGCGCACCCTGGCTAACTATACCCGAAAGAACAGTATGACGAGACAAAGAAAACAAATAAAGCTACAAGGCTGTTTGTGTGCTGTGACTGCATAGTACCGACAAGCTATGTGCCCAACCCTGCTGGAGTAGGACCCCCAACAGAAACACAACCCCCTCTGTGCCTACCCAAGTATGAAGACATGGCAGTGACGGAGGGACCCCAGCATGTCAAAGAACCCGACGACCCCCCCCCCCCCGTGAATAACGTGAGTGAGTGCGAGTGACCTGCTGCACAGCAGAACACTGAGGACCCGTGCACCCACAGACCGTGGTGGGTAGTCCTGCCCGTGAAATGAAACCCAATGCGTAGCCAGACGTGACATGACAGGCGAGAAGTCTGAGGTGAACAATCGTCTGGAAAACAAAAAACCTCAGCCCGAATGGATCTGTAGATGTGACAGACCCCGTGATGCGAGCCCTAGCCAACCGGACCAGGAAAGCAACCCATGCAAAATAATGAGACATGGAAACGAACAAAGCTAGAACGGCCACTGGTGCAAGCTGAACCTGCGTGACGACAGAAACACGCCATGACAGAAACACGCCATGACAGAAACACGCCATGACAGAAACACGCCATGACAGAAACACGCCATGACAGAAACACGCCATGACAGAAACACGCCATGACAGAAACACGCCATGACAGAAACACGCCATGACAGAAACACGCCATGACAGAAACACGCCATGGACTGAGCTGCTGTGACCGAAACTGATGACAGAGCGGCGACAGTGAAAATGCTCCGCGACAGAAGCATGCTGCTGACCGCATCGCTATGTCATGACAGGAAACAGACAGAAAACATACCGCTGACAGAACCGCTGAGACAAAACATACTGACAGAACCGCTGAGACAAAACATACTGACAGAACCGCTGAGACAAAAAACATACTGACAGAACCGCTGAGACAAAAAACATACTGACAGAACCGCTGAGACAAAAAACATACTGACAGAACCGCTGAGACAAAAAACATACTGACAGAACCGCTGAGACAAAAAACATACTGACAGAACCGCTGAGACAAAAAACATACTGACAGAACCGCTGAGACAAAAAACATACTGACAGAACCGCTGAGACAAAAAACATACTGACAGAACCGCTGAGACAAAAAACATACTGACAGAACCGCTGAGACAAAAAACATACTGACAGAACCGCTGAGACAAAAAACATACTGACAGAACCGCTGAGACAAAAAACATACTGACAGAACCGCTGAGACAAAAAACATACTGACAGAACCGCTGAGACAAAAAACATACTGACAGAACCGCTGAGACAAAAAACATACTGACAGAACCGCTGAGACAAAAAACATACTGACAGAACCGCTGAGACAAAAAACATACTGACAGAACCGCTGAGACAAAAAACATACTGACAGAACCGCTGAGACAAAAAACATACTGACAGAACCGCTGAGACAAAAAACATACTGACAGAACCGCTGAGACAGAAACATACTGACAGAACCGCTGAGACAGAAACATACTGACAGAACCGCTGAGACAGAAACATACTGACAGAACCGCTAAGACAGAAACATACTGACAGAACCGCTGAGACAGAAACATACTGACAGAACCGCTGAGACAGAAACATACTGACAGAACCGCTGAGACAGAAACATACTGACAGAACCGCTGAGACAGAAACATACCGACAGAACCGCTGAGACAGAAACATACCGACAGAACCGCTGAGACAGAAACATACCGACAGAACCGCTGAGACAGAAACATACCGACAGAACCGCTGAGACAGAAACATACTGACAGAACCGCTGAGACAGAAACATACCGACAGAACCGCTGAGACAGAAACATACTGACAGAACCGCTGAGACAGAAACATACCGACAGAACCGCTGAGACAGAAACATACTGACAGAACCGCTGAGACAGAAACATACCGACAGAACCGCTGAGACAGAAACATACCGACAGAACCGCTGAGACAGAAACATACCGACAGAACCGCTGAGACAGAAACATACTGACAGAACCGCTGAGACAGAAACATACTGACAGAACCTGCTGTGACAAAAAACAAAAACATACTGACAAGAAACATGCAATGACATCCCACCAACTCCCCCCCCCTTTCCCAGAACCGCTGAGACACCGGACAGAGTCCTAGCCGAGGCTTAACAGGATGGGTGGGTGGACTGATGTGCGTGTCGTCCCCCCCCCCCCCCCCCCCGGCGCGAGCACCGGGCGGCCTCCTAAAAGGTAGACTGAGCCCTGCAGCATGGGTGGATGTGCGCCCCCCCCCCCCCCAGCACTGGGATGAGCGGGAGGACACAAGCTAGATGAGCCTGCCAGCGTGAGAGAGCGGGCGAGTGTGAGGTCCCCCCCCAAGCCATGGGAGAAGCGGGCGGCCTCCTCAATGCCCGATGGAGCTCAGGCAGCGTGGGTGAGCAGATGGAGGGATGCCCCCCCCCCCCGGCGTGAGCAACATCCTGCCCTAGCAGCCAGAGAGCACTCCGGCAACATAGGTGGGGGAATGGCTAGATGGACACACCACTGCTGCACTGAGCTCCGGGCGGCCGACCCCTCCATGCTACCGGATGGCGCCCAGGGAAAGGATGTCTGCAGAACCCCCCTCCCCCCGGCGCGAGCACTGGGAGAGGCAGCCGGGCGGACGGATGCCCCCCCTCTCCCAGTGTAGCCCAAAGGAGCCGGAGGGTGGACGGAGGGGTGCCCCACATGCGTGATCCCGGAAGGAGAAGGCCCCCTCACTGCCAAATAGAGCCCAGGCAGCGTGCGTGGGTGTGGATGGACGGGTGCCCCCCTCCCCCTGCGTGAGAAATAACTGCAATGGCTGGCGAAAGCTCCGGAAGTCTGTGAGCGGGGCACCCCCCCCCAGCTCGGTGTGAGCGCTGGTAAAAAGGGGGGGGGGGCTGTGCCTGCATGTAGCCAGACGAGGGTTTGCCCAGCAGATGAACCATAGTGAGACACCTGGTCTTGCAGCCGCCCTGCAAGAACCGGAAGTGACGCGGCTACCCAGAAACCCCACCGACGCCGGACATTAGAGGGGAGGAGGGATAAATAGCCCTCCGACTCCTCCTACAAACTCAGGCACGCCTGCGGCCCCGCCTTCCACTAAACACTTTAGCTACTGTTCTTCTATTGTGCTATTCAAAAAACACCCATTTAGGGCAAGATCCTACATTTGAGAAAAATGAGGAGAACGTCAAATAAGGGACGTGGCCGCGGTCGTGGTGCTACTGTTGGAGCTCCTGTTGCAGGGTGAGGACGTGTTCGATCTGTGCCAGCTACACGCACAAGTGAAACACCTTCCTTAGGTGGGGCCTAATCCGGCTCTACGAATGTTGAGGCCAGGAGCAGAACAGGCGATAGTAGATTGGGTTGCTGACAGTGCCTCCAGTTCCTTCACATTATCTCCCAACCAGTCTTGTGCTGAAAGACCAGAGTTGGCACCTGCAGCCGATGTCCATCAGTCTTTCTCCTCACCCCCTTGCAAATCAGCCAAGCAGTCTGAGCCCCAAATCATGCAGCAGTCTCTTCTGCTTTTTGATGCTAACATGTTTTCCCAGGGCCATCCACCTAGCCCTGCCCCAGAAGTGGAAGAGATTGAGTGCACCGATGCCCAACCACTTATGTTTCAAGATGAGTGCATGGGGGGACCATCACAGCACATCTCGGATGATGAAGAAGCACAGTTGCCAACTGCTGCTGCTTTCGCAATTGTGCAGACCGACAAGGAGGGCAGTGGTGAAGACTGGGTGGAAGATGATGTGGAGGACGATGAGGTCCTCGACCCGACATGGAATCAACGTCATGCAGGTGACCTGTGTAGTTTGGAGGAAGAGGCGGTGGTCGCACAGAGCCACCGGCACAGCAGAAGAGGGAGCAGGGCGCAAAAGCGGAGAGTCCACCCCCTAGACAGTACGCCTGCTACTGCCCAATGCAGCAAGGGACCGAGCACATCAAAGCCAGGTCCAAGGAGTTCCCTAGCGTGGCAGTTCTTCACACAATGTGCTGATGACAAGACACGAGTGGTTTGCACGCTGTGCATTTAGAGCCTGAAGCGAGGCATAAACGTTCTCAACCTGAGCACAACATGCATGACCAGGCATCTAAGTGCAAAGCACGAGCTGCAGTGGAGTAGACACCTCAAAAACCAAGAAAGGTCACTGGCTCTTTCTGCTTCCTCTTCTGCTTCAGTCTCGGCCTCTTCATCCACCTCTGTAGTGACAGTGGCACCTGCCACCCCGCAATCAGAGGATCGGTAAGCAACACTACCAACTGGGTCACCAACCATCTCCACAATGTCCCATTGAAGCGTTCAGCTCTTTATCTCCCAAACACTGGAGCGGAAGAGGAAGTACCCCCCTACCCACCCGCAATCCCTGGCCCTGAATGCCAGCATTTCAAAATTCCTGGCTTTTGAAATGCTGTCATTCCGTCTGGTGGAGACGCAGAGTTTTAAAAGCCTGATGGCATTGGCTGTCCCACAGTAGGTAGTGCCCAGCCGCCACTCCTTGTCCAGGCGATCCATCCCTTCCCTGCACAACCAAGTGGGGGACAAAATCAGGTGTGCACTGCGCAACGACATCTGTGGCAAAGTCCACCTAACTACGGACATGGTCAGGGACATTATATCTCCCTAACAGCACACTGGGTAAATGCAGTGGTGGCTGGGACTGAGGCGGATAGCAGTTTGGTGCATGTCCTTCCACCACCGAGGATTGCAGGGCGCTTCAGTTTGCCTCCTGTTGCTAACTCCTCCTACTCTGCTCTACCGCCTTCTCATCTGGTCAGCGTAACACATTCACCACCAACTTCAGCACAGCCATGGGTAAACGACAGTAGGCAGTTTTAAAACGTTCCTGTTTGGGGGAAAAACCCCACACTACGCAGGAGTTGTGGAGGGACATGGAACAACAGACCGATGAGTGGTTGGCGGCAGTGAGCCTCAATCCGGGCCTAGTGGTGTGCGATAATGGGCGAAATCTCGTAGAAGCTCGTGGCGTAGCCGGTTTGACGCACATCCCTTGCCTGGCACATGTGCTGAATTTGGTGGTGCAGAGGTTCCTTAAAAGTTACCCCGATGTGCCACAGCTGCTGCAGAAAGTGCGGGCCGTCTGTGCGCACTTTCGGCGTTCGCACCCTACAACGCTGCAGCGTAATTTTGGCCTTCCCGCTCACCGCCTCATATGTGACGTGCCCACAAGGTGAAACTCCACCTTGCACATGCTGGCCAGACTGTGCGGGCAGCAGCAGGCGATAGTGGAGGATGAGGTGGAGGAGATGGAAGAGGAGGAGGAACCATGTTCACAACAGGGTGGCACCCAGACCACCTAATGAACATCACATGTGCGTGGCTGGAGGGATACAGAGGACACAGACGATACACCTCCCACAGAGGACAGCATTTCGTTGTCTCTGGGCAGCCTGGCACACATGAGCCATTACATGCTGCAGTGTCTCCGCAACGACCGCCGTGTTGCCCACATTTTAACAGGTGCTGATTACTGGGTTGCCACGCTGCTGGATCCCCGTTACAAGGACAATGTACCGCCCTTAATTCCCTCACTGGAGCATGATCGCAAGATGCGCAAATACAAGCGCACACTGGTAGACGCGCTGCTAGTGGAATTCCCACCTGACAGCGGGGGTACAGTAAAAGCACAAGGCAGAGGAGGAGGAAGAGGTCGCTAATGCAGCCGGGGCACCGCCAGCAACTCAGAAGGCAGGGTTAGCATGGCTGAAATGTGGAAAAGCTTTGTCAGCATGCCACAACAAACAGCACAACCAGCTGATATGGAACGTTTTAGCAGGAGGCAGCATTTCACCAACATGGTGGAGCAGTATGTGTGCTCATGCCTACACGTACTGAATGACGGGTCTACCCCCTTAAACTTCTGGGTCTCCAAATTGGGCACATGGCCTGAGCTTGCCCTTTACGCCTTGGAGGTGCTGGCCTGCCCTGCAGCCAGTGTATTATCTGAACGTGTATTTAGCATGGCAGGGGGCGTTATCACAGACAAGCGCAGCCGCCTGTCCAGAGCCAATGTGGACAAGCTCAAGTTCATTAAAATGAACCAGGCATGGATCCCACAGGACTTGTCCGTACCTTGTGAAGAATAGACACATAAACCGGCTTTACCCAGCCATTCTTGTATTTCTGATCTTTCTCACTCTTTTGGGGTGTACCCCAATAAAAAAAAATGAAATAATTAAAAACAAAAACCTGTGTTGGCTACCTAGTCCTCCTCCACTGCCGCTTCCACCTACACCTCCACATCCACCGCCACCTCAACCTCCTATTCCATAAGGACCTCGTCCTCCTAGGTCAAGATTATTTATTTCTTATTTGTATGTATTTTATGTTATTTTAAGTTATTACCCTATCCACATTTGTTTGCAGAGTACTTGCCATCCTCTTACCAAAGTTGTGCTGCCATTTGCAGCCCTCTAGCCATTTCCATTAGTTTTTTAGAGACATTTTAGTAGTCAAAAATTTGGATCCCTATTGACTTCAAAGGGGTTCGGGTTCGGGGTCAAGTTCGGGTCAAGTTTGGGTCCCAAACCCGGACTTTTTTCCGAAGCTCGGCCAAACCCGTCGAACCCGAACATCCAGGTGTCCACTCAACTCTATTAATGAGTCAAATATGCATGTGTATTTCAGGAGTTGAAATATGCTTGCTTTTGGACAGCAATTCATGAAGTCCTGAAGCAAGTATAAGGAAGACAGTTGGCATCTTCAAAAACAATTTAACAATGGCTACCATTTTTCTAACCTTGAAAGATTTACTTAAAATTTGTGTGTAGAATAATATTTACCATTAAATATTTTTTCCTTGACATTCAGACATGTGTAATAATCAACTGGTAACTGTGTTAAATGGTCACTAAAGGATTTTTTTTAGCTAAATAGCTTCCTTTACCTTACTGCAGTGCTGTTTTCATGTCCTCATTGTTCGTTTTTGCTTTAATGTTGCTGTAATTCTCCTCTGATCTCCACACTTCCTGGTTGTCTGTTTCCTTATAACCACAGTGCTGGGAGCTTTCTCACTGTGGTCACTAATCAAGGAGGTGTGATTACTGTGTGTAAACTGAAACTGGGTTGGTGCTGAGGGGTTTTAGACAAACCATCACTGCCCTCTATTGGCTCTCTGGCTCTGTACATCAGAGAGACAGGAAATAACAGCAAAAACGAAACTAGAACTGTAGGTTGATTATATGATTGATTTTTATTAGGGCTGTGCAAATTAACTTTTAATTAATCGATTAATCTAAAATCTTTTCGATCGATTAAAATTCTTTTGATTTGTACTCACCTCTCTGTCGGCTTCTGGGCCTTCAGGGAGTTCTGTCGGAGATCCGGTAACGTCACGGACACCGGTGGGGCTTGCCATGTCCATCTGAAGGGCTCCTTTGCTGTGCCTTCATATCTGCATGCCGATGGGACCCTACTATCTGCCACACGCAAGGGCTGTTACACTTCCCTCTATCACTTCCCTCCATCAACCTGGGATTCTACAGCCATCCACTCAGAGTTGTGATAGTTCCCTTAATGGGACATCTACATGCCGATGGACTGATGTTAACATCTCCTCATCTGGATTCAGCAGTGGTATCGTTGTACCCATTTTTTTACCAGTATCATACTTAGCTACATGTTTTTATGACTGCTTTTGCTACCGTCTGGTATTACTCGCACAATTTTTACAGTTTATGTAGCTACATCGATTTTTATCTCCAGTGCAATATTTATTTGGTTACCTACTTGAAGACTATAAAAGTTTTAATGCTATTCCCATCGAGCGCTGCCTTTGTGTGTTTTTTGTATCCTGCTATCCATTTTTCCAGTGGTTGGGAGCTGCACTGGGAATCAGCCTGCAAGGAGATCAGCTGAAAGTAGTTGGATCTGTATGTGCGTTATAATTAATCAAAATTAGTCGATTAATCGATTAAAAAAAAGAACGATTAATCGAACACAAAAATTTTGATCAGTAACAGCCCTAATTTTTATCTATTTTAAAAGGAATCAGTTAACTTGTATGTCTCTATACCCTGTAAACAGTCATTGCAGCCCAAAAAATGTTTTCCTTTAGTGACCCTTTAATGTGTTCTAATACAAATCTGCTAGTAATGCTGTGGATATTCAAATTGTGAACATATGTCACTGTTCTTCATAAATGTTTTGTAGCAGGCACAAAGATACAGTATGTCATTAAATTTAAAACTTCAGACTGCACAAAAGTTGTTACTGGAGAGCCCAATGTATCCGTCAGTCAGCCTTGTTTCTGTGTTTCCATGAATAATGTAGTACATTGACTGGAGTGCAACATTTCCATAAACTAACCTCTGAAAAGTAGTTAATGCAGGCTAGGATATTATAGATCTCCAGAAAGAATTTGATTTATTGGTAAGTTGGGCTGAGAAGAGGCTGAAATGGTAAGTTGGGCTGAGAAGTGGCTGAAATGGTAAGTAGTCTGAGAAGTGGCTGAAATGGTAAGTTGGGCTGAGAAGAGGCTGAAATGGTAAGTTGGGCTGAGAAGAGGCTGAAATGGTAAGTTGGGCTGAGAAGTGGCTGAAATGCCTGGAATTCTGGCATGTTTGTAATGGCAAGAAGTATGATGTGTTAATTTATTTAAATATTTTTAAAATCATTTATAATTATTGGAGAATAAAGAGATTTTCAAAATAACTGAAAAAGGTGTTACATTTTACCCTAACCCAATAGCCATTTCTCTGTTTAATTGTATGCATTGTATCACCATGACTCCCAAGTAAGAATAATATATATTATATGTATTTTGTAGCCAAAAAGAATTACTTACAATTTCTTTAGCTTCTACTGCGCTAAATGAGGTCTGTGGCTTGCTGGTGGTGTATATGAAATATTACTTATTAAGTTATACATTAATGAGTCCTGTTTGTGTGTTTGGGGGGAACAGGAGCAAGAGTATTTGTAAGACTATAGCTGGCGCATTGCTGGAGGTTAATGTCCATAACCTTCAAATTCATGCTTTATGGTGTTATGCTACAATGATCAGATGTGATGTAGGCAGTAATACTGGCAAAACACACAGTAATATGCTTCTAGATGCTCATGTAGCGTGGCTGTTCAGTCTTCCTTATACAAAATCAATACAACTTTGGGATGACACTCTGTCCTCTTGTATTAACAATGTTAGTATCTAATTGACATTCAGCGCAGATTCTTTGTCAGTGCTTGCTTTCTCTCGTTTATATGTATCAATCTGCTCTGCGCATTTAAATCAAGCATTTGTACTTGAAGTCTGACATTTCCATTGTTAAACACAATAATGTTGGAGTCACATGTACAATATTACCACAAACACATAAAAACATGACTGAATTACTGTAGGAAAAGCACTGAAAATAGTAATAGGAGTGGAACAAGTACCTTTATCAATTTCTATCTATATGAGATGTAATCAAATGTGTAAAAAGGACATCACAGAGATTTTAGTCACTAGGGGGGTTTATACCAAATAATCTATGGTTATAGAAATATAGATGACACTGAAATATTCATGGAAGTATTTGTTTGCTCTTATAGATAGGTAAAATGGCTCACAAAACTTAGAACTCCCATTGAACCTGGACAGTTTGATCCAGCTTGGAATTCACTAGGAAGCAGTGATCCACTTCAGCAATGAACCCTATATGCTTTGTAAACTTGTAAAGTTGTCCACTGGCCAGTTAATGAAGTGATAAGTGGTTCTACTGGTTCAAAATAGAGGTGAGGCACTAAATCATTGTTCATCTAATCCACCTCAAGCTAAACCCCCACCTTTTAATATAACATTACAGAAGAACTATGTTCATGGTCCATGTGGCATTTTTGAGGTTTGTTTGTTTGTTTTTTTACACTTTACCCCTGATAAAGCCTCCTATTTAGACAGTATGTTGGGTTTTAGGGTTTCTTTGGGGATTTTTATTATTACATATATGTTATTTATTGGTGGGGGAGGGGCTTTTTGTTCTGAGAAACACTAAAGGTTGATATATTTTTATAGCAGAATTTGTATTTACCTCTTGAGAAAAGTATGAGGGGACATTTCTCCCCCTTTTAGATGTATCCACATTACTACATTTATTCTCTAGATAATATAAGATAACAATTTTAGTGGAATGCTATAGTACAAGTTATGCTTTAGGTTGAGGTTTGTTACATGTGTGGTGACTTGGCGTATCCCCTCTGTATTTATACATGGTTTCCACACAGTGATCATTGGTATATTGCTTTTGTATAATCGGGCTTTTGTATCTGCATGTTATTCACTTTTTACTGGTTCACTAAGATCACCAAGTGAATTACAAATTTGCAAGTCAAATTTTTTTTTTTAAATTAGAGATCACTATGTGACACCACTGGTGGAGTAGATTTCCATTATTTGCACATATTTGTTAAAAAAATAGCTATCAAAATCATAACAAGCCTTTTATCTGGTTTGCTCCAATAATAGTCAGCACACTACCATTATTTAAAATGTTTATACAGTTAAAGGAGAAGTCCAGCCTGAGCTTGTTTGGCTGGGCTTTTCCTATGAGTCACAGGAGTGCAATTTGTTTTTGCACTCCTGTGACCCGTGCTGAAGTATGCTCTCTGCTAATGTCACAGGAATCAGTCCAGGCACCGCGTCATAACGACAATAAAGTCTGGGTCGGCCAGGTGCCTGGACTGACACCTGTCTGAACGAGCCGCTGAGAGCCTGAGACAGCTGCTCCGTGCCCCTCCACAGCCCAGTGCTCCAGCGCTGGTGTCATAATTGATCACATGTGCAGCACCATGGCTGTTGCAGGGCAAACAGAAGCAGCTTCCTTGGCTGTAAAGGATAGGAGGGTTTATGTGCAGGGAAAGGTTAACAGTATACAGACTTTTTTTTAATGTTTTACATAGTTATACCTGCAAAAGGGGTCAGCCTGAAGTGATCTAGCAGAACTTCATTTTCTGACCGAAGTTCAACTTTAGGTTTTAGATTTAGGTAGGGAAAGGTTAAACCCTTGTCTGACCATTTTTGCTGCCTGTCTTCCACTGGAGAGTTTGATTACCCTCCTAGTCCTTATTGGAAGACTTTCTCACACATCTTGTTCTGGTGACAACTATAACATTTTCCATCACTGTGTCATTCACAATGGTCATGAAGACAAAGAAAGAAGAGTGACTCATCCAGGGACACTGACAGAAAAAGAAAGCTGACAGGGGTTCTTATCCTTACTACTCTATTAAAAAAAGGAAATACAATGTTTGGGCTATACTTACACTTTAAGCATTAACAGGTACAGTATATAAGCCAAATTAACCACTTCAGACCCGCGCTATTGACAAAATACGTCAACAGCGCGGACCTGAGGTGGCAAGTTGACGTCTTTAGACGTCATTTATAGTGCATTACCCGCGCGCACGCGCACGCCGCGGGTAAACACTGTCCCGCCACATCGCTGAAGAGCTGATGCATGTACCTGGCGGCCGCAATGTCCGTCGGGTACATGCGATCGGCGGGAACACAAGCAGATGACAGCAGGGACGTGGAGCTCTGTGTGTAAACACAGAGCTCCACATGCTGTCAGAGGAGAGGAGACCGATCTGTGTCCCTTGTATATAGGGACACAGCATCGTTTACCTCCCCCAGTCACCCTTCTCCCGCACACAGTTAGAACACACCCAGGATACACATTTAACCCCTTCCTCACCCCCTAGTGTTAACCCCTTCCCTGCCAGTCACATTTATACAGTAATTAGTGCATTTTTATAGCACTGTTCGCTGTATAAATGTGAATGGTCCCAAATTTGTGTCAAACGTGTCCGATATGTCCGCCGCAATATCGCAGTCCCAATAAAAATCGCAGATCGCCGCCATTACTAGTAAAAAAAATAATAATAAAAAAATCATAATTCTGTTCCCCATTTTGTAGGCGCTATAACTTTTGCGCAAACCAGTCGCTTATTGCGATTTTTTTTTTTTACAAAAATACGTCGAAAAATACGTATCGGCCTTAACTGAGAAAATTTTTTTTTTTTTTTTTTTTTTTAAATGGGATATTTAATATAGCAACAAGTAAAAAATATATATATATTTTTTTAAATTGATGCTCTTTTTTTGTTTATAGCGCAAAAAATAAAAACCGCAGAGGTGATCTAATACCACCAAAATAAAGCTCAATTTGTGGGAAAAAAAGGACGGCAATTTTGTTTGGGAGCCACGTCGCACGACCGTGCAAATGTCAGTTAAAGCGACCCAGTGCCAGAAGCTGAAATTTCGCCTGGGCATGAAGGGGGCTTATGTGCCCAGTAAGCAAGTGGTTAATTGGAAAAATGCTTCAAAATACTGCACCTCAACTTCAGTTTATTGATTAATTTTGTTATTTGATTGGACCATCTGGAATACAAGAAGCAGTTGGCAGGCCATGCATTTCACACCTAGGCCTTCAGTGATGATTCACATTTTTATTGCCCCCTCAAAACACAAGTGTAAAGTAGCATCTTAGTGTGCTCTGTCACAATTTCGCATGGCTGTTGGGTGTTGATTTTATTAAGGCTACACTGTGTTACAGTCTGTAACACAGTACAGCCATGAGTTAACAAAGTTAGCACCCAACAGCCATGTGACACTGTGACAGAGCCATAGACCACTTGCTGTGCCATGATCATCATAAGCATGCAGTGGGGAGTCTGGGGACAATGAGGATTCTAACCGGATTAGTTTGTCAGTCAGTGTCACTCACTGTGTGCAGCCCGGCCGTTTATCTGTTCACCGCTAGTGTTGCTCACGAATATTCGCATTGCGAATATTCGCTACGAATATTGCATATTCGAGTATTCGCGAATAACCCGAATATTGCGGCGAATATTCGCTATGGCGAATATTCGTATTTTTTCAAATTTATTTGTAAAACAGATCACATCCTAGTGATCTCCATCGACGTCTAAAAGCATTGCTGGTATGATTAGAGAGAGACCCTGGGCCGAGTAGCTGATGCGATTCTTTTATGTTGCCGAAAATTCGCATTGCGAATTTTCGGCAACATAAAAGAATCGCATCAGCTACTCGGCCCTTCTTTTGCATCAGAGCCAATCAGAATAACTCGAATATTCGGCAAAAGGAATATTGCACGATATTCCTTTTGCCGAATATTCGAGTTATTCTGATTGGCTCTGATGCAAAAGAAGGGCGGAGAAGATAATCGCGCAATATTCCTTTTGCCGAATATTCGAGTTATTCTGATTGGCTCTGATGCGCCCTTCTTTTGCATCAGAGCCAATCAGAATAACTCGAATATTCGGCAAACGGAATATTGCGCGATTATCTTCTCCGCCCTTCTTTTGCATCAGAGCCAATCAGAATAACTTGAATATTCGGCAAAAGGAATATTGCGCGGTATTCCTTTTGCCGAATATTCGAGTTATTCTGATTAGCTCTGATGCAAAAGAAGGGCGGAGAAGATAATCGCGCAATAGGAATATTGCGCGATTATCTTCTCTGCCCTTCTTTTGCCCCCTTATTCTCCTTTCTTTTAAGTAGAGTTAGTGTAGAGTTATGTTTAGTGCATATTAGTTTAGTAATACAGGAAATGATCTCCGTTTATGAGAATTTCGCAATCATTTTCACATTAGCGAAATTTCGCATTAGCGAAATTTTGCAATTTTTTTTTGGGATAAAATATTCTTCTAATATCGCAAAATCGAATATGGCGTATTCCGCTCAACACTATTCACCGCCACCTGCCACCAGGATTAGTCTTGCTGCACCATCTCAGCCTCCTGACTTCAGTCTGGGGCAGCACAGTGGTCCAGTGAGTAGCACTTTCGCCTAGCAGCAAAAGGGTCGCTGGTTCGAATCCCGACCACGACACCATCTGCCTGGAGTTTGCATGTTCTCCCTGTGTCTGCGTGGGTTTCCTCCGGGTACTCTGGTTTCCTCCCACTCTCCAAAGACATGCTGGTAGGTAAATTGGATCATCCAAAAATTGACCCAGTATATATGTATATATGTGTGTATGACTGTGTGTCCATAGCGTGTCAAGATCCTACGGGGTAAAAATGACCGCACCAGCCAAGCAGACACTGGCTGGAAAAAGCGCCCAGAGGGGATTCAGTTCGCATGCGTTGCGCTATACAAGTCATTCATTCATTCAGTCTCTAACTCAGACTGCAATGCCAGAACTTACTGAGGGAGCAGAGCATCTCTACATACATAAGAATCCATCCACCAGGAAAAGCATACAGTAGGTGACTGAGCAGAACTTTATTTTGTGCAGGTGCACTTGTGCAGAGCAACATGCGAAATCTAATTATCTGCCCAGGCCTAAAAATTGAAAAAAAGTCCCTCCTCTGCTCTCAACTCCTTAGCCCCTCTGTTTACCTGATGGGACCCAGGAAATTTTAATTATACAGTACACCCTGGTATACAAATGAGTTTGGAGATGTGCTTTAGTAAAGTTCTATATTTTATTTAGCTAGAAACAAACTATAATATAGCGGCCCTGGTCTTCATCTTCTCCTCCCATTTATGATGTGGCTCCTCCCTACTGGGAAAAAGGGGGGCTTGTACACCTGCTAAGTGTCCCTGATGTCCCCAACTCAAAACCTGTTTCATAGCAATTAACTGTAAATTTGCAGGCAACTGTGCTGTTGATTCTGAAGGCAGATTACTTTGACCCTGGCAGCACAGGATGGTTTTTATGGTTGAAATATTATTGTATAAAAGTTGTAACATAAGCATACACTACTGGAAGCAGTGAAACCAAGAGAAAAATTATGAAATTAAGAGAATAGACTATTGGGAATGATACATTCATGGAAGAACTATAGTAAAATGTAAGTCAGTGATTCTGATAGTGTTTAGACTGAGAAGGTTCAGCAGACAATGACTTGTTGGCCCTAATGGCCCACCACTGGTCAGAAGTGTGTGGTTGCAGAACCCAGTACAGTTGTGCTCAAAGTTTGCATACTATGGCAGAAATTTTGACATTGAAAATAAAAAAACAAAAGTTTTTTGTTTAAGGGTAGCGATCATAATGATAACAGAGATTACCCAAATAGCCCTGATCAAATGTTTTTATACCCTTGAATGTTTGACCTTGGCACTGACACACAAACTGAGGCAGACAGGTTAAAATGGTGATTAAAAGGGTATTTTCCCTCATCTGTGGCCTTTTAAATTGCAGTTAGTGTCAGTGTATAAATAGTCAATGAGTTCGTTAGATATCACGTGTATGCACTGAGCAGACTAGATATTGAGCCATGGGAAGCAGAAAAGAACTGTTCAAAGACCCTCGTAACAAGATAATGGATTTTTTAAAGATTGAAACGGATATAAAAAGATATCCAAAGCCTTGAATATGGTTGTCAGTACAGGTCAATTTATTAAGAAGTGGAAAATTTGGAGATCTCTTGATACCAAGCCAAGGTCAGGCAGAGTCAGAAAGATTGCAGTCACAACTGCCAGAAGAATTGTTCAGGATTCAAAGAAAAACCCACAGAAAACTTCTGGGGAAATACAGGCTGCTCAGGAAAAAGAGTGTGGTTGTTTCAAGGAGCACAACACAACTATATTTGAACAAATTAGCTTCATGGTCAAGTTGCCAGAAAGAAACCTTTACTGCCCCAATGCCACAAAAGTCTGGTTACAACATGCCTGACAATACCTTGATATGCCTGACAGCTTCTGGCACACTGTAATCTGAAGTGACAAGACCAAAATAGAGCTTTATGGTCACAATCATAAGCGCTATGTTTGGAAAGGGGTCAGCAAGGCCTATAGCGACAAGAATACCATCCCCACTGTGAAGCATAGTGGTGTCTCACTCATGTTTTGATGTGAGCTCTGAAGGCACAGGGAGTCTTGTGAAAATTGATGGCAAGATGAATGTAGCATGCTACTATATATTTGATCAAGGAGGGGGGGTTTAAAATACCACTCACTACCAATGTCTCTGGGATTGTTTTTTTAAATACCACTGACCACTAATGAATGGACGTGGGATGTTTTAGAATGCCAATGATCACCAAAGATTTGGGGAGGGAGACATGGCTACTAACATTATGCATTTGGAGCAACATTCATCTTTTTTGCCTGAACACTTCTGTTTTAACATCAATGTCAAGGTAAATGTTTATGCTAGGAAGTAACTTCAGTTATTAACTATTATAAAATAAAATATATTATAGATGAAAATATATTAGAAATACCATCAAATTGTCACCAAAAGCAACTTTATATGTCTCAAAAAAATTATAGAAAATTAATTTGTGTTTTCTTTCAGTCAAACTATTACAGTGCTAAATACTAGGCAGATTGTGTGGATAGGAGGAGGTGCTAATATACAAATAGCGATTTTTGAAATTTGTTTAAGAAATTCACCAAACTGGGTACATTTTCTATCTGTAAGCTGAAATTGCATGTGAACTTCACTCCCCTAAAATGGTAGTATGTATGATGAAGCATATGTTATGAGGAGCCTGCATTTATTATCTCTATAGCTGGTTACACATGACAGTTCAATTTTATTCAATAACAAATCAGAACCATCTTTACAGCATTCATAAAATGCTAAAAATGCTGCCTTGGGTGCACTGGTGTGCATCTGCATTGGTTTGGTTATTTGGCTATTATTTTTACAACCTCGATATTTAAAGCAAAGTTCCACCCAATATACAACTAGATCTTAAACTCTTTAAGATCCACCCTCCTCATTTTTTGGATATATAATTTTTTATTTTTCTTACCTTTTTTTGAAGTACAAAGGTGTACTTCTGTCCTAATCTCGTCTTTTTTGCCTCGAGCCCTCCTCCTCCCCCCTCCGCTGCCTGTGTGTGACTCAGAAGAATATGGGGCCATTCAGAAAGCTCTACTCGACTTATGAATGCACAGTAGGAAACTGGCTGTGAAGCCTTCAGGCTCCACTGCCAGTATCCATTAGCTGCAATGGCAGCACCTGCACCCAAGCCGACATTGCAGGATCCCTGGACAGGTAAGTGCCCTTATTAAAAGTCAGCATTTGTAGCTGTTGACTTTTAAAGAAAATGTTTTGAGACTGGAACTCCACTTTAATATTTAGGGGTAGTTAGAAGATCTTTTCTTGTGTATTGCCCAGAGGAACACATTTACAAGACATTGTGTTCCCTCTCTTTATCAGGCAATTGTGATAGAGCATCCAAAACCAAGAACAAAGTCATATACCTGAACATGGCTGATTAATAAAAATATATTTTTAAAGTTTGAAGTTAATTGTACAAATCTGCCCCCCCAAAAATACAATTCTTGCCTCCACACTGCCAAGCAGACCTATTTCACCACTCTCATTAACACCTTCTCATCCAGTCCCCGTCAATTGTTCTCTACCTTCAACTCTTTACTTAGTCCTCCACTGCCTCCCCCCACTAACTCATTCACTTCCCAGGAGATTGATAATCACTTCAAAAATAAGATTGACACAATTTGTGATGAAATCTCCACTCTACAGGTATCTCCCCCAGTTAACACCCCATGCCAACAGGTACAATTGACACTCTCCTTATTTAAACCTGCTACTATATACAAAGTTACTAAACTCCTTTCTAACGCCCACCTAACCACCTGTCCCCTGGACCCTATTCCCTCTCAAATACTACAGTCACCCTCTGACTCTGTCCTTTAATCTCTAACCCAGATCTTTAATCTCTGCCTCTCCTCTGGCATCTTCACCAATGCTATAAAACAAGCACTGGTCAACCCCATACTTAAAAAGCCGTGCTTGGACCCTACCAATCTATTCCTCTAAACTCCTTGAACGCCTGGTCTACAACCAACTGAGTGACCACTTCATAAAGAATAACCTTCTTGATCCTCTTCAGTCTAGATTTTGCCCTCAACACTCCACAGAAACTGCTCTTCTAAAACTTTCAAATTACTTACTAACCACAAAAACCAACGGATACTATGCTGTACTCCTACTTCTAGACCTTTCAGCTGCCGTAAATATGGTTGACCACCCCCTCCTCCTCAGCAAACTTGACTCCCTTGGTCTCCTTGACTGCGTTTTTTGATCTCTCTCTTCCTAACTATCCCAATGCACCTGCAGTGTCACTTACAATACTACTTTCTATAGATCATCCCCCCCTTAAGTCCATCATGAATACTGCTGCCAGAATCATCCACCTTACAATCTGCTCAGCATCTGCTATCCCTCTCTACCAATCTCTCCATTGGCTGTCACTCACCCAACATATTCAATTCAAAATGCTAACAAAAAGTTACAAAGCCATCCACAACTCTGCCTCCATCTACATCATTATCCTAGTCTCAAAATACCAACCTAATTGTGCTCTTCGTTCCTCCCAAGACCTCTTACTCTCTAGCTTCATCATCACTTCCTCCCATATTCGCCTCCAGGACTTCTCCCGAGCCTCTCCCATTGACTGGAATACCCTACCCCAATCAGTCAGACTATCTCCAAATCTATCTACTTTTAGGCGATCCCTGAAAACTTTTCTCTTTGGAGAAGCCTACCCTTTCTCCACTTAACAATTGTTCTTTTATTTTCTTCATTAGCTCATCCCCCACATTTATTAAACTTTGTATCACTTGACCCTCCTAGATTGTAAGCTCTAATGAGCAGTGCCCCCTGATTCCTTCTGTATTGTGCACAGTCAGGTTCCTGTTGTGTCCAGCTTCTCCAAAAGGAAGAAAAGTGGAAAGGAAAAGTGCTTGTTTCACTGCAGGCGATTAAGGGTTGATTTTTTATTTTATTTTTTTAAGGTAGGTTTATTCCAATGCCAATAAAACAGCTTGAAGTGTATCTATTTCAAAAAGTTACAAAATTACTTTGCAATTGGTATTTAAATAATGCTTTTTCTTTTTAGCTCCTGGTAAATGTAAGCACTTTGTTTAAGCAATTATTTAAATCATGTGATTTGTCTTTAATGCAGACATTTAGATGCTTTCAACAGGTAATTTTCAGGATTGGTGCTCTGGGGCTGGTACTAAACATAAGAGATCTTATGTGCTTTTAAACATATTCATCTTTCCATAGTGAATAATCTTTAACAAGTTAAATGTTAAGTACCTAGACATCAAAATTGTAGCATTACGTTTGCAGCTGAATTTCAAAGTGGAACTCCACTACATATTTTTTGAGTCCCACACACTTTTGTCCTAAATTCTAATTATTTAAGGCGTATCTTAATCTACTGCTATAAATGGTGACTGATCTCCAAGATGTAGAACTCTAGCTACAATTTTTTTAAAGCCTTTGTCAGGTTTTTATTGCTGTATTTGGCTCCTTTATTTCTTATTGTGCTAGAAGGACATAGGGAAATTACTTTATCGGAATAGAGAAAAAAACAATTACAGTTGAACCTCGGATTACGAGCATAATCCGTTCCAGGAGTATGCTCGTAATCCAAAGTACTCGCATATTAAACCAAGTTTTCCCATTGAAGTCAATGGAAACGAAAATTATTTGTTCTGCATTGACTTCAACGGGATGCAATACTGGATAAGGCCAGAGGTGGGGGGCACCAGAGAGCGCCGAAAACGGACGAAAAGGCCTGAGGACACTTTGGCTTGTTTCCTGCGCCCCCGCACCTCAGGCCAAATGAGGTACTGCTGGCCAATGTTCGTCTTTTCTCTGTTCCTGCGCATCCATACCTCAGGCAAAATGAGGTACTGTAGGCCTATTTTCGGCTCTGCTCGACTTCTGTGCCCCTGTACCTCAGGCCAAATGAGGTACTGCAGGCCTATTTAGCTTTAATCCTGCTCGTCTTGTGAGTCAACACTTGCAAACCGAGTCAGATTTGTTTTTTTAAAGTTGCTCGCAAATCAAAATGCTCTCAAACCAAGTTACTCTTAAACCAAGGCTCCACTGTACTTCCATTGGGGAAATTTCCCTCTCTTACTATCTCAACTGCCAGTAGGCAAGGAAGTGTCAAGAATTTAACCCAGCAATGAAAGTAGTCAGAAGTTCAAACCCCAGCACCCTCTACCCAAAACAAAAGAAAAACATTTTGGCTTGAGTACTTCCTGAACCAAGTCAAGCTGGGGTCTTTAAAGAACCTACCTAAGCATATTCATAAATGCATCCCAAATGAGTGCAAAAAAGGGCCAATGAACATTTCAGACAATATTATGTATAATGTTAAACATTATGTTTTGAAGGCAAACATTTATAGGAAGAAAAACCTAGAGCAGAAAGCAATTTAGTATCCAGAAATCAATATACTGCTCACAAGTTTCCTTTCGATTATTTATGACCTTTATTCCAAGTCAGGTTTTCCAAGTAAAATGTCTACAATAAAACTTCTAGAACAAATTGCTTTCAATGTAAACATATACAAGGGCAATATGTAATATATTTATGTATTTTGGCTCTAATGTTAAAATTATTCCTTTTTCATTTATCCATTTTGATTTGAGAATGGTGACACATGTCAAAGGCGGCTTTCAGTTTTTCGTTTTTTAATTTATAGCCCCTCATCATCTAGATTTGTAAAATAAAACTACTCTGTGCTTATATTACAGTGAGATGACAGATAGAAAGAACAAGTTTGTATATATCGGTGTTAAATCACTTGAGGTGATACAAAATAATAATTTCGTACACAATAGTGAAATACAGTATATTAGATTTGATATACACTGGGAGAGATTCACAAAATATGATGCACACAGAATAGGTTTTACTGTCAAAGTTTTATTTAAGAAGAAGGTAAATGCACTATTTTTAGTAAATCCCCCCACCCATAGTGTTTAATAAATACTAGGGATGAGCTTCGAGTTCGAGTCGAACTCATGTTTGACTCGAACATTGCCTGTTCAGCTGTTCGGCGAACATCGAACAATTTGGGATGTTCGCGGGAAATTCGAAAAGCCGCGGAACACCCTGTTAAAGTCTACGGGAGAAATCTAAAGTGCTAGTTTTAAAGGCTAATATGCAAGTTATTGTCCTAAAAAGTGTTTGGGGACCTGGATTCTGCACCAGGGGACATGTATCAATGCAAAACAAAGTTTTAAAAACTGCAGTTTTTTCGGGAGCAGTGAATTTAATAATGCTTGAAGGGAAACAATAAAAGTAAAATATTCCTTTAAATTTTGTACCTGGGGGGGTGTATAGTATGCATGTGAAATAGCGCATGTTTCCCGTACTTAGAACTGTTTCTGCACAAACTGTCATTTCTGAAAGAAAAAAAGTCATTTAAACTGCACTCGCGGCTATAATGAATTGTCGGCTCCCGGCAATTCAGAGAGAATTCATTCATGAAAAGAAAAAGCGTGGGGTCCACCCAAATTCAATTACCAGGCCCTTCAGGTTTGGTATGGATATTAAGGGGAACCCCGCCGTCAATTAAAAAAAAAACGACGTGGGGTTCCCCCCAAATATTCATTCCAGACCCTTCAGGTCTGGTGTGGATTTTAAAGGGAACTCCACCCCAAACTTTAAAAAAAAAAATGGTGTGGAGTTCCCCCAAAAATCCACACCAGACCCCTTATCCGAGCACATAACCTGGCCGGCCGCAGAAAAGAGGGGGGGGCAGAGGGCGCCCCTCTCTCCTGAACCGTACCATGCCACATGCCCTCAACATGGGGAGGATGTCAAGGGCCTCATCCCCACAACCCTGGCTGTTTTTTTTTTTTTTACCAAAAATATGTAGAAGATTATGTATCGCCCTAAACTGAGAAAAAAAAATTGTTTTTTTTTTTAATTGGGATATTTATTATAGCAACAAGTAAAAAATATTGTATTTTTCTTCAAAATTGTCGCTCTTTTTTGTTTATAGCGCAAAAAATAAAAATCGCACAGGCGATCAAATACCACCAAAAGAAAGCTCTACTTGTGGGGAAAAAAGGACGTAAATTTTGTTTGGGAGCCACGTCGCACGACCGCGCAATTATCAGTTAAAGCGACGCAGTGCCGGAAGCTGAAATTTTACCTGGGCAGGAGGGGGGTGTAAGTGCCCAGTATGCAAGTGGTTAAAGGATCACTAAATTAATTTTTTTTTAGCTAAATAGCTTCCTTTACCTTAATGCAGTGCATTTGTCATTGTTCGTTTTTGCTTTGAAGTAGCTGTAATACTTCTCTGATCTCCACACTTCCTGCTTGTCTGGCTCCCTATGAAAAAACTCATGGCAGATTTTCACTGCTGTCTAAGCTGTCTGTCTTAGGCTGGCCATACATGATACAATTTTCTGTGCAATTTTCTGTACAATTTTCTTTAGATTTACCTTCAACTATGTAGTGCAAGGGCCTGCCTGATTGCATACAATTGAAAGTGTTGTTTAGTTTGACCTCATATTATATGGTTTTTGGTAAATCTAAAAGAAAATCGTACAAGAAAATTGAACATGTATGGGCAGCCTAAAACTCCTCAGAACCAATCAGATTCATTTTAAAAACAAAACACTGCCCTGGATTTGTTTGTTTTTGTTCTGTCTGTCTTCTCTACTTCACAGAAACATGAAATCATTTTAAAAACTAAAGTGAAACTAGAGGCACATTATATAATTGATTTTTTATCTATGTTTAATCATTTTTGAAGGGAAACAGTTAACTTTTATGTCTCTATACCCTGTAAACAGTCATTTTAGCAAAAACATTTTTTTCCTTTAGTGACCCTTTAAAGTGAAACAATAACATTTAAATATTCCTTTAAATGTTGTACCTGGGGGGGGGGGGTGTATAGTATGCCTGTAAAGTAGCGCTGGTTTCCTGTGCTTAGAACAGTCCCTGCACAAAATGTAATTTCTGAAGGAAAAAAGTCGTGGCTATAATGAATTTTCAGCTCCCGGCAATACAGAGAATTTTTTTTATGAATGACTTTTCTCTGTATTGCCGGGAGCCGACAATTCATTATAGCCACAAGTGATTTTAAATTACTTCCCTGCACAAAGTGTAATTTCTGAAGGAAAAAAAGTTCTAAGCACCGGAAACAAGCGCTACTTCACAGGCATACTTTACACCCCCCAGGTACAAAATTTAAAGGAATTTTTCACTTTTATTGTTTCACTTAGTGTTGCTCACGAATATTCGCATTGCGAATATTCGCTACAAATATTGCATATTCGAGTATTCGCGAATATTTCGAATATCGCGGCGAATATTCGCTATTTCGAATATTCGTATTTTTCAAATTTCGCAATAAATTTTGCAAAAACATTCGCAATAAATTTCGCATTCGCGAAATTTCGCATTCGCGATTTTCGCAATAGCGAAATTTCGAATTTTTTTTTTTTTTTTTATAAAATATAGCGAATATTCGTAAATATCGAATATTCGTGATATTTTATCCCAAAAAAAATTGCGAAATTTTGCATTAGCGAAATTTCGCATTGGCGAAAATTCGCAATTTTTTTTTTTTTTTATAAAATATCACGAATATTCGATATTAACGAATATTCGCAACCGCATATGTGAAATTTCGCTTTTTTTTTTTTTTTTATAAAATATACCGAATATTCGTAAAAATATCGAATATTCGTGATATTTTATAAAAAAAAAAAAAAATCGTGAAATTTCGCATTAGCGAAAATTCGCATTGGCGAAAATTCGCAATTTTTTTTTTTTTTTTTTTTTATAAAATATCACGAATATTCGATTTTAACGAATATTCGCAAATATTCTTCAAAATATTTGCGAAATATTGCGAAATCGAATATGGCGTATTCCGCTCATCACTAGACTTTCACTTTAAGCATTATTAAAATCACTGCAGTTTTTAAAACTTTTTTTGCATTGATACATGTCCCCTGGGGCTGGACCCAGGTCCCCAAACACTTTTTATGACAATAACTTGCATATAAGCCTTTAAAATTAGCACTTTAGATTTCAAACGTTCGAGTCCCATAGACTTTAATGGGGTTCTAAAGTTCACACAAACTTGCCGCGAACACCCCAAATTGTCGAACATGAGTTTGACTCAAACTCGAAGCTCATAGCTACACACACAGAAGGCTTTTTATCTTAATGCAAAGAATGCATTAAGATAAAAAACCTTCTGCCTTTACAACTCCTTTAAGCCTCCTTATCTTAAATGGTGAATTGCAATAGCTTGAAGACTAATATTTTCAGGAGCATAGGCAGTTGGACTTAATCTTTTGTGTGTTTGTTTGGGAATGTAGCTGAGCTCAATCCACACAGCTACATGCACAGTTAAAATAATCCGCCCTTAGGACTGGTGGCTGCATACTTTTTCAGGTTTTTTCCTTTTATTTTCATCTGGTGGTATTTAAAAAAAAAACACTTCTTGTACATTTATGACTACACTAATTCTCCATTGCTACTTTAGAGGGAGCCATAGTTGCCACACAGGCTGGAACATGTCTGCCTTTATTCATCTCTGTTACTGTATATATTGGATTGGTGGGACTAGAAGTTAGGAGGAGGCTATTTTTGTTTTCTTTTAAGTTCACAGAGGACACTGTGAGGCTTATTTATTAAAACCGGAGAGTGAAAAATCTGGTGCAGCTGTGCATGGTAGCCAATGAGATTCTAACTTCAGCTTGTTCAATTAAGCCTTGACAATAAATCCTAAGCTGATTGGTTTCTGTGCAGAACTGCGTCAGATTTTTCACTCTCCAGTTTTAGTTAATCAACCGCTGCGCTCAGATCTGCTGAGCCGTAGAGTGGAAGACACCGAACACACTGTGCTGAGCTTCTATGAATGGGAGAGTGGAAGACATTGGGCATGCTGCGCTAAAGTTTTACTAAGTGGGAGACCCGGACACACTCTACTGAGTTCTGTTGATCAGGAGAGTGTGAGACACCAGACACGCTGTGCTGAACTGTGGGTTTAAGAACAGCTGATCAGGAGCATGAGGAGCTGAGTGACAGTGGTGTGGGACCCCAGCGGTTAGATATTTGCAAACAGTGCTACTGAGACACTGTGATTTGCTGGGACATTGTGAGTGAATTGGATGCTGTGAGTACTGAGGTTTTGGGACTAGAGTGCTGTGAGTACTGAAATAATGTGACTGGGGCACTGTGAGTACTGTGACCATGAGTGCCGTGAGTACTGAGGTATTGTGATGAGGGTGTTATGAGTACTGAGGTATTACAACTGGGGTGCTGTGAGTACTGAGGTATTGGGACTGGGTTGTTGCGAGTACTGATATATTGTGACTGGGGCATTGTGAGAACTGTGCCTGTGAGTGCTTTGAGTACTGAGGTATTGTGACTGGGGTGCTGTGAGTATTGATTTATTGCAACTGGGGTGCTGTGAGTACTGATGTATTGCAACTGGGGTGCTGTGAGTACTGAGGTATTGTGACTGGGCACTATGTGTACTAAGGACGCTAAGATCTGATGTGGCCCCCACCGGGGAGTTGTCTCTTGGGGGACCTTGAGTAGTTAACAGTTCATGCCTATACGAGCTGATTGCTACCAGGCCTACACAGGGCCGCTGTCTGATTGTTTCTCTCCTCCCTTCCGTTTGTTTTTTTTGTTTTTTTTTTTTGTTTTTTTCCTTTTGCACTAGTGTTGTAACTTTTGTCCTAGGACACGGAAGATACTGTATAGAGATTGACTGACTGTAAGTTGACATGTTATTCTTTGTGATGTTTGTTCTCTATTGAAAAATTCAATAAAAATTATTAAACGAGATCTGATGTGGTAAGCGAGTAGGAGCAGGAGCAGAGAATACCAAGGGCTGTGTGACCAGGGAGCAGGAGGACGGGGCATCAAGGGCCATGTGATCAGAAAATAGGAGCAGGAAGGAGGACACCGTGGGCTGAGCAACCTGTGCACAGGAGCAAAAAGAGAAGGCACAGATGGCCTGGTGTTTTTATTCAACCTTACCAACTACATCACTGTGCTATTGACAAGATCAACAGGTATTTTCTATACAGTACTTGCTGAAAATGTTTTTAGCTTAAAAAAACGAATTCAGCTACAATGTATTACATATGTATTTGTATATTTATATACAATTTAGCAGAAGTGAAGCAGGTCTGAAAGATTGTTCGCCAATAAAAATAATAATGCTGCACCAGAACCTGTAATAACACTGCAGTCTACTAGAAATTAGGGTATGATGGATGATTCTTCAGATTTAGTAATGAGATGGCAGTCTATGCTGATAATACTACAGTAAATGACAGTCATGGACAACTGTTCTTAGACTTATTTTTGACTACTTTGGGTGTGGGGGAAGTCAAGTGTATTCAAAATGATTCAAGAGAACTTCTCTAGAGCACTCCAGCATGAGAGTTCAACACTTAGTAGCCCACTATTGGGGAGCTTCTTCTTGAGTGGATATATTATTTTTAATAAAGTGCCTTCCTTATGGTTTATCAGAGTTCCTTGTCTTCCCTGTCAGCTACTTAAGTTTATCCTAGTTATCAACACAGTTGCATCAACTTCACTTTGTGAATCAGTACCCTGAGTATCAGTGTACATGATGCTGACAGGCTTGCTGGTTAATGGCTCTCCTTTCTTCCCACAAACATAGAGTGAGAGAAAAGGACTGCCAATTGGACACAGCTGATCACAGCTGATCACGTGATTGGTCCTTTACCCCAGTCTGTGATCAGCTATGTCTGAAGGAGAGGACCCAGTCACAGAGAGCATCCGATGCCCGCGGCAGGAGGTGCGCAGGGTGCAGGGATTTAGAGGACATCTATTGATGCCCTCCCAGAACTGGGCAACCGTGCTGTAGCTGTCCATTGGCAAGTGGTTAAACTTATTCTCTCTGTAGGAGAGATTCTTAATAGGGGAAATGTTTACAATATACAAATATCTAAATTGAGATTCTAGCATATGAACAAACTTATTCAGTCTGAGATCACTTAACAAGATAAAAAGTCACTCAATGAAGTTGGACAAGAAGCAGTTTAATCGTAACCACTTACGGAACACCCGCCATCATTATATTGTGGTACTTTGAAGTGGAGTATCGTTGGTATGGCAGCAGCTATCTGCCATAACCCCAGTATCCACTTCTTAAGGGGGCGGTCCGCTTTCAAATAAAAGTGGTCTCAGCACGGATTCGCCGTGAGATCACTTTTATGGTGGTTTTATCGGTGGTGGGACAGGGCACACTCTTCGGCCACACTCTGGTTCCCTCCGGCTGAGGCTATCGGATCTTGTCCCCTGCTTGGCATGGAGCTGAATCAGAGGAAGATGGCTCCACACCATTGCAGAGTGGAAGCGACGTCAAAATGCCACTTCCGCCCATAGCTCTTAAAGGGCCATTTTTTTCCAAATGACATTTATTTATTTGTTATTGCATTTTTATGTAAATATGAGATCTGAGGTATTTTTGACCCTAGATCTCATATTTAAGAGGTCCTGTCATGTTTTTTTTTCTATTACAAGGGATGATTACATTCCTTGTAATAGGAATAAAAGTGACACATTTTAAAAAAAAAGAACAGTGTAAAAATCTAAAATAAAAAGTAAAATAAAAAATATTTATTTTTAACATGCCCAGTACCTCAGAGCTCGCGTTTAGAAGCGAACGCATATAAAAATGGTGTTCAAACCACACGGAGATTTGTAAGGATAAAAGTTTGTCGGCATTCCACGAGCCGGCACAATATTGAAGTGTGATGTAAATCATCTTTCACAATATAAAAAAAAAATTGGACTAACTTTACAGTTATCTTATTTTCATTCAAAAAAGTGTATTTTTCCCCCCAAAAAAAGTGTGTTTGTAGGACCGCTACGCAAATACGGTGTTACATAAAGTATTGCAATGACCGCCATTTTATTCTCTAGGGCAGTGGTCTCCAAACTGCGGCCCGAGGGCCGGATGCGGCCCTTTGCTTGCTTTTATCCGGCCCTTGGGGCAGTATGCCTCCCACTGATACAAGACACTATTCTGACATCTGACACCGACAGTGGAGAACTATTTCTCCCACTGACACCACTAATGGGCCACTATTCCTCCCTATGATACCAATGATGGGGCACTATTTCTCCCCATAATTCCATATGTCTAGTTCCACTGATGCTAGAAAAATTTCCAAAGTCCGGCCCTCCAAGAGTCTGAAGGACAATAAACTGGCCCTTTGTTTAGAACGTTTGGAGACCCCTGCTCTAGGGTGTTAGAAAACAATATATAAAATGTTTCAGGGGTTCTAAGTGCCGGTAATTTTCTAGCAAAAATTAGTTTAACTTGTAAACAACAAGTTTAAAAAATAGGCCCGGTTCTTAAGTGGTTAAACTGAGTAAACTTTTGGGTGGACATCATAGGCTGCGTACACACGATCGAACATGTTCAGCGGACATTTTCGATCATGTGTACGGCCTATCGGACGGTTTTCCAGCAGACAAAAGTTTCAAAATATGGTTTGAAACCTGTCCTCTGGAAACCTGTCCGTCGGACAGGTTCGATGGTTAGTACACAAAATCATCGGACCAAAATCCTGCGCATGCTCAGAATCAAGTCGACGCATGCTTGGAAGCATTGAACTTCGTTTTTTTATCACGTCGTTGTGTTCTACGTCACCGCATTCTGGTCCGAGGGGATTTTGGTCCGATGGTGTGTACGCACATCAGACCAACAGACCACTTCAGCGTGGTCCGATGAAAACGGTTCGTCGGACATGTTTCATCGGACATGTCTGATCGTGTGTACACGGCCTTAGCGAACACGATATACAATGATATGGAAAATGGTAGAGGCATAGATGAGCAAACACACATTGAACTGGATTGACTGGTGTCTTTATTCAACCTTGCCAACTATGTAACTACGGTACGTAACCGTGCTTCTGACAAGTTCAATAGGTATTTTCTATACTTGGTGAAAATTGTCTTAGCTTAAAAAAACAAATGCAGCCACACATCTAAGAACTAGTATGCTGAAATTGATTACATCTGTATTTTTATATTTATTTACAATTTAACAAACCTGAAGCAGGTCTGAAAGATTTTTTGTCAACAATAATACTAATGCTGCACCAGAACCTGTAATAACACTGTAGTCTACTACAAATTAGAGTATGATGGATTCTTGACTGTCATTGACAAGTATTGATAGACTTCTTTCTGACTACTTTGTGTGTGGGGGAAGTCTAGAGTATTTAAAATGATTCAAGTGGACTTCTCCAGAACACTCCAGCATGAGAGTTCAACACTCCAGCAGTCCACTATTGAAAAGATTCTTCTCTGCCTGGCATAGCACATCGGCCCCCCTCGTCACAGCACACACACAGTATGTGCACACTTCAACACCTGACCACCACTCAAGTGGCCACACTGAAAAAGTCCCTTTTTTATGACCTCACATCACCATGCCATAAGAGGGGACTGTAATCACACTTATACCTATAGGGAATTTTGATTAAAACAATAATAAAATAGTCTGCATGTATTATACATGTTGTGGTAGTATAAACTAAAGTGGTTTTGTCCAAGGATTTGTTTTGCAATGCTTTCTGCTAATCTCATGTGCCTAAGACCCACATAGGCCATCGCCAACAACTACTTTTACACATATGGTCTGATTCACAATGAAGAAGAACTATACAGTACATATTATGCATCCATCTTTTTTTAATCAATTACGTATGTACTAAAGTGCTAATCAATTATTTTTCCAAGAAAAGTTGATTTAATATAACACTAATATGTGGTAATAATTGCAATCAAATCAGTAAGAGCCGGTTCATACTGGGACGACTCGTCAGGTGACTTAGCCGCCTGACAAGTCGGGTCCCATTCTATTCAATAGAACTGTTCTAATAGGAGCGACGCAAGTCACTCCAACTTAGAAAAAGGTTCTTGTACAACTTCAGGGGCGACTCGGGGCGACTTGAATTAACTTCTATACAGAAGTCATTTTGCTAAACGCCTCTGAAGTCGTCTTCAGGACGCCTTGCCGAGTCGCCCCCGAAGTCGTGCCGCCCCAGTGTGAGCCGGCTCTTAAGGTATGAAATATAATACTATTTACATAAATGGAGGATATGTGTTTGGGTTTATAAAGATGTCACAGAAAAACACTACACTGTTTCCACAACTGAAATGATGCATATAGTTAATGAGCAATAGGTTGGAAACAATGGAATAAGCACTATAAAACTGTATATTAATAGAAGAATGCTGTGGAATTAAATCACAGAAAATAAAAATGTCAACATATTGATAATTATTTATCTAAAATAATGTCCAAACAAATGAAAAAAAAAATGTAAATACTAATTCTATCTATGTTTGCAGAAGTTCTTAAAGCTTATTAAAAGCTGTGACTTCAAATTAGAATTTTCTTTTTAGCAGTGTCACATATTAAAAGAGAAAATGGCAAGCAGTGTAATCAATTTATAACTACCAGGGGATGCGGAAATTGGTTTGGGTTTTAATTAAGTTCCCTTTGCTGGCTAGCAGAGCTGAGTGCTGGGGAATTTTGTATAACACAGATGCTGACTATAATGTCCTTCACAATCATCTGTAGCAAAATAACTCTTCACTAAATAATACACATGTGCACACTGAAATATTTTGTTTTGGAATTTTGGTATTGTCCAAAAAAAATGATTTCGTTACTCCCGAAATTCGTTTTTATTTTTTTTGTTACATTAAAAAATGTGTTCGTCCAAAAATCTGAGTTAATTAAAGAGAAAAAAAAAACCCTGCAAGGGAAAGGCATGATGAGCTAGTATGAAATGGCACACTAGCTCATATGAATGACATACCTGAGATCGAAGCCCCCGAAGCGCATCTCGTTCCCCTCCTCCGCCGCCACCATGTCCCCTCCGAGCGTCTTCCGGGTATCGGCGCTCCGGCGCTGTGACCGGCATGATCCCAGCATGATGCCATTCATAAAACCGGGATGCTCAGTGCGCCTGCACCGTTGTCTATGGTGCGCATGCGCAGTAGACATCGGTGCAGTGCTTTCTGCAAATATCTCCTTAAAGCGGATGGTTCACAAAACAAAAAATATTAAAAGCCAGCAGCAACAAATACTGCAGCTGCTGACTTTTAATATTAGGACACTTACCTGTCCTGGAGTCCAGCGCCGTCCGCAGCAGAGGATGAGCGATCGCTCGTCTCTCTGCTGCTCCCCCCTCCATCCACATTGAGGGAATCAGGAAGTGAAGCGCTGCGGCTTCACTGCCCGGTTCCTTACGGTGCATGCGCGAGTCGCCCTGCGCCCGCCGATTGGCTCCAGCTGTGTGCTGGGAGCCGAGTGTTCCCAGCACACAACGGGGGATGGACGGGATGTGATGCAATGCCCATCTTTTGCCCGTGAATGCTGGGCCGGAAGTGGGTGCAGATACCTGTCTATCTGCACCCCCCTCCCCCCTGAAAGGTGTCAATTGTGACACCGGAGGGGGGGAGTGTTCAGATCAGCGGATCTTCACTTTAGGGTGGAGATCCGCTTTAACCGTGTAGGTTAAGGAGATATTGCTTGCACCTACAGGTAAGCCTTAATCTAGGCCTTAATCTAGGCTTAGCTGTAGGTGCAAGTTGTCAGAGTGGGTTTACCACCACTTTAAGGTCGAATCTGTCAATTGAAGGCTGTCTGTCGAATGTTCTAAGGCCACGTACACACGATAGGTTAAACCGATGAGAACAGTCTGATGGACCGTTTTCATCGGACCAAACTGATCGTGTGTGGGTGCCATCGGTTAGTTATCCATCGGTTAAAAAAAAGCCAACTCGTTTTAAATTTAACCGATGGATTCCTAACCGATAGGTCAAAACCGATCGTTAGTAGGCACGACCATCGGTTAAAAATCCACGCATGATCAGAATCTCAGAATCCTGCAGTGCTGTTGGCCACGGTTTGCTCATACTTAACAGTGGCTGAGGCAGGCATGACATGGAAGTTGAAAAGTTACAGTTTATGAGTATGTAAGCTCTGAACTGGTTCATAATCTGGAGTGCTTTACCCCTGAGCTCACCCAACATGTCAGCACACTGTTTTTTCTTTGTCCCTTCTTTATTTGTTGTTTTTGTATTTTATCCTTGTACAACTACTCTCTTTCTTCGCCCGCTGGGCGAGACAGTTTTATTTTATTTTATTTTATTTTTATTTTTTGGCTTAGTAGCTGACACCAAGCAGCATCGTTTTAAATAGGACCTTTTGCTTTTTCTTTGATTTACAGATCGGTACAGATCCCTTAGTTGAGGATATACCCATACCTCTTCTTTATCTTGCTCTATCAATAGTCAAGATTAGTATTGATCAAGCCATACAAGGCAGATTTTTTCACTGATCTTTTTCTATCAACCTTTTTCAATCAATCGCTATCAGACTTCTGAAAGTGTAAGTTTAGGCCTTATAGAGAACACTTGTCTGCCACTTTCCTGTGTAAATACCCCACACTAACTATTGATAGTGGGTCAACTGATAAGTCCATTCCTGTTCATTATATCCATTTAGACATTTCCAATGATCTAAAGATTTTTACATACCAGCACTGGGGGACCTCCTCATTGCATGGCACTTTGATTTGAGTATGTGCCTAGTGGATGGACCTCCTCCTCTAATTTTCTATCTCTAATTGAATTATCGCACATTGTTTGGTGAAACGCTTATAGCAAGGGTCAGTATAATTTTAGTATAACCCATTGCTAGTTATAGATTTTTTTCATAACTGCTATATATGTATATCACTGTCATGTATATTGTTTTGATGACACTTATCTTATTACTGTAGATCCAACTTCCAGCTTTAAAAATACTAAGCCCGGTTTAGTCCCTGAAGAAGATATAAACCAGGTGTGTTTTTTGAAACGCGTTGGTAGTCTGTTGTTTTGACAACTTCTGAACTTTGGTTCTCAGTTGGTCTTTTAATAACAGTTTTGTATGTACATGTTGTGTTTTATAAATTTTTGTTTGTATTATGTGTTTTACCATGTATTTGTTTATATATGTTAATTAGGAGCCAGATTCTCAGCGGCGATACGACGGAGTATCAGATACCCCGTCGTATCGCCTTTTGTTTTGCCTCGTATCTATGCCCGTGATGCTTAGCATCACTTTTGCATAGATACGCTGCAACATCCGACAAGTGTAAAACCATTACACTTGCGGATCGTAGGTGTAATGACAACTCCGGCCACTAGGTGGCCTTTACGTTGTTTTCTCATTTGCCTATGCAAATTAGGCTAGTACGCCGATTCCCGGTCGCTTTTACGCCGCCCCGTCGTCGCGTACGTCGTTTTCGTCCGCGTAAGGTTACCCCAGCTTCTTTTTTTTTTTTTTTTCCTTTTCACTTCAGACTCCACCATATAGAGTTTTTGTAAGTTTTACGTAGGACGCTCTTTTTATCCCTTTATGTCCGTCCACAAGCGTCTCTCTTTAAGGTTTTGCATCATCAGTGAAGAAAATAAAGGTATGCTTTTTTTTTTTGCGTTCGAAATTTGTATCTGAACAAGCAATATAAAACTCCATCTCTATTATAACAATTTTACCCCGTTTACTCCCCTAGTTTTACCTCCCCCTTCTCCCCCCCCTACTCTTCCCCTTTTTCTCGCCTAAAATTTGCCAAATATGTTTATTACTCTATCTATCCTTCTTTTAGGTCTCCTCTCTTAGATTTTCAGCGTAGCTCCAGGTCTTCTTAAATCTCTTCCATTTCTCCCATTTCTGATTTTGATTCTTTTTGTTATCCTCGATACTACTTTTTAGATCTTCCATGGTGTATGTCCTTTCTACCATATCAATCCATTCCCACACCTGGGGGCTTTCGACCTCTTGCCATTTACGGGGGATAAGCCTCTTAGCCGCATTAAGCAAGTGCGGAACTAAGGAGTTTTTATATCTTTTAATGCTTTCTTCTCCTCCGTGGAAAAGAATTATCCACGGATCCATCTTGATTTTTTTCTCTGTGATTTCCTCTATAAAACCTATAATGGTCTCCCAATATTTTTTAATTTTGGGGCATCCCCACCACAGATGGGCCATCGTGCCTATTGATCCACACCCCCTCCAGCATTCAGCTGATTGCCCTTTTTTATATTTGCTTAGTTTATCTGGTGTTATATACCATCCGGTCAGGCATTTAAAACTCATTTCCGCCGTCCGAATGTCAGTCGCTGAGGTGTGTGTCAGTTTCAATATTTTCTTTATTGTGCCCCTGTCCCTTTGTGTCCCTAATTCCCTCTCCCATTTTTTAATTAAAGGAGGTACCTCCTGCTCTTCCACCTTAAGTAAGATTTTGTATAACTTTGAAATCGTACCTTTGGAATTTACTGTTGAACATAATTTTTCCAATTCTGTTAGCTGGTCTCCCGTCCTCAAAGGTTGTGGTAATTTCCGAGTAAAGTTTCTGAGCTGTTGGTATCTCCAGTTATTTATTTTCATAAAGTTTTCTTTTTTTTCTACTTCTTGCAGTGAAATTAAGTGCCCATCTTTTATTACTTCTCTTAGTTGTGCTGTGTCTTTTTTTATCCAATTTCCTCCCACCCCAGCTTCTATGTGGAGTAACCTTACGAAGTTCCGTCGGATGCCGTCGGGTGCCGTCGGATGCCATGTTAAGTATGGCGTCGGGTCAGCGTCGGCTTTTTCCGTCGCTTACGTCGTTTTACTAACTCGTTCGCGAATAGGGAGTTGCGTAAATGACGCTCACGTCATTTTGACGTCGGTTTCAACGACGCTTTCCGACGTGAGCTGGAGCATGCGCACTGGGCTTTTTCCCTGGCCGGCGCATGCGCAGTTCGTTCGACGCGGGGGCGAGCTTCATTTAAATACAAGCCGCCTCATTTGAATTACGCGGGCTTACCATGTGCCATTTTTGCTACGCCAACGCAAACGACGAAGCAAATGCTTAGGGAATACGGCACTTGCTCTAGTACGATGCGACGGCGTAGTGTAAATGGCTTACGCTACGCCGGCGAATTTCTTAGAGAATCTGGCCCAAAATGTATACAAATATATTTTTTCCACACATATCTCCATCTGTGATCCATTTAAAATCCCACTTTCTGAGGAAAATAGTTTTTACTATAATCTGCAGGTTAGCAAACTGCAAGCTGTAGATATTCAGAGACAAGAATATTTAAAGAAAACTGTATCTGGGACATGGTCATAAATGTGGTGACATCCCAGCAACCATCCCTTAAACCAGATGATTGGTCAGATGGTCTCTGTCAATACCCCCTTTTGATTTGAAGAAAAGTGGACTGCATCCACATTTGGACAGTTCAGGTGTATCATCAAAAAAGAAACATCTGTCAAGTTATGAGAACCAATAACAAGTATTCTTCATTTTTAACCCTTTTGTATTTCCCTTTTTCTTTTTTTTTTTATATTGTCTCTTAATTTTTTAGTAACGGCCTTTTTCTGTAAATATTTTATATCGATAATTCTTGATTTTTTCATTATTAAACCCTATTTTGAAAAGGGGTTAACATTGTCTTTTAATGTGAAGTAAAAATAATCCCTGTCTCTTGAAGAGCACCACCGTATAGTACAAATCTCTGAACTTACCTGTCTGTGGTGACAGTGTGAGTTACAGGCATGTATTCTAAAATCATAGTTGGTATTGCTATGATTATGAGTTTCCTGCTTCCCAGTCAAAAGGTGGTGGTGGTAGCTTAAAGGAGTTGTAAAGGGAAATAGTTATTTTTTGCTGAAATTACTGTTTACAGAGTATAGAGACATAATAGTTAACTGATTCCTTTTAAAAATGATTAAAAATAAATATGAATCAATCATATAATGTACCTGTGGTTTCTAGTTTGGTTTTTGCATCTAGTTTGGTTTTTGCATGTTATTTCCTGCCTCTGTGCTATACAGAGCATACAGAGCCATAGAGCAGTGATGGTTTGAAAAAACCAAACTAGAAACTAGACACACAGTAATCACACCTTATTGAAGTTAGTGACCACAGAGAGAAAGCTCCCAGTACTGTGGTCATCAGAAAACAGACAACCAGGAAGTGTGGAGATCAGAGAAGAATTACAGCAACTTGAGAGCAAAAACGAACAATGAGGACATGAAAACAGCACTGCATTAAGGTGAAGGAAGCTATTAAGATAAACAAATCCTTTACAAACTCTTTAAAGGGTTAATTGCTTAATTCGCTTAGCCCAGTGACAATCATCCTCAGGCTGGTGGCACCTAGATTGAGCCCCGCAAGCTGGAAAATCTTTGGGCCGGGTGCAGCTGAGAGAAGCATTGTTACGTAAGTGACAGCACGGTGTGAAATTGGTCAGTCCTTTAGATTCAGGACTAAAGATCTCATAACATACTGTTAACATGGAGATCTGACTTTTTCTACATGTAACCTTTTAAATTAGGTATATAAGGTTAAATCCTAAATATGGAAAAACATCAGGAGGAAAAATTCTTGTTGGCTTTGTGAAGTGTGAATAAGGTACATGTATGACTCATATAAGCAAAATTTCAAGGCAAATCTACATGGAAAGCCAATTATCTGGATATCACAGACAGAACAGCCCCAGCTGTACTTCAAACAAATCATTATAACTAATCCAGTGTGAGCAGGTAATTATTTCCCATTATACTGGAAGAAATACGCGCAAATAGCTTATCTCTTCCTATTTTCTCCAAGATTTAATAATTAAAAAGGAGCGTGTGTTTTAAGCAAAGAGATATCCATCTAAGAGTGCTATTCAATATATTACTAATTATGTTTCATTTTTTTTTTTACCACATGGCCATTGCAATTGGTACTGTAAATCATAGACTGAAAAACTCATCATCTAATATCTGTGTTGCCCGGTGTTGTTTGTGTATCAGTGTTTTTTCTCATAAAAACCTTTCAGATTTCCAGTTTGCCAAAGTGGAATTGGATAATAATCTTGCATCTGCTTAGCAAACTAACAAGAATACATTTTTTGGGACACGTAATTGAGCAAAAAGAGAAGTTTGACTATGTATTTGAAGAGGCAATAATACAACACTTTCAGAATAGGAACCATACAGTACCACATGGTAGGAAACATAGGCATCTAATACACACTCAAGCAGTGAGTTTTTTTTATTTTATTTTTTTAAGTTAACAAGTTAAACTTATCTTTTTAAATATTTTATTGCTTCTAAAAACACACACACACACACACACACACACACACACACATATATATATATATATATATATATATATATATATATATTTTTTTTTACAAATAAACATTTAGGTCAATGTGGACCCAATACAAATATTCTGTGATTTATAAAAAAAAGAGCACAGACTGTCATCAGCAAAGAGTCATACCTCTAACTATGCATCGCTGTAAATAAGAGGCTGTTTTTAGCTAAGCAGTTAAGCTTAGCCTGTTAAATATGTTAAAAGAAGCCATTAGCTCAGTGTTTCTCAAACTGTGTTCTGCAGCACAGAATGTCAGGTGTGCCGTGGGAAGCATTGGGGGGGGCTGTTGAGAGCTAAACCCCCGAGTGGGCCCCCAAAAAGCCGCGGGTCTCATAGTGATCAGTTTACATTATTAGCCTTGAGTCCAGGGTGACATGCCAATCCTCCACTGGCCTTTATTGCGGCCACCACACTGGTTGGTAGGATCGCCTGTCACCTGGCATCTAGCAACACGTGACGTCACGACATCGCATAGAGAGAGCGAGGCCCCAGCATTTATATATATTATATTATATTTACCTTATTTGAAAACTTTTCTTAAAAACTGTGGGCCAGATTCAGATACACTTAATATTGCGCTGCGTAATCGAAATACTCTACGCTGCCGTATTTTACCAGGCTCTACACTGAATTCTGGTAGATTTTTGCCCATACGCTACGGCGGCGTAGTCTATTTCTCGCCACGTAATCGAAATACGCGATTAGGGGGCGTATAGCATTTAAATTAAGCGCGTCCCCGCGGCGATCGAACTGCGCATGCTCCGTTCAGAAATTTCCCGCCGTGCATTGCGCAAAATCACGTCGTTACGTCATTCGTTGTTTGAGTAGCGTCGTTTATGAACATTCCTATTCCCGGACGACTTACGTAAAAAGTAATAAAAGACGTCACAAAACGTAGAAATTCGACGCGGGAACGACGGCCATACTTAACATGGGCTGTCTAATATTAGAGCAGCAAAAAGCTGGTATAGTGTTACGCAAAAAAAAGATGACTAAAGGTGCCGTAAGAGATTGCGATTGAAGATCGTAATTTCAGGGATTGCCGGCAAAAGTTCATTTGCATACCCCGACGCCGAAAACGATGGGAAGTCCACCCAGTGGCCGCAATTTTATTGCAGCGTAGATCCGAAGGCGTACGAACACGTAATCCAGTCGAATTGAAGCCCGCAGCCGTCTATTCATGGTATGAGGTTTTCGACTAGCTAAAAAACGCGCGTAATTTTAAATTACTCCAGTCTAACACCAGTTAGACAGGAGTAAGGGCTCTGTGAATCTGGCCCTGTATGTTTTTAGTCTTAAAAATAATCAGTTAAAGCGGTACACTTAAAAAAAAATGTATATAATAATGTTCTATATAATCATAATCATTAAGCTTACCAGTAATTTAAAGGGACAAAGTGGAGTTTACTACCGCTTTAAACCAAAAGATAAAACTATTTAACATGAAATATATTAAGCATATGTTTAACCACTTAAGACCCGGACCAATACGCTGGCAAATGACCCAAGGGGTTTTTGCGATTCGGCACTGCGTCGCTTTAACAGACAATTGCGCGGTCGTGCGACGTGGCTCCCAAACAAAATTTGCGTCCTTTTTTTCCCACAAATAGAGCTTTCTTTTGGTGGTATTTGATCACCTCTGCGGTTTTTATTTTTTGCGCTATAAACAAAAATAGAGCGACAATTTAAAAAAAAATGCAATATTTTTTACTTTTTGCTATAATAAATATCCCCCAAAAATATATAAAAAAACATTTTTTTTCCTCAGTTTAGGCCGATACGTATTCTTCTACATATTTTTGGTAAAAAAAATCGCAATAAGCGTTTATCGGTTGGTTTTCGCAAAATTTATAGCGTTTACATAATAAGGGATAGTTTTATTGCATTTTTATTAATTATTTTTTTTTTACTACTAATAGCGGCGATCAGCGATTTTTTTCATGACTGCGACAATATGGCGGACACTTCGGACAATTTTGACACATTTTTGGGACAATTGTCATTTTCACAGCAAAAAATGCATTTAAATTGCATTGTTTACTGTGGAAATGACAGTTGCAGTTTGGGAGTTAACCACAGGTGGCGCTGTAGGGAATGTGTGCCCTAATGTGTGTGTTTACAACTGTAGGGGGGTGTGGCTGTAGGTGTGACGTCATCGATCGCGTCCCCCTATTACAGGGATGACGCGATCGATGCTCCGGCCACAGAGAAGCACGGGGAAGCCGTGTGTACACACGGCTCTCCCCGTTCTTCCGCTCCAGGGACCCACGGCTGGGTACTAAAACCAACGTATATATACGTTGATGTGCCCAGCCGTGCCATTCTGCCGACGTAAATGTGCAGTAGGCGGTCCTTAAGTGGTTAACAAAAACTAGCATGCTTGATATTAAATCCATACCAATATTTCTAAAATGTAGATATAAATAACTTTAAAATTTGGGTTAGAAAGTGATCATGTGACCAGCTCCAGTTAAGACATACAACTTTGGAAAAGGAAATCCTTATGCAGCAACAACTTACATACCCTATTTATCGGGGTATACCGCGCTCCGGCATATAGTGTGCACCCCAAGCCTAGAAGGGAAGTTTAAGGAAAAAATAAATACATTCATTTTGAATGCCCCTCGTCGGTGTCTTGCCAGGCGTCCATCGGCGGCCTTGTCCAGCCTCCGTCTGGTGTCCTCCCCGCTTCTCTCAGCTCAGAGCGCGCTGTCTCTGAGCGTCGCCAACATAGACCGAGCCGAGCTGAGTGTACCCGAGTGTACTGTGCACTCGACTAGGCTCGGCCACGCTCAGCCACACACGGCTCCTCTCGCATAAAGGCTACGAGGCGAGACAGGGCGTGACTGCGAGCGGAGCCAAGCGTGGCCGAGCCTAGCCGAGTGTGCAGTACACTTGGGTACACTCGGCTCGGTCTATGTTGGCGGCACTCAGAGACAGCGTGGATTGGCATATAACGCACACCCAAGATTTTCCCCAGATTTTAAGGGGAAAAAAGTGCGCGTTATACGCCGATAAATACAGTATTTCTCCAAACCCTGACAGAAACTACTCTACCTGACATTTTATTTCTATAGTAAAGTAGAGAATGTGGGCAATAAGCGGTGGGTGTGTATAATACCTTCCATATTTTTCTGCCTTCTTTTTACTCTCTGATGCTGCCAACATAGTGGACGTGGGAGAGTTTTCTGAAATGCTTGGAAAAGAGAAAATGTATATTTCATGAGACTAGAACTAGAACGTTTATTTATCCATCAAGCACGATTCAAGATCACTGAGTGATGGTACTCTCCAGCTACTAGAGAGATATATGCAACATATACTATCTGTTCAGAAATATCTGTACTACACAAAACACTGTGGTGGGCCCACCAGCTGAAAGTGAGAACTGTTAACCATTTGTTCAGCTGGCTATTCATGTTACAGACTGATTGTACAATCTTCTTTAGATTTACAGAAAGCATTGTAACTTATTTTGGTTAGTAGATCTTTGTAGATGTTCTACAAACATTGACACAATAGTATGCAGGAAAATCACTACAGTACAAAACTGTAAAATGGCCCTTCACTAATCATAAATCTTTGTTTTGCTGTGGATACAATTACACAAATCAGCCAGCCTTTTTTTTTTTTTCAAGAAGAGCAAACAACTAATTGTGCTAAGGAAAAGAGAAATCAATTGTAGATCAGTTTACCATTTTTGATAAAAGCTTTTGGCTGTGTGACCACAAGTATCTGATTTTAAATGGAATATGTTCTTTCAAAGTAATGACTGCAAACTTGTGCAGTACTGGACAGACAATGTTAAATTCTGGCTCAGGTTTTATTTTTATATGTTTTTAACAGAATAAATCCTTGTTTGTATTGCACATATATTAACTAGGGGTTTGAACTGTTTGGAATTATCAACTAGACTAAGCATCATGTCTCAAGTCATTACCAGAAACAAAAAAAGTGATTGAACTATCAAATTCTTACTGGATTTACAAAAGCACAATTTAAAGTAATGTTACAAGGGATACACAAAACCGTGAATAATGAGTTAACCTAATAATTCTTCTGTGTTAACAAATCTTTAGCATTCACCTCAGTAGATTTGAATAAGAAAGTCAGGTATTCATAGGTTAAAATGTTAAAAGTATAGAAATGTAGCTTAATAATTAAAAAGAAGATGATGCTGCATAATGTAATGTAATATAACCTATAGCTTATTACATACTATGCTGTAAAACTTTCAAACTTAACCACTTGAGGCCCGAGCTATAGCCGAATGACGGCTACAGCGCGGACCTGAATTTCCAACCCGACGTCTTTTGACGTCTGCCCCTTTGGGCGTTCCCCGCGCACGCTCCAGAGCGCGCAGCGGGGAAATTCTGTGTTAGCCGTGTCCCTTGGACACAGCCAATCACAGATCGCGGCGAACGGCCAATCAGAGTGGCCGTTTGCTATGCGATCTGCGTGGCCAATGAGAGATGATCTCAAATGTAAACATATGAGATCATCTCTCATTGCCGGCTCACACAGAGACAGCGTCCTGTCTCTGGAGAGGAGACCAATCTGTGTCCCTTGTACATAGGGGCACCGATCGGTCACCTCCCCCAGTCACCCCCCTCCACCTACAGTTAGAACACTATACAGGGAACATATTTAACCCTTTCCTCACCCCCTAGTGTCAACCCCTTCAATGCCAGTCACATTTATTCAGTAATTAGTGCATATTTATAGCACTGATCTCAGTATAAATGTGAATGGCGCCAAAAATGTGTCCGCCATAATGTCGCAGTCCCAATAAAAATTGAAGATTGCCGCCATTACTAGTAACAAACAAATAATAAAAAAAAATTCTGTCCCCTATTTTGTAGGCGCTATAACTTTTTTTTACCAAAAATATGTAGAATACGTATCGGCCTAAATTGAGAAAAAAAAATGTTTTTTTTTTTTTTTTTTTTTAATTGGGCTATTTATTAAAGCAACAAGTAAAAAATATTGTATTTTTTTTTTCAAAATTGTCGCTCTTTTGTGTTTATAGCGCAAAAAATAAAAACCACAGAGGTGATCAAATACCACCAAAAGAAAGCTCTACGTGGGGAAAAAAGGACGTCAATTTTGTTTGGGAGCCACGTCGCACGGCCGCGCAATTGTCAGTTAAAGCGACGCAGTGCCAGAAGCTGAAATTTCACATGGGCAGGAGGGGGGCATATGTGCCCAGTAAGCAAGTGGTTAAAAAACAATGCCCAAAAAAATCAAGAGTTTTCAAGAATTGTTATTTAATGTAATCTCTAGGTGTAAACTAACAATAACATATTAATAAAATCATCTGGAAATATATGTTATGTTACTGCAGGTTTCCCCATTGTAGAATCCTTATTTAAAAACAAACTTATTTTTTCACCGCACCAACCCATAGCAGCCAAACAGAATCCACTTTGTACTGGTTTTGGAAGAGTGAATGCTGATTAATTATATGGGTAACTGCACTTTTAAATTAGCACTTAAAAATAAGAGCTCTTTATTAAGTGAGACACGTAGGCTTCCACTAAGTACGTGCATTCCAAAGTTTTAAAACTGTAATTTCATTTTTTTTTATATATGGAAATGCCTTGAGCTTAATGAAAAACCAAATCTGTCACTAGACTTTTTTTTTTTTTTTGAGGGCAGCTGATGAATAGACAAACTACATCCACTGTTACATTTTTCAGTACTTTGCCCTCCCAGGTGTTTTTTCAGCAGATAAAAACTACAGCCTACAGTAGGGGGATGCATGGAAGTAATAACACTAGGAAGTGTTTGATATCGAAGAATCTACCAGTAGGTGATACTCAGTGTGGGAGAAAAGTATATACGGAAACATGATTGGAAAGTATTACTGTTCTTTTACAGACTGTTTTGTAGACATCCTTTTCAATTAATGAATTTATGGTTAATACCAGGGCTCAAAATTTCAAGTCCTGAGCTACTAGCCAGGCCTTGAGGGTTATTCGCCACCAGTTGTCCCACCCAGCCCACCCCTAATTCCGCCCCTAAACCACGCTCTCATAAAATGACACTCAAATGTATTATGCAGAATTGCCCAACAATACAGCTGCGTGCCCACCAATGCAGCCATGTGCCCAGTGGCCACCATGCAGCCTAGTGCCCATCAATGCAGCCTTGTGCCCACCAATGCAGCCTTGTGGCCAACATGCAGCCTTGTGCCCACCAATGCAGCCGTGTGTCCACTATGCAGCTGTGTGCCCAGTGCCCACCAATGCAGCCTTGTGCCCACCAATGCAGATGTGGGTCCACCATGCAGCCGTGTGCCCACCAATGCAGCCTTGTGCCCAGTGACCACCAATGCAGTCTTGTGTCCACCATGCAGCCGTGTGCCCAGTGCCCACCAATGCAGCCGTGTGCCCACCAATGCAGCCGTGTGCCCTGTGCCCACCATGGAGCCTTAAGTCCACCTTGCAGCGGTGTGCCCAGTGCCCATCTTGCAGCCGTGTGCCCACCTTGTAGCCGTGTGCCCAGTGCCCACCATGGAGCCTTGTGTCCACCTTGCAGCCGTGTGCCCAGTGCCCACCATGGAGCCTCGTGCCCACCAATGCAGCTGTGGGTCCACCATGCAGCCGTGTGCCCACCAATGCAGCCTTGTGCCCAGTGACCACCAATGCAGTCGTGTGTCCACCATGCAGCCATGTGCCCAGTGCCCACCAATGCAGCCGTGTGCCCACCAATGCAGCCGTGTGCCCTGTGCCCACCATGGAGCCTTAAGTCCACCTTGCAGCGGTGTGCCCAGTGCCCATCTTGCAGCCGTGTGCCCACCTTGTAGCCGTGTGCCCAGTGCCCACCATGGAGCCTTGTGTCCACCTTGCAGCCGTGTGCCCAGTGCCCACCATGGAGCCTTGTGTCCACCATGCAGCCATGTGCCCACCTTGCAGCTGTGTGCCCAGTGCCCAACTTGCAGCCGTGTGCCCACCTTGCAGCTGTGTGCCCAGTGCCCACCTTGCAGCTGTGTGCCCACCTTGCAGCTGTGTTCCTAGTGCCCACCTTGCAGCCATGTGCCCACCTAGCAGCCCGGTGCACACCTTGCAGCTGTGTGCTCACCCTTCAGCTGTGCGCCCACTGCCCACCATGGACTCTTGTGTCGACCTTGCAGCCTACCTGTGGAGTCGAGGAACAGGAGAGCCGTCCAGGTGATGAGAGTGCAGCGGGGGAACACAGGGATAACAGCTTTCATTTCAATAGCCGTGTTCCTGCCGTGCAACGTCACCCCCTGGCCGGGGGAACTTTGATAGACAGATCACCCGTCCAATCCCAGTGACGAGTGATCTGTCAATCAAAGTCCTGAGATGAGGGAGCGGGGCTGTATCTGACAGCGAGCGGCAGGGAACACAGCTATCTTTTAACACCTAGGCGGCTATCTTTCTCTTCCCCCTCTCTCAGTGATCACTCTGAGCAGCACTCCCATTTAAAACACGCTCACTGCTCGCCCCCCGACTCCCAGGCAGCCCCTCCTCGCCAGACCTCAGAATCCACTCGCAAAATGCGAGCAGGTGAGTGGATTTTTGAGGGCTGTTAATACTATTTAAAAAAAACATGTTCCTGTATGTAGTTTGGAATGCTTTGGGTAATGAATACACAATATGTTACAAATGAAGTTATACAAGTAATACAATGACTTATTTGTCATGACAAAGCACATATTTATGCCAAAATACCATTTATCAATAGTAGGATGTCTTCATGTACAATTGCCTCTCGGACTTGATATATTTTAACAGCTATCATAAGTAGTCAAAGATATACATTACTTGATCCTTCTTCTAGTTTTTTCTTAGAAGATGTTCCCTTGATTGTCTTTTATATGTTCTTTATGCCAGGACTTCATCATATTCCCTATGTATCGCTCATCATGTTTTTGAAAGTTCTTAACCGTTTTGCAGCCACCAGCATAACTATTATGGAGACAGCAGAGTTTTTACCCTTTTACTCCCAGCTGCCAGCTATGTAGTAGAAGGCAGCTGTAATCTCACTAATTATTGCGTAAACCCTTCATTTGCATAAAATGCTTAACTTTCATTTATGAATATATGTCATTTATGTGCAATGATTATGAAGGAACAAAGCTGTCAAAAGAAAAATAGTATTGTGTACAAGTAATGATATACGCATCTCCGCATATACAGTGGAATATAATTCAATAAGAAGAGCATTAGCTAAATAAATGATTCCCATGTAAATTAAATTTTCAAATGTATTTTGGAGCTTCAATGGGAAATATAATCGATCACTGCATTATAAAACAAATAGATCTAGGATTATTTGTATATAAACTCTTACATGAATTGTTGCTTAGTTATTATCATTTTTATGACACTATCCAATCTGACCTTACTGGATAGAATAGAACTCTTGCCTTACTTCAGTGTGGTTGTTCACCCTTGAAATAAGACAAAGTGAACTGAAAATAATTCCATTGTGATTTTTAATTTAAGACAATTAACTGTTACCAACGTTTTATTACACCATATGATTCCAGCCTTCTGGTTGTTGACTTTTTCTGTCCTGAGCCATGACACGATCTACCAAACCTTGAAAAGTTGGGTCTGAGTTCTAGGTAGCAAAGGTTAATTTTACTTAATATGTTGTAATTTCCTGTGATTGCTTAATATATATTAGCTCACAAAAGTAAGTACACAGCTCACATTTTTGTAAATATTTGATTATATCTTTTGCTGTGACAACACTGAAGAATTCACACTTTGCTACAATGTAAAGTAGTGAGTGTACAGCTTGCATAACAGTGAACTTGCTAGCTGAACTTGAGCTGTAGCATGTTTTCCAAAACCATACAGCAGTTTAACAGGACAGGTTCCACTCAGAACAGGCCTTGTCATGGTCGACCAAAGAAGCCAAGAGCATCATATCGAGAGGGTGTCTTTGACAAAATAGACATATGAGTGCTGCCAGCATTGCTGCAGAGGTTGAAGGGGTGGGAGGTCAGCCTGTCAGTACTCAGACCATACACCGCACACTGCATCAAATTGGTTTGCATGGCTGTCGTCCCAGAGGAAGCCTCTTCTAAAGACTGCAAACAGTTTGCTGAAGACAAGCAGACTAAGGACATGGATTACTGGATCCATGTCCTGTGGTCTGATGAAACCAAGATTAACTTCTTTTGTTCAGATGGTGTCAAGTGTGTAGGGTGGAAACCAGGTGAGGAGTACAAAGAAAAGGGTGTCTTGCCTACAGTCAAGCATGGTGGTGGGAGTGTCATGGGCTGCATGAGTGCTTCCAGCACTGGGGAGCTACAGTTCATTGAGGGAACCATGAAGGACAACATGTACTGTGACATAGTGAAGCAGAGCATGATCCCCACCTTTCGGAGACTGGGTCTCAGGTCAGTTTTCCAAAATGATAACGACCCCAAACACACCTTCAAGATGCTAAAAAAGCTGAGGGTAAAGGTGATGGACTAGCCAAGCATGTCTCTAGACCTAAACCCTTTTGAGCATCCGTGGGGCATAATTAAATGGAGGGGAAGGAGCACAAGGTCTCTAACATCCACCAGCTCCATGATGTCGTCATGGAGGAGTGGAAGAGGACTACAGTGGCAACCTGTGAAGCTCTAGTGAACTCCATGCCCCAGAGGGTTAAGGCGGTGCTGGAAAATAATGGGGGCCACACAAAATATTGGCACTTTGGGCCCAATTTGGACATTTTCACTTAGTGGTGTACTTACATTTGTTGCCAGCAGTTAAGACATTAATGGCTGTGTGTTGAGTTATTTTGAGGGGATATGTAAGCTGCACACTCACTACTTTATATTGTAGAAAAGTGTAATTTCTTCATTGTTGTCACATGAAAATGTATAATAAAATATTTACAAAAATGTGAGGGGTGTACTCACTTTTTTTGACTATTTGTGAGACTTTTGTAGCTATTGTCTTTAGGTTGGTATTGGAAGCAATGGATAACACACAGTGCTCTACAGAAAACCAAATCTATCTGTAGAGCACTGTGCACAGCAATTGTATTTGCTAAGTTGGTGCTCATAACAAAATCCATCTAAAAAATGACGGCCAGAAATGTACAAGAAGGCTTTACCTATGGCAAGTCTATCATACCCCACCTAACAGTTTTCTAAACTAGACCAGCAAACAAGATTAGACACTTAATTTGTCCATATGGGAAGCACACACACATTGCTTACATTCTTATAAAATGGTCCCATAATGCAAACTGAATCTTAATTCCATCTCCTGCAAAGCACAAGCACAGACAAGGTCACATTGACAAGTAAGACCAGAATTAAAATTTTCTATTCCAGAAATCCGTATTGATTCTGAATTCTAACCATACATTGACATCTCCTAATGAGGTCAGTAAGTGTGTAGCTTTAAGCTGATTTTATCTTTCCGGACAAACTTACGATAAGAACATTTTCTCCCTTTTACAGTGCATCATCAATCTAGTTAGCTAGACTTCAACAAAAGATTCTTTTTGTTATTTGCTTCTGAAATATTATAAAGAAATAATAGGTTTCTAATGTATTTGTCTATAAGATTTTATTAAGTAGGGACTTGATTTTACCCAAAAGCTAGAGACAGATGTTTTAGGCCTCGTACACACGATCGGACCATTTCCATCGGATATGTCCGATCTGGAGTTTGATCCGATGGCGTGTACACACCATCGGATCAAATTCCCCGCCGGCGGACGGCGCGGTGACGTGTCGGTGACGCGGCGGTGACGTTGACACCGCCACGTCACCGCTACGTCACGCACCAGGAAGTAAACACTTCCGCGCGCATGCGTCGGATCCATTCACAGAATACGACGCATGTGTGGGAGGATATGTCCGCTGGTTTCCCGTACTAACCACCGGACATATCCGACGGACAGGTTTGTAGCGGACAAATTTCAAAGCATGCTTTGAAATTTGTCCGATGGACAAATCTGTCCGCCAGCCCATACACACGATCGGAGATGTCTGCTGAAACGGTCCATCGGACCGTTTTCAGCGGACATATCCCCTCGTGTGTACGAGGCCTTAAGGGTGAATGTTACATTAACTAAACATTCACTGTCCATTTAACTGTGAATTGTCATAAAACAAGGGGAAACCCTTGTTAAAAATGTAAAAAACGTATGTTGACTACAGATTAAAGTATATCTATAGCTAAAACGTTTTTGTTTTGTTTTGGATAGGCTTGAGTAGGACTAACACTTATATTATTATTATTATTATTATTATTATTATTATTAAGTAACAGCTGTGGGGCATGATCAGATAGAGAAATGAAAATAAAGTTGTTAGATGTAGGTAGGATAGGTTTCTCTGGAGAGGAGGGCTTTCTGGGATTGTCTAAAAGTTAATAGAGTAGGAGATAATCGGACAGATTGGGGTAAGGGGTTCCATGGGATTGGAGAGGCTCTGGAAAAGTCCTGAGGCGAGCATTGGAGCTAGAGAGCAGGAGGTCTTGAGAATAAATAAAAGATTGATTAGGTTGGTATTTTGAGACTAGGTCAGTGATGTTACTGGGGGCAGAGTTGTGGATGGCTTTGTAGGTAGTTGTTAGTATTTTGAATTTAATTTGTTGGGTGAGTGCAAGCCAGTGGAGGGAGAGGAGTAGCAGAGACAGAGCGATTGGTAAAGTGGATGAATCTGGCAGTAGCGTTCATGATGAATTTAAGGGGGGTGGGCAATGTAGAGGTAAGCCAATGAGGATGGAGTTGCAATAGTCTAGGCGAGAAATGACCAGGGAGTGAATTAAGAGCTTTGTTGTGTCATTGGTTAGAAAGGGACATATTTTTGAGATGTAGCAGGGATTGAGGCGGCAAGATTTGGACAGTGTGGGTCCAGGATTACACCTAGGACCTTGGCATGCAGGGATGGGCTTATATTTATTTTTTATTTTTTTTTACAGTAAGATCAGGCGGAGAGGTACGTGGGGGAGGAAATATTGTCATCCGGATTCACATACCTCGGCACATCTTGGAATTCACAAAGAAAATGCTCCCAACGTTGCACCGGCGTAGCGTATATTCCTAGGCGTAAGTCAATGTAAGTCAAAATAGGTGGAAGTGGGCTGGAAGTGGGCGTGATACATTTAAATGAAGCGTGATTCCATGCAAATGATGGCCTGAGCTTCAAACAAGTACTAAAAACAAACGGCGCATGCTTTGTACCTTGGACGCATCCCAGTGCGCATGCTCACAGTCACGTCGAAACTGCCTAAGATACGTCGAATCACTGCCTACGACGTGAACGTAACCTACGCCCAGCCCTATTCGCGTACTACATAAACGACTTACACAACGTAAATTTCAATCCCTGGTCCATACCTTTGCATGAGCCTGCTATATGAGGAATAACTTTACCCTTGGTGTAACCCTTACGCAAAGCGCAAATCGTATTGACATCATCCGAGGGTCGTCCACCCTCAGATGATGTCAATACGACAAAACTAGTCAGGGTAAAGCCAAGTCACGTGACTAGGTGTTGCCAGACAGGATCAGAAGTGGAGGCTGATATCCCCGTGACACAGGAGGCAGTGTACGGTAGGAGATGCCGAGATCTCACTGATGCTGACTCTGAGCTGACATGCGGTATAACGATTAATAACGCTGTTATAATCTGCTTTTTTTGTGAGTACATAATCTGATGAATTTTTAAATGCTGTGTTGAATAAATGTTTTTTTGAAAACGGGATTACGCTATATTAGTTCCTTTATTTTTTATGTGAACACTGAGAGATCAGTGTGATCTATTGGGAATAAGTGGAGACACCTGCTGAAAGATCGTCTTGTAACAATTACATGCCAGCAGTTCAAAGCTCTGGGTAAGAGTCTAGACCAAAGGAGGCTTCTATCTGCACAAACCCCCTTTATTTTCTTTGAGCACGTGTGTGGAGGTGACTAGTGATGAGCGGAATATGCCATATTCGATTTCGCGAAATTTCACGAATATATAGAAGAATATTCGCGAAATATTCGTTAATATCGAATATTCGTGAAATTTTATCAAAAAAATTTTTTGCGAAATTTCGCTAGTGAGAATGCGAAATTTCGCTAATGCGATTGCGAAATTGATTGCGAAATTCTCGTCAACATGCGAAAACGGAGATCATTTCCTGGATTACTAAACTAATATGCACTAAACACTAACTCTACATACACAAACTTATATGACTAAACTAAAGCTAATTTTTTTTTTTTATACACAAAACACAGAAGGGCAGAGAAAGTATTCGCGAATATTCGTAATACGAATATTCGCATTGCGAATATTCGTCAACATAAAAGGATCGCCTCAGCTACTCGGCCCAGGGTCTGTAATCATACCAGCAATGCTTTTAGACGTCGATGGAGATCACTAGGATGTGATCTGTTTTAAAAATAAATTTGAAAAAATACGAATATTCGCAATAGCGATATTCGATTTATTCGCGAATACTCGAATATGCAATATTCGTAAGCAATGCGAATATTCGTGAGCAACACTAGAGGTGACATATGTACCTGCAGCAAGATTCCTGTTCCTTATTCTCTTCTGGGATTAATTGGACTTTTTCGACTATACCTGTTTCTTTGTATTTTTTTTTATTACAGACTGTTTCATCAGATTAACCCCCCTGCCGGTATCCCCGAGCGCGACTCGGGGTGGATTTTTTATGTAAAAATCGATATCCCCGAGTCGCGCTCGGGGTGAATATGCAAAGCCTGCAGCGCGCTGGCTTACCTTGTATCCAGGCTGGGTATACTGTACTTACCTTGTCCCTGGATCCAGCGATGCATCCCCGCTGTGTGAGCGAGTGGCGCCCTCCATTCGACTCACACAGTGCCCGCGCGCCGCCGATCTCCGTTCCCTGCGACGTAACGGCGCACGGGGGTGGAGACCGGCGGCAAATTCAAAAAAGTAAACAAACACATTACATACAGAATACTGTAATTTTATAGATTACAGTACTGTATGTAAAAAGTACACACCCCCCCTGTCCCTAGTGGTCTGCCCAGTGCCCTGCATGTACTCTTACATAATAAAAACATTTTTTTTGTGCCTGCAAACTGTAGATTGTCCATAGCAACCAAAAGTGTCCCTTTATGTCAAAAGTGATTTTAGAGCAGCTAGAAAACAGCGATAATAAATGATAATCACTTGCAGAATTGAGCGATAGCGATTTGTGGGGAAATTCGTCATAAAAAAATAAAAGTAATGACAGCGACAATTCTGCAACTGAGCAAATTTCAGTGATTTTGATTTGATTACATTAGTGAATAGTTTTTATTATAATTACATTAATATTATTTGTTATAATTATTTATAGTTATTTATTATATTATAATTTTATGATTTTGTGTTTCAAACTTTATCATACCCGGGATGTCTACTAGACTGTGGTTTGGACAAATTTAAGTGAGGTATTCCTAAAAATTGCAGGCCTACAGTATAAAACGCAGAATTTCCATGCAAAATAATTGTACCGCTTTTGGTACGTAATTCCAGACAGAATCATACCGCCAGGGAGGTTAAGGATATGTTATTGTGATGTATACATGCTGAAGCGCTGCCTGGTTTATATCTAATCTTAATCATTATATATGTATTGATTTATATTAACCTTTGACAATATTCTCTGTGACAGGGTTTTGCAAACCTTTGTTTTAAGGTAGCAGCTTCAACCAGTAATGGTGGCATTATTTTAGATTTGGAATTTTTTGCGGACCTATATAAAACGACAGTGACTGACCCGATGGATTTGCAGACTGCTTTCCTTCACAGAATCACCTTCCCCAACTGACAAAGGATCAGGTAGAATCACTTGAGGCACCCCTTACCACGAACGAAATAGATACTGTGATCACCAGTTTAGCTAGATCCAAATCCCCAGGCTCTGATGGTTTCCCTGTTGAGTTTTACTCACAATTTAGTGAACTGCAAACAAAGGTGTAACACAAAGGCCTACAGTACACCTCCCAGGGCTTAATGGAAACTATAGAAATTAATTATAGAAATTAATTATAGAAATTAATTAATTAACAATATACACAACAAAGTGAAATAGTTATAAATAGACCAATCCAAGATAAGAATGCTTATTCTTGACTAGATGATAAGCCAGAATAATACAAATTTAAACTAAGCTGCTGTTAAAAAAGAAAGAGCAAAAATGGGAAAAATATGATAAATAAAACTTATACAAACATGTATTAATGTCCAAATAATAATATCATAAACAGCGCTAATGTTGGTGCTTCAGTGTGGCTAACAGATTGTTACAGTTCAGACCAACTCCACACATTGAAAAATTAATAAATCAATTGATAGAGTGCAGCGCAATATCAGGGAAAGTCCATAAGTGATTAAATTGCAGAGCAGACAGCAATCACCTTCCACCACCAACTCGAAAAATCACCACGTGGGACAGACGATCCCCCTCTGGGGTACACACTCACCGGATGGATAATAAAAGCAGGCGATGTATAACTCCACAGAGGATGATTCATTCGTCACAATGAGGGACAAAACCATCAGCGGAAAAGACTCCCCATCAAACAAGAAAGACAAAAGGATGCATATAGCGTAATTCCGTTTATTTGTATAAAAATTAAGAGCCCCCCACAGATAAATGTCCCCTCATATATTGCACGTACTTGCATGAATAAAAAATGTGTGCGTATTGTCACCGTCTCCACTGTCCGGAGAAAGAGCCTGGCAGACCGAGCTGGATAGCAGTGAGCTATCACTTCTTGGCTCCGGGTCCGGCTCGGGTGAAGCGCACACATCACCACTGACGCGTTTCGTCATAAGACTTCGACAGAGGGCGTGACCATACGACGGCAACGTCAGGTTATAAACGGCACTATCATCGAATCCGCACCAATCGACGTAGCGTAGAGGCACGACCCAGGTGCTTGGCCCCCCCCACCACTGCACGTCATACATAGCTAATTGCGGAAGACGTAAAGAGCCCGCAAACCTTCTACATCTACACTCATATGCATTTTTAAAAATGTCTTTCCTAAACGAGCATTCAAAATCTATAATAATGATGATATACAGTGCCTTGCAAAAGTATTCGGCCCCCTTGAACTTTGCGACCTTTTGCCACATTTCAGGCTTTAAACATAAAGATATAAAACTGTAATTTTTTTGTGAAGAATCAACAAGTGGGACACAATCATGAAGTGGAACGAAATTTATTGGATATTTCAAACTTTTTTAACAAATAAAAAACTGAAAAATTGGGCGTGCAAAATTATTCAGCCCCCTTTTGCTGCGATTACAGCTGTAAGTCGCTTGGGGTATGTCTCTATGGCCTCGTACACATGAGGCAATCCATTTGTTCAAATCGGTCGGACCGACCGATTTGAACAAATCTGTCTGCTTGGATTTTGGTTTGCTCGTGTGTACACACGAGCAAACCAAAATCCCCGCCAGCAGACAGCGCGCTGACGTGTCGGTGACGTGGCGGTGACGTTGACGCAGCCACGTCACCGCACCAGGAAGTAAAACACTTCCGCGCATGCGTCGAAACCATTCGGCGCGTGTGCGAGAAGACATGTCTGCTGGTTAGCGTACTAACCAGCAGACATGTCGGGCGGACGGGTTTCCAGCCGACGGATTGGTAAGCATGCTTTCCAATCTGTCGGGTGGCCAAATCCGTCTGCTCGCCCGTACACACGATCGAATCTGTCTGCTGGGACGGTCTAGCAGACCGTTTCCAGCAGACAGATTTGATCGTGTGTACGAGGCCTATCAGTTTTGCATATCGAGAGACTGAAATTTTTGCCCATTCCTCCTTGCAAAACAGCTCAAGCTCAGTGAGGTTGGATGGATAGCATTTGTGAACAGCAGTTTTCAGTTCTTTCCACAGATTCTCGATTGGATTCAGGTCTGGACTTTGACTTGGCCATTCTAACACCTGGATATGTTTATTTGTGAACCATTCCATTGTTGATTTTGCTTTATGTTTTGGATCATTGTCTTGTTGAAAGACAAATCTCCGTCCCAGTCTCAGGTCTTTTGCAGACTCCATCAGGTTTTCTTCCAGAATGGTCCTGTATTTGGCTCCATCCATCTTCCCATCAATTTTAACCATCTTCCCTGTCCCTGCTGAAGAAAAGCAGGCCCAAACCATGATGCTGCCACCACCATGTTTGACAGTGGGGATGGTGTGTTCAGGGTGATGAGCTGTGTTGCTTTTACGCCAAACATAACCTTTTGCATTGTTGCCAAAAAGTTCGATTTTGGTTTCATCTGACCAGAGCACCTTCTTCCACATGTTTGGTGTGTCTCCCAGGTGGCTTGTGGCAAACTTTAAACAACACTTTTTATGGATATCTTTAAGAAATGGCTTTCTTCTTGCCACTCTTCCATAAAGGCCAGATTTGTGCAGTATACGACTGATTGTTGTCCTATGGACAGAGTCTCCCACCTCAGCTGTAGATCTCTGCAGTTCATCCAGAGTGATCATGGGCCTCTTGGCTGCATCTCTGATCAGTCTTCTCTTTGTATGAGCTGAAAGTTTAGAGGGACGGCCAGGTCTTCGTAGATTTGCAGTGGTCTGATACTCCTTCCATTTCAATATTATCGCTTGCACAGTGCTCCCTGGGATGTTTAAAGCTTGGGAAATCTTTTTGTATCCAAATTGGCTTTAAACTTCTCCACAACAGTATCTCGGACCTGCCTGGTGTGTTCCTTGTTCTTCATGATGCTCTCTGCGCTTTAAACGGACCTCTGAGACTATCACAGTGCTGGTGCATTTATACGAAGACTTTATTACACACAGGTGGATTCTATTTATCACCATTAGTCATTTAGGTCAACATTGGATCATTCAGAGATCCTCACTGAACTTCTGGAAAGAGTTTGCTGCACTGAAAGTAAAGGGGCTGAATAATTTTGCACGCCCAATTTTTCAATTTTTTATTTGTTAAAGTTTGAAATATCCAATAAATTTCGTTCCACTTCATGATTGTGTCCCACTTGTTGTTGATTCTTCACAAAAAATTACAGTTTTATATCTTTATGTTTAAAGCCTGAAATGTGGCAAAAGGTCTCAAAGTTCAAGGGGGCCGAATACTGTCGCAAGGCACTGTATACCATCGTTTAAAATAAGATATATCTAGAATATCATAAATGACATAAAAATATATGCATAATTGATATATATATATTATATATATATATATATATATATATATATATATATATATATATATATATATATATATATATATATATATATATATGGCAAATAAAAAAAATAAAAAATATAACATAAATAATACTATCACAGTATTCGCTATTTTACATTTCCATATAGCCATAATCATCATCTAAAATCCACCATATCAGAAAAAAGGGGGAGGCAAAGAAAAAAATGCAAAAAAAAGTAAAGCACAACCTATTCAATGATAGGGGATAGAAAAGAAATGATAATATCTGTGCAATAATCACACAGCAGAAACATTAATTAAAATCTGTATTCAGAAAAAAATTGTATTCAGAAAAAAATATTATTGATCACTGATAAAACAGTTAATGTCTAAATCAATGTTCAGCCCCTTTGGCGAGAGGGTATCAGCCAAAAAAATCCATTGAGTTTCCCTTTTGGACAAATCCCTAACTAAATTTGATCCTCTCCATTAAGGCTTCAAGTGGTCAATCCCCCAAAACTTTAGAACTTTAGATCCCCCAATCTGTTAGCCATACTGAAGCACCAACATTAGCGCTGTTTATGATATTATTACTTGGACATTAATACATGTTTGTATAAGTTTTATTTATCATATTTTTCCCAATTTAGTGAACTACTAACTCCCAAGCTGCTTCCATCATTTAATCAACTGTTCGAAACCTTCACGTTGCCCCTCTCTATGCGGGAGACGACAATAGTCCTTATCCCCAAACCTGGGAAGGACCCGGGCTACCCCGAATCATATCGTCCCATCTTTCTACTGCAAGTGAATATAAAAATATTAGCCAAGTTGCTGTCCTTTAGATCAAACCAAGTCATTCTGTCCCTTATACATGCGGATATGCAGGTTTTATGCCAGGCCGCAACACCTCTTTTAATCTACGCAAACTGTACATCAACCTTCAAACAACGCATGCAGAAGTTGGGTCACGGGTGGTGGTCACATTAGATACAGCAAAGGCGTTTGATTCGGTGGAGTGGGGATATCTCTGGAGCTGCTTTGAGGGATATGGCTTTAGACCACGGTTCATCAAGTGGGTCTAACTGCTGTATCAGGGGCCCACGGCCAAGGTGGTGGCCAACGGCTGGTCGTCTCGAATGTTTGACCTCAGTAGAGGCACGAGACAGGGCTGTCCTCTTTCACCACTACTATATGCCTTGGGCGCGGAACCTTTGGCCATGTCCATCCGAGCTAATCCGAAGAACAGGGGACTGAGTTCTGGCACTCTGACTGAAAAGATCAGCATGTATGCAGATGACCCACTGTTATACCTGGCGGACTCGGGCCCCTCTCTACACGAGGCTCTCCAGAGCATCAAAATGGTCCTCCTACCCAAGCTACTCTATGTTCTCTGGCACTCCCCGGTGTACTTACAGATACAACATTTTAAATCCCTTGAGGCCCTTCTTAAACCTTTTGTGTGGGGAAACAATAGACACAGGGTAGCTTGGCAGGTGCTTAACCACTTAAGGACCGGACCAATATGCTGCTAAATGACCCAAGGGGTTTTTACAATTCGGCACTGCGTCGCTTTAACAGACAATTGCGCGGTCGTGCGACGTGGCTCAAAAACAAAATTTGCGTGCTTTTCATGCCACAAATAGAGCTTTCTTTTGGTGGTATTTGATCGCCTCTGTGATTTTTATTTTTTGCGCTATATACAAAAATAAAGCGACATTTTTGTTATAAGAAAAATCAAATAAACTAAATTTTAGTCAAACATTTAGGCCAAAATTTATTCAGCCACATGTCTTTAGTAAAAAAAAATCGCAATAAAACAAAATAGCTACCTAGCGGGAACAGCGACACTAATACAGCGATCAGAAAAATGATCGCTTAGTGACACTAGCAATAGGGGGTGAAAGGGTTAACTAGGGCGGTGATCAAGGGGTTAAAACTTTATTAGGGGGGGTACGGGGGCTACTCTGCCTGTCACACTGACACTAAACTGCCTGTCACACTGACAGTAAATGCAGTGATCAGTACATATATGCATTCAGTGACACTGTGACAGGGGGGTGGGGGGGTGATCGCAAGGGGTTAATGTGCCTGCGTGTACTGGTGTCAGTGTAGTGTTGTGCAGACTGTGATCTGTCCTCAGCGGCGGTTGAAAATACCGCCAAGAGCAGAGATCACATCACTTCCCTCTTCCTGTGTTTACACAGGAGGAGCAAGTGTACTGCAGGGGGAGCGCACGGATTGGCTGGGAGTGATCCGGAGGTGGCGGACAAAAATGAACAGCCCCCCCCTCGTCACGGATCGCTCCTGAAGCCACGGGAACCGCCGCATTTAACGGGGGGGTCCCGATCGGACCCCCAACCCACGTCTAGGCAGGCACGTACAGGTACGTTGATGTGCCTGTCCGTGCCATTCTGCCGACGTAAATGTACATGCGGCGGTCCTTAAGTGGTTAAAAACCCCACAGACCTGGGGGGCACCGTCCTCCCTGATTTTAATCTCTACTATATTGCGTCACAATTATCCCAACTGTACCATATTGACAAGACGGACAAGGAGAGGTTTCTTTAGCTGCTCTGCCCGAGGTGGGATCGGCGCACTGAGGACTCAATCTATGCACTGGCAATGGGCTCTAGTGGTGCAGGACAGGGGGACGGCAGACAGACTCTGCTATATCACTACAGACGCATATGGGACTTAGCTTCTACCAAGCTAAGGATACCAATCTATAATGACGACACTCCATTATGACATAATAAAACTCTGTCAGAATTTCTGCAACTGCCTGATGCGGACCTTTGATCTGACCATGGTATTCTCTACATGCACCAACTGTTTGCGGATGGAACCCTTAAGACTTTCCCCACACTTAGCGGAGAATTCTCACTCCACAGATACATGCTTTTTCGTTTTTTTCAGGCTGTCTCACCCAAGCTCTATGACAGATTGACTCAAATTTACATTATTCATCAGGCATATCTCACCCCCCTTTGGGTTGCCAGATATAGAAGCACCCAATCTACCCTTTGTCAGATGTGTGGGAGGGAGGCAGGTAGGTTCTTTAACTTACTATGGTCATGTCCCAAAATACAGGGCCTGTGGGCGCAGGTTGTAACCTTCCTACACCATCACATGGGCTCCCCAGTCACGTTAGATCCAAAGCATAGCCAAATACACAAAGACGTTCTTGCATGAGACCTTGTTCTCAGTGTGGAAGGTTATTGCCCGGCAGTGGATGCGACCCGTGCCCCCTAGGTTGGTGGAGTGGAAGGTAGAGGTCAATAATAATTTACTGTATAAAAAGGTTATATACATTAACAGGGAATTCCCAACCAAATATGACAAAATATGGAATCGTTGGCTACAAGACTCTGATTCTTGCACGTAGGGCCCTTGGGTCTGTGTTGCACGAAGGGTGGCTTGCCCCTAGCTGGGTATATTGTTACAGGTCTAGACGACCTCCATGGTTGCCACCAGATACTGCTCTTTTTCTTTTATTTTTTTCCATATGTTTGTTATTCATGATACTAGCCTTGTACTGTCGGTATTCTGATTGCTGTACAGCCTCATGTTATCATTTACACTGTGGATGTATGTAAAAAGCACTTACATGCATATAAATGATGTCATAGATAGCAGCACAGCTGTGTGATGAGGCAGGGGCCAGTCCGTCACTCCATGGGTGATACAGGAAGCGCAGCATGCAGTCACCTCCTCTGGAATGGAGACTTCAGAGGATCAGGGTTATTGATATAGTACTGGATATTTGTTATATTTATATAAACACCGATGTTCTGCATTTGTACCCTCACAAACCTCCTTATATATGCATACATTTTTGAAACATTATTACAACATTAACATTTTGGGTAAAAGGTCTGTTTTTACAGAGTGACCTAACATGTCTAAAGTCCTCTCCTCTGACTATGTGTATGTCCATGTATGATTATTTTTGTAGGAAGCCATGACACGCTTAGAATGAGTTATAACAGCAGTTGGTTCCAATTACAAAATCAAATGGGCATTATATTGTTTTTATCACTGATCTTTATAAATGTTGCAAATTTATAAATGTTTTTATATAAAATCTTTCATTTGCAGAACTTTATGAGCATACAGTAGCATTGTCTCAGTCTAAATGAAAATTAAGACAAGGCCCTATGTGAGGAGGGGGCATGTCCTCATTAGAAACATTATCAAAACAAAGGCTCTTTTCAACAGTCCACAAAAAATTGTCAATCTACTGTATGCAGAGTTCCATCTACAGGTCAAAAAATGGTAAATAAGAAAATATTTGCCTTTAACCACTTAAGACCCGGATCAATATCCAGGTAAAGGACCGAAGGAGTTTTTACAATTTGGCACTGCACTGCTTTAACTGGTAATTGCGCGGTCATGCAATGTTGTACCGAAACGCAAATAGAGCTTTCTTTTGATGGTATTTGATTGCTTCTGCGATTTTTATTTTTTGCGATATAAACGGAAAAAGACTGAAAATTTTGAAAAAAATTATATTTTCTAATTTTTGTTATAAGAAAAATCGAATAAACTAAATTTTAGTCAAACATTTAGGTCAAAATGTATTCAGCCACATGTCTTTAGTAAAAAAAAATCACAATAAGCGTATATTTATTGGTTTTCGCAAAAGTTATAGGCTATTTGTTTTTGAAAATGAAGAAAGAAAATGTTTTATTTTTTTTCGGTATGATAAAATGCTTTCCCAATTTCCCAATGGCGCTGTTTATATTTGGGGGGGACATTCCCTCCCACTGAATGTAAAAGCAGTCTAGAGGCTAATTAGTCTGCTTTTACAGGAACGCCGACTGCTGGCTGAAAAGAATGATACCAAGATGATACATAAACCAACAGGCATCATTCTGGTATAACCATTCAAAGTCCAGCAACATACCAGTACGTTGATGGTTCTTGTTGGACATGTATTGTAATCTTTTTTTTCATGCAGCCTGTTGGTTGAATGAAAAAAAGATTGATCGGTGGGTATGCCCACCATTAGAATACCTCCCTTCATCCACCCACTTCTAATGATGGGCATACATGCACCATTTATATATGCCGAAGCATGGGGGCATCCTCCCACAAAAAATTAATGCCGCGTACTAGGGTTGTCCCGATACCACTTTTTTAGGACAGAGTACAAGTACCGATCCTTTTTTTCAAGTACTCGCCGATACTGAATACCGATACTTTTTTTAAATGTCATGTGACAGTTTTCAAACCACAATAGAGACTAAGGATATTTTCTTTGGAATTATGAAGAACTCTAACTCAAGACATTATAAAATAATAAAAATTAGTAAAAATGAATAAAAATGTTTTATTTGCTTGTCACGCAGTTGTAAAAAACTCAAAGAATTTTCACAGAACATGTTGATAAATACAAAAAAAGTATTCTATTTAGGTATCGGGAGCATTTGCGCCAGTACAAGTACTCCCGCAAATACTTGGTATCGGTCCCGATACCGATACTAGTATCGGTATCTGGACAACCCTACCGCGTACACACGCTCAGACTTTTTCACGGGCAAGCCTCTGTTGGAATTTCGATCGTATTTACGCGGCATTAGGAGCAAAATCGCTCCTCCGCCCCTAATGCCACCATGCTCCTACAGCACTGGAGTCACGGCTTTATATATCGTGGGAGTAAACGCTGTTGCTGTCAAGATAAATAAGTCTAAATCCTATTCTACGCCCAATTCTCGGGGCAAGCTCTCGAAGGGAGGGGGGTTAACCAGGGGGGGTCCCAGGTTAATAAAAATGAAACTAACAAAGATACAAGTATTAAAAGGAAAAAAGGATGCAATTATCGGATATGGTTATAACTGGAGAGAAGGAGGAAGTAGGGAGGTGGAATGTTGATGACCATTTGTAAACATATATTTTTTATTTTATTTCGATATTACTGTACCAGTAGCTGTGACTCTGATGACTGGTTCAGAGTAGTGTTGCTCACGAATATTCGCATTGCGAATATTCGCTACGAATATTGCATATTCGAGTATTCGCGAATATCTCGAATATCGCGGCGAATATTCGCTATTTCGAATATTCGTATTTTTCAAATTTCGCAAAAAATTCGCAATCAATTTCGCATTCGCAAATTTCGCAATGGCGAAATTTCGCAATAGCGAAATTTCACAATTTTTTTTTTTTATAAAATATCACGAATATTCAATATTTACGAATATTCGCGACCGCATATGTGAAATTTCGCTTTTTTTTTTTATAAAATATACCGAATATTCGTGAAATTTCGCATTAGCGAAAATTCGCATTGGCGAAAATTCGCAATTTTTTTTTTAACCACTTACCTACTGTGCACCTAGACCCCCTTCCTGCCCAGACAAAATATAAGCTTCCCGCACTGCGTCGCTTTAACTGACAATTGCGCGGTCGTGCGACGTGGCTCCCAAACAAAATTGGCGTCCTTTTTTCCCCACAAATAGAGCTTTCTTTTGGTGGTATTTGATCACCTCTGCGGTTTTTATTTTTTGCGCTATAAACAAAAATAGAGCGTCAATTTTTAAAAAAATGCAATATTTTTTCCTTTTTGCTATAATAAATAACCCCAAAAAATATATAAAATATTTTTTTTTTCCCTCAGTTTAGGCCGATACGTATTCTTCTACATATTTTTGGTAAAAAAAAAAATGCAATAAGCGTTTATCGATTGGTTTGCGCAAAATTTATAGCGTTTACAAAATAGGGGATAGTTTATGGCATTTTTTTTTTTTTTTTTTTTTACTATTAATGGCGGCGATCTGCGATTTTTTTATTGGGACTGCGACGTTATGGCGGACATTTCGGACACTTTTCTGACATTTTTGGGACCATTTACATTTATACAGTGAAAAATGCTATAAATATGCATTGATTACTGTATAAATGTGACTGGCAGTGAAGGGGTTAACCACTAGGGGGCGGGGAAGGGGTTAAATGTGTGTCCTATGAGTGTTCTAACTGTAGGGGGAGGGGGGGGTGACTGGGGGAGGTGACCGATTGTGTCCCTATGTACAAGGAACACAATCTGTCACCTCTCTCCCTGACAGGGACGTGCAGCTCTGTGTTTACATACAGAGCTGCACGTCCCAGCTCACTTACAGAGCAATCGCGTGTGCCCGGCGGCGATCGTTGCCGCCGGGCACTCGCACGGGATCCCCGCGGAGCGGCGGGTGCGCGCGCGCGCGCCGCCGGCGACGCGCGCGCGCGCCGCCCGCGGCTTTAAAGGGACATCACGTCATATGACGTGATGTCAGAACAATGGAGTCGTCTGCCCGCCGTCAATTGACGGCGGGCAGATGACAAGTGGTTAATATCACGAATATTCGATATTAACGAATATTCGCGAATATTCTTCGAAATATTCGCGAAATATCGCGAAATCGAATATGGCGTATTCCGCTCATCACTAGTTCAGAGTAAGTATTATAAAGAAAGAGAAAATGTTAGGAGCAAAATAATAGAATTATTGTATAGTGGTACTATATGAAATGTTGTTTTGTTATCTTTGTGAAAGAAAAGATTTAAAAATAAAGAATTTATATTAAAAAAAAAGATAAATGAGTCTGCGCAACAGCTGAATGGCATACCTGAAAACAGTAAAGTAAATTACCTGAAAAGAAAGCATGAAAAAACATAATAACAAAAAAACTTTGCAGAATAGAATACAGTAAAAAAAAGAGCAGAACAATAGAGAGAGAATAGAGAGGGAGGGAACAATAAAATGACAACTATTTTTGTTTTTTTTATTTTATATTTTTTTTGTGTTTTTATTTTTTACTTAGAAAACCCTTAAAAAAAACTGTTAGGTCGCGTACACGATCGGTCCAAACCGATGAAAATGGACTGAAGTTCAGTTTCATCGGTCCAAACCGAACATGTGTACGGCTCATCGGTCTGTTGTCCTTCGGACCAAGGTATTAAAACTTGCTTTAAAATCGGACTGATGGACGCCTGACCATCAGTCCAAACAGATCTTTAGTACGCAAAAGCATCGGCTCAAAAACCTGCGCATGCTCAGATAGTCGACGCATGCTTGGAAGCACTGAATTTTTTTTTTTCAGCACGTTGTCGTGTTTTACGTCACCACGTTCTGACACGATCGGTTTTTAACTGATGGTGTGTACGCACATCAGACCTTTAGGCCACTTCATCGGTGACGCGCTGAAAACGGTCCGTCTGCCCATTCTCATCGGATTGACCGATCGCGTGTATGCGGGCTTAGCGATCGCAAGGATCAGGCCTGTCTCTGCGAACGCTGCAGTTATGTGTGTTGTGTTTTGTAAGTGACAGTGATCGATCGATACTGCACTTGGGTGGGTTGGGCTGGGCTGGGCTGGAAAGAGGGGCAAAACGCAGGTGCTAGCGGGTATCTGGGCTGATTCCGCTAACAATGCATTTTTGGTTACCCTAAACTGCTGGGTACGCTAGTATAGATCTGATCAGATCAGGTATTGATCCGTTCAGATACTATACCACTAAGGGGGGTGTATGCTTTGCGCGTGGGTGTAAGCGCTACTGGCACTAACCTGGGGCGACGCAGACCCTAACTGACGCTAAAATTTAATTGGGCGATCAGGGGGTTAAACTTTTATTGGGTTATACAGCGGGTGTCCTGATGATAGCAAACAGCAAACTAACTAACCAGCGTCAACCGTAACACTTATTCGATGATCACTGGTGAAAGGGTTAACTAGGGGGCAATCAGGGGGTTAAAACCTTTATTAGGTAATATATGGGGGTACCTGACACTTTATAAAAACCTGGCGGCGAACCTAAATAACTAAATAACTAACTGGCTAACCAGCGTCACCAGTGACACTTATACTGTTGTAAAGGCCATTTGGGAATACCAGTGCAATTTGATATACACACTTGCATATCGAATAGTTTTTAAATAAAAACATGAATAAAAATATTTCTGCATTTTTTACAGTATGTGCAACATGGATGCTATACAACTGTGTTAAACCTTATCTGTTATCATTCCCATAATAATCATTTTCTACCAAACTCAAATATTCATTTTGGGGAAAGATTAAAAAAAAATGCAAATAAACACATTTATATACATGCAGAAGGGTGAAGAAAGTTTACTGTTTGAAGTATGCATTATAAGGAGACCACAGAATTATTATTTCTTGGGGAAAAGGATAAAGGGAAGTTTCGTAGCTTGAGTCAGTCTTTTTATCTACCACTTATGTCCCCTGAGCATGTTAGAAAACATCTAAAATATACTCTACATTAATAAACATAGCGGAGATGTAACCGCTTAATTTGCACAATAAAAACAAGCAAAACTTTAACTTAAAAACTTTCCATGGTAAAATGTAATTTATTAAATGCTAAATGAGAAAGGTTCTTCTGTTAGAATTCTACCCAAGACTAATTTCGCCTATTTTTCAATTAATTAAATGTATTAAAGCCTCCGGACACCACATTACTGAGTTTCCTGAAAGGTCATATATGCCTGGAATTTTTCCCAGGTGATTTTAAAACTTGATTTATATAGAATTTTTAAATCTACCTACAAAGCTAATATCACACAGTCTGACAGTGTTCCTGCCATGTTAGAGACACAGTCTAGCACCTAAAGTAGACCAGTTATCAAATCCCATTATAATTCTGATTTTAAAAGTCTTTTTTTCTTGCTGTGGATAAAAAAAAACTGCTGCCCTTGTGCTCTCTCAAGTGTGGCTTTAGGCTAGCTGCAGCATATAGGGCATTTTTTATATCATTAAAGACTATGGCTAGACTAGAGTCTATTGTTTTCAATCACACAGACCCTGTCTTTTACACTAGCAATGAGATAAAAGGGTATAGCTAGGTTTAACATTATTCTGCAATACTAAGTAGGAAGCAGAGCCTAACTGTTTAAATATTAAACTTTTCAAACCCTTGCCAATTCTGACATTTCTCACATACATGTAAAAAATTGAATTTGTTACTAGAAAATTACATAGAATCCCCGAACATTACATTTTATCATCAGAGGCCCTAAAGAATAAAAGAGCTGGTTGTTTACATTTTTACATCACACGATACAGTATTGTTGCAGTCATTTTATTTAAATGTGTTTAAATACACTCAACAGGACTTACAACAGAAAAAACTTTCAAACATAGTTTCATCAATGTCAATGTTTCGACAGGGCACAGCCCACCTTTCTCAAGAAGATTTTGAAAAAGGTGGGCTGTGCCCATCCGAAAAGTTAACATTAAACTATGTTATGGCATTCCTTCTGTTGTAATGCCCTGTACACACTATTGGTTCGTCTGATGAAAACGGACCGATGGATTTTTTCATCAGATATCCAATGAAGCTGACTTTCATCAGTCTTGCCTACACACCATCGGTTAAAAATCCGGTCGTGTCCAACGCAGTGACGTAAAATACAACAACGTGCAGAGAAAAATTAAGTTCAATGCTTCTGAGCATGCGTCGACTCTTCCGAGCATGCAGCGATTCTGAGATTTTTGACCAATGCATTTCCCCAAAAACGATCATTTTTTCTATCGTTTATTTTTAACCATAAGAAAAATGTAAAACAGGTTCTATTTTTTTTTTTCACCGATAAGAAAAAAACTGATGGGGCCCACACATGATCATTTCGTCCGATGAAAACGGTCCATCTGTCTGTTTTTATCAGACGAACCAATCGTGTGTACAGGGCATTCGTTCAGTTGAGTTCACCTACTCCCTTCTGCATATTCTAAATTTTTCATGGATTACACCCTAGCCCATACCCTTACAAGCATGTACGGTGGCCAGTCTCCACACAATATTTATATATATGCATGTCAGTTGGAAAGAGATTACATATGGCTGCCCCATATACAGTTATAATGATAAATTATACATAAAACTAGGGCAGTAATGCATTAACACATACTGTATGTCTCCAATTATTTATTTTTTAAATCAATGTTCCAAGGAGTTTGGGAATTTTTATCTAAGCTTTCCTATCTTGGCCAAGAATGCTATTGCATCTTGACACTAACCACCCCAATTCTGCAAAGACCACTTAAAATGTTTTACATTTTACGTTGTTTGCGTAACTCCCCTGTGAATGGGGCTGGACGTAAATTACATCATTTGGAGCATGCGCACTGGTATACGTCCACGGACGGCGCACGTGTTAGTAAAAAATGTCAATTACGTGGGGTCACACTCAATTTACATAAAACACGCCCACATCAAACACATTTTAATTTGGCGGGCTTACGCCGGCCCATTTACGCTACGCCGCCATAATTCAGCTTGGTGAATAGAGCACTTGCCTCTCTAATTTATGGCGGCATAGCGTATCTGAGATACGTTACGGCCGCATAAAATTACGCCGCTCTATGTGAATATAGCCACATGTATTGACCTTTGAAAGACACCATAATCACCAAGTTAACAGGGTCATTTGATTGCCGGTAAATAGATTGCCCCAAAAAAGTGGAAACTGCAATATGGGATAAGGGAAAAGAAAGACAAAAAAGGGTGGTAAATCACCAGGAATATAATTAGTATCAATTCCAAGGTGAATGTTGTTCCCCCAAAATGGCTGGCTCAATAACTAATTTAAAAATTACTTACTTAGAAGTCTCCTTAAAGCCAAGTGTGCATTGGTCCCATTCTGATTGTTAATTGGGGGTGGTAATAGAAGGAAAAAAGGAACCGCATAGCTCCACGGTGGTGGAGGCAAGAGGAATGGCGCTGGGAGATGTTTGTGGCGTCCCTATTATACTATATTTGTAAAGCATGTAAGCGCCAAAATTGTACGTGTCACATCGCACTCAAAAAGCCAAGTATCTCTACAGGTGCTAATGCCACCTGAAGGAAATTTGAATAAAGCTTCCTAGAGTTGAAAGAATACCTTCCAGAGTTTACCATGAAGTGGAGAGGTAGAACATTACATCTTCAGAATCTCAGGAAACAGAAAAAAAACAAAAACACTTACTGATTAGAAAATAATATATTAGGAAACAGACTTACACAAAAAATGATCAGTAACTGACGTAAAGATTATGCTTAGTATAGCATCAAATCTGACAAAAGATTGCAATCTCCAGAAATGCCATAAAAATCATATCAAGATTGTCCAGAACACCCACAATAAAATGTAGCAATAAAAAAGGATAAATAAAGAAGACTACATATTCATTACAAATAATTACACTAACACTGAAACATATTTAGTTGCACTATCCTTTTCTCTGCTGTGGCACTGCCAGACATTCCCTACCAAGCTTTTCATGCATGAAAAGTCAATGCATTCCTGATACACTTTTTCCAAAAATCATGTAATAGAAAATAACTTGTGTCTTCATTACTCAAGGGCACTACATTTGGGGTGGTGCAGAATAGGGGCAATAATGAGCTTATCACTAGTTTGATAAATGTTCAGAAATATGTTCACTTCTGTTTTTAAAGTAATTAAGGGCCCATTTGGATATGTGGTAGCCCTCTGAAGGACGACTTGTGGTGGATCATTTTTCAAAGAGCATTTGACAGGCAGTAAGAAGGCATTATGCCTTATATTATGTTTAGCCCCCAAATGCCCACACCACTGTACATGCAGTTGTAGGGAAATTGCAGCATTCCTTTTAATAGGTTGTGTTTGGAAAGTGGTACTACCCACTGAATGCAACAGGGGGTTTAATTCTTGCCAGTGCTGTGAAGCGAAGCTTTGCAGCCGTGGCAAGTGCATTACACTCTCTGCTGCCTTCCCAGCTTAAAGTGGTTGTAAACCCCATGAGATATGTTTACACATAGGTAAGCCTATATTACGTCTTACCTATATGTACTGAAAATATCTCCTAAACTTAAGGATTTATTTAGGAAATATTTACCTTGTAGTGCGCCGATTGTGCTGTTTCTTCCCCAGCATGTGCCGTGACTGGTGGCTCCCACCCCCATGTGCGGGAGTGACACGGCTCTGGCCAGTCACAGAGCCAGAGTCCGTGACCCTGCAAGGAAGAGGGGTGAAGATGAATGTTTCCACCAGCGGCGACATCACAGGCTTTGTTTTGCAGGTAAGTACCACCCCAAAAATGCCAGTGTAAATGAGTCCTATGTGATAGAAACATACAACATTAGCAGCATTTTTACACTTATTGAAAGCTTGATACAGTAACCTACATAGTACCGTTATCTGCTTATTTTATACTTGGTTTCGTACATTCTTTTAAAACAGCATTTCTATGTGTTTCTTTTCATTTTTTTCTCTATGTATTATATATATTTTATTCAATTTAACAAAGTAACCTTTATGACATGAAAAAACAAAGATACACGTCGACAGATTTCTTTGGTGTCACAGAGAAAAAGATTTTTTTATTGAAGGTTATGGGTGACCTGGTAAGATATTTTGTTAGCGGTGATATAAAATAGAGTAGGTCAACCATGATACAGAGCAGTGTTCAGACAGCACAAAACAATTCAGCGCTACAGTAGGGAGTAACGTGATACCATGTCATCAGCAGAGCAGCAGAGAGCAAATGATCAGAGTGGACTGTTAAAGCTGAACAGGATGTCATCTTTCCTTAATAGGCACATTCCTGTAGCAGGAACTGCGGGGCTTAGTATAGATTCTTTTGATTTAAAAATCTGCTGTGAGTCCTTTAAAGTCTTCATCTAATGCTGCTCAATCCCCATGGCAACCAAATAGGATTGTGCTAGCTGGCATCCAGGATTACTTTTTAAAGTCCCAATATGTTTGCTATGTTTTATTCCTTATATAATGTTCCATAGCTCAAAGAGGTTTTGAAGTGTGCAGAAATGGTTAGTTACGTTACTTTTTATTCCAACAAACATGTTGTCTACAAAGAGCCCCTATAATTAGTTTTCTTAGAATTCAAATTTAAAAAAGTTAAGTTGGTAAATCAAAAAACTAATTTCCACAAACATCTCTGCAGTAGCAGAAATATACTAAAGAAACATATAAGCATATAATTGAATATAAAAGAAGAAGGGTTTCTGCGCTACTATGCGACAAAGTCGCCCTAAACTAACAGTGACAGCAATGCAGCAAACACAAAAGTGCATACACAGCACCTAAATATAAACACATTTAAAAAAGGGGGGGTGGTTGCGCAAAGTGTAAAAGACCAAAATTTGGATTACAGTGAGAAATAACAACATACAAAATAGTGCAAATGATATATCCACAGAGAGAATGTGATAATACACAGAAATCAATGTGACTAATGATATCAATGTGTGCAGAAAAAGTCCATAGTAGTGGAAAGTTTGATAGTAGAAGCCCACTATTCCTGAAAGAGATGTGCACTTCACCACACACAAAGTCTGGTCTCCCAGAACTCTCACCTTAAGCAGCAAAATACAGGCCTTAAATAAGCATCCTCTGCCAGATGTCTCCCTTCAGCGTACTGATATCCACCAGAGTGAATCTAGATGACCTGAAGTCTCAAGGCGGGACATAGAGAAAAGAAGAGCCTCCAATAGTGTATTACCACCAATACAAAGTTTAATGAATAAAATTGCACTTATAGCAAAGACGGAAATATCGGGCATATACAGCAGAGACTCGTAGCACTGGCTTCACGGCACTCCCGGTGGTCATCTTTTCCCTTAGCCCTACGCGTTATGACACACCAACACACGTGGGGTATATCACATTGTCTCTGTGGATTTATCATTTGCACTATTTTGTATGTTGTTATTTCTCACTGTAATCCAAATTTTGGTCTTATACACTTTACGCAACCACTCCCCCTTTTTTAAATATAATTGAATAACCTCTTGGTATTCCCCAGTGCGTATAGAATTATAGCAAGTAGGAGGCAGATACATCAAGTAACAAAAGTCATGTTAAAATGGGCCAAATACAAATAATGAAAACATTTCTATTAAAAATTCATAAATATAGCTACTTTCTGATAGTTGATAGATGAGTGCAAGTTTAAAGCAGACTAAGATCACTTCTATAATTCCAGCCTCTGCTGACTGGGCAGTGCTTTAATGTTTATACTAAGATGAAAAGAGATTGCATGATAATGTATATGGTTTCTTGCAAAGTGATAAAACATGAAAATACATCCGCTGTAAAAAGCACTGAAACTGTAAAACAAGACAATATTTTCTGCTCAAAATAAAGATTGTTAAAGCTATCTTTGCCGTTTATTAGTTTTTTATTTAGCTCTTACTTATTATGATACTGATAGATAAGATTGAAAATTACTAAGATATTGGCACTCCTCCAAGATTTCCCAAGTCTTAGTAACTACACATATATTTGTATTTGTTTCCATATTAAAAGTATTGTTAGGAAGTATTATATGGTTCATATACAGTATTTGGAGAACGAGCAATATGGCATTATTGTGTGTATGTGGTGATATGTTTTGTGCGCTTGATTTATTGAGGCACATGACATTTGTATCTGCACACAGTGTTTGCACATCTGCAGCATTATAAATGGTGTGATTAGTAAGAAAGTACATTGGTTCTTAGATGTTCATGAGTAGTAGATTGCAGCGTAAAGCTTTGCAAAACAACAGGTTTATTTTTAATTCCCCACCATCCTCACAGCAGCATATGTTCAGCTTTCCATTACCCTTCCAGTTTAACCTGCTAAGAGTGAAGAAAAACTTCTGACTACGAAAGAGTACTTTACCACCTCCATGTTGTCATACGGGGTGGGAAGGGTCTTTAGCCTTGTGTAAGCCCTGATTATAGTCAAATGCCAGGATTCAGATACATTGGCGTATCTTTGTGCGGGCGTATCGTATCTACTTTACGCTACGCCGCCGCAACTTAGAGAGGCAAGTGCAGTATTCACAAAGCACTTGCTCCGTAAGTTGCGGCGGCATAGCGTAAATTGGCCAGCGTAAGCCTGCCTAATTCAAAGTATGAAGGAGGTGGGCGTCATCTATTTAAATTAAGCGTGACCCCATGCAAATGAATGGCCGGTCGAACTGGGCATGCGCGCGCATGCTCAGAATCACGTTGCATATACTCACTAAGATACGTCGGCGCAATGCCCTATTCATGTAGTAGTACGAAAACGGCATACGCGGTGTAAAATTTGACGGCGTCGTTCCCTGGCCCATACCTTTGCATTAGCTGCGCCTGCTATATGAGGGGTAACTTTACGCTGGACGTAAGCCTTACGCAAATCGCGTATATGAAGCGTCCGGGCGTTCGTGAATCGGCATATCTTACTCATTTGCATATTTATAATGGGAACACCAAATGCGTCCAGCGTAACTATGCGCCCACGATATGCCGGCGTAGGCAAGTTACATCGGACGGCTGAAGCCATGGTTTTCGATGTATCTCGCTTTGTGAATCGGTGCAAAGATGCGACGGCGCACATTTGGACTTTTGTCGGCGTATCTGGAGATTACGCCAACGTAAAACGTTTCTGAATCCGGCCCTATATGTGCTTCCTCATCTGCTCAAGGTGAATACATGTGTATTTGAGGAAGTTCATCGCTTTCCTTCTATATTAGAAACGTTATTAATTGTTATGTTTAAGCCCCACAAAAACATTTTATATTGAGAATCATTCTACCATATCTCCTTAATAAAAATCCAAGCCAAGCAAGGTGGTTGCAACCATTGTTCGTTCAGCTCACATGGATTTTATCCCTGGTTGAACCACCTCAATAAACCTACACTGTCTTTGGAATTCTGGAATAACAGTTACAGAGGTTTGGTGGCCCTGGATACCTATAAGGCATTTGATTGGCCCTACATGTTTGAGGTTCTGGCCAAATTTGGTTTTGAGGATTAATCAATCCAATGGGTTAAGCTATTATATTATAAACCAAAGGTTCCACTGCATATTCATAATTATACTGTATATTTGACCCTTTCATATTTTTTAAATGCACTAGACAGTTATGCCCTGTTGTTTGCCTTGGCGATAAAGCCATTTGCAGAATTCTTAGGGCCCTTTTCAGATGGGCTTTCCGATCAGGTCCGTCTGTCAGTTTTTCAGCAGGACTTAATTAGAGCCTCCATTCACTCCTATGGGGCAGTGGATGTCAGCTGTGACTCAAACTGCTATCCGATCCTGTCCGTTAAATGAAGATGTATGGTGACCCTCTTTTCCATCCGACTGGCGAATCAGATTGGATGGGATCAGATGAAAACAGGCAGGCGGTCCATTTTCATCCGATTTCCCGATAAAGAAGAGCAGGGTCTTACAGGTCCATCTCTGCACAGTGAGCGGAGACAGATTTGTCCTCCACCTTCTCAGCAGGGATCACTGGATCGATCCTCTTCTGAGCAAAGCAGAGTCCGCTGGGCGGTCCACCCGTGTAAAAAGGAACCTAAGGCCGCGTACACACGATCAAATCTATCTGCTGAAAACGGTCTGACAGACCGTCTCAGCAGACAGATTCGATCGTGTGTATGGGCGAGCCGACGGATTTGGCCAGCAGCCAGATTTTAAAGCCTGCTTTAAAATTTGTCTGCTGGGAACCCGTCGGACCGATGTGTCTGCTGGTTAGTACGCTAACCAGCAGACATATCTGCCCGCACATGCGTCGAATGGATTCGACGCATGCGCGGAAGTGTTTTACTTCCTGGTGCGGTGACGTGGCGGCGTCAACGTCACCACCACGTCACCGCGCTGTCTGCCGGCGGGGATTTTGGTTTGATCGTGTGTACAACGATCAAACCAAAACAGCCAGCAGACAAATCTGACCAAATCGGTCTGTCAGACCGATTTGATCAGATTCATTTGCTCGTGTGTATGGGGCCTTAGGCCTCGTACACACGAGGCAATCGATTTGTTCAAAACGGTCTGTCCGACCGATTTGAACAAATCTGTCTGCTGGCATTTTGGTTTGCTCGCGTGTACACACGAGCAAACCAAAATCCCCGCCAGCAGACAGCGCGCTGACGTGTCGGTGACGTGGCGGTGACGTTGACGCCGCCACGTCACCGCACCAGGAAGTAAAACACTTCCGCGCATGCGTCAAAATCATTTGGCGCGTGTGCGAGAAGACATGTCTGCTGGTTAGCATACTAACCAGCAGACATGTCGGGCGGACGGGTTCCCAGCCGACAGATTTCAAATCATGCTTTGAAATCTGTCAGGTGGCCAAATCCGTCGGCTTGCCCGTACACACGGTCAAATCTGTTTGCTGGGACGGTCGGGCCGACCGTTTCCAGCAGACAGATTTGATCGTGTGTACGAGGCCTTAGAGTCTGACCTTAGGATTCCAGGTCTTATCATTATTGGCTTCAATGGCTTGAAAGAAAAAAGTTTGACAAAAAAATGACATTGCAGACCCCAAGGCATCTCTAAACAGATTGTTAAGATTGATACAAGAACTCTAAAAATTCTCTGGCTTCCAAGTAAGCTGTGAAAAAATCCACAATTTTTCCAATAAATTTGGAATGCATCAATCCAATTTCCTACCAATTGTGGATCCTTAATAACTTTTGTTATTTAAGTATCATCATACAACCTAGTCAGCAGTACCTAGATATTACTACTTGAGTATTGCTTGCAAATCTGGTCCTAGTTACCACTAAACCTTATGGGATGAATTAACAATATTAAAATGATTTTAGTGCCCCATTTGCATTAATTAAGAAATGTACTCTATGCTGACAGCATTTTTTTCAGAGGGAAGACCAACTAGCCTAGTGAAAGATACCTTATACCCTCTACTAATGGACAGGCGCTACTGGAGTTTTTTCCATGGAGAGGTTGCTCCATTTTGGTCGGATATAAGGCAAAATTTACAGTATATCATACATGTTCAGTAACAGCACATGTAAATCATTTTCAGATATCCAGGAAGAATTTGGTTTACCAAATTCTGCATAATTTCAGTATTTTTAAATAAGGCATGCAGCTGCAGCAAAATTTGGTCTGATTAACATCACATTGTTTGTAACCTGAAAAGGCTGCTTGTTTAGCCAGAGCACCCTTAAAGTAGAACTATAGGCAAAACTTTATTTTTCAATTTGCATATCGCAAGGAAGGGTCAGATTTTTTTCACCATCTGTTTCCCACTGCAGAGATTTCCCTTCACTTCCTGTCCCATCGCCAAACTGGAAGTAAGAGAAAATCCTTGCAAATTAAGGAAATTCCCTTTGGCCCCCCAGCTAACTAGAACTAAAGTCCCCATTAAAACATCTCCCCTCTATTACTTTTCTGGTAACGACAAACAGGACAAATGGGGTGAAACTCCATAACAGGGGCACAGACAGCAATAAAAATTGTCAAGCTTTCTAATCCTTTAATTATAATTTAATAATATTTTTGTAATATTTTGTCCTACTTCACTTTAAGACCATATGTTCCTAAATGTTCTTTTGATCCTGTAACTTTTTTTTTTCATATGGTCTGAGAATGTCTGACTATATGAGCCTTTTGTTCTGAAACCATAGACTTCTTTGCTACTCTTCAAATATACCCAATATATACAACCAAGCTAGATGCTTATTGGGTTGTATGAAAGACCCAGATCTTCCTAACTGCACAAAACTTTTGCGCTCATTATTTTCATATGCTATAACTGTTCAGTGGAAATAACCAGCCTTCCATCACTTGCTCATTGGTGTAGACTTTGTGTTCTCTCTAATATTTTAATACCAGATACAGAATATAATATGTTATTAAATTATGAAAGTATAACATACATCAATCACTAGGTTTTACTGCGGTAATGCTGCTTTAGGCCTGGTACGCACATTCTCAACTTTGAGTTTTAATATTTGTCTTGGAATGTACAAAACGCATGTGTCCTAAAAATACATTGACTTCAAAAAGCCCTGTCGGGAACTGGATCATTTTCTGGTGGCATTGTGGTTCGCAGATCTGAAGAGTGTTGTCCTAGTGTCCACAGCAGATGTCTTCCAGTAGCCAGCAGTAGATCACAGAACTTAGCCCCAACTGATGCTGGCTAGTGAGAAGGTATTTAGCTCATCTAGCATTCCAGAGTCTCTCAGTGTGCCCATCTTTCTGTAAACCTGTAATCCTGATCCTGATCCTGTCCGCTTGTATCGGCTCCCATGTGCCTTCTCCCTATACTTGCATTCTGAATTGCTATTCCATACTCTTCAGCCTGATTCCAATCTACCCCATGTATCCTGCTGTTTGTTCATAGCGTAGTTAGCTCGTTTAGGTAGGTTCGCTCATGTTTACTTTAGTTGTTTTCACTTCCACTGGTTAGCTTCACTTTTATAATTTTTGTATATTGGTGTATTTGGATTTTTCTATTGATTATTGTGTTTACAGTAGTTGAGACCTGTGTTGATGCGTAAAAAATCACATTTATTTTCACATCTGTTCACGTCTGCTCTGCAGGATACCTGTCTTTGGCCTCTTAACAAGCCCATGTATATCTGTGTGCTGTGTTGAGCTGCTTTGGTAAAATGTTTAAAGAAAGGCATGTTCAGTTCTATTTGACTTTTCATGTGCTGTAATGTCCAATAGATTATTGCAAATGCGCGTAAAATGCACTACAATGCATGTCATAAAATGCACAAAAGTGGACACGGATAGATGTGAACCCTAAATTAATGTTACTTACCCATGGGCAACCAAATTTACATTAAAACTGTAAAAAATGTGTTAAAAACATATACAGATTTTTTTTTTCTTTTGGAACATATGCAGTACAGAGGAATAGGTTGGGTTTCATGAGAAATTATAAACTAGCGTTACTAGAAATGCACAGTTTTCTTCTATTTTCTCATTTATTGGGTCGCCAAAAGTAAGTTTCTGGTAAAAAGCATTCAGAATTTTTTTTGTTTAAAGGAGAAGTTTGGGGTTTGTAAACAAACACAGATACTCACCTCTTTGCTGCAGCATTGGTGTGATTCTGTAGCTTTTCCACCTTGTCTTTACTGTTCAGAATGATGAGAAGTGACTGTCAGTCACTACTCTCCATCCTCTAGCACAGAGTTGGTCTCACACTAAGAATCAATCAGACAGCTGGGGGATTCTGACAATATTTTAGGGATCCTTCCAGAGCCTAGAGTGGCTTTGCCACATCAGCTGATAGTGGGCAATAGTCCTCTGTCAGAGGACACTGGGTTATAGGAGTGCAAAAATAATGTGACCCACAAGAGAAGTATGACCAAAAAAGCTTTCACCATACTTCTCTATTAACTTTGCATTTTTTCCATGCAATCTTTACAAAAATGAATAAATCAAATGAAAATTTTAGCTAAGGAAAAAGGGGATATGGCTCTTTAAAGGTTAGGAGTTAAAAGAGTTTTTTCAAGAGTTAATTGGAAAATACTTTAGTTAGTAGACTTTAGTAGAAAACAGAACATGTATTTGTATATTTTTATTTCAGCAACTATTGGGTAGATAGATAGATAGATAGATAGATAGATAGATAGATAGATAGATAGATAGAGAAAGATAGATAGATAGATGCACTTCATTAAGTTCTGCTACCATTATGTATACTGTTACACTGCTATGCTTTAGTTTTATTTTCTTGAATTTTTTTTACATTTTAACAAACATTGATACTGAAAAAATTGTTTCTGCAAATTTGTTCTGAAACAACTACTGATATCCCATATGCTACAAAGTGACAGCAGGTATTGAGAGCTTCACACAGGGGTGTGAGCCCAGCAGTGAAGTATTCTAGGATACACGAGTTATCATACATCCTATATCATGAACCAATGAATTACAGCTTTTTTGTTTGAATCTGTAGCTCTACCCGTATGCAGTTATAGGAATGCAAGCTTACTTCTCAGGGATAGCTATGCGTGCTGAAATCTACCAGTATTCTCTGGTCAGAAGAGAAATATAAACTCTGTGTTACTATAAGGCTTGTAGAAGAGGCTGAATGGTCCATTACCTGAGTTCAGGGCTGAGGCCATGTACACAGGACCGGTTTCCTCGACAGAATCCATCAAGAAACCTTTTTGCCGGGGAAAATGGTTGTGATAATGCTTTTCATCGAGTAAACTGTCGAGGAACTCGACGAGGAAAAGAGAGAGAAAGTTCTCTTTTTCCTCGATGGGAGTCGTCGTGTTCCTCGTGGGGCTGGTTTTTCCACGAGAAACACGTTGGTGTGTATGCTTAGAAACCCGCGCACCTTTGGTAAATGTAGCGTTTGTAATGGAAATAGCACATTTGTCACACTGTAACAGACTGAAAAGTGCAAATGTCTCTCACCAAACTTTTACCTAACACGCAGTAACATGAGATTAGCAAAAGCAGCCCCAAGGGTTGTGCCAGTGAAATCGAACTTCACCTGATGTTGTATGTGTTGAAGTCATCGCGTTTGAGAACGAGGAGATTTGGTCTTCACAGTGTGTACGCAAAGACAGCTTGTCAAGTTTCTCGACAAGCCTAACAAGGAACTCGTCAAGGAAAACGATGTGTCTTTTCCGACGAGTTCCTCGGTCGTGTGTACGAGGCCTGATAGTTGAAATTCTCTCTGGGCTTTTGGATAAGAATGTGTTAATTAACAAAACCTACAGTTCTCTTTCTTATACTATTGACAATGCGTTTGTTGTATGATAGTTTATTGAGTATTTATTATCATCAATGTGGAGACAGGACAACCTCTAAGGGGACCTTCCAGTCTGACTAACAGCCTGATACAGGCTCTGACAGGTGAAAAATATTTCATATACAAAATCAAGATACCCCTAAAAGGGTAGCAGCATTATTATACCAATTGTCAGGGCTTTTTTCCCTCAAACAATAGGTGCTGGAACTCAACCACGACCCCCAAAATCGCTACCCTCCGCCCACACACCCTCCAAATCCCATTAAATAGTGGGTGTGATCAGATTTCATAACCAGTAGGAGGGTCTTAAAGCAGCATTAAATACCAGGATTGCTTTACATACAGAGTGCAGAGTTCAAGGGGGTTACACACAGAGTGCAAAAGCTGTCACTTTTAAACACCGAAACCAGACTTCTGTGTTTACAGGTGATTGTGGTGAGCAGGCACTAAAGGGTCCAAGCCAGAGGTGGTGAAACTGAGTTCCACCAAGTTCCACCTGAAAAAAAGCCCATGCCCATTTTCAGTTCTCTTGCAGTCATTATTTAGCCTCATTATGTTACTTAAACCATATGAAGATGAATCAAGGAACAAAGATTTTGACATGCTAGTGAAAAAGTGTTACAGAGAACACAATCAGCCTTGGAACAAAAATATGAATCAACGGGGCGCATGCGTGGCTTGTGAAGATGGTGGAAATGTAAAAGGAGAGCTCCGGTCCCCGTCTTCCTGTTCGCGGCTCCTGCTACACATCTACAGCCACAATAGCTCCAGGAGTGACACTCCAAAGATCGCCCGTAGCCCCCTGGGCAGCTTATGGGCAAAATCAGCTTCCAAAAAGCTATATATTGCGAATTTGTCCCACCACCATCCTCGAGGCCTAACCAGGCTATGGAGCACTTCCTGTATTGGTCGCAATCCCCGACCTCGAGTACCGCGTCCGGCCCGTTGGTTTTACGCCGACTCTTGGCTAGTGTCTGAAACTGCACCTCCAACAAACTATGGATCCCAGCAATCCCAAACATCAGACACTACAGCTGTAGTAACAGTGGCCGTACTGGATCTTAGGCAACAATCGCTGCTCCAGGCCTTGACTCACAACATAGCCAAAGAGGTGGGTAAAATAGCACATGAACTCCAAACATAAGAAGCATTAAAGGTGAAAATTGGAATGTAAAATAATTGAAAATAAATAAATAAATAAAATAAAATTGGAATGTACACAGGTTTCTATACAAGGATTTCCTCTCATATTATCTCACTTCACAGGGTAGAGCTCCATTTTAGATATGTGCATTCCCGTTCGTACGAATGTTATTTTCGTACGAAAATTTTCATTTTCGTACCCGCAGGATAATGTGTACATACGAAAAAATTAAAGCACCAAAATACGAAAACTACGAGATTACGAGTGAGCCGCATAACGAACAACCGCAAATACGAACGAATGATCCGACGAAAAAAAACGACAAAACGAAAACGGCAAAAGAACAAAAATGACATCTATAACAAAAGATTTACATTCTGTATTTTGTTTGAATCCTTTTTATGTTTGTTTTCAGTCCTATGTTCATTGTTCATATGACATCTATAACAAAAGATTTGCAGGCTGTATTTTGTTTCAATCCTTTTTCTGTTTGTTTTCAGTCCTATGTTCATTGTTCATATGACATCTATAACAAAAGATTTGCATTCTGTATTTTGTTTCAATCCTTTTTCTGTTTGTTTTCAGTCCTATGTTCATTGTTCATATGACATCTATAACAAAAGATTTGCATGCTGTATTTTGAATCCAAAATACGAACAGAAAAAAGGAATTTAAAATACAGAATGCAAATCTTTTGTTATAGATGTCATATGAACATACGACTGAAAATAGCAAAAGAAAAGGGTTTCAAGATACTGCAAATCATTGACGAAAATTCACGAAAATTATTGTCTAACAAGTAACGAACATGAATTAAACAGAATAACGAACTATCCCGCATGTACGAAAATAAAACAGTAACGAAAATACGAAACGATCGGAATACGAAAAAATTGCGTCATACGAAAAACGAACGGGAGCAAACAGGAAAACGGGCGTCTTACGAAAAACGAACGAAAACGAAAAAACGGAACGATACGAAACAAAACAAAAAAAACGATTTTTTTTTTCTGTGCACATGTCTACTCCATTTATATGTTCCAAAATACCAAAAGCCATAAACAAAATATCCTCGTAGTGTAGTATTTATTAAAAGGACATACAATGAACAAGTAAAATTGCATAAAAACAATATACCATGCCGCTAGACTCACATATAACACCGCCACACAGACCTCCGCAGTGGTGACGCAACGTTCTGGCTCTGAAATCCCTTTTTTTCAGTAATGTTTTCAGGTAGGTTTTTATTGCTGCCTGTTATGACAGCACACTTCTTATTAGGAATTAGGATAGGAAGTGATAGAAAAATCACTAGGTTAGTACACACACATGTTTTTACCAGTGAGAGACAGTTAGAACGTCTTACCATGTTATTTTCTCTATACCAGATACAACAGCTCCCCCGTTTCTTTCCCAGGTGTTACTGACACAGGAAATGAGGGTTAATCTACCCAATGGTGTGTACCCTTTTAGTAATGTTTGGCCTAATACTTTTGGATTGTAAAAGGAAAGGCACAAGGTTTATCTATGAGGCTTGTGGGGTTAGTTTACTAAAAGCATATAGGCTATTCACTTTGCAAGCAATTTTTCCACAAAGCTTGATGAATGTAGTGAAAGTTTACTTTGCAAAGAATACCTAATAATGTGCAGGGAAAAAAAAACTTGCACGTGATTGGGTGATGGAGGTCAGCTGAGCTTCATCTCATTTACTAAGCTTTGGGGATATTATTCCTTTGCAAAGTGAGCATTTTTTTTGCCGTCAGTAAATCAATCACTTTGTAAATGAATATCATTGTGGGCTTTTATGCATACCCTGGAAAAACCTTGTGCTAGAAATATGAATAAACACACTGGTTTGGTTGTATGCTTACTGATTCATCAGGGTAAAGTAAAAAAGAAGAGGACATTTTGATTTGAGAATTGATCTAGGTTACGAGTCCAAAAAAATTCTAAAGTGTCTGCATTATGCTCCCTTCTCCCGTTACTGGAGGGGGCGAGACCAAAACGTTTTCCTAGTTCCGTCAATGCCCAGGCGGTAAATGTTTGGGTTTTCTTTACCACAATAAATATATTATTCGAATAAACAGAAAAAATTGTAATAGTCTGTAAAACTACACTGTAAGAACATGCATTATGTTTATTTTGTCAACCTCTCTTTCTCAGCCTATTACAATATAGTCGATAAATGAAAAGAAGACAGCTGTACATTTTGAAAGTCCCTGCAGTTCTTAAAAACATTGCTGTGTTATCAACTTACAAAGACAAGCATTTGAAAATACATGCATTGGTGACAACGAAGTGTTGTTGAAAGTGAAATCTCTAGGAGTTTATGCTTGTCAGAATAAATCATAGTGCAGGACAAAATAAAGAATTATATGCACTTAGCACTGAGGAGGCAGCAGGCAGAATGAAATGTACCTGGATTTGTACAGCATGTTTTCATTCATTATGCAGTACAGACATTGGTTGTTTTCATATCTGTTGTGCAGTTGAGGATCTTGAAAAACCTGTGTGTGCTGATGGATAAATAATATTTTAGTAATTGATACAACAATGTCAGTCTGATTAACTGTACAGTCAAGAGCAATCTAAAAGCTTACTTTATGGAATATTATGTTTACATCATATGGTTTGGTGACAATAATTAGATTAGATTAGCTATTTTCCCCCCTTTTATTGGTTGAACTGGATAGACATGGGTCTTTTTTTAACCAGACTAACTATGTAATTATGTAAATAAATAACTATATAAAAAATACATTTAGTGTAATATACAATAAATAAATATTGAATGTGATAAACTGATTCTCAATTCATAAATGAATACAATAAATTAAATAAATCCTATATAGTGCTCTTTTGCTATTGTTATTTGTGCAAAAGTTTTGTGTAATATAAAAAATATGAACTTAATTTATTAAAGCGGAGGTCCATCCTAAAAAAAAATGACATAAAAATGCTCCAAAAAAAAATGTTTTACTTACCGATCTTCTTCTGGGAACTGTGTGTATCCCAGAGAACAGCCACCAATTCATAAAGTGCCG